>CAWUFW010000839.1:2400000-3000000 GCA_963921515.1 Calotriton arnoldi
CCCTGCTACTTGAGGCCTGTCTTGATTCTTGATCCCAGGACTATCAGAGTGACTCCAAGATCTAGTTGGCTGGCCTCCTGTACTGAGCTACAGGGACATAAAAAGCTCTAACAACTTGAACCATGCACCTGGACCCTGCCTAAAGTGAGTCCAGTCCTCCAAGTGGTGCCCACTCAGACCTGGACCCTTGCAAGTGGTGCTAAAGGTGCCCAGACAGCCCAAAAACAAAACCTGGGCCGTAAAAAAATGTCAGCCAAAAAGTGCTTTGAGAACCTACAAGAGACTGAGACCTACCTGCTCACCGATCCACCCAAGGTGCTTTGCTGGTTGGTCTGACTTCCTGGTAGCCCCCTCTGCTTTCTTTTCCACAGCACATCACATAATGGCTTTGTTGGATTAATTTACTAACCAACTTTTACATTATCAAAAAGTGCAAGTAATGGATCCTCATGATGATACAAACATTATTCAATACACTGTCCATATCATGATTTCTGAAGCAGTAGTGGATATATCATCGCAAATAAAATAATTAGTAATAGCCAGTCTTATCAATGGAACAGCAGAGATAAAGATCATTGATGTTTCTACCCCTAACATCCAAGCTGTGCCTGGTCACATCCACTAAGGTCTTCATCAGGACAGCAAAGGAAAAAACACAGGGACGCACCCTAAAGAATATAAACGAGACAAAATTACTCCTATGTGCATCAGAAAACTGACAATTCAGTGACTGGATCAAACACTCACCTCGTCTTCCGAGTGAGTCTTCAAGACTTAAGGCGCCAGAGGGTCACCAAAGATAAGAATAATTACTGGCCTAAAGTGGCGGAAACAAGTGTAGTAACAACTTTTATAAACTTTGTCCAACAGTTAGTAAAATAATTTCATATTTTGATATGAGCATATGTAGTGGGCAAAACAATTGGGTTCCACCCATTTAGTGCATCCGGATTTTTTATTTGCCTTTCGGATCACCCCGTTTTGGTCTTTTTACTGTGGGCGAGTGTAATTACATGTGTCTCACCTATGGGAATTACATGGCAAATGGACTATGCGTGTTTACCGCCAGTGTCTGCCTTTTAAGATAAGGCCACTGCGACGCAGCAAAAGTAAGGGACACTTGGCTGGTACACGTGAACATTTGTGCACACACATGTGCACACGTGTGCAGGCTGCGCATGTGAGACTGCTGTCATGCACTGTCCAGTGACTGCGCACAGGTAGCTTGGCGCAGAGAGGACTCTGTAGGATTAGATATTGACCTGGGGTAGGCCTTATAATGTTAGTGTACGCTAATATGGAAAGTCATTGTGATTTATTATTATGTCTGTAGTGACATCCCCTTCCGCAGAGCCAGAGCGGGGGGGGGGTGATCCTTCTCCTACATTGCAGCCAAGACCAGGAACGAACTCCCACTCAGCATCAGATGCACCCCCACACGGCAAGCATTCAGGAAGAACCTCAAGACCTGGCTCTTCGGATGAGATGGAGCTGCGCGAACCTCCCCCCCCAGCGCCTTCAGACCCTCATGGGTGAGTAGTGCGCTTCACAAATCCCTCATTGATTGATTGACACTTTATTATCCAGATAGGGAGAAAGCTCTCTTTAGAGTACAGTTTTTCTTCCCTTTGGCCTACAGAGACCAATGACGTTTAAAATGGGGTGTAACCTTTGCGAGAAAATCAATCTGCAAAGTCCCAAAAAGATATCTGTACAACGTATGGGTCACACAGAATTGCCATATTTCTCTGGCTTAGCTCAGGATCAGAGCCTAGGCCTTTTGTCACCCTGCTGTGCCAGGTTGATTAAATTTCCCTCCAGCAGCAGGAACAAAGGCCTCCCCACACAAAAGGAGCAATTAACAGTGCTCCGCAAGCTCCTGAGGATGAAAGGGGTGGGGCTGAAGGATCTGCATCAATCAATCAGCTGTCACACTGTACCAGGGATGGGCCTGTCCTAGCCCACTGAACAAAGGAGGAAGCCCAGACCTCTGGAGTCAACACAGGAGGGTCCTCCCCTTTAAAGATTTGGTGAGAAAGGCCCTGGCAGTGATGTCAGCGAGGGGCAGAGCTGAGGCCTCCAGAAGAGTTGTGACCAGTGACTTTTGGATGATGACATTTTGAACTGTCCCAGCAAGATGTGCAGGAGGGTTGGGACAGGGATGGAGAGGTGATGTGGCACCCTAGGATTGGCCAGGAGTGCCTTGCTTCTGGATACTTTCATTCCCCTTTAAAACCTCTTACACCAGGAGTAAAATGAGCCCAGGATCATCCAGATCGGCCCAACGAGGCCCAAGTTATGGCATTCGGAAGATTGGCTACCTTTGACCTTTTTCACGGAGCATGTGTGACTCCACAACCATTCTAAAATTACCTCTGGGATAACAATACTTTATTTCAATTTTTCTTCCAAGGAGGGAGTGTGCGTGGGGCTCCCTCCCCAGTCTTTCACTGGCCACAGGGACCCCCATCCCCTGGGCCGAATTCGCAAAGGCGTGGCCGGGACCCCATCCCTGAAGGCCACGAGGAAGGGGAACTCCTTACCGCCCCCACCAGTAGCGGTGGGCCAGCCCTGCTCTCCATGCCCATGTCTGCGATTGCGGGCGGCCACCGTGAGAACAAATAAAATCCCTGCCCACAGGAGCTGCAGAGAAAGAGAAGCTGCTGGTTGCTGTGGTCACTCATGGAGGTGCAGCAAGTGTCAGAGCTCGCGGGGCAGTGAGAGGTGGGCTTCCTCAGCTGCCCTAACCAAGGGGGGGGGATATGTGGGGTGTCCAGGTAAGACCGGGAACCCACCCAAAAAAATTAAAAATGCAATAAAAAAGACACAAGGGCTCCCAGCACAGTGGGAGACCCACTGTTATAATATTCACTGCTCCTGGCTGAAGTGCCCCATAATGCCCTGTGGGGCTCTGTCATTAGTCTGTCTTTTCTGCTTGTGGTGGCCCCAAAACAGGCCTGGGGCACCACCAATGTTAAAAAGAATGGGGCACCACCAGTGTTAAAAAGAAGGCATGGGGTCTGGCTGCAGGAGTGCAGTAGCTCCTCCCTAAGGATGGTTTAAGGTACTGACCCTATCTCTGCAGGGTCATAGAATTCTGGACCTTTCTGGGCTCCTCCTTAATGTTTTCAAAGCACTCCCAAGGCTGGAACTTCTGCTCTACAGCTGGGAGTGAAGCACCCTCTAGGGGCTTGTTCTATGGTTACATGTATTATGGCCTGAAGATATTAAAGAAGGCAAATATTGTACAACGCCCTCTAGGGGCTAAGTCTATGGTTAGATGTTCTCCAGGGGTTGTTCTATAGATTGCATTTTCATGGTTTAGAAGTATATAAAGGCACACAGACACCTGTTAGGTTCATTTTAATACACTTTATTTATAAAATAATGTTGACAGTAATTACTGATCAAAATGAATACACTTTATTAACATTAATTAGTGCATTTATAATACATACAAAATGATGTCTTCAACATGTGGTTTGTTGATCTTGAACCTTTGACCAAGCCAGTAGACTTACCTTATACGTTGTATGAACCCTTCAAGGGGTGAAAGGTGATTATGCGATGTAATCTATGGTGTTTTCCATCTGCCAATGTATATATTTGTAAATTAATGCGTAGTATTTAGTAGTGTGTTTGTAATAAATGTGCTTTTTCTTATTCTAAAGAAAAAACACTGATTGCTCAATCATTTATTGAGTGTTAACGCTGCGTGCCAGTGAATGGTGATTACTAGCCCACAACACCTACCCTAAGTAGGCCTTGGACTGCTCTGCTTTGCTACCCTGAGAGAGTCAAGTGCTACAATGGGATGCTTGCTTCCCAATAAGGGTTAACTGTGGACCTATTACTTGTGCAGGCCACACATCTAATAGCTCCATTTCCTACAATTTTCAACTACCCAGGTTTCAAAATACCAGTTAAACAGCAATCAAAAACCAAAAGAGTTCAGGGGCAACTGTTGACAAATCAGACTTCTCACACATAGGTTCTTCCGCTTTACAAATATTGCAAGTACTGCATGAGTATCTACTTTTATGATGTCCTAGCTGATAATGTATGATTTCATCAGTGATGATATTGATGATCCCTTTGGTTATTGCCTTAATTTGATCAAGTATGGTGTTGTATGGAATATCATTTTTTGCTACTGTGATGGCAACAAGGTAATTAAAGTTGTTTAACTACCTGTAGTCTTTGAGACATTTTAGGTATTGTTTCATAACTTTAACTTTATTTATTTTATCTCTATCTAATTTTAAGGTATAGAATGATAAGGTACAAAATAATGCATGCATTCTGAATGCAAAATATATAGTAATAACATTGGAAGATGTATATTATATATAACATTATTGTTTACAGTATTTTATCGTATTTCTTTAAAACAATTGCATTGTGTTAATGAAGTATAGATTCAACTTCTAGTTCCTATGCAATCAAGAAATGACATTTTTAAGTTATATAATAATAGTGCACAAAACAGTGACTAGTTTATGACTACAAAAGATACATTTTAATATTTACTGAATTATACCTTTATTAGGTATCCTGACTTGTGACATGACTCTGAATTGGGGTGATTCTGTTATTCTATACTGCAGATTCCATGAATGTCGTGTAGCAAACCTTTACATCTTTATTGTAGCCAATAATTTTTGGAACAATGAATTCATTTGGACCCATCTGATGAACTCTTAGCTCTGTGAACTTCTTTAAACTTTGATTGTTTGTTAAATGGCAATCCTCTGGTCCGTATTTGAATAATTTTAAATGTTTAATCAAATGAATATTAGTTTGTGTCCTATTCTTGATGAATATCATATTTTGATAATTTTAATTATTTGCTCAAATCTAATTAAACACACACATGCACACAATCCACACACTCACACATACACCCACCCACCCACTGTATTGCTTGATATTACTATACAGCAGTAATCTAAATGTTCAGTATAGGGTAAAGCCAGCTTTCAAAGTTATAATACATCATATACATGGGATAACTGGCATAGTTATGTTATTTTTTACATTTCATTTTAAGTATAGTCTGTCAGCATCTAATGTCCTGAGATATATTTATTATAATACTTTTACCGAAGTTAATTTTTCTAAAGAGGACAGTACTGCATTGTAGTACTTATCTAAGTTAACTTTTCAGAAGAGGATAGTACTACATTGTAGCATGTTGGTGGCCTATGATATTCTATATGTATTGGAAAGTGGGAGAGGGGAAGTGGTCAGAAGCTTTCCTCTTTTAGTAGATTTTGGTGAGAAAAATGCATCTTGTGGTGTGTTAAATACTTTTAAAAAGAAATTTTCTTTTACTCAATCTTATCATGAATAGTTTATATTGTATCTCCCTGTTGTGTGGTGCCAATTTTTTATGTCTATGTTTTTGTGTATCTTTACCATTTATCTTTACCCTTGTTTTTGGCCTCTGGGAAATAATATATTGAATGAAGTGTACTTTGTATTTTCCTGAAAACTGTGGAGGACATGGTGGTTGGAAATATATCTGACATAGGCCCATGGATAAAATAATTTCCTGGTTTGTTAATAGTTTAAATCCCTAAAAGATGAGAAGGCAGATAGTATACCTAGGAAACATAAATGGTAGACAGCGACCTGCTTTCCCAACAGAAAGGTCTCTACCAACAAGGGACTTTAGTCATGATGCTATTTGTGAATGCACGTCAGACTTACTTGCATGACAATCTTATTTACAAGTTCATTAATGCTTCTTCAATTCCAAAATGTTGGTTTTGCATTTGTAAAGGATTTAGGGGAATATTTATGAGAGCCTTGCGTCACGTTTGCACCACGCAAAGTGGTACATGCGTGACGCAAGGCTCTGAGTCAGATTTATGAAACCGCACAAAGCCACATTGCGTGGCTTTAAGTAGCCTCATTAATATTGAGTAAGGCAGCGCAGCACAAATTGCTGCATCACCTTCCTCTGCTCAAGGGAGATGTGACATGGGCTTTGCAGTGGGTGTTCCCACGCAACTTCCATGGGTTTTGATACAGTCCCAGATTTACAAGGACTTGTAAACCTGGGAATGATGAAAATCTTACGCCTCCCCAGGCCTGGCATAATGAGGAGAAATATCTTTTTTTCTCCTTGTGTTTTCCTCTTTCTATGTGTGGAGGAGAAAAACACCTCTATGGATTATTTTCGTGCATGAAGGTGCCCCTTCCTGCACGAAAACAATCCTGCCTACAACACAGACACCCTTGCACCATGGTGCAAGTGTGCCTGTGTTGGTGCTAGGCTTCCAAAATGGCACCAGCGTAGGGGGAAAAGACAGGAATGCACCTTTCACTTTGACGAAGGGCAGCGCATCAAGGTGACTTGCTGCGCAGCCCTATGCCAAAACCCCACAAATTAGCCCCTTAGGCTTCCTGTGATGCCCTAGATGCCCTTAAAAGATGATGCTCTAAGGGCATCATCCTGTGAGGACTAATTCTCTCCACACGGGTTGTAATAATTTTATTACAATAATTGACAGGCATACATTTAGCAGAGAGGCCAACTACATCCCGCAGAAAGCCCTAACACCTCAGGATGGTATGGGGCAAAAACATGTTGACCTCTGAAGTGGATCAAATTGCCCTTGGCGATTCAATACAACTATTTTTGTCCACGTCAAGTTATTTTTTTAGAACAGAATCTCCGGTCTCTCTCCCCTCTGCACTTAGACTCTTTCTTCCCTTCCTAGGCTCATCATTTACCCCCATTTTATAATCCTATCAAAAAACCTCAGACACTCCCTAGAATCTGAGTGATAACTCGCACCAGGATATTTCACACTGGTGTCAGGAGGGGCCCAATGATGAAGCATGCCAGCTAACAGATGGGTGAGGGCCTTTCGTCCTGCATAGAAGAGTGGTTGTAACTCTAGTTCTTTCCCTCTGGCAAACAGTACTGTGGTGTATTAATTAGTTTTTGTTTGGTGGTTGCACTGTCTTTGCTTTTACCTCCTCATCCCCTTTCTGCTGTCTTAAAGTCCCATTTACAGGACATTACCTTGTCTCATATTTCCATCCCCCGCGCTATCCAATGTTGTGCAAAATGTGGATCTTCTTACAAGACAGCAGCTATCGCTTCAAACATGGGTGCCAAATTGTATCTTCTACTACCTGAAACTCGTAAAAATGTTATCCTTCTTTGGGCAACCACACCTAACTGTAACAAATGCCCTAATTCAGTCATTTCTATATTACAGAAACCTTTGCTGGGCACCTCCAGCTAAAGACGCATGCGGGTGGTGAAGAACACTGTAGAGTGACTTACAGCAGATTTGCATAGACGGACTACATTTATTTGACCTTAAAATTCTTTCTGTGGCTTCTCGTCAAGAAGAGATCTGCTTTCAAGGCCCCGGTTATTATTCATAGCGCAAATTTACGAAATTATCTGACCTTCCTTGCTGCCAAATTCGGTTGATTTGTTTCAGCTCAGACCCTTATGCCCACTGATCTCTTTCTTCTTCCATTTCTCCCAGATCGATCAGCTAGAGCAGGAGGTAGAGGGTTGGAGCTAAAAAAAACTGTGGAACAATTGTCCCCTGGGCTAAATAAGGAATCGTCACTAGGAATTTAGAACACCAGGCTTTCCACTTGAAGTTCTTATGTCAGTAGAGTTGTAAGTCTTTTTTCCACAACCTCTCATACAGAGCCAAGAAACCTCATGAATATTGATCTTTACAAATATTTTAACATAACCCATCATAACACAACAGAATATAATGTGGATCTTGTTTAAGGAGAAACAGTGTGCTTTATAAAGGTCCTAACAATTAGATGCTGCACTGAGAAAGGTGTGTGGGTGGAGGGGCGCAGGTGCTGAGTTGAGATAATATCAGAGAAAAAAGGACGTGATGGAAAGGATGGCTCTGTGCATGTAAATAGAACTCTACTAGTCTGTGCACTGTGAACACCATCACAGATATCTTTATAACACTGGAAGATATAGCAACATTCTCTACAGTGGCCTAACTGTAATGGGGTCTTTGGAGCAACTTAATGCATTACCAGGAAAATATATATTATTTCTGTCAAATACATTCACTCGAAAAAATATTTAATATGGAACAAAAACCAAACATTGGGCTGGGATTAATGGTGTGTGTGACCATATCCATAGCGTGATAAGACCCGACGAATAGACACAGGTTTCCATATTCCACTAAACTTCTCACATTGCTGTCGATCCTGAAATTGAGAGTAGCATGGTACCACAAGCCGTGTGTGGTCTCTATGGTTTTAAGGTCAAGCCTCAGCCCTCATTAGTAGGATATTTTGACTATGATGGTTGGTATATTGCATTCCTAGTAATAGTCTCGGGTTCTTTCTGGTCCTTTTCAAATACACCATAATTTTGTACATGATAACATATGAGGCATTTAAAATGTAGATCCTTTGAATATAGGAAGAGAGATGATTTCTGTCATGGTTCTGTCAGAAATGTGTGTCAATCGCAACAAAGGAAAGAGAATATTGCAATCTCTGGAGACAGAGTCTATCAAACAGGGACACTGCAACAACGCACAACGTAGAGTGAAGCAAAAAGAGGCTTTAAAAAACTCACTAATGATCACCTACTTCAGGTGTGCTCAAGCTACCACCCGCCAGCCACAGGAGTGCTGATTCCTCCACCCCGTCCTCTGGCAGCAAGGATGGAGACAAAGCAGTGAACAGGGGATTGTAGGTAATGCCGTTTTTAGCAGGAGAAACATATGAACTGCCACAAACTTGGACATGGACCTGGAATGTAAGTCAAGTCTTGAACATTTCCCAGCAAGTTATAAATCAGTAGTGGAATGTAGCACATGGTCATGGCTTCTGAGAAATGTAGTCTTTTGGAGGAAAACATTCTGGCTATTAAATAACCTGACATGGATCTGTAATGAAAGGCCAGTTCTGAATACTGTCCAAGGGGCTGGCCGTCAGTACAGGAATATAACACAAAGTCAGCGAGCTGAGCTGTGACACCTTTTCAACTGGACACTGTTGGATGTTTGCACACTAGGGTTTGAAAAGAGCTTGAGCAAGAAGCAGTCAGTGATGGCTCTCGTATTTCCATGGGAAATAATTGTTCTTTGCTCTATTCGACAGATCATGGCCTTTGCTATCTCACTGTTAAATTTAGCCACTGCTGAAGCCACAATTCCTAGCTGCATTCTCTTGAGTGGCTCCAGAAAAAAGTCTATGGGGATTATGTTCACGTTGGTGATAATGAGATGGTCTTGAATTTGTTGTAATTACCTACTGCCCATCCAAACAACTGAACATACTTCTGTAAGAATTCAGACATAGGATGCAGGGAGGACCTGGGGAGGAAGCAGCCAGTCTTTTTGAAAGGCTTGGGCTGTGGTGCCATGATGTGTCTTGTCATGCAGGAGGGTTTGAGTCATCAGCTCAGGGCCATGGAATATTTGTCCCTGTAGCTGCTGCATGTAAGCCATTGAAAGGACTCTCCCCTGCTTGGCATGCATGGGATATATTCAGTCGCAGGGACCTGATGGGGTAGGAGGCAGTTATCATCCAGAGGCAACTACCATTGCCTTCCACCCTTCTTCGTTCCCTTGCAGGCGTCCCTGCTCCTATCTGTCAGTAGTCCGGCCGTTGGAGGGTGTACACAGCAGTCTCAGGGTGAGATAGGGAAATGCTTTCACCAAGGGTCCGTTTTACCTTCCACTTCTTTCGGTTTCTCGGATTAAGTTTGTCTTTCCGAGACAGATTGATTAACATATGTTGTAAGGAAGCTTTTGGAAGACGGAATGTTTCCACTGCTTCAAAATGTACACTTTTATTGTTAGGTGCGTTGTTGTTTAAATTGGTATGACCTTAATATTGAAGACAATATTACGATAATTTTTCGTTCTAAAATAAGTCTAAAAACTAGCTTTCCGCAAAGAAATTGTGCATACCCACGCCCTATATTGTTACCTTGATTATGCTGTACATCTGTAAAGTTATTCAAGCGAGTGTGTAGAGGTTGATGCAAGTTGTTTCTTTTCTGAAGCATATCATAGTGATATATTTCCTTGTTGCCAATCAAATGTAACATTCACATTTTGATAACCGCCTAAGCACCACTGGAAGGAAGGTGTGGACTGAAAGAGAGGCTGTAAAAACGCATTGCAGGTGCAAGGCCACAAAATACTTGAAATAAAATACCTGCATTGGGGAAAATTATAAGAATAATGCAAGTCAGGGTTCCATAACCTTCTAAGGCCTTTGGCCTCATGCGCATATATGCTAATGGAACTCGTCAGTGACTTGCATTATCCTTATAATGCACAGTTGGGGGTACATTATCTCATATATTACAGTTGCTCTTCCAGCTAATTTACGGTAGCACAGTTGAGAGATTACCACAAAAATAAAGCCACTGGAATTATGCAATGGTGCAGCAATTTTCGCATAATTAATGATTTGCCCCATTTGCCACATAATCCATAATCTGCAGATTTTAACAAAAAAAGAATGTTTCTAGCTCAAACAGTTCAAAAGTTACTAAAAATGCAGTGACGCCCGATGTCGCACAGCGGAAGGCCCTTTGCAAAGCTGGACTGGTCACCTTTCTGTTGCTCATTGCTATATTTGGGTATTTAACTGGTACTAATGAGGTGCAACCAATTCCCTTACAGTGTTACCAAGTTTAACAAGCATTTGCAATGCAACAGGTCTCGCAGTTACGCAAGTTTGAGCTATTGGCATTGTAAATGGCTATGCCTTTTATTTTGGTTTTGGTTTTTAAAACATAAATAAAAGACATTGTCATTTACAATGGCAATAGCTTAAACTTCGCGTAAATGCGAGACCTATTGCATTGCAAATGCTTGTTTTAGGACTTGTGCCCTGGCTGCACTTCAGTTTGTGCCTCGTCGTGGTCCAGCCTGAGGTGGCAGGCAGGGCCGGTCCGTCTCCTCGCCAATGTGGTTTTGTGGGCCCAAGGCCCACATGTTAGAATAATAACTAACACAGACACCAGGGATGTGGGTGTAGAACTGGCTATGGGCACGTGCGCCCGCTTCTTTCATTGACATGATCGCCTGATTGGTAACGCCTGTGAACCATGGATATGAGATGGGTGTAGGCACAGCCCAGAGGGAGGGGCTGCCTCGTTACATGTCCATCAGGACACTACACACAGCGTCATACAGTACAATCCGAGTCTCTTCATAACCGAAATCAATGGTTCTCCAGCTGTCAACTTTGAAAGTGTAAAAGGCTGAGTGCGTCAGCTCCATCGAGACTGGAACCTACAAGCTGCAGGATGCATAAACTTCTCTACAGCAGGTGCCCAACCGAACAAGCCTTAGTGCACCGTGAGCCCGTCTTATATCGACTGTTTTCTTCTAATATGCACCATCCAAAAACCGACTGAGAATAATTAATACCGAACCATAGGTCAAATGGTACATGCTAAAATCGGAACAACACGTCACGCTAGCCTAGCGTCTCTGAAAGGCTGGCAAGCCCGAGGTAGAGGCGGGGAAGTCAGGCCAGTTTGCCTGCCTGAGGTGGCACTCACTAATCCCATGACTGCACAGGCACTTCCTGGGCGTATCACAAGCCCCTGCAGCCCTTGTGGAGCAGAGGGGGGTGTAATGTTAGCTGCACCGGGACGCTACAGGGGGCACCTGCCAGTGCCTTCATGAGCTCACAACCAGCCTAAGGATGAATATATATGCAAGATACAGGACTCTCAGGGGCATCACGGCCTCGTCACATCCTGCAGTGGGGGCCCGATCACTTTGTGTTACTCCCACTGGTCCGGAAGCTCTGGTATGTGCGAACTCGGAACGCATCCCGATTTCGAAAGGGCATCAGAGTCTATGAAAAACACGTTTAAAGGCAACACTGTTGTCTTTCCTGACTACTCATCAACATTATTTTAAGAGCACGACTGAAATCTCGAATGTGTGCAAAGCGACGTGCCAAATAAAGCAAGCCACACGACTTGGACATGAATGGCAGCAGACCCCGCCTCCCCAGCAGGCAGGGAGGGTGCTGCAGCAGTGGAATCGTCAGAGTTCACTATAGCCAGCAGCACATCTGTCACTGGGTGCTCCGCAGCTGTGCGCCCCAGTGAGACATGGCAGTCCAGCAGAGCCCCGCGGAGCGGCACGCCAGCTCTGGAGTTTACTGGTAAGTCCTGGACGCAGACCCGTGGAGTAGCACTAACCCTAAAGGCAACGCGTGGGTGGGCGTCCAGCTACGGAAGTTATTTACACATTTTTTGTGCAGTTTTTTATATAGGGCGACCTCGACCCGAAGGTACTGGAGCGCTTTACATGGGCACCAGTTACATTACACACATCGGGATGAATATATTATTAAAACCACTGAATACATATTGAGACCGAACAAGGGAAAGTAAAAGAGCGCCATGCGCGCGTTGTAGGCACGCCGTGAGCGTGCACATCGGCGTGGCCTGCGGCTCGTGCCCAGTGGCGGCGCCTGCGTACTTTGCCGCCGTAGTTGAAGAAGTGCTGCGGGGATCGTGCGGTACAGGGACGGGGCCGCGAAAGCAAAAAAAATACAAACAGTAGAGGAAGTCCAGCGGGAGCCCACCCCGCCTTCGTGAATGCCGCATGGTGCGGCCAAAGCAGGATTTTAGGCGGGGCTCCTGGGAGCAAGACGGAGCCCAGCGTGTTGCTGCAGTGACCGGCTGAAGACGGAGACCAGCCGAGGAGCAGCGCAGAGTCCCCACAACAGCAGGTAAGTGGAGTGAGGCATGCTGTGCATGTAAAGCGCGCCGCGCTTGGAGCTTGTGTGCGCATTTAAAAGTGCTATTGCATGAGGCTTGCAAGGACGGAAGGGGGACAGGAGATGTGCACAGTGCGTGTTCACGGGCGCCTTCACATTTCCAGTCCGTCCTGCGCGTGCACAGCTCCTGTCTCCCTTCCGAAGCAAGTCAGCAACAATAAGTCTCGCTAGCGACAGCGCTTCGCGCTGCGTCGCTAGGTCGAGACCTAAAAATGACAAAATAATGAACTGATACTATTACAAAATGTGGCGCATTATGCCGCATAATTTGCCTTTTCTGGCCGCATAATTTGCTCAACCCTGCTGCATAATTTTGTCCCCCTCTTGCAGCATAATTTCAGTGGCCCTGAATATAATCCACATTTACAATCCACATACATCTCAATTTGTATATTTCCAATTTCAAACCAGCAATTCCAAATCCAACACAGACCACCATTATCTTTGTTCATTTAGGAAAGGGCACACCATCTTGGAGGGGGGGGGCCACCCTCTACAAAAATATTTTTTTCGTCAATCTTATTGTTTAACAACAAGGAAACTTCTGTTACTTCCAGCTCTCTTTTCTCATTCAAACACTCTGTCCGTACTTACCTATCTAGTGAAGGCAGGGAAAATACCGTTTCATTGGTCAATCATGTTTCATCGCGTCAATAATTTATCCATTTTGACTGAGATATGTTAAATTACACCAGAACAGTTTGATTGAAAAATGACCAGTACATTTAACAAATAAAATAATAAACAGCCAACATATGACTCCGATGTATAGAGACCCTCTCAGTCCTTTCTTACAATTAGCAGTTATTTCGCATTCCCGTTTTGAGCCAGTGCACTCATCGTGGTGCCTTTTTAAAATGGAAAAACCAGTCACCTTACAGAAAGCTCGTGCAGTCTTTTTTAAATAGATCACAAAACATACATTTGTATATATTTTATAGCGAGATTCAATGAAATGTGAAATTATGTAAATGGAATAGAGGAAGTGGAGCATCGAGCCTTTTTTTAATTCTCCTGTCCCATAAAACATCATGTAATGAGGCAATGATCTTAAAATGTCCTATATGCAAATAATTTATTCCTCTGATAACATTAAAGATTCAAGAAGACATTTTATATGTGGCTTTCCATGGATGAAATAGCTGCTATTCAAGTCTGACCCTTTTTAACTTCTAAAATCTGAAGTATCAGAGCCTAAATTGCGATCACTGCAGATTCCATAGAACATTATTAGAGACGTGTTTGTATTGACTTTTAAATCATCTGCAATACAATAAAGTACTTTAGATAATATTTTAATATTTAGAAAACAATTGTAGGATTGTGCGCTAGTGTTTCATATTAAAGGTTACTCTTGCCACGAATATAATTATTCCTTAATATTCACTTTGTGCATTGATTCTTTAGTATCCAGCTGCTAAGCACATTTCTAACCCCTTTCTACACTTAAGCAGCATTCATAACATGACTTCCTTTTCTTAATTCATTGGTTCTCTTCGTATTCATAAAATGCTTATATTCCAGAATGTTCTGCATAACAGTGCAAAAATACAGTACAGTCGCTGATGCATGAAACAATTAGCCAAGGACACAACAGAGGAAAGCGATGACTGTGACAAGTAGGGGTGAGAAAAGGATATGACATTCCAAATTGGTAAAAATGATGGACAATTTATGAACAAGCTGATTATGTGATGGAACAATATTTTAATGAAACTGAGGAAGGAGGGGGCTTTGACGTGACCGGAAGGAAGCACAAGGTCAACGTGGAGTTCCTAAGAGACTCTGTTTAGCTACATCAAAATATTCCTGAAGGCAGCATCACAGTCTCCATTTCCCAATAAGTCCTCCTTTCATTACTCTTTTACACCATTGTATTGATAGTCCAGACTGTCCCTATCATCAGTGCGACACAAAACAGTCCTCGCCCGAGAAGCCAGGAAAGTGCCTTTTCTGTCTGCATTGTGCTCTCACGTGTTCTCTTTACATTTCCCTCACTTGTTCCTTAAAGACTGTGGGGCCAATTCACAGAACTAATCTGAGATAAAATCCTAGACTTACTACTTTTGGTATTCACAGAAGGCATTTAGTAGTAGTAAAGTTAGGACTCCTAACTTTACTACTACTAAATGCCTTTTGTGAATACCAAAAGTAGTAAATTTAGGATTTTGTCTCAGTTTAGTTGTAGTAAAGTTAGGAGCCCTAACTTTACTACTACTAAATGCCTTCTGTGAATACTAAAATTAGTAAGTTTAGGATTTTATCTCAGATTAGTTCTGTGAATCGGCCCCTGTATGTTCAAACTTGTTAAAATTCGTGTCACAGACTTTAAACTTTATAATTAGAGCGATTTATGACCTCACATGCTAAATCTAACCTCCAAAAGAAGTCCACACTCGAGCCCTTTACTCTTGCCTTCACCAACACATCCCATTCAACCTTCATACTTTCTTTCCCATTTCATGTACCATACGCTCACCCTTAACCAGTGGCGGCTGGCATGTGCAGAGGGTGGTAGGGCGACATAACAAAATAAAAAATAACAAATAAAAGGCACTTACCTTTTCCACGAACGCAACGTCCTCCTTGATCCATCTCTCCTCGAGGCAGGCAGCAGGAAGGCTCACAACTCCTAAGCCAATCCTTGTGCTGCTCTCATGCAGCATGAGAGCAGCACTAGGATTGGTGGGAGCGGCCTCCATCAGCGCTCAGAAGAGCACTGGAGGCCCTTGCTTTCTTAGAGAGGTAAAATGTGCATGCCTTGCTGGGCGTCGCAAGATGGATGGCCAAAGAGACATGCGCATTTTAAACTTGAGAGTACAAACCTCCCTGCTGCCACTCAGCAACAATGGTCGGCCCCGTCCTGATGCTCAGTTCAGGATGGGTCAGCTGCTGAAAAATAAAATGGTAATTAATAAACTTTATTACCATTTTATTTTTCAGTTCTGACCTGGGGATTTTGTTTGTGGGGCAACGCTCTTCCGCTCAAACGGAGGAGCCGACCCTGCCCTTGACCCATTGTGCTCCACCTACCTTGGTATCAGAGGGATACATGGATTATTAGTGTGGTGACCAGCCATTGATTTTACCACTAAGTTGTTTTAGTGTCAATCACACTCCTCTGCCAGTTCTCACGGGAGGGAATAATAATTTGTAAGTAGTTACCATAACAAAATGAGTTGAGTGGAAATAGTATACGCGATTGGCGTATCTAGATAGATGCATACATTTAATGTTGAGTCAATATGCACTTAAGAAATGCTATGTGCAGAAATAAGGCCTTCAAGGAGACATAGTAATTTTCTCAACCAGATGCACAGTACAGTACAACATCTCTACAATATGCCTTTTAACTGACCATCTGGTGTAGTGTTGTGTATTATAGAGCGTGGCACCCCTATGTTCCCTAACGGACTCCGTAGTCTAGTGGCATAAGTTATTGGGTGTGATTAATAAAATTCATGACACAGTATGTGTCAGTTAACGGTTACACTTTAGAGAATAAAGATGTGTAATACTGAGCTCTGTGTGTGGCATGATTCATTTACATGCTACCGGGCTGGGGAGGACGTTACAACGCGTGCCGAGATAGGGGACCTGTGAACCCCACAATCCAAGGAGTTGAGAGTGCTCTCCCAGAGAGTTTGCTGAGATCCAGCAAACTGCCTGTGCATGCCACATGCGCCTCAGTCAAAGTGAAGAATCAACGATTGGCGTATGTGGAGTCAAAGCCCAACTCCAGCCAGTAGGAGACCTTCGAAGAAAGTGAAGTACTCACAGAAAGTTTCCTTTATCATTGGTCAGAAAATTGCTAATACGGCAGAGAAAAGAAGAGCAACTCCACAACCTAACACAGAGCTGTCATTTATACAGTGCAGAAACGTCAAAGGCAGTATCAACCAGGTACACAAAGCGCAACAAGCGGTGACAACCAGGTGTAAAAGAGCACTACAAGCAGAAGTAGATAAGCACAAAGAAGCACTAAGAGGAAAATAACAACCAGGTGTAAGAAAGTGTGAAGGAACATCAAAGGCGGTGTGCCTCAGATACAAGAAACAAGCATCTACTTGCCCAACATCTAGAGTAAAGAGAGTAATCCTACCACAGCACCAGCTGCAGCAACCCAAGCGTAAGCACGGGGGCTGTGCTTACAAGGCCATCAAATTCCTGCCAAACCCACAAAAGAGGCCGTGAACAGCGGTCGGAATAGTGCAATCTTTCAATTCTTCCATGGCTGCCAAAGAGAGCCCCTGGTCTGGCGCTGCCACCTTCCTAAAGCCACCTTCTGATTTCAATGTTGCTAAGAAGCAGAATATTGGTGCCAGATGGACTGTCTGGATCAAAGCTTTTGATTACTTTATTGGTGCGCTGAAAGAAGCAGATGACAAAAAGATCATTAAATATCTCAAAAAACATAGCAGGTGACAGACTGAAAAAAGGATAAAGAAAATACGCAGAGGTGAAGGAACTTTGTACCATCAAATTATGAAATACTGAACACCAAATTCAATCCGATGCAAAACATTGACTATGAAAGGTACATCTTCAACCAGGAGAGACAGAGAGATGTTGAAACGATGGATGAATTTGTTGAAAGACTTGAAATGCGCACCAAACAATGTAAGTCTAACGAATTCAATGAGGAAGAAGCCATTTATCTCATAGTCATAGATGGCTGTTGTCTGATTCCTTCAGACACCGAATGCTGAGAGAACTGCTCAGTTTAGAGCATGTGCTGATGGTGGCCAGAGCCGAAGAATGGGCCAACAAAAAGCAGCTGACATGAAGGCCAGAAGAGCCCAGAGTGAATCGGCGTTGAGTATGAAAAGCAAGAAGGCCACAAAGTGTTGAAGGCCACAAAGTGTTGTTTCTGAAGAAGAAGTTGTGTTTTTGATGTGGATTTTCCTTTCCACATGAAGCTAAATGTTCCGCCATTGGGCAGATACATAAAGGCTGCGGTAAAGAGAACCAATTTGTAACAATTTGCAAAGCAAGCAAAGAAGTGAGTGCATCACACCATAAAGATAAAATGGCTGCCAGGGCGTCACGTCATGAAGACAAAATGGCTGTCAGAAAGTTTCATAACCATTCCAGTCACGCCCTCTGAATTAAACTGCAACATCAGTTGAGCCAAGTAAAAACTGTGTTGCTCAGATATGAGTTTACCTTAAATAAATGAAAAGACTTTTGGCAAAACAGGAACAAGTAGGTTTAATTAAACACTGCGACTGGGAGAGCCTTGACAGAGTGGGTCTGCTCAAAGTCTCTTGGTGTACAAAGTTTAGGCCCCTGTTTTATACAGTTCATGAGGGACAATAAAACAATTTTCTACATTCCAAAAAAGCATCTCAGTTGTAAATCAACAAGTGCGTGGCATCTGATAAGGACACAGATGGCTTTTGACTTCGGGTAGTGATAGTGTGGGCCAGTGTGTATGTGTCCAGATGTCCGGCATAAGGAGCACATGATCACTACATGTGGTGTGCATGTCATGTCCTGATTGGTTCAGTGTTTCTATCTACATGTGGTATCTAGCTTTGTGGTATTTTGGGGAACACAAGCCCTTGGCAAAACGTGTTTTATTGGGGCCAATTTCCTCAGACCTGTTTGTGGTGCAACTATCTATATGTGGGATCGATCAGGGTTTGTCTTTGGTTAGAGAGGCCCCGCCTGTGATCTGGTATTCGATAGGTGTGGGTGTGGGTTGTAAGACTTGTCTAACCATATATCTCTGACTCGGGGTAGAAGGAGAGGTCACCTTGGGTGAATACGACAACAATGTTGTGAGTTCATTAGAACTTCTGAAAATAATATGGCAGTCACTGGTATCATTTTTATTGACACCCTTAACATTGTGCATACAGCTGTCATAGCATACATTGACATTGTTCTTACTGGTATTGACATGGTTACGTTTGCTTAGGTCATAACATACACTGTCATTGTTCATACTGGTAACAGTATCATAATTTGAGCATGGATTATGACTTACATCAGTGCTACTGTGCGGGTACAAGCTATGACATACATTGACATTGCATTGACGGCGACTAGCATGGTCGTGCAGGCACAGGTTATGGCACACATTGATATTGCATTTATTGGTTTTGCCGTTGTCGGGCCTGCACACATCAAAGGTAATCATTGACATCGCATTCACCCATTCCAAGAACTGAAAGAGGCGGATTGTCATCTAATTCCTCATTGAAAGGTTCTTTGAAGATGGGTGTGCGATGGCGATGCTTGCTAATGAAAGATGTGCCCATGAAGGTCTGATTTCTTGCAAGAAAGAATGCAAGTCAGAAAAGAATTGACAAGTGAAATCACGACATTCATTTGGACATTGTCCCAAAATAAAACTAAAGGTAAATGGCTTCTATATACCATTTATCTTAGACAGTGGTGCATCGATATAAATCATGCCAGCCAAAAAGTACCATGAACTGTCTCCGGTGCCCCGTCTCACACCATCAAAACCAAAGGTATACATGTGGGCAGCCTCGACACCATTGCAAAGTCAAGATTCCATTATGGCAACTATGAAACATAAAAAGACAATGGTACAAGCCCAAATCCATGTTCATCAGGGCACTTCGTCAAGTGCATGCTTGCTTAGTTTCAGCACTGCGGCTGACATGGGACTAATTTCTGTGAATTGCAATATTAATGCTCATCATGACACAGTGAACCAGTTTCTGCCATTATTTCATGGGTTAGGAAAACTTAAGACCATGAAAGTGCAGCTCCATATTAACGAGGACATTCATCCTGTTGCCCAACGACATTCTTGAATTGCATTTCATCTACCGGAGGCTGCTAAAAAAGAAATTGATACTTTGCTAAACCATGATATTATTGAGTGCTCTACTGGTCCAACACCATGGGTACCACCCATAATGATGGTGAGTGAAGGGTCTGTGCGAACCTGTGTTGACATGCGTCAAACCAACAAAGCAATCAAAAGAGAACGCCCAGGTCTGCACATTGCAGATATGACTTCCCAGTTGAATGGTGCCAAATTTTTATTGTGCCTTGATCTGAACAAAGGATATCATCAGCTCAAACTGCAAGAAAAGTGAAAGTACATTACTACCTTTTTAACTCGTGTTGGTTTGTTCAGATACAAAAGATTGAGTTTTGGAGTGTCTTCTGCTGCCAAACGTTTTCAAGATGTCATTCATCACATTATAGACCTGTCACGCATGCTTT
The DNA here is from genome assembly GCA_963921515.1 of Calotriton arnoldi. NCBI lineage: Eukaryota > Metazoa > Chordata > Amphibia > Caudata > Salamandridae > Calotriton > Calotriton arnoldi. Next base: position 2,420,002 of record CAWUFW010000839.1, read on the forward strand.
CAATTACAGTGATGATATACTAGTATTTGGGGCCACCCGAAAGGAGCATGATAGAGCCCTTACACAAGTGTGCCATCTACTTGCGGAGGCAGGTCTCACATTAAATGCTAAAAAGTATGGGTTTCACAAAACAAAGTTAAAGTCATTTGGGCACATCTTCTCAGAAAGGGGAATGACTCCAGATCCAGCCAAGGTCCAGGCTTTGTCATCTACTTCCCCTCCACAATATGTAACCATGCTGCATTCTTTTCTTGGTATGGCCAGCTACTGTTCCAGGTACATCCGTGGCTTTGCCACTGTGAGTGCCCAATTGAGAGAGTTAATGAAACGAAATGTTTCATTTCAGTGGCCACAGGAGTGTGATCAAAGTTTCAAGACGATTAAGCATTCAATTGAAAATGCTACTGAGATGGCTTACTTTGATCCGAAAATCCATAGAGAGATTGTTGTGGATGCCAGCTCAGTGGACTTGTGTGCAATTCTTGCTCAACATAGTGGACATGCAAATGCCTGAAAGCGTATTGTAGCTTATGCTAACCGAAGTTTGTCACAGACAGAGGGAGCTTACTCGCAACCTGCGAAAGAACGACTAGCTTATGTGTAGGTTTGCAAACACTTTCATGTGTTTCTGTATGGGAAACATTTTACGCTTGTTACTGATCACCAAGCACTGCTTACTATTTTTAGCAATCCAAAGGCTAAGATGCTCCCACGGACTGAGAGGTGGGGGCTGCGACTGCATGTGTATGACTACACCATTGTGCATCAGCCGGGAAAAGATCATAACCCTGCTGACTACTTTTCTTGAGTGCCCATACAGTGCAAGGGTACCCCTTCCAAATTGGCTGAGGCCTACGTTAACTTTATTGTGAGACCCAGCACTCCTGCAGCTGTGTCTGTGGAGCAAATAGGTGCTGCTCCCAATGCAAACAGAAATATGCTCATTCTCAAAGACATTATTAGCCATCAATCCTGGAGAACACATGCTCGACCTCTTGATAACGAGAGTGAATATCAGAAATTCAAGAATGTACGTGACAAACTGTTAGTCACACAAGAAGGGATTATCTTGCGAGGGTTGAGAATTGTCATTCCTGAAAGTCTACAACAGCAAGTCATTGAAGTGGCACACGAGGGACATTGTGTAATTGTTGTCACAAAGCGAGCCCCCCCAGACCGTGTTTGGTTCCATCGTCTCGATGAGCGAGTTGAGAGAGAGCTCCAGGCTTGTCATTTGTGTGACTGTTTATCTCCCAAAACAACACAGCATCCTTTGAACATGTCAGATCTTCTAAGACACGGCTGGAAGAAAATTGCAATTGACTTCTTTGGGCCCCTTGAAAATGGCCATTACCTCATAGTAATTGTAGATGAGTACTCCTGGTTTCCTCTGGTGGAAGACTTCTCGGCAATCACTCATGATCGAGTAATTGAAAGATTAGAAGTTGTATTTGCAACTTGGAGTGTTCCGTCCATTCTAGAATCCGACAATGGCCCACTATTCATTGGTCGGGAATTCAAAGACTTTCTTACTCACTTGAATATCAAGCATCAGAAAGTACACCTCAGTGGCCAAAGGTTAATGGGGTTGCTGAACGTTTTATGAGCATTCTTAAGAAGGCTGTCCAGTGCGCTGTGCTTCTACTCTTCCTGCCTACAGATCTACCTTTCATTCTACAACCAGAGATAGCCGGGCCACCCTGAGGTTCGCGATAGTCCTGGGTAACAAGCTGCCCCAGTAGACCACTGCAAGAGCAATTGATGCTCAGAAAGTTCGATTCACTGATTCATCTCACAAGTCCACAATGTTATGCGGAAAAGTTTTGATGTGCAACAAGACATTATGTTTCAGACAGGACACCGTGTCCTTGTCAAGCAGAGACTGAAATGCAAATCTGATGCCGATCCATTGTGACTAGTAAGAGACACATGGGGACTGCTCAAAGTTCTGGAAAGTCCATTACGTGGGATCCCTCACATTTCAAGCACCTGCTTTGGAGTCTGTCAGCTCCAGACATCCGAAGTGAAACTTTGCCATCAGAGGGCCAGGAAATCCCCAGAACTGCATCAGCGTCTAGATGACCAAGGCCTGCTGCAGGTGTGTCTCCTGCGTTTTCTTAGCCTAACACCACGAGATCTGGAAGAGTGGTTTGAGCGCCTTGACAATTTATTGAGGAACTATAACGTATATAAATGTGTTTTTTTGGTTTGTACTTTTTTATTTAACAAATGGGGAGATGTAGTGTCTTGTGTATTATAGAGCGCGGAACCCCTATGATCCCTAAAGGACTCCGTGGTCTAGTGACATAAGTGATTTAGTGTGGTTAGTAAAATTCATGACACAGTACATGTTAGTTAACGCTTACACTCTAGAGAATAAAGACATGTCATACCGAGCTCCGTGTGTGGCGTGATTCATTTACATGCTTCCAGTCTGGGGAGGATGATACATCTTGGAAGGGCATGCATTAATGTCCTTAAGACCTTTAGCCTTCCTTCTTTATGAATATAATCGCCTTCTCACCTGCTGTCAATGCCCATCTGGGCATACTTCAGTCTTAAACCAACAAATCAATGTGATTATATGTCGTAATCTATGTTGGATTATTTTAATTTGAAACACTCATTTTTTAATACAATTCTTCAACATTTTTGTTTTACACATTTTACCCATTAGCAAAAGTCTTCATAATTTTAGCAGAATCTAGGTAGTTGTATACAGGAGTGTCCACCTGTACCCTTATGCTATAACTTCTAGTTCAATTAATGGCTACTAATCACTTGTTCTGCTGCATATAACGTCTTCCTTTTCACAGCCTTTGTAGTGCCTCTATTGCTGTTTAGGGTGTGTTGCTTCTTTGTCTACTTGTCTGAAAATGTAATCTCTTCCTCTGTCTCTTTCTCCACTTGACTTCCTCTTCTTGTCTGTGTTCCCTGACAACAGTGAGAATGTACAAGTTATGTGTACATGCTTTATAACTGATTTCCGTTGTTTGGTGCTTTTTTGGTTCTAATTTTAAAAGCCAATGAGACCAGGATCTACCCCTACCAGAGGCCCTGGCAGACGCACACCTTGAAAATATAATCCTGATATTATTTTGGGTCAAGGGACCCAACAAAAGAGACATAAACTCATACACCTATGTGCAGCCTGTTTGGGCCTCTTTGGGCACTAGTTTACAATCCATCTGGGCATGCTGTTGAAGAGCTATGTCACCTGTAATACTAACATCACCCAATGTTCTGCGCCTTATCGATCAGGTTAAGGTAAGCTCAGGTGAATATATACACTAACATCTAAAAGTAATTACGTTGTCTGTGTAGGGCAGGGGCCTAATGTCTGGAGCTTCCATAGAATTTTAGTGTTGCTTAGTTTAGAAATACCTTCCACTGGATCTATTTATTTAGGAAATATGTATCCTATCACTCAAACATACATTCTATGCTCTAAGAGTCTCACATTTAACTACATTGATGTCTCTGGGCCAAAATACCTACACAAAAAAATCAAGAACACCTTGGCCCACCTGTCCCACTGACATGACCTCAACCTCCTTGTGGTCCATAAATGACTTGCAAGGGCTGAGGTAATAGATGCTGTTCAGTGACTGGACCTTGCTTGTGGAACAAACTGTCTAAACATTTATGCAATTCCAAACACCTCCTTGCATCCAGAAAACAACTGAAACCTTTCCCATTTCTGAACAACCCTGGTTTAATTAGCTTCTCGCTCTCTTGCTAGCTTCTAGATGCAACTCAGTTATGCAGTGTGTGCTATACACAATGTATAAAAAATAAACAAATACATCTCTACGTTAAGCTGGTTGGAGAACCTATGGATTTTTAAAAATGCCTCAGTGATTTCTTAGAGACCTAAAAACATTAGACTACAGCTTGCATTAATGACCTCACTCTCTGCAGTGTGCCATTGAGTGGAAGTCCATGACTATGGCACAGAACATTTCCTGGACTGTATATTTATCATAGCATTATGGCTCCACCACACCCATCATCTGATGGAACCCAAAACATCATCAACCAACCACACATGGCCTGGCCACATAAGAAGGGAAGGCATAGTCAAACCAATATTTTCACTATGTTGGTGAATATATTTGTTGCTTTGCCCCACACTTTGAGGAACAGCTACCTAAGGAGGGGAGAGACAAAGTACATTCAGAAGATCGTTATCTTTGCTGTACCCAGAGAAGCAGTAATGGCAAAGTACCTCTTCTCTACGGGCATGATCCTTGACATGGTTGCAGACTGGGAGCAGGAGCTCACTTTATCTACATCTCGCTACATGTCAAAATGCTGACTGTGCCCCACCTCCTGGCCACTGGCAATTATCAGAGGGCCACTCGGGAGAGGGTGAGCATCTCACAGGCATACCAGTTCTGGTGATTATGGAAGATACTGGGATGCATCACCGGGTGAATGCACTAGTATATCACAATGCCTCAATCACTAGTGAAAAGTTAACACTAATCATTGAAATTCTGCACCCATCAATAATCACATGTTGACCTCTGCATCACACCTACATTTATGTGCCTCATTGTTAGAAATGGGATTTCTGGTTGGCTAGGGCAAGCGCCCAAGCCAGGCAGAAACCACCACTTTAGTCAGTGCAAGGGAGTTACACACCGAAGATAACCCCTGCTCACCTCCTTGGTAGCTTGGCACGAACAGTCAGGCTTATCCCAGAAGCAATGTGTAAAGCGTTTGCGCAACACACTCACACAGCAGCGACACTCTAGGCACACCACAAAAGAAACTCCACACAAGGTTATATCAAAATTAGCCTTTGTATTACTCATAAAACACATCAGAGCATAATCACATATATACACTGTGCCACCTGGTACTAGGTATCACTTTACAGGGGATTATATACATTATAGGGCCAATCGGGCCACTGTCATAACCAACAGAACTCACTAGCAGTGAAATAAAAACAACCAGTAACTACTGGTAACATTACACTTAGCCAAACACATTAGGCATAAACATCCGGGACATGAGCATCACAGTAAACACTGGTCATAGTACCCCTAGCCCAAACACATTAGGCATATATATAATCAGCAGTGCACCATAGAACGATCATTATAAGATGCACACACTACAACGGCATTAGGCATGGCGTCACAGCTGCACATATCATAAAAGCCTTGGCGAGGTCATTATGCAGAACACCAATGCTGTGCTTATGGGCCATCCAGGGACACCCCATTACGTCTGGGAATCCGATGGAGCAGTTTGGTCAGGGAGGGAAAACACCTTCCTCCCACCATTGGCGGGGAGACTTCCCTCAGTCCCCTCCGCCTGGGCAATGGCCAAAATACCAGGGGAGTTCCCTAAGTCAGCCAGTAAAAGCGGGGAGGCCAGGCTGGGTCTCCCCGCGCAAGGAGCAATTGCCGCACAACTAGGAGCCTCGTGGAGGGGGTCCGGGAGCAACCCACACCGTCCCTCCTCTCTTCACCCCTTTTCCTCCATGCTCGGAAAAACCGACTGGGGGCAGACACACGGAAAGGCCTCTCTGGCCCCTCCTCTCCCGTTGAGGCTGTGGCGTAACGGGGCCTCGCCAGCCCCGGTCTCACCTGGCTCAGCAGTCTAAGTCGGCAGGATCCTACGGAGGCCGCTGCCCGTAACCATGCAGTGCAGCGGCAGAAATGGGACGAGCTGACTTGGGCGCCCCACGGGCTACCTCAAATGCCGGCGGCCGGGACCCACGTGGTACTGCCCCGGTGGGTCTGGAAAGTGGAAGTCGCTGTCAGCCACACACACGGAGCGAAGTCTCCGTCGTCCTTTGCTCCTCTCTACGTTGTGGGCCCTGCCCACAATCAGGCGTGGACTTGCCTGACTTCCAGCAGCCTCACTGGTTGCCCAGCAACACTTCAGGATTCCCTAGCACTGGCTTCGCTTATGAGCAGCCGCGCTTGGCAACAAAAGCAAATTACCCTCGGCTCTAAGGCTTCTCCAGGAGTGGGGGCTCGTCCAGAATTCCGCAGCAGGATTACCGTTCCCTGGGGACTCCAGGGAGTGCAATGTACCAAGGACCGGGGGGAAAAGCAGAACACCCTCGCCTGGGCTTCCCCAAAGAAAAGGGGAGACACACCCCCTGAATCCAGCGCTCCTTCAGCGCTAATCTTTGCAAGTCCTGCAGGACAGGACCCCAAGCCTGAGAGATCCCTGGGTCAGAGGACAGGGCCCAGGCAGGCCAGCATGCAGGGTCCCCTTAGCAAAGGGGCAGTCCTCTCAGCCACCCAGCAGGCAGCAGGTAGTCCCAGGCGGCGGTACCTCCTGGCACCCAGCAGTCCTCTGGCAGTATTCCAGTTCCAGTCCATAGTGAACACAAAGCTCAACAGCACACCTTTCCTGGGGTCACAGCTCCAATACTTATACCAGCTAGGTCTTTGTTCTCCCCCTGCACAGGGCTCTGTGCCCAGTCCAAACCAGTTCTGGGGGGCACTTAAACATTTTCTTAGATGTGTACAACACCTCCTTTGTCAGTGTAGGCTCTGGCCCCAGACACACCACAGGGGGGCTGAGCCAGCATTGTGGAAGGCAGGCACAGTCCCATTCAGTCCCAGGTGCTACTCCTCCCACCACTCCAAATGCAGATGGTCCTATTCAGCCTAGCGCTGACTCACCCAGCCCCTCTGGAGCCACTGCACCTCCCCAGCCCCTGTCACTCCAGAGCCAGACATGCAATACACATCAGGCAGGCACAAAGACACATAACACACAGAAATGCCCACTTCTAAAAGTGGCATTCCTAAAATTGTGTTAATAAATCTGCACACACCACTACGCAGCATTTATTACCACTATTCCAAACATACCAAACTTGATCACGCTACTCCTCTCAGATCAGGAATTACCACTGAAACACATATCAGGGAATCCCCAATGCATTCCTATGAGAGGGCAGCCTCACAGTAGTGAGAAACCAAAATGGCTGTTTTTCACTACCAGGACATGCCACACAGTTAAGGCACATGTCCTACCTTTTACCTACAATGCACCCTGCCCATAGGGCTAGCTAGGGCCTAACTTAGGGTTGACTGATATGTAGTAAAAGGGGAGTCACAGACGTGGCACCCACTTTATGTGCCATGTCACAGCAGCAGTAAACTGCGCGCGCAGGCCCTGCAATGGCAGAGGCCTGAGACAGGTTTGAAAGGCTACTTTGGTGGGTGGCGCAAGCAGCGCTGCAAGCTCACCAGTAGCATTTAATTTACTGGCCCTGGGTATATGAGATACCACTTTACAAGGGACTGATAGGTAAATTAAATACGCCAAACAGGTGTAGACCAATCTCACCACGTTTATCATAGAGAGCACATGCACTTTACACTGGACAGCAGTGATAAAGTGCCCAGAGTCCTAAAACCACCAACACTATGTCAGAAAAAAAGACTAGGAGGAAGGCGAAAAGTTCAGGGATGACCCTGCAAAAAGGGCCAAGTCCAACACTCATCATGAGTAAATGTGGCATCACTTCAGTAAATAAAGGCATTCCATTTGCAAAATTCACATTTGCCTACATAGATCCCTGGCAAAGGTTTATGTTGGAGGGGTAAGCACCATGTACTTCAGCTACCTCTTTGTTGTCTATAGACACCCACAGGACAAAGGTCATGTGAGAATAATAATCTAGCATGGGCAAGAGATGTTGGGTATGTAACAATGTGTGTCTTTACTACAGTGTCTATTTAAATAGTGACATTGTTTTCTGTTATGCACATGAAGTAGTGGACATACTTACTCATGAGTGTTCTGTTTTCTCACCATTCCTTTCCAGCAGGCAGTCACAAAGAAAGAGTGGATAATCAGGACCAGAGGCAAATGAGGCATTGGCCTCAGCTGCTTGCTGGGTACTGGACTCCACTTCTACCACAGAAGATGAAAGAGAAGACACTGTCAGGGAGTGATGCGCTTTCAGGAGAATGACCTGCTCACGGGGCCAGAAGACTGAATGGAGGTTGAAAACAAAACTGAGGAATTTTAAATGTGGACACAGCATGCCAGGAGGGGTCAAATGATGGGACTCATCCAGCTGGGGCCTGTGCAGGTAAGAGCTTTGGGCCGGGTGGGGGGAATTTCAATGGACGATGATGAGGCAAAATTAAATAAATAATTAATTTTCCCTCAACATCGTCTGTCAAACCCCATCCCCCCAACCGGCCTCACCACTCTTACACGGGCCGCGGCTGGACTCATCCTTGCTAGGAAGGAACATCTACAGTGGCATTCTAGGGACAGACCCTGCATAATCAGAGCCTGGAGTTGACCCCAAAACCTGTGACTAGGCCCGCACAACAAAAGAGCCTACAGGTACACCTCCAATCACCCTTCTTCCTACTAAGAGTGCTCACCAGGATGAACAGCATCTGAGAATGTTTCACCAGCAAAAGCATGAAGATGATGAAAAAACCTTAGGACAACATACAACTTAGGACAGCGTACATACGTTGGCATCGTATCCCCAGTCCAAGTGTAATTGACAGTTTTTAGCATATACCTGTCTTAATTTTGCAACATGACAATCCTTATATTACAATAGTTTCCATTTGCTTGCAATCAAATAAGTGTCTGCTGTAAAGTGAGTCAAGTTCTTTTTATGAAGAAATATTGACTTTAGTTTTAAACATTGATCAAAAAATTGAGAGACATATTTTGTTCACAAATGTGTAGTAATTGTTTTCTTTAATCTATTTTGGTAAGGCTATGATTATGCAAAATATTTAAAGAAAAACAACAATACATTTCAAGTGAGGACACATGGAAGATGAAGTTGACTGAGTAGGAGGTGGATAGTATTTACAAAGACATCCCAATACATGTGAATGAAATCTGGGCCACATGTAATCTCCAAACAGATGAGAGGCCTGCATTGTTGACCAGCAATCTTGATGATATATGTGTTGTTGTTCCAATATGCAAGACTGCATAGGTTGTGAAAAGGTGGCATATTTACAAACATAGGACACAGGAGAACTTTGAGCAGATTTTCCCCACTGATGTCTTGTTTGAGGACAAAACTGTGTAGTTCTTCCTCTTACTCAGACTCCCATGCTGCTTCTCCTTGGTGTTGATAGTAGTGGCCACAGGTGTCAATGTCTATCCTGTGGATGGACATGAGGTTGAGGGTTTGGGCAGCATGCCCTCCAAGTCACCATCAAGGTGACTGAAGTCTGCATCAAGATCTTTGGCAAAGGATGAATGTGAATGGATGACTTGCCTAAATTGCTCCAAAGTTTGCCTCATGTTGCTCCATATGGTTTATTTAATGTCATTAAGGGTTATTACTGATGCCATTGAAAGACGTTGTGCCATCTTTGTCTTTGGGAGGGAGATCCAGCTGTCAATGTCTGCTAGGAGTTTGTCCCTACCATAGAGACATACATGCACATCTCTGATGGACTCATTGACGATTTTGTTTGGAGTAAGGTATCTCCTCATTCAATTGAAGCCACATTGAGGGTATCCATGCCCTTTTGTAACTATCCACCAATGCTATCCCGAATCGCATGAAAGCCTCTCTCTATACATTTGGCCTGTTTTGCTGCACCCACAGGTGGACAGGAAATTCTTCAGCATCTGGAAGAAAAAGATCATGGTGTGTGGGTTGGAGACTCTCCTAGTTTCATCCTTCGGCAGAGTGGGTGTCAAGCATCAAAGTCATCAATGACAATGAAGAGTCCATGGGGCTGGGATGGCTCCAAGGTCTCGAAGGACTCCTGTGGAGCCACATGCTGATCTTCCGAAGTCATTGGTCGTAGGAAGGAAACAAAGACATGCAAATCTCAATTTCTGTTTCACAAGGATTTCATGATGTCAGCATCATACTTTTATATTTAATATTTTAAAAGCAAATATTTTGTCATCATTTGTTTTTTATTGTTTGCAGATTGGCAATATTTTGGTGCACTTTCTCGAATTCACATACAAATTATCCCTGATTGCAATTATTGACCCTCTGCTGGGGTTCATTAAAGGGCAGATAGATGTCAAATCTCTTTTGCATGAATTTACCTTGGCCTATGTAGGTGATTTGAGCTGAAAATCTACATTTTAGGATGTGTGTTACTTTATAATTCACATGTGCCATCAGACATATTTATGCTCCTTAAAATTGTTTGCAAGGAACTGCCATTGATGGCAGGTTGATTGCACCAGTATTGTACCATGACTGCAAAGAATGGTAGGAGGTGATATAAACTTATTGAAGCAAACATCTACATCATATACTAACATCAAAGTTTTGCAGGACTTAGAGCTAGATGTACATAGCAGTTGCAATTCGGTAACCAGTTGCAAATCGGTTACCAATCGCTAAATTAGCCTTTTCATATGTAAGAAATGCCTTGTAATAAATTATTTTTGTTAACCGACAAATTACGGAATGGTTATTTTTGTGACTCCAAATAGTGATTCTGTTTTAGGGATTACTTAATATTGAATCACTATTTAAATGTATGAAGAAATTGCAAATAGCAACTAACCGCAGAAAGGTCATTTTGCAATAGCAATTTACCACCAAGATGAAGCAGATGGGAATCAGCTGCAACCTTTATAAATGACCCCAGAATGCACCAACATTTTCCACAATGGCTGCTTTGTACATGATGGTAGGAGGATACAGATATTGGCTGGACTTCAGAGGAATAGGAGGAGAAATAAAAAAGATTTTCAGGGTCAGGGTAACACATTTCAAGCAAACAGGAAGAAATATTTGATAAATACAGATTTAATAGTGAGGTTATTTTATATCTAAAAGAAGAACTAAAACAACAACTAGAGAGAAACACTTTCAGGGGCAACCCCCAAACTAATCCACATTACCACAGTGCTATTGCTGCTGCATGTGGCGTTTCTCAAACTGCTATATCCAGATTTTTTTTAGAGATTTTCTAGATGCTATGCTAACTTAAATTAATAATCCTATAATTTTTCCCACCACTCCATAGGAATTACAGTTCAGCAAACTGCACTTATGCAGTTTAGCACAATGTTGTCATGTCATACAATGCATTGACAGAACTCATATATCTATACCCCAACATCTGCAAATAAGTGTCTACAAACCATGAAAAAATACTCATTACCTCAATATACCTATTGTTTGTCATGCATCTTATATCATCACAGACATTGTAACTAGATTCCCAGGTAGCATCCATGCAGCACCCACTACTCATTTATTTTTCTGACACAGTGGTATTTACTTCCGTCTTCTTAAAGGAGATGTGTCATTTCCAAAACACACGGATGCACCTTATTAACAAGAATTTGGCGCATTCCTGTGCTCACCCCTGAGCTGGCGCTAAAAAAGCTGTCTAGCACCAACGCAGGCAACCTTGCACTATGGTGCAAGGGTGCCTGTGTTGCAAAGATGATTGTGTTTGTGCAGGAAGGGACATCTTCCTGCATAAAAACAATAATTAATGGCGTTTTGCTCCTTCTATGTGTGCTGCAGGCTGTGTTAAGCCATGCAAAGTGACTTAGCGCGGCCTTGTAGATATGGGCTTTCATAGAGCGCTGCTGAAGTGTGAAAAAAGTGACGCTCCTGTGGCTCTAGGGGCTTGTAAATATGCCCCAAAATGAGCGCAGATATAATAATGCCCACAAAAAGACAAAATCAGTAATTGAGAGGACATTTGAACTTTTAAAAATTAGATTTAGGTGTTTTCATAACAGTGGTGGTGCAAGAAAATACACCTCAGAAACTCTCTGTAAAACTATACCGACATGTGCTATGTTGCATAATGTAGATACAAGAAAAGGACTACCAACAGTAATGCCAGACTCGGACTCAGACGATGTAGAGCATAATCCAGCACCACATCAACTGCAAGATGCATCAAGGGCAGAAGAAGGCAGAGCACGACACGCAAACAATATAAATCAAATGTGTTGCTTTAAAAAATACCTTTCTCCTTTATTTGCAGGTATTAATGCACATGATTTAACAGTGTAATTTAACTTTTTTTGACATTTTGTTAAACAAAAATCACTTTGCTTGTGTAACAAAGTGTTTAACGAACAATATTTCAATAACTGATCAAATGCAAACAATCTTAATGCTTTTGTTCACCACGACCAACAGTGGCCCTTTCATATGTTGATGACCCAGCACTGCTCATCTCATCCCATGCTCCGAATGTGACTTCTGCTCATAGCTTCACTTACCGAAATACTGCTCACTCTGGAAAACGTGCCCCCCACTTGCTATTTGCCTTGTTTGCAATCTTTCTACTGCATTGGTTACTTTTAATAGACCAAGGGCAACATCACTATAGTGACCTATTTCTATTTGTATATTAACTGTGCAACTAAATAAAGCTGCAATTGCATGGGCAGGCGATCGATTGAACATCTCGATCTGTCGATAAGTGCAAAAAAATAATGTTGTCTACACCTTTGTGACAAACCTTCCTGCTGTAAACAGCCATATACATTTGTGAGCATCTCAGTCATATTGGGCCGCATGTACAAACCTTTTTGCCTGTAACAAACAGGACGATTCACATAATCAGCCTGTGTACGAATGCAAAAAGGCTTTTTGGCATGTAGAAAGCCCTATTTGCGATTCGGTAACCTATTACTGAATCGCAAATTGGGTTTGCGATTCTGGATTAGGAAGGGGCGTGTTTAGGACGTCCCTTCTGACAACCAAATTGCAGTGGTAAGTGTGAATGTTTTGTGACCACATACCTCCAATTTCAAATTGGTGGTAACCCATTCGCAAATGAGAAGGGGTCTCCAAGGGACCCCTTCCCCTCTGTGAATGTTTGTAAAAGCATTTTTTAAGAGCAGGCAGTGGTTCCATGGACCACTGCCTACTCTTGAAAAATGAAAAGAAAACGTTTCATTTTTTTTTTAAAACGCCTCCCCTTTTCCTTTAAGGAAAACAGGCTATAAATATTTTTAAAAGTTGCTCTATTGAAAAGCAATCACAGACATGGTAGTCTGCTGACTCCCGTAGGCCACCATCCCTGTGATTCTGGCAATTCCCAATGGGTCACAAACCAAGACCTACCTCAATAATGTTCATGAGGTAGGTCTATTTGCATCCCACTGGGAATCACAAATGAAACTCAAAAGAGTTTGTACATTTGAAATAGCGATTTCCAATTTGCGATTCGCAGGAAATCACAACTAGGCACTCGATATTTCAAAGTTATGTACATGTGGCCCATTGTCCGGTTTGTCACTCATTGAACTTTGCCCCTCTTCAATCGTGTTTGCCAATGGTTCAAATCCATTTTCCATGCATCTTTGTATGCTCATCAATGTAGTATAGATGGCTTAAATGTATTTTGTTGTGGGAGCGCGAAGTTCAATATTGAGGCCTCTAAACTTCCAAAGATTTGTGACGTATCACTGCTATGAACAGAAGCAAGAGGTCTTGAAGATTGTGCCCTCAACAAACTGCGATGTCTTGAAATAGTCCTCCTGCACAGTTGTCTGCCCTCACTGTTGGTTAATCAGCATCACTGTATGGAAGTTGTTCAGCAGATTGTGCTGTGGATTAGCTGGGTCCTGCTTCACTGCCTTCCTCCATGACAATTTCTGTTTCTTCCTGCCCCTCACCTTCTATATCCTGCACTCTCTGGCATGGTATATTTGTTTAAATTAGTGTGCTGATGTATAGGTAGAATGTATATTATGATATTTCTTTATATAAAAATTTACATTTTTTCCAAGCATTCATATTGTTTTGTTAAATTACATCTCCTAGAGTGCACTTCAAAGCAAAATCCAAATAGAGACTGGAGTTTTGGGATCATGGCTTACCAGTTCCTTAGTCTAAACTTATTTTCAAAATTAATAAACGTCTAAACACATTTCTTTGTATTTGTACCTTAACAATCTATAAATGTGAAGTATGACCAGGGTCACTGAAATTATTTGGTTGTGCGGGCTGCATTGATTTTTGCATAATTATATATTTGCAGAATTTGCCACATAATCCATATTCTGCTGCAAACATAATTTTGTTTCTATCTCAAACGGGTCAAACCTTTCTAAAAATGCAGAGACGTGTGTTACCATGCAGTGGCAGGCCCTTTGCAGAGCTGGACTGGTCACTTTTCTGCAGCTTATTGCTATATTTGGGTGTTAGACTAGCACTAATGAGGTGCATCCAATGCCCACACAGTGTTACCAAGTTTAACAAGCATTGGCATAGCCAATAGGTCTCGCCTTTGGGACCTTATAAGTGTTTAGTTATCCTGCACAATATCCTTGGTGCAACAACATCCAGTGTTGCATGGCTAAACACTTATAAGGTCCCAAAGGCGAGACATATTGGCTATGCCAATGCTTGTTTTTTTTGGGGGAGGGGGGTCCTTGGGGGCAGGGTGGGATACAAAAGTGCCTTGTAGCTACTTCTCGGAATGAGGCGCCGCCCCGTCAAGGTCCCGCCCCCTCCTCACAGGTGAGATTGTTTCTTCAAGTTGGCAGGTATACAGAGACCAGTTGTAAAACAAGAGGAGCAGAAAAAGTCAGAGGCGCGCTGTGATTGGATTACCAGAGCAGTCACGCTCCTGCGAGGGAAGCCACTGTTCACGGTCTTAACTGGATTAGAGGAAGGAGGCCGCATCCTCCCGTCAGGAGCACAATGTTCTGGGTTCTCTGAGATCAGCCGTGAAATGCCGGATGCGATGATCATTTTCTCCGTGCGAGGCTCCGACAGGCTTTTCTTGGAGGCTGTGTGTGTACTGGACATGGCGCGGCAATCCCCTGGTCCAGATAGCACGGACTCATTTTTCAAATCGTATGTCTATGGGAATTGGATGTGAAATGGTACCCTCGAAGGGAGATGATGCATATCTTGTTAAGCATTACATTTAGAGCTTTTCTAAATCATGTGCTGCTACTTGGAAAGTATAACTGATACTCGAGCTCTCCGTGAAACCCGACCCCCCTGGTTGGCCCACACAGATCAATATATGTACAAATAGCGCCAACATCCCTTAAATACACATGCGTAAAGAAATATAAACATTTCACTGGGGGATGCAGCCAATATAGACACTGAGTTAAATCTTAACTTTGCTGCACGTTTAATTTGTGATTTCCCTGCAGGACTGCGAGTAGAAAAAACATCAGCACGGTGCCTCGCGCTCAAAGTAAAAAGCAGCAGGGGGAGGAGAGAGAGGAGGGGGCCAGCGCCTGTTTCCCTTGCGAGAGCGAGCAGGAACCATCTGTTAATTACAAACAGATGGTTTTAAAGCTCGCTCCCGCAAGGGAATCGCCAAACGTGCACGCGTTGCCATTGAAAGCAATGCAACGCGTGCACGTTTTTGGGCCAAAAACTAAATCGATTACTAAAGGTCTCCTAAGCAGCGCATGCGCGCTGCGTAGGCGAGACCTAAAAATGATGAAATAATGAAGTAACTTTATTACGAAATGGGCTGAATTATGCCACAAAGATTACCCAACCCTGCCGCAAAATTTGACCCGTTCTTGCTGCATAATTCCAGTGGCCCTGAGTATGACTCTTACCTTGAGAAATTGAGGGTTCTCTGTACGCATCTATATTGCTGAATCTAGATACACTCTCTGGCTCAAGTGTAGATTCAATTAACTCCGCAAGAGGGGTCGTAGTGGCTGTGCTGGTGGTCCTTCTCCAGTTGCATGTGCCATATCCTAAGCAGGTTGCCACCTTCTCTTTGGTCCTTGATCTAAGATCATACCACCTTTTGTGAATATCCTCTGTTTGCTGTGTGACCCATCTGAGTTTATCTTCTCTTGTATACAGACTCAAATGTTTCTCTTTTGCGAGTCAGACACAGAAAAGGATGATTTTAAACTATCATAGTGGGCTACTCACTCCTCAGTTCTAATTTTTAATTCTTTCTCACTAAACTTTAATGTGCACTTTCTGCCTCCTGCATTTTTAAGGGTGGAAAACTCAACAAAAAAGTAATTCCATGTGGATTTTGGTGTGCCTCTCCAATCTGGCTGCACACTTACTGCCTAAGAGCTACTTTCGGAAAATGTGACTCGATTAATAATTTACCAATTCACTAATGGCCCTATTATGAGTTTGGCAGTCCTCCTGCAGCACCACACGGCTGAGCTTGCAGGAGGACCGCCAAGTACATGGTGCACCCGCCTGCCGGATTATGAGTTTAATCTAGGTCGGTTTGGCGGTGCTGCTATGGCCTCACATGGAGGCTGTATTTGGCTCACAGGAAAGCTTTAACAGCAGACCGCCGCTGTGACAGCGCCTGTAGCATGTTCCTACACGGTGTGGCATGCAGCACGTCCTGCATGCCACACCATGCAGGAACTGGGGTGCAATTCCAGGGGGGCAGCATGCGCCCCCTGGCCCAGAAGTGGCAGGGGGCTGTGCTAGGGCCCCCATAGTTGCATCTGAGCCACCCTTTTCATGGCGGGCTCACCACCAGGAAATGGGTGGTGGAAAAGCAAATCGGAATATGCCCACCGGGGTGAACAACCTTCACCACGAAACCGTCACCCCGCATGTTGTTACAACGCAGTCGTTACCACGACTGCGTTGTAACAACACATACCATTACCCCGCAAGTCGTAACAATGACTTGCAGAGGGGGGAAGAAGGTGTTGGATTTAAAATCCAACACCTTCCCTACTGTCCGCACAGACTGCAGTTGGAATAGTAAATTATACTATTCCAACATCCAGCGCCCCCCTCTGCAAGTCGTTGGTACGACTTGCGGGGTAATGGTATGCGTTGTTACAACGCGGTCGTGGTAACGACCGCGTTGCAACAACATGCGGGGTGACAGGCTGCGGAATTGTGAGGCATATTCGCCCACCGGTGCTGCAGCGGCACCACCAGCATATTCCTGCCCCTTACTGCTGTGCCACCACTGCGGATACTGGATCTCGGTGGATGCGGCGGTCCTGTGGTGGTCCGACTACCACACTCGTAATACTGCGGGTGGACCCGCAGGGGTGGCGGTGGTCAGACCATGAGTACGATGGTCCTAGGACGGCTGTACTCATAATAAGGCCCTAAATGTGATTCTCTAAATTGTGAATGTGAGTCATACCAATTCAGTAAATGTTTCTCTATCCCTATCGTACATATGGAATAGCAATTTACAAATTGTGATTCGGAACAAATCGCAAATTACAAATCAGTATTCAAAGCTTTTTACATCTAGCATTTAAGTTTGCATGCGTGAAGCTGGATGTACATTATTTTTGTGATGTTTTACATCTATTTGGGTTTCTGGTTGGCAGAGTATGCACCCTGTCCAAGCAGAAACCACAATCCTAGCCAGGGTAAGTGTAGTACACACTAAAAGGCTACCTGTGCTTACCCTCTGATAGCTTGGGACAGAGTAGTCAGTGTAAACTAAAGAGGCAATGTCTAAAGTATTTGTGCACACACACACACACACACTTTAACACAGTGAAAACACCACAAAAGTACTCCACACCAGTTTAGTAAAATAGCCAAAACAAGACCGAAACGTAAAAAATCCAACATACACAAGCCAAGAAATGAATTTTGCAAGATTAAATCAAAATGCAGGTCTTAGAAGTCAATAGCTCCAACAGGGGCTATCTGGTCATGCTTGACCACAGCAAATCCAAAAGTTTAGCTGACCACGATATAGCGCGGGCCAGATACAGGAGCCATGCAAATCTGCTGACAGTACCCGATGCTCGGGACGATTTGTTGAAATCCAGAGGTGATGCGTTACTGTCACAGGCAATGCGCCGGTTCCAAAGTTGGACAAAGTTGTTGATGCATCGATGTCAAGAGTGTTGTGTGTCGGTTCCGAGATGTTGATGTCGAACCGCAGGGCTGAAGGCGATGTGCCAGCTAGGAGTCACATCGGGCTGGGAATGTGTTGGAGTCAGGAATGGGGTGTCGCAGACTTTGGCGATGCATTGGCTGAGACTCATTCAGCAGGGGTATTTCAGAGGCACTGCGTCGGCAAAGTTACGCTGCATTGTAAGTAGAAGTCGTTGCGTTGCGCAATCGGCAAGTGGTGTCCATGGCTTTGGTGCAGTCAGTGGCGATGTGCCGATTTCGCAGGGAATGCAGTAGTTCTGAACAACGCCTCGGGGTCGATGCATTGGGTTCTTGGGTTGCACCACAAACCATTCAATTCCTAGGACCAAGGATTGGATTTGGCACCACTTGGCAGAGCAGCACTCACAGCAGCAGAGCTCAGATGTAAGCCCGGGCAGAGAACTTCGCTCCGCCAGCGGAGTTTACAGAGTTTTGCCTACTCCGTGCTCCATTGAGAACGCGGAGTTCAGGCAAAACTCTGACTTCGGAGCAGAGTTAGCCGGCCCCTCCACCCTCCCTAATTTAATTATAACAAAAAAAAAAGGCACTTACCTGCTGTGGCGTCTCCGGGCTGCCTTCCTGCTCGCCGTGGTCTCTCTCTCCTTCTTGTCCTCGCAGTCCTCGACCACGCAAACCCCTACGTTGTACATCTTGTGCACAATACGTACAACGTAGGGGTTTGCGTGGACGAGGACGGCGAGGACGAGGAGAAGAGAGAGACCACGGCGAGGAGGAAGGAGGGGACGCCACAGCAGGTAAGTACCTTTTTTTGTTATAATTAAATTAGGGAGGGTGGAGGGAAGCGGAGCGGAGTTCCACAGAGTTTTTTTCCAACTCCGTGGAACTCCACGAAGTGGCACTCCACCAACTCCGCCCGGGGTTATCCAGGTGCTGGTAGCAAGATGTAGGCGATGTCTTTGATATTCCTGAGGGTTCACTGATAGAATATCGATGACAAAAACATCGATGTTAAAAATATAGAAAAATAAATATAGAAAACAAAAATATCGAATCCCATACCTACACAGGTAAGTATGAAATATTGAATCAAAAATATCGATGTAAAAAATATAGATGTAAAAAACTATTGATTTAAATATATATATAAAATAAAATAATATATATTAAATATATTAAATATTAATATTAATTTTAACAAAATAAATTACATTGAATATACATGTTTACAAATTATAACAATTAAACTGAATTAAAAAAAATAAACACACAAATATAATAATTTATACATATATATATTTACTTTAAAATAATTAATAAACTATTATCTTTGTTTTAAAACTTTAAAATGATATGAAAATATAATATATATATATAAATAATTTAAAATATAAAAAGATTTTATAATAATTTAAAACATAAAACTATTAAAAAATATTTAAACTTACATTTCCCAATACAATCAGTGCAACAGTAGGGAAAGTGTTGGATAGAAAAAAAAATTTACTATTCCAACTCCAGTGAGTGCAACAGTAGGGAAAGTGTTGGATAGTGGAGGGGTAAAAATTACTATTCCTACTCCAGTGAGAGCAACAGTAGGGAAAGTGTTGGATAGCGGAGGGGTAAAAATTACTATTCCCACTCCACTGAATGCAACAGTAGAATAACTGTAGGATAGCAGAGGGGTACATTTTATTCTCACTCCAGTGAATGCAACGGTAGGGAAAGGGTTGGAGAGAGGAGGTGAAAAAATTACTATTCCCACTCCAAAGGATGCAACAGTAGGGAAAGTGTTGTATAGCGGAGGAGTAAAAATTACTATTCCCACTCCAAAGAGTGCAACAGTAGGAAAAGTGTTGGATAGCGGAGGGGTAAAAAGTTACTATTCCCACTCCAGTGAGAGCAACAGTAGGGAAAGTGTTGGATAGCGGGGGGAAATTACTATTTCCACTCCAAAGAGTGCAACAGTAGGAAACGTGTTGGATAGCGGAGGGGTAAATATTACTATTCCCACTCCAGTGAGAGCAAGAGTAGGGAAAGTGTTGGATAGCGGAGGGGTAATTACTATTCCCACTCCACTGAATGCAACAGTAGAATGACTGTTGGATAGCAGAGGGGTACATTTTATTCTCACTCCAGTGAATGCAACAGTAGGGAAAGGGTTGGAGAGCGGAGAGGTAAAAATTACTATTCCCACTCCAAAGAAGGCAACAGTAGGGAAAGTGTTGGATAGCAGAGGAGTAAAAATTACTATTCCCACTCCAAAGAGTGCAACAGTAGGAAAAGTGTTGGATAGCGGAGGGGTAAAAATTACTATTCCCACTCCAAACAGTGCAACAGTAGGGAAAGGGTTGGAGAGCAGAGAGGTAAAAATTACTATTCCCACTCCAAAGAAGGCAACAGTAGGGAAAGTGTTGGATAGCAGAGGAGTAAAAATTACTATTCCCACTCTAAAAAGTGCAACAGTAGGGAAAGTGTGGGATAGTGGAGGGGTAAAAATTACTATTTTCACTCCAAAGAGTGCAACAGTAGGGAAAGTATTGGATAGCGGAGGGGTAAAAATTACTATTCCCACTCCAGTGAGAGCAACAGTAGGGAAAGTGTTGGATAGCGAAGGGAAGAAATTACTATTTCCACTCCAAAGAGTGCAACAGTAGGGAAAGTGTTGGATAGCAGAGGTGTAAAAATTACTATTCCAACTCCAGTGAGTGCAACAGTAGGGAAAGTAACTAATAAACATTAATTGACTACACACACATTAGCACTATGATATCCACAACACACACCTAAATTAAACTCTAAAATAATAAAAAACAATTAAAACTTATTTATAAATTAAAAACTATTACTATTAACAAATAATAAATAAGTAATTAAAATGTATTTAATACCCACCCTTTAAAAGCAAAAACAACAGACAAAAAATTAAACAATTACCCAAAATACATGTCAAATAATGAACATTAATTAACAACTACATATTCATTAATTAAATACAAATTACTTCCCACCCTTTACTCCTATAAACACCAAATCACACACCTAAAATCAATTACACAATTACCATAATTAAATACCAATTAATTAATTAAAATTAATTAACATCCAATTATTAATTCATCAATTAAAAATAAATTACTTCCCACCCTTAATACCTATACACACCACAACACACCTAAAATTAATCACACAATTACCATAATTAATTACCAACGAATTAATTACAATTAATTAACAGCCAATTATTAATTCATCAATTAAAAATAAATTACCTCCCACCCATAACACCTATAAACACCACAACACACACCTAAAATTAATTACACAATTACCATAGTTAATTACCAATTAATTAATTTAAATTATTTAACAACCAATTATTAATTAATTAATAATAAATTACTTTACACATTTAACACTATAACATCTCAATTAAACAAATATTATTAAATAAAAAATAATCAATACATTTAATATAATTAAATTACTTCCCACCCTATTCCCCTATAAACCCACAACCCACTACGGAACTAAAAACGGAAAATTCAAAACAAAACAAAATTTATAACTACTAAAAATTTAACACATATATTAAAAAATACAAACAATTCTTATACAAAAAAAATACAACACATACATATAAAATATATACTAAAATACATAACATTAATAAACAAACGATATTTTTAACAACCATATTTTTGCAAACGATATTAAACACTTCGATATTTTTAACATCGATATTACTTACCTAAAATCGATATTCTTGACCACGAGAATCTGTATGTCGATATTTTTGACCCACGATATTTGCAACTCAATATTTGTGCAACTCGATATTTTTTAATCGATATTCTGTCTCTGCACCATCCTTGAGACTTCAGGAAAAGGAGGCAAGCCCAAACAAGCCTTTGGAGAACCTTTAGAGATGCAGGATGTAGAGAGTAAAGTCCAGTCCTCTCACTCCCAGCCAAGGAGCAGCAGGCAGCAGGCCAACACAGCAAAGCAAGCAGCAAAGTGGCAGTTCCTCCTGGCAACACAACAGCTCTTTTTCCTGGCAGAATGTCCTCAGTCCAGAAGTGTTCTGAGTATATGGTCTCAGAGGTCTAGTATTTATACCCATTTTAGCCATTTGAAGTAGGGAGAATTCAAAGAAAGGTCTTTGTAGTGCACAAGAGCCTGCCCTTCCTGGCTCCAGACACACTGCAGGAGGAGGGGGGGGGGGGGTGTATGCAGCTCTTTGTGCGGGGACCGGCACAGCCCTATTCATGTGCAAGTGTCAGTTCCTCCCTCTCACTCTAGCTCAGGAAGACCCATCAGCCTAGGGATGGGTCATCGGGATATGCTGGGCACACCTCAGCTCCCTTTGTGTGTGACTGCCTAGAGGGAATGCACAAAGCCCAGCTGTCATCCAACTCAGACGTGTATTCTAGGGACATGCAGGGGCACAGAATGGTTAAAGTGAGAAAATGCCATGTTTCTAAAAGTCATAATACAAAAGATTATCTAGCTGACAATTTTCGTGCTGCTTCCCATTAGCAACCCGAGACCAAACTTCTGAATGTGTTGATCTACTTAATTTATTATGTTGATTCTGTAAACAATTTTTGAAATTATTCAAATAGTTAATTTAAGGACAGATCAAGATTACACCTCTTGCTTACATCAATACATAAAGCAAAATAACACAAAACTTGAACACAATCAACAGAGTAATTTCATGTGACAAAAAACACAAATAACATAACAGTTTTCGAATGTTAGACCAGTCAACGTTTACACAGCAACCCTACTCTTGAGTTCTTTGCCAAAATTAGACCACATTTGAAGGTTGCCAACCAAAGGGAATAGTGATTCTTGCCAACAGGGTCACGTATTCAATGATGATTCCCTTGTGAGGCTCTCTTTATGTGTCAAAAGACTCGTTTTTCCCTTGGGTAATGCGTGCCAACACGTTCCAAGCCCCAATACAATTTGGGGGACTATCTTCAGGACTAGGACTGGATATGTCTAAAAAAACAAAACATAAGGAGGATTTTTTAATATTGCCCTTCCTTTTCAGATATATCGAATTATAAATCAAGCACACTAAGTACCTGGTGAGGTCGTCTTTTTCGAAAGTGTATAAGCGCTCGTGTTGCCGACCGTCGGGTCTGAAAACACAAACGATTTCATTTAGCCACTGGTTTGAGTTTTTTTTTTTAAATAAAAAAGGGGTGGTATTACATAAGAAATATCAGAAGCACATGGACTTACTATTATTCTTTGTTTAGAAAAGTCTTAAGCGTCTGCCTTGAGTTTGTACTGCGGACACTTGTTGGACACTTTCCGGTTAAGAAGAAGGCGTTCGGAGTTCTCTGTAACAGAACACGATTGTTTCATTTCTATCCGCTCAGGATTACGATGTTGCAAAAACACAGTGGCGGCACTCACTTACTTGAAGGACGGAGCGTGAAACTGTTGCAACTCTTCACTCGCGGCGTGTGGCTACATCGAGTCTGATGTTCAAACGTGATGAATCTGCGTTCTCATATACTTCCGGTATGAGAGGAGAGTTCAGCACACAGTCAAAACAGGAGGTCAGGATTTGTTGCAGCGCAAGTTTGGTAAAATATTATTATTATACGCTTACTCTCCTTTCGACTCTAAGCGTACTAGGCCCTTCAGGATTAGACATCTGCAACATTTCCATTTACCACAGAGGCAATGATACTCTGATGAATCTCCGCTGATAACCTCGTTAGCTGTCCAATAAGGATCCTTAATTGACAGCTAACTCACAAATTTAAGACCAGATTTAGGTATACCACGCTTAAAACCATACTGTAGAAGTAAAGTATAGCAACGGGAAGACCCATCCTCCTTAAGTTAAGTCAAGCTAGGATTATGCAGACCAAAGGCTCTGCAACAGCAGCGCAAAACAAAAGAAGGAACACCTGTTGTTCTAACCGAGCTCATTTCTCTCTATAACACATTTAAGTCATAAGTAAACTGTACAGTTTAAATGGAATAACCAAGAGGACTCAATATTAGACTCAGACATATATTAGATTCATTTGGTTATTGTATTAAAGATTCAAAGTTCATAGCAATAAGCAATCTCTTGAGAATTTCAGTTAAGAATATCACAGTTTGTATGAAAGTGGCAAACATTTAGGCAGGCTTTATTGGATGGTTATCATAAAATCAGTTTACGGAGTTACAAAGTCCCACCACCATTAAGCCAGGAGGAAAGTTCGTTGCCTAACAGCTCAGACCTATGAAGAAGGGAAAGGGTTCAAATTTAAAGTTCATTAAGGGTGAGTCCTTTAGCATAGAGCAAGGGAAATGAAAGACAAAGAAATGTAAATGGTTCGGCAAGAAGGTTTCAGTCCAGCAGCTACCGACTGTAGACTAAGCAAAACAGTCCAAGTAAAAGCTAATTCTCAAAAATTGATCAGCATAACATCCTCTCACAAGGAGAAAAGAAAAGTACAGCGTTCGTCAAGAAGCAAAAATCAATGGCATTGCCCTACTTTGGGGCTTCTTCTTTTATAAAGTCTCTAACAACATCCTGGTAATGTAGCATAACACCACCATCGAAAGACTTTCATATGTTCAGATTCACATAATGTCACCTAGGACACTCGCAACAGTAAGATGCTTTCCCATGCTAGTCATAAGAAATGAAAGATTCAGGAGTCCACATAGGCCTAACATCGGTGTAAAGAGATACAAAGTAACCATCTTTAGCAACAGCTGAAATCCTGTTCCCACAGGAATATTTCACTGTGAACATTGAAGAAACATTCAGAAATGTTGAGAATTATACATATACTGGACAAATAAAGCAACATTTCACTAGTTGTAAATGAAAAATTGTATTAGGCCAGGGTAAAGGTCAACTTTAGAGAAAAAGCATTTCCGAAAGAGCCTTTAAGTTGGCATTACACATTTAAATTAAACAAACTCAAAACCAACAACAAATATAATGTAATTAAATCTATTTCAGATAGAGAATATGTAGAACTTCCACCAAACATTATTACATGAAGATAGTTAATGTTAGAAATTCCCTACTACCACAAATTTTCGCAACATTCATATGTGTATAATTTTCTAAATTCATACTACAAAATTTGTTTTTCACTTTTCATAAACTATAGAATCTCTAGTATTATTATTTGAAAATTCAAGGTCGTATCTAGTTTCTACATGTTTTTGCACCAACTTTTCTAAATAGTGCATTCTAACAGAAAGCATTAGAAACATTAGGCCACTTTATTAACATCACAATGTCATCTGTAAACATTAATAAACAACATGTTCATAAAAAAATGTATCAGTGCAACTCTTTTATATGTGTCAGTATTACTTTGTATGTATTTTTGTTCACCTCATACTTTAAAGCACGCTTTTATTGTGCTTCTACTACACTTGTCTCAGTTTCATGTGTCACTGTTTCTATCGTGTGCAAGGTGTACTTTCATCTTTTCGTGTCTTCAATCAGTAAATGTGTTGTGTATCATGATTTTTAAATCTTGTGGCATCAGGCCCCCTCTGTTGGTGAATCAAGCCATCACCTTATCTACCACATCAGAACTCAACACAGATTATGGGTGTGTTGTCTTTAACCTTTTCCTTCTATTCTATTCTAAAGCTTTTATTTCATTATAATATTTACATTGTTCATCCCTCATTTCAAGATCAGCTCTTGTTCTTTTCACTCCACAATTGTTATTCTTTTTGTATCTGCAAAATTTGATTGATAATATCAGCAGCATTATGCACAAAGAGATCGCCACTAAAGGTCTCAAGATAGAAATTACCAACCCATTCCTTAAGCTTCCCAACCAGTTGCTAACAATAGTAGACAGCATTCTAATTTTCTAAGAGTTTAATGTTACTCCTACTGAAGGTGTTAGAACTCCAAATATATCACCTACTATTTCGATTGCACCTCTTTTCACCCTCGCATTGGTATCCATTAATTCTTCTTTAATTCGCTTAACATGATACATTTTTGGAAAAAACGATTCCCAAATTACAACTTCCATAACATCCTTTCGGCAATTTATAATAAGCACTCTTCCCACAAATTTAATACACCCCTGGAAAAATGGGATCTCATACATTTCAAATGCATGTTCACATTCACTACAAAACAGTGTTAGTATTTGACTTCTGTCTGTATATACAAAGTTTGCCTTTATGTTGCCAGTCTAAAACTAATGAAACCATTACCTCTGTGATTTTATTTTCTTCTTGCAGTAAGCTCAAAGGAGTTAATTTAGGCAATGCATTATTTTTTTTGGTTATATTATCTCGTCTACTTTCTACTAAATCTATTAAATTCTTTTTAGCTTTGATTAATTTACATGTTAGGTTATTTCTAAGTGCATAAGCCACATCCAAAGATTGAGTAGGTCTGATAATGTAAACCATAGTCTCAATTGTTGAAAATTCAAAATGCGGATTTAAATGTTTAAGCACAATAAGTTCAGGAAAGATCCGATCTTGATTAGAGTAATCATACTGCAATTGATCAGTATCATAAAATAAGCTAGGTAACACACTGCAAGAAATTCCATATATTAAAAGTAAACTGCAACTGATAAAGGTATTTGCATACAAACATAGCAATCACCAACATCCATAGTATTTACATATTCACTAAGCAAAATAGTATAAACATTTCAGCTAAAATCTATTCCCAAAGCATTGCTGTGTAAAGAGTTGTCATTTCAGTCAATAGAATTTGAATAATTTCTCTTATGTTCCGGAAGACATAGTAAATTTAGAATCTTTCAAAGAAACATAATGTGGCAGGTTTAAGATAATAAGCATTGTGATTAATAGTAAAACAATAATAGAAAGATTCACAGTATATACACATTTGCATTTGGAAGAGATTCTAGTGTCAGATCACATGGCTACTCAAAATTCAGACCGTTTAACTAAATAAAAATTGAAAATAGCAGCAGTAATTTTAGCAAACAACAAAGGGGTCGATTCCGATTCGGGCCGGAAAAAGCACCGACCGACTCGGATCCGGAAAAAATACCGACCGACACGTACCCGTGGCGCCCGACACGCCAAGTACGATGCAAGGCGCGAAAAATCCGACCGACACGTACCGAAACCAAGTCGACCGACCGAGCCGCACGGAAAACAGCAATCCGGCCGGAAAAACACGCGAATCCAACCGACCGACACGCACCCGGAACAAATCCGACCGAAACGTACACGCTAACTCCAAACCGCAAAGTACGATGCAAGGCGCGAAAACCACGAGCGAGTCGGACGGAGGACAAGCCGTCACGACCGACACGCATACAAAACCGAGCCGAAGCAACACAATACACCGCGACCGACGCGTACGCAGCATAGAAAACTGCACAAACACAGCGTGAACGAAACGGATAACACCGTACGAGACTAATGCAGGGTCCGACTCGGTCACAAGAACGTTTCCAACATACACAAACAGCACAAAGGAAAAATCACCCAAAAAAAGGCCAAACAAGCAATTACCAAGCCAATAAATACTGGGGGGGTGGGGACAGAGAACAAAGACACACCCACAACTCCACCTATATAAAGGACACAAATCACTACCATGAGCCTTTGCAAATGCCATTCCACTGCCAGCACCCAAGAGAAAGCAACCACACACCCACAGCTCATCCCTCACACAAGCCACACACCATCAGCACACCAACAAATACCTACCTCACATACACCCAGCAAAACACACACTCACACACCCTCACCTGCACACCAACACACACATCACTCACCATCACCACCCATCACCATGCCCCCAAGAAGAATCACAAGTTCCTAGATTGTGAATTGGAAGTCCTGGTAGACGAGATCCTCAGGGTAGAGCCACAGCTGTTTGGCACATTGGTCCAACAGACCCCCATGTCGCAGAAAACCAAGATGTGGGAGAGGATCATCAACAGGGTGAACGCCCAATCACCATGTCGGCGCACAAAGACCGACATCCAGAACAGGTGGTATGACGTGCGCAGGAGGGTACGGAACCTGCTGAAGCAAGACTACATCAACAGCCAACACACCGGCAGTGGCCCTCCTGCCAAGCCAATATACCTCAGGCCCTGGGAGGAGAAGGTGCGGGCCATCCTTCCGCCAGTGAGCATATATGGACTAGAGGACATCCCAGAGCCTGGTGAGTACACAACAAATGTACACAATATACTGCCACAAAACACACACACATCACTGTCAAGGGGAGAGTCAAACCATGCACTCATAGCAATCACACAGCAACCAGAACAGAATCATCCCAAAATGTGTATGTCAGTCAGAGAAACACAACACATGCCATCAAAAAGTCACATCCAACTGTGCCAACACATGTACAAACACAACCACAACTACAGCTAGGCAGTGGCACAAATTGAACTAACAAACACATCCACACATGTAGCCACCACAACAACACCAACACACAGTGAAGACCACTCAAAGGAAGGAATTCTGTGTATGCTGGCCAAGTCAGTGTAGCCAATAGCATCATGGGAGTCGCAGTCACACATATTGCCCCCCACAACTGTCCCATCAACACCACCATGAACCATGCGCACATCACAGGGAGTGGAGAAGGACTCACAAGATGGCTGACACTGGCAACTGCTGTGGGGAGCACAAGGCCCTGCTGCCAACTGTGCACCAACAAACAGCAGGACACCACTGACTGACATCCTGAGAGACAACTTCCACTCCCTGCAATGCAAGCACGTTCCATGGTGGGATATCTGGCTAGCTGGGTGGGAAGGGGGACTTGCAGCACTGACCATAGTCACAAGCACCTCCCTCACACACACCCCAACACAAACTCCACAGAACCCACCTGGTAGAATGCAATGCCCCCATCCTAACACAAGATCCCACAAAGCACCACCACCCTGGGTTATGTTGTGTGAAGCACAGGGACACTCTTGGGACTCTTAGCCAAACAACTGCCAGGACAACACTCCCAGCCATCCTGTCAGCACAGCCAGCCCACCCCACAAGGAAGCAGAGTCAAAAGGAAGGAAGCATGGGCATGCTGGGAAGGGGGTGGAGGCAATAGCATGATGGGAGTCGTAGTCACAGACATTGCTCAGCCTCACAACTGGCCCATCAACACCACCCTGAACCATGCTCACATCACAGGGAGTGGAGAAGGACTCACAAGATGGCTGACACTGGCTACTGCTGTGGGGAGCACAAGGCCCTGCTGCCAACTGTGCACCAACAAACAGCAGGACACCACTGACTGACATCCTGAGAGACAACTTCCACTCCCTGCAATGCAAGCACGTTCCATGGTGGGATATCTGGCTGGCTGGGTGGGAAGGGGGACTTGCAGCACTGACTATAGTCACCAGCACCTCCCCTCACACCCCCCAACACAAACTCCACAGTACCCACCTGGTAGAATGCAATGCCCTCCATCCTAACACAAGATCCCACAAAGCACCACCACCCTGGGTTATGTTGTGTGAAGCACAGGGACACTCTTGGGACTCTTAGCCAAACAACTGCCAGGACAACACTCCCAGCCATCCTGTCAGCACAGCCAGCCCACCCCACAGGGAAGCAAAGTCAAAAGGAAGGAAGCATGGGCATGCTGGGAAGGGGGGTGGAGGCAATAGCATGATGGGAGTCGTAGTCACAGACAGCCCATCAACACCACCCTGAACCATGCTCACATCACAGGGAGTGGAGAAGGACTCACAAGATGGCTGACACTGGCTACTGCTGTGGGGAGCACAAGGCCCTGCTGCCAACTGTGCACCAACAAACAGCAGGACACCACTGACTGACATCCTGAGAGACAACTTCCACTCCCTGCAATGCAAGCACGTTCCATGGTGGGATATCTGGCTAGCTGGTTGGGAAGGGGGACTTGCAGCACTGACCATAGTCACCAGCACCTCCCCTCACACCCCCAACACAAACTCCACAGTACCCACCTGGTAGAATGCAATGCCCTCCATCCTAACACAAGATCCCACAAAGCACCACCACCCTGGGTTATGTTGTGTGAAGCACAGGGACACTCTTGGGACTCTTAGCCAAACAACTGCCAGGACAACACTCCCAGCCATCCTGTCAGCACAGCCAGCCCAACCCACAGGGAAGCAGAGTCAAAAGGAAGGAAGCATGGGCATGCTGGGAAGGGGGAGGAGGCAATAGCATGATGGGAGTCGTAGTCACAGCCCTACATCCCCCACCACATGGCCCAGCAAGCTCACACTCACGCATGCACATCCCACAGAGAGTGGAAAGGCCCATCAAAGATGTCTGACACTGTTGCTGTGTCGTGGGGAGCACAAGGGCATGCTGGGTACTGCACACCAACCAACAGCAGGACACCACTGTCAGCCATCTTGCCATTGCCCTCACACCCACACACACTGAACTCCACACAAAAGCAAGTAAGTATGGGAATGCTGGCAAGTGGGGTGGAGGCAATGGCATGATGGGAGTCGTAGTCACAGACATAGCTCACCCCCACAACTGTCCCATCAACACCACCCTGAACCATGCTCACATCACAGGGAGTGGAGAAGGACTCACAAGATGGCTGACACTGGCTACTGCTGTGGGGAGCACAAGGCCCTGCTGCCATCTGTGCACCAACAAACAGCAGGACACCACTGACTGACATCCTGAGAGACAACTTACACTCCCTGCAACGCAAGCACGTTCCATGGTGGGATAACTGACTGACTGGCTGGGTGGGTGGGAAGGAGGTCCGGCTGTCAACCAAACACAAGCAATGCAGACCATGTTCACACCCCAGAAAATACATAGAAATGCCCAAATAATGCAGGACAATGTGCCACACCAATATCAACCCCTGACTGTGACGACTTAGGACAATGCAATGTACAGGCCCGCACCCAGAGGCACAGTCACAACTGTCATGTGTGTCAACCATTGATGCCTGCAGAAACATGACATACATTGTTTGTGTCTCCCAAAAACAGGTGATGATGGGGACACAGCAGCAGACGCTGAGGAGTCCCAGTCCCAGGCTCAAGAGGATGCCGAGCTCACTGGCGTCGTACAGCCTCTGTCCTCCTCGGACGATGAAGAACAACCTGGCACATCCGGTGCAAGTCAACATGCAGCACCAGCAGGACCACCAGCTGCAGCACCAGCAGGACCACCAGCTGCACCCCCTGCACCCACCCCTACAACGACTGTCACCACGAATACCATCCCTGCCGACATGGACAGAATAAGGAGCAACACCAGCACAGTGACCCTGGACCAACCTGGGGCCATGGACACCACCACCACCACCAACCCCCAAGGTGGACCAGGGTTATCTGTGCGTGCCACTGCACACACTGCACATGTCAGCAGGGGTGGTGGGAGGGGTGGGAGACAGAGGTCGCTGCTTGCAGACGTTGCTGGTGTGCATGACGACCCACAACTGGTACGCATAGCTGATGCGTACCAGTCCAGCACCGGAGAGCTCAGCCAGGTAGTGGGGCTCCTCAGAGACATTAAACAGCAGCAGGCTGCCCATCATGCCCGCTTGGACTCCCACATGTCCCACGTGGAGTCACACATGTCCCGTGTGGACTCACACATGTCCCGCGTGGAGTCCAAGTGGGATGCACTGCATGAGATGACGGCGGTGCACAGGGACATTTTACAATGCCTCCGCCAGATGAACAGCAACCAGTCCACACCTCCCTGTGTGCCAACAACATCTGGTGCCGAACAAACTGCAACTGCCACAGGGAGGGAGGAGGACTCTGGCGGAGAGTCCCCTGCACCGCAGCAGCCTGCACTTGAGGGCCCCCCAAGAAGAGGGGTCGTCCGAGGAGGGAAAAGTGAGAGGCCGATGGCCAAGCGCAACTCCCAGGAAGCCTGAACCTGTTCTGGATGTTCGCCTTTGTGCACAGACTGTTCACCCTGTTGACGGCAACACTACTCCCACACATTGCATGGGGAGTACAAGTTGGACCAATGTGTCAGACAACTGTGGCCCGATACTGGGGATCCTGTCTACCCGGACTTTCAATTCACCTAGGAACTTGGGATTGCAAGATTCATGTACAGCACAACCCATCCTATGCACTATTAACACAAATGTATCACAATAAACACACTAATACACCATACTTGCCTCTGTCGTAATTCCAACGTGGGTGCTGTTATGGGGATGATGAACTGCAAAATTACACTGTGTATGCGAACTGCAACAGCAAGGACAACACAGGCATGTGAGTACAGGCAACGTGACACACATGAGGGAGACACACCACCAGGGCTACACAACACATACACACCTAGGCCATCTGACTCATTGCCTACACTGATGTTGCCAGGGAAGACGGTGCAATGCACAGACACCACACCCATTCCCAGTTGTAGTCAAGTAGCCCACAGGTGCAGTAAGCAAATGGCAGTCAAATGTGTGACCACAGACAACGCACATCACAAAGTGAAGCACAGGTTTATTACACAGTTGCAACATGCCGTAACCACTACAGATGCAAGGTAACCCCACCTGGTAGCGGGCACACAGTCAACAACTGTAGACGGAAGGAAGTCCATGGGTGTGGCGCACATCACCTGTAGGGACACAACAGCTACCAGCCTGGATGTGCAATCACGTCGTCG
Source organism: Calotriton arnoldi (assembly GCA_963921515.1). Classification (NCBI taxonomy): domain Eukaryota; kingdom Metazoa; phylum Chordata; class Amphibia; order Caudata; family Salamandridae; genus Calotriton; species Calotriton arnoldi. The sequence continues at coordinate 2,452,409 of CAWUFW010000839.1, forward strand.
GTGGACACAGTTGACCAAACGAATCTGAAAGTACCCTGTGAAGGACAGAAATGACACACAGTCAAAAGCAATGGAGTACAGGACATAACAGCAAAACTCATGCACAATACATGTTACAAGATACCCACCCAGAACCAAGTTAGCATGTCAACACTGTTGGGGAGTACAGCCCACCTGTCACCACACATCGCAACACACATCCAGTCAAGTAGCCCATGGACACACTCAACAGCACCAGAGCACCACCCACACATCATGCCAACTCACATCATTGACATGACACCTCAGGATACTCACATTCAGCTAAAGAAGTTGGTGATGAGCTGTGTGCGGACATCACCATCACCATCATCATCATCATCATCGTCACTGGCATCGTGGTCCAGGCCAGGATCCTCCACAGGTGGCGGATGTTGGTCATTGTCATCCTGGATGAGAGGCAACTCCTTCCGCACTGCCAGGTTGTGGAGCATGCAGCAGACGATGATAATCTTGCACACTTTCGCAGGGGCATATGGGAGGGACCCTCCGGTCTTGTCCAGGCAGCGGAAGCGGCTCTTCAGGAGACCAAAGGTCCGCTCAATCACTCTCCTGGTCCGACCATGTGCCTCATTGTAGCGCATCTGGGCAGGTGTCACAGGGTTCCTGAGGGGTGTCAGCAACCACGGCATGTTGGGGTATCCCGAGTCACCTATGGACAGACAAGTGCACATTAGCTGACTTGGAAAAGTGGGCGGAATACTACAGATCAGATCACACACAATGGCACAAAGTCAGTACACACCGACAAGCCAGGCACGCTGGTTCTGCATCTGTGCCATCATCCTGGGGATGCGACTACTCCTCATCACAAAGGCATCGTGTGCTGAACCAGGGAAACGGGCACACACGTGTGTGATGGTCATGTCTGCAAGACACACCACCAGTGCATTGACCGAGTGGTAGTGCTTGCGGTTCCTGTAGGCCTGCTCCTGGGCCTGTGGTGGTACCAAAGCCACATGTGTCCCATCAATGGAGCCAATGACATGCGGCATCCTCCCCAGGGCATAAAAGTCACTCTTCACGTCAGTGAGTCGTCGCAGTCTAGGGAAATAGATGTACCGGTTCAGGAAGAGCAACATTGCCGCCAAAACATCGCGGAGCACACGGCTGAACATGGTCTGTGACATCCCACCAGCAGTCGCCACAGTATGTTGGAAGGTACCAGTGGCAAAGAAGTGTAGGGCTGCCATCACCTTCACCTTGGGGGTCAGCGCTGTAGGATACGGCCGGCCAGGCTGCAAATGTGGGGACAACTGCACTGCCAAATCCTCAATCAGCTGCCTGGTGAAGCGGTACCGTCGGATGCTGTCCCGTTCCACCATCGTTGCCAGGTCTGGGAATGGCCGATGGACAGCAGGAGCCCTGCAGTGCAGAGGAGAAGTAAGCAAGATTGTCAGTCACCCCACATATGCGGCATTGAACACACTCAAGATCCCAACATACATCATTATGAGGCACAACTACATGAAGTGTGCAGTACCGGAAGGACATGTATGGTACATACATGGCCAACATCTGTCAACACGGTCCTACAGGTGGCATCAATTTGTCCCAGGTTGGCCCATTGGATATCATGAGGCCGTGTCACAGTTCCCATCTCCTGCTGCCGTGTCACAATAACCCCCACAGTGACATGTGAGGACAGATGTGCCCCAGGCACCACAGCTCAACGACAGGTACATTCCCAGGGACCCTGTAATGCCACATGGACACTGGCATTACATGGAGTATCATGTATACACCACAGCAAAACACCCTTGACCCCCACAGGTAGTGGCCCCACTTGCCATGGCAGGACAGACATGGACGTCTGTGACACACACGCACAACATCAGAGTCCATGCACACACAACGTGGATGTGGAGACTGTCTCCCATTGTGCACATGAAATCAGAGACATTGTAAACACTACATGCACAAAGACTGTGGAGGACCATCACTATTGTGCCACTGGGACACCCTGGCTCAAACATACCGTCCCACATGGGACTCACTGGGTATGTGACATGACATACACATACACCACTGTGAAATGTGACCATGGCACATGCACAGATATGAACAGTTGCACATCACAGTGGTCACGTACACGTAACACCCAGGATCCTGTCCCCATGAACACGTGCACAGCCTGGGGGTGGCTGCCCACAGGTGACACCCACAGGACAACATGTACACCAACATACACACAATAGGAAATGCAGCCTTACATGCCTTATGATAAGGTTTGGACAGGCTGTCGTGATGTAGGTGTGCCCCTCACTCCCTGGGAGCTATCTGTGGCTGGCATATGTCCATCTGAGACAGGCATGCTGACATATGCCAGTCACATGTACAGTGATGCGTTGAACAGCAATGGACCGATCGGTGCCTCCGGCCGGCCCATTGCTTTCAATGTGTGCGGGTACGCGTTGTACCCCTGTGCACGTTGAACAGCAATGGACCGATCGGTGCCTCCGGCCAGCCCATTGCTTTCAATGTGTGCGGGTACGCGTTGTACCCCTGTGCGCGTTGAACAGCAATGGACCGATCGGTGCCTCCGGCCGGCCCATTGCTTTCAATGTGTGCGGGTAGGCGTTGTACCCCTGTGCGCGTTGAACAGCAATGGACCGATCGGTGCCTCCGGCCGGCCCATTGCTTTCAATGTGTGCGGGTACACGTTGTACCCCTGTGCGCGTTGAACAGCAATGGACCGATCGGTGCCTCCGGCCGGCCCATTGCTTTCAATGTGTGCGGGTACGCGTTGTACCCCTGTGCGCGTTGCGTTGAACTGCAATGGACCGATCGGTGCCTCCGGCCGGCCCATTGCTTTCAATGTGTGCGGGTACGCGTTGTACCCCTGTGCGCGTTGAACAGCAATGGACCGATCGGTGCCTCCGGCCGGCCCGCCCATTGCTTTCAATGTGTGCGGGTACGCGTTGTACCCCTGTGCGCGTTGAACTGCAATGGACCGATCGGTGCCTCCGGCCGGCCCATTGCTTTCAATGTGTGCGGGTACGCGTTGTACCCCTATGCGCGTTGAACAGCAATGGACCGATCGGTGCCTCCGGCCGGCCCATTGCTTTCAATGTGTGCGGGTACGCGTTGTACCCCTGTGCGCGTTGTACCGCAATGGACCGATCGGTGCGCACCCATTGACAATGGGCTTGCCTGGCAACGGACGCGTTTTCGAATTTCGAACGAGTCGGTTGCTGGAAAATCAGTTGGTCACCCACAACAATGTTGCAAAATCATGTATGTCATGAAGTTGAAGATTTGAAGGATGCTGTGGGCGTGTTTTGGTGCTGCTATTCCATGGATTGGCCAGATTCAGAAGATGCAAACGACTTGGACCTATCACTTTGGACACAAGGGACAGTATCTGCCTCTCCAGCACATATATATTGCTGGCTGTTCCCCTGAGAGCCCACTTGCCTGCACTACATGCTCCAAGACGACATCTGCCACTGCACTGCTGCTGTCTCTGCCCCTCTGGACCCTGCAATGGCACGTACTGTGGAGAGAGCCCCAGCCTTCAGCCTTGAAGAGAACCAGGCCCTGCTGGACAGCCTACTTCCACAGTACAGCAAGCTGTATGGGACACCAGGGGAGCAGGTGAGTGTTCTGTGCACTGCCTTTCTGAATGTGCATTTTGTCTGACTAGCAAGGCTGAGAGTCTGCACGCCACTGGCTAGCAGGCTCACTGAGTAGTTGTCACCCCCCATAGTGTGTAGTGACTTGCACTGGACAGGTATGGTGCAGTGACAGTGCATTTGAACATGGTTTTACTTCCCATGCAATGATACCATGTAGTGACGTCTGGCAAACTGTCCATGGTCAGCTTTGCACTGCCTGTGTACATCATGTGCCCCTGTGATTGAGACATGTATATACGACTGTGTCATGCACGGATATGTTGCATGTGTGGTAATGGCCTTTTCACTTTGTCATCCTGACAGGTTAATGCCCATCGGAAGCAGGAACTCTGGAAGGACATCGTCCGGGCTGTCCGGTCCGTGGGGGTCTACAAGCGCCGGATCCGCAACTGCCAGAAGAGGTGGCAGGACCTTCGGGGCTGGACCCGGAGGATTGCATGGGTCCAGCTGAAGCTGTCGCCTCCTCGCAGGAGGGGCGGAACATGGACCCTGACCCCCCACATGCTCCAGATCCTGGCGGTGGTCTTTCCAGACCTGGATGGGCAGCTGAAGGCCAGACAGCAGCAAGGAGGGGGTGAGTCAAAGACTGCACTGTGAACTCTGTATTACATGCTTTGTGCCCTCCTCTGGCCTGGTTCAACTGCCACAGTGCAGCAGTCATGTTGTCCAGGAGCCATGTCCCTCTATTGTGCACTGCCCACTGCTCATCTGATACCCAGGTGTGGCCCTTACAGTCAGGGAATTGTGTCACTTGGGACTGTGTCCTTGCAGTTTGCTTCACTAAAGGTGGGGGACAGCATCTGTTTCCCTGACTCTGTTGTGGGCATCATGGGTGGGTCCATTGTTCACACAACGCCTGGTTTTGGACATGTGATCTGCGTGTTGCTTTGATATGCGGTCCACTTGCTGAGCTGAGCCACCACATGTGCCTGGGGTATGTGGCACACGCCCATGCAGCGGGTGGGAACAATGTTTGGGCCCCAGGAGTGTGCAGATTACGTGTGTCACACATACATAGCCAGCTATCCACTGTCCAGGGCACATCCCTCATTCATGTGGAGCAGGACAGTCATGCCTACTCCAGGCCATGCAATGCACTCTGTACTCCCACTCCCGTGTATCAGCTGACACATTGTGCACATTGATTTGACCCCTCCGGTGTCTGCCTCTGTGTCAGTGTGCTGTGGATTAGTTGCCAGGACTGCTGTGGTGTTTCTTGGTAGGGGCTCAGCATGCCCCTGGAGATGTGACCATAGGAGACGATACTTGTGTGTCACATAGGTGTTTGATCAGCTGCCCGTGCAGACTGGGGTATGCGAATGTGATGTTCAGGCAGCTGTTCCCCATTCACAGCAAATTGTGAGGGGCTCAGGTTCAGAGGGTAGTGTCACAGGTCTCCCATATGTCCAATAGGTGTGACCTGGACAGATGAGGGTTGAGATGATGTGTTGTGTGGGGGATGTACATGTGCACTTGTGCAGCTCCAGGACTTGCATTCCCCATGACCTACTATTGTGACACAGTGCATAGTGTTGTTGTCTGGCTGCCAAGTCATACATCACTGAGACAGTGATGTATGACTTAACAGTCATGCCTCTGCCATGGCATGTGTCAACTTATTTGTGGTCCTGCAGGGGAGTGACATGTGCTACATGCACACCATAGTGGCGCTGGCTATCAGGACATGGGTGCATCATGGTGTCTGTCGCTGGTATGCATCACATGCATTTCCTATTTGACTCTGGGCATCCCTTTCATCCGGAAACCTGTACTGACTCAGTGGCAAGAGCTGTGATGTGTCCACACCGTGTCCTCTGCACTGTCCAACTACTGTGTACTTGGTGCATGTGTCCACACTGGGGTGTTGCAATCCAACAGACACCAGACAGATGGGTGCAAGGCCATGTGGGATGTGAGTGCCATGCTTGGCATCAGACTGACAATTGGCTTCTCCTGTTCAGTTAGGGCACTTTTAGCAATGTACAACTAATGATGCCAGGGCTTGCTCTGTGATGTGCTGTGCTCACAGTGGTGTGTGCGTTTGGTGCAGGTGACTGATGTCTGTCTGTTTCCCCATTGTTTGCAGATACATCCACGGCCACGGAAGGGGACAGCTCCACGGACCAGGAGGAGCCAGAGAGCCAGACTGGGTCAGCAGCCGAGGAGTGGTCGGAGGGACCCAGTGGCACGGAGGGCGAGGGGAGCCACACCGAGGAGTCCTCAGCACCATCCACCTCAGCTGAGGACCAGAGCAACTCGGAGGATGACTCCCTTGTGGAGGCGGGTGTCAGCAGCCACCACACCCCAGCTAGTGTTGCTGTCCCCGCCACCACCAGCACCACCACCGCCCTCCCATCGGCTCCCATTCCCCAGGTCCGTGGAGGCTCCCATGTTCGGGAGCGTGTCTCCTTTGGGCCAGGCACCGCACCCCTGCCCCTGTGTCCCCTGCTGCCCTGAGTGAGGAGTCTGTGTACCTCCTTCGCCAGCTCCATGTAGAGCAGACAGCCATGCTGAGTGTCCTCCATGCGCACACCGCACTGTTGACTCAGCTGGTGTCGTTCATGGAGGGCATCTCATCGGGCATGTCTGACCTACAGCGGGGCAACAGGTCCATGGACTCCTCCCTGACGGCAGCAGTGTCCCTCCTCAGACAGTCCCTCACCCCTCCTGCCTCTGCTCCATCCACACTCCCCAGCACCTTGCCCGTCCCAAGCACACACACACCGGCACAGGCACACACCAGCACACACACATCCAGCACACAGACACACACGCCACAAACTAAACGCACACGCACGCACAGTCAGGGGACTGAAACCAGACTCACAGGGGATGGGGCCCTGGTACACACACACGCATCCACGGGCACTGCGCAGTCCTCAGTTGCCTCTCCCTCCAAAGCACCCTTCCTTGCCTCACCTGCAACCCCAAAGACCCAGCGCCTCTTCCTCAGTGACCTCGGCCTCTTCCCCTCCGATCCAGCTGCCCCAGCATCCAGGGGGAAGAGGAAGCCCCCACACGGATCAGAGTGCCCCTCGCCCCCAGACACCCTCCCCAGGCGCAGACAGACTGAGGCCCCCACCCGCAAGTCCCCCGGAGTGGTAAGAGCAAGACCCCGCCGCCGCCCTGCAGCTCAAGCACCAGGTCACCTTCCTCCATCCCTCAGGCCCCCACTCCACAGGTGCCCCCGCCACACCCTGCCCCAGGTTCCCCCACCCACAGATATACCATCCCCAAGAGGCTCCGGCCTTCTCCCCCTGCCACTTGCTCTCCCGGCACCACACCCCGCTGCGCTTGTCTGTGCCACTGATGTGGTGAGGGTGTCCTCCCCCTCTGTCCAGCCCACCTTGCCTGTTCCCCATTCTCCTCCCCTGGTGGTAGGCACTGCAGTGGAGTCCACTACCACCCTGTCTGACTTGGGCACTGCAGTGGCGGACCTGTCCACTCCATCTGCAGGGTCCACTGCAGTCGTGCCGGCACCCACAACATCTGAGCCATGCCCCCAGTTGTGCCGGCACACACCATGTCAGACACCTCCACTGCAGTTGTCAGTGGCTCTCCAGCACCCACCACCCCTTCCCTGCTTCCTCCTGGTGAGCCCTGATCCTGTCCCTGCGGTGCCTGGCCTACCCCCCGGTTGCCCCTCCTAGTGGATTGTCCCTGGTTTTGTGCAGGCATGTGTAGGGTGGCATCTGCCACTGTCACCCACTTGTGACTTTGTTGATGGACTGGCCATTGGCCTTTGTTTATGTTCTACCGGACTTCTACTTTTAATGCCACATATGCTGAATAAAGCAACTTTCTGTTCTCTAGTGCTTTTGCTTCTGATGAACATGATGTTGATGATGCTAAGAATGCCCTTGCTGCAGTGATGGTGATATTTGGTCTCATGATAATGAAGTGTTACTGTGCAGGAACCCATGTGGTCCAGGGGTTATGTGTCCTATCCTGTGGTGTATCCATGTCATCCATAGCAGCATCTGAGGGTGTCATGTGTTCAGTATTTGGCAATGAGATTTCCTACTTAGATTGGCAACTTCACATCTGTGGCTTCCACCCCTGCACATCTGTTGTGCCTGCCATTGTTCTATTCGTCTACTTCCCTGACCGTGTGGCCATCTCCAGTGAACATGCAGGTTTGGGCATCAATGGGGAAGGACTCATCTGTGTTGTCAGTGCAACATTGCTATACAAGTGTGTTGGATCTGTGCTGATGATTCCGTTGGCACTTCCATGACCAGGCTGATGGGACGGGAGCCCTCATTTGTTGCTAATTGTTGATTGTGTGTCCCATTGCTGCCATGGTATGGTATCTGTTCGCCTCACATCTGCAGTCTCCACAGGGTATCTGCATGTGTGTGCCCATTGGTGCAAATATGTGGGTCTGCATTCGGATGGTCACTTCTGTCATTGTGTCATTGATGATTGTTGACGGTGTCAGCCCCCATAGGTGTTGTTTGTCTGCACATGGCCAAAGTTATGTCTTATTTGCACTGCAGGATTTGGCTCCCCCAATTTATGTTGCAATGGGACACATACACTACTTTGCCACTGATGTGTTTGTTGTTCTGTGACCAGGAATCATCCATGCAGTTTGGCAGTTGCACCTCTTACTTTGTCAACACTTGCCTTTTGGTCACTGTGATGATGGGGGTTTGGACCCCATTGCCACAATGTTCAAAATGTGCTTCAGCTATGGACCCCACACTTACATTTTGGTCACTGTGATGATGGGGGTTTGGTCCCCATTGCCACAATGTTCAAAATGTGCTTCAGCTATGGACCCCACACTTACATTTTGGTCACTGTGATGATGGGGGTTTGGTCCCCATTGCCACAATGTTCAAAATGTGCTTCAGCTATGGACCCCACACTTACATTTTGGTCACTGTGATGATGGGGGTTTGGTCCCCATTGCCACAATGTTCAAAATGTGCTTCAGCTATGGACCCCACACTTACATTTTGGTCACTGTGATGATGGGGGTTTGGACCCCATTGCCACAATGTTCAAAATGTGCTTCAGCTATGGACCCCACACTTACATTTTGGTCACTGTGATGATGGGGGTTTGGACCCCATTGCCACAATGGTCATGGCCTGCTTGCATTGTGGGTGCCACACACATATATGTGTGGCACATGTGCTAGGGGGTCACATTGTATGTTCAAAGTCATGTTCGGTGTTGTAGGCATTTGACACAGTCTACACACGCTTGTCATGGTGTTGGGGGATGTCTCCTTCTTGCATTCCCTAGGTTGTGGTGTGCTGGTTGTGTCATGCATTGTCCATCCTATGAGTGGGGGTGGTAGTAGTGGTAGGCATCCTGCCCCCCGGCTAAGGGTGGTAGTAGTGGTAGGCATCCTGCCCCCTGGGTAAGGGTGGTAGTAGTGGTAGGCATCCTGCCCCCTGGCTAAGGGTGGTAGTAGTGGTAGGCATCCTGCCCCCTGGGTGAGGGTGGTAGTAGTGGTAGGCATCCTGCCCCCTGGCTAAGGGTGGTGGTAGGCATCCAGCCCCCCTGGGTGAGGGTGGTAGTAGTGGTGGGCATCCTGCCCCCCTGGCTAAGGGTGGTAGTAGTGGTAGGCATCCTGCCCCCTGGGTGAGGGTGGTAGTAGTGGTAGGCATCCTGCCTCCCTGGCTAAGGGTGGTGGTAGGCATCCTGCCCCCTGGGTGAGGGTGGTAGTAGTGGTAGGCATCCTGCCCCCTGGCTAAGGGTGGTGGTAGGCATCCTGCCCCCCTGGGTGAGGGTGGTAGTAGTGGTAGGCATCCTGCCCCCTGTGTAAGGGTGGTAGTAGTGGTAGGCATCCTGCCCCCCTGGGTGAGGGTGGTAGTAGTGGTAGGCATCCTGCCCCCCTGGGTAGGGGTGGTAGTAGTGGTAGGCATCCTGCCCCCCTGGGTAAGGGTGGTAGTAGTGGTAGGCATCCTGCCCCCCTGGGTGATGGTGGTAGTAGTGGTAGGCATCCTGCCCCCTGGGTGATGGTGGTAGTAGTGGTGGGCATCCTGCCCCCTGGGTGAGGGTGGTAGTAGTGGTGGGCATCCTGTCCCCTGGCTAAGGGTGGTAGTAGTGGTAGGCATCCTGCCCCCCTGGGTGAGGGTGGTAGTAGTGGTAGGCATCCTGCCCCCTGTGTAAGGGTGGTAGTAGTGGTAGGCATCCTGCCCCCCTGGCTAAGGGTGGTGGTAGGCATCCTGCCCCCTGGGTGAGGGTGGTAGTAGTGGTAGGCATCCTGCCCCCCTGGCTAAGGGTGGTGGTAGGCATCCAGCCCCCCTGGGTGAGGGTGGTAGTGGTGGTAGGCATCCTGCCCCCCTGGCTAACGGTGGTGGTAGGCATCCTGCCCCCCGGGTGAGGGTGGTAGTAGTGGTAGGCATCCTGCCCCCTGGCTAAGGGTGGTGGTAGGCATCCAGCCCCCCTGGGTGAGGGTGGTAGTAGTGGTAGGCATCCTGCCCCCCTGGCTAAGGGTGGTGGTAGGCATCCAGCCCCCTGGGTGAGGGTGGTAGTAGTGGTAGGCATCCTGCCCCCTGGCTAAGGGTGGTAGTAGTGGTAGGCATCCTGCCCCCCTGGGTAAGGGTGGTAGTAGTGGTAGGCATCCTGCCCCCTGGCTAAGGGTGGTAGTAGTGGTAGGCATCCTGCCCCCCTGGGTGAGGGTGGTAGTAGTGGTAGGCATCCTGCCCCCTGGGTAAGGGTGGTAGTAGTGGTAGGCATCCTGCCCCCCTGGGTAAGGGTGGTAGTAGTGGTAGGCATCCTGCCCCCTGTGTAAGGGTGGTAGTAGTGGTAGGCATTCTGCCCCCTGGGTGAGGGTGGTAGTAGTGGTAGGCATCCTGCCCCCTGTGTAAGGGTGGTAGTAGTGGTAGGCATCCTGCCCCCCTGGCTAAGGGTGGTGGTAGGCATCCTGCCCCCTGGTTGAGGGTGGTAGTAGTGGTAGGCATCCTGCCCCCCTGGCTAAGGGTGGAGGTAGGCATCCAGCCCCCCTGGGTGAGGGTGGTAGTAGTGGTAGGCATCCTGCCCCCTGGCTAAGGGTGGTGGTAGGCATCCAGCCCCCCTGGGTGAGGGTGGTAGTAGTGGTAGGCATCCTGCCCCCCTGGGTGAGGGTGGTAGTAGTGGTAGGCATCCTGCCCCCTTGGCTAAGGGTGGTGGTAGGCATCCTGCCCCCCCCCTGGGTGAGGGTGGTAGTAGTGGTAGGCATCGTGCCCCCTGGCTAAGGGTGGTGGTAGGCATCCTGCCCCCCTGGGTGAGGGTGGTAGTAGTGGTAGGCATCCTGCCCCCTGTGTAAGGGTGGTAGTAGTGGTAGGCATCCTGCCCCCCTGGGTGAGGGTGGTAGTAGTGGTAGGCATCCTGCCCCCTGGGTAAGGGTGGTAGTAGTGGTAGGCATCCTGCCCCCTGGGTAAGGGTGGTAGTAGTGGTAGGCATCCTGCCCCCCTGGGTGATGGTGGTAGTAGTGGTAGGCATCCTGCCCCCTGGGTGATGGTGGTAGTAGTGGTGGGCATCCTGCCCCCTGGGTGAGGGTGGTAGTAGTGGTGGGCATCCTGCCCCCTGGCTAAGGGTGGTAGTAGTGGTAGGCATCCTGCCCCCTGGGTGAGGGTGGTAGTAGTGGTAGGCATCCTGCCCCCTGTGTAAGGGTGGTAGTAGTGGTAGGCATCCTGCCCCCTGGCTAAGGGTGGTGGTAGGCATCCTGCCCCCCTGGGTGAGGGTGGTAGTAGTGGTAGGCATCCTGCCCCCCTGGCTAAGGGTGGTGGTAGGCATCCAGCCCCCCTGGGTGAGGGTGGTAGTAGTGGTAGGCATCCTGCCCCCTGGCTAAGGGTGGTGGTAGGCATCCAGCCCCCCTGGGTGAGGGTGGTAGTAGTGGTAGGCATCCTGCCCCCCTGGCTAAGGGTGGTAGTAGTGGTAGGCATCCTGCCCCCTGGGTAAGGGTGGTAGTAGTGGTAGGCATCCTGCCCCCTGGCTAAGGGTGGTAGTAGTGGTAGGCATCCTGCCCCCTGGGTGAGGGTGGTAGTAGTGGTAGGCATCCTGCCCCCCTGGGTGAGGGTGGTAGTAGTGGTAGGCATCCTGCCCCCTGGCTAAGGGTGGTGGTGGGCATCCTGCCCCCCTGGGTGAGGGTGGTAGTAGTGGTAGGCATCCTGCCCTCCTGGGTAAGGGTGGTAGTAGTGGTAGGCATCCTGCCCCCTGGGTAAGGGTGGTAGTAGTGGTGGGCATCCTGCCCCCTGGCTAAGGGTGGTAGTAGTGGTAGGCATCCTGCCCCCCTGGGTGAGGGTGGTAGTAGTGGTAGGCATCCTGCCCCCTGTGTAAGGGTGGTAGTAGTGGTAGGCATCCTGCCCCCCTGGCTAAGGGTGGTGGTAGGCATCCAGCCCCCCTGGGTGAGGGTGGTAGTAGTGGTGGGCATCCTGCCCCCTGGCTAAGGGTGGTAGTAGTGGTAGGCATCCTGCCCCCTGGGTGAGGGTGGTAGTAGTGGTAGGCATCCTGCCCCCTGTGTAAGGGTGGTAGTAGTGGTAGGCATCCTGCCCCCTGGGTGAGGGTGGTAGTAGTGGTAGGCATCCTGCCCCCCTGGGTGAGGGTGGTTGTGGTGGTAGGCATCATGCCACCTCTGGGTGAGGGTGGTAGTGGTGGTAGGCATCATGCCACCCCTGGGTAGGGGTGGTGGTGCGCATTCAGGCCCCTGTGTGCATATGTGGCATTGGTGATGGGCATCCCGCCCCTATGGTGCTGCTGTTGCTGGTGTAAGTATATTCAGCATCCCCGTGTGTGTGTGTGATGTGTCGTGTACGTGTTGTATGTGTTTTGTGGTTGGTGTCTGGCTTACCTTCTGCGCCGTACGCGTCCGTGCCTGTTCCGGTAGTAAATGTAGAATATTGGTATGATCGGGACGAAGGGATTCATGGTTGGTTCGTGTCGTTCGTCCTTCTCGTTGCTTCGCGTCGTCCTCGTCGCTTCGCCTCGTCCTCGTCGCTTCGCCTCGTCCTCGTCGCTGCCGTGTTCGTCTCGTAGCCGTGGATCGTGTTGTGGCGCGAATCGGAGCTTATGTGCGCCTCTCCCGGATGCTTTGACGTGCTGTGCGTAGCGACGGGTTCGGCGCGTACGGAAAGCGCATCGTACTTGTCCGGCCGGACGGGGCTGCATTTTTCCTTCCGTGCGACTCGATTCGGCGTTTCCGGATTCGCCTCGGTCGGAGAACAGGACCTGGTTTGGGTGAGTACGGCTCGGCCGGATTTTTTGCTGTTGTGCGCATCGTACTTGCTCGTTCGGTGTGCTGTACGGATCGGTCGGGAAACAGGCTTTCGCATGGCTTTTTTCCCGACCGAATGGTATTGGGTGCGCCTCCGACCGAGATCGGAATCGGCCCCAAAGTCTTGTTACTAAAGAATTATAGCAAAGCTCAAAATCACCTCTGATATGGAAAGACTCGCATATCAGCTTTAGGCCATATATACAGGAAAAACTGTTTAAGTCCATCAATTGGTACATCCGGAGAAAAGTTAAAATCAACAACAAAGTTCATTTCAAGGAGGTTCAAGTTGACTCGTATTGTTCTCGGTCCCACTCATTGGCATCTAAATAAGTCCATTCAGGAGATGCGTACCTTTGACTTGGTACCTTTGCTCTTTTTGATCTCCTCACAGCTGTTTGCTCATCATCTGTATCACTTTGATCTGACTGTTCAGAACTTTCAGGAATAGTTGGCGGTACTCGTCCTGGGGTCAGACAGCTTCTCAAGATTTCACCTCTTCTGGGGCAATTGTCTCCGGGTACAACTCGCTTTCTTACTACACTAGGCCCTTCATTAGGATCTGTATCTCTTGTAGTCAACTCTCTTGGTTGTAACCCTTCGGTACCTATAGTTAACTCTCTCCGACCCTCCTCAGGCCAAACGAGTGCTCTCTCAGCAGCTTGCTGGTCCCCCACAGCTTGACTAACGTAATTCCTCTCTCACTGTTACCACCCGCACATTAGGAACAGGTGCTGTTGTGTTTTCATGGGGACTTGGAACACAAGTGTGATTGACATGCACCCAGTTTTGGGAGAACTCCGCCCTTCACAGCGGTATTGGTGACTAGGCTCACCTGGAACGCCCCCTCCAATGAGGTTCCAAAGATGTTTTACACACATGTTTCTTCACCATTACCCAGTCCCCCAGACTGAGGTCATGGCACTGCTCCAGTTGGACCGCAAGGGCAGCTTCTCCAACCTGATGAGAAACAGAACGTATCACATCAGCGAGGCCCTTGCAAAAATCCAAGATCATATCATCCGTTATGTTGAGTAAAGCATTTGCAGGAACAGCTGGCACCCTCATCACATGGCCCATGATAACCTCATGAGGCGACAATCCTGTCCTCCTACCTGGAGTACTTCTCAAACTCATCAACACAAGAGGTAATTAATCTAGCCACTTCAGAGACGTAGAAATGCAAACTTTCACCAATCTGGATTTCAATGTGCTATTTATTTGCTCCACCAAACCAGAAGCCTCTGGTTGGTAACTGCAATGGAACTTCTGCTCAACCTGTAGTGCTACACATAAAAGTTTTAGGACCTCATTATTTAAATGAGTTTCTCGGTCTGAAGCAAGTGAAGCCGAAAATCTGAACCTCAGAATCAATTCCCTCATCAGTAATTTTGCCAAAGTCAAACTGTAATTCCTACGAGTTGGATAAGCTTCAACCCATTTTGAGAAAATGCACACAATGACCAAAACATATCTTAGTCTGTTGCAAAGGGGCATCTCTATGAAGTCCATTTGCATCCGATTGAAAGGACCTGCAGATTTACCAATCTGACTCATGACAACCTGTGTTTTCCTTCCTTAGTTTTGTTGCTGGCAAACTACACAATGATGACATAGTGTTTCTGCAGTTATTCTTAATCTGGGATTGTACAACACCTGTTGGAAAATATGCCTAATTGCTTCTCTCCCAACATGTGCAAAACAGTGGTAGTGTCTTGCCGTTGGTGACAATAAGCTATCAGGCGGCACTGGTCTGCCATCAATGTAAACCGACACACCATTTTCTCTTTTTGTGCAACCTACTCGCATCCAACCATGATGTTCTGCTTCTGTCACCTCGTCCTGCAGTTTCCTCACCTCCTTCCAGGTATCTAAAGCTGACAACAACAAATTATAATCTGTGAAGCCAGTTGTGTCTTTCAATATTTCCTCATTAAAGGTATGTGCATTCAAGGCACAATGTCTTGCCATTTCATCAGCATAACGGTTGCTGACTATTACATAGTTGGTACCTTGCAACGAGTGACACATTTCACAACAGCAATTTGGGCAGACAACTGTAGGGACTGCAAAAGGCTCCTCACGCACTCTCCATTTCTAATGGGAGAAACTGAGGAAGTCATGAACACACTCTGTGACCACAATTGCCCAAAGTCATGAACGATTGCAAAGCCATACTGACTATTGATATAGATTGTAACTCGCAGCTGTTCTGAAATTGTACATGCGTGTGTCAGAGATAAGATCTCATACAAATTGCACAGAAATACTCCTTGCAACCATGAAGCTTCCACAACACCTTCAACTGTACACACCGCATAAGCAGCTTTCAGATTTCCCTCATTGTCTCTCAAACATGAACCATCAACAAACAACACATGATCAGATTCAGGCAATGGCTTATCACAAATATAAGGATGTGACTTTGTACACAACTCAGTCACATCCAAGCAATCATGTTCGACTTCATCAACCACATTCTCATTTCCAGGCAATGGCATCAAAGTAGCTAGATTCAACACTCTACACCTTTTAATGGTCACATTCTCTCCACCCAACAAAATTTGCTTATACTTAGTCAAACGACTGCTGGTCAGGTAATGTGTTTGAGTACGAGTCAACAGTATCTCCACTGAATGGGGCACAAATACAGTCAGTGGATGACCCATGACAATACTTTTACACTGCTCAAGACTCACACACGTAGATGCAACTGATTTCAAACATCCAGGCAATGCAGCCACAACAGGGTCGCAGAAAAATAAGCGATCCGTCTGTGGTTGCTTCCATGCATTTGAGTCAACACTGAAAGAGTGCAACCTTCCCTTTGACTGCAAAATAACACAAAGCACTTGTTGTAATAAGGCATTCCCAAAGCTGGTGCCCTGCAAAGTCATTCTTTGACAGCTCTGTGAAGGCAGTCATGTAACTGTCATCCCTGGGTACCAGATCAGACATGTCTTTGTGTGTCAACCTCTGGAGAGGTTTTGCTGTTAAGGAAAAAATTGGAATCCACTGTCTGCAATAGCCCACCATTCTTAAGAACATGCAGACTTCTTTTTGGGTAGCTGGAGGATTCATGTTAAGAATCACTGAGATTCTTTCCTGTGACATTTTTCTTGCTCCTTTCTCAATGTGATGTCCTAAGTACAGGACTTCAGTTTTGCAAAATTGTAACTTGGTCGGGGATACTTTATGTCTATTCTCTGCTAGATGATTCAACAAAGCAATAGTGTCCATTTTGCAAGCTTCCTTCGTAGATGACACCACCAGTAGGTCATCAATATACTGCACTAACACTGAAGGATTCAGCATTATCAAAGACTCGAGATTCTTGTTGGGTATCTGATTAAAAATTGAGGGACTTTCTGTATACCCCTGTGGGAATTGGCACCATGCCAAAACATGATTGCCAAAACATGATTGCCAAAACGGAAAGCGAATAAAAATTGGCTCTCCTCATGCAATGGAATTGAAAAGAAGGCCTGGCACAAATCAATAACCGAAAACTATTCAGCTTCGCATGAAATTTGAAATAAAATCACAGCTGGATTTGGTACCACAGGACAACATGGAACAGAAATAGAGTTAACCCTTCATAAATCCTGCACAATACGATACTTGCCTTTCGGCTTCTGCAAGCCCATATTAGGAGAGCTACATGGACTTCCCATTCTCTCCTTTAGGATCTCTTGCTCAATCATTGGGTCGATCACAGGAGTAATTCCGGCAATAGTATCTGGAGACAAATTGTATTGTGGGATTCTTGGGAACTCTGCAATTGGTTTAATTGTAATTTGGACTGGGTCGACACCTTTGATTAGTCCGATATCTATACCTGTAAAGTCCCAGACTATAGGTAGCACAGTGTCTCTCAACTCACCCGGCAAATCCTCATTCGTCAGGAGAGTGATCCAGCGCAACCCCTAATTTCTGAACCAGGGACCAAGGAAAATCTCATCACACATAAATTGCTTTACCAAACAACGGGGCCCATCACATATTACCCATAACTGATCCCTGAGGACAGGCGCTGGATTTGGGGGGTTTAATTTGTCAGTTTTATTAAGTACAATACTACACTTCACATTAATAACATTTGTATATAATTCTAACTATTCGTAGTCTCAACTATCTTCTTCCTTTGGTCGATGGACCATTAGTTGAAGAGTTGATGGTGACTATGATTAACTAAACAGTTTAATATTTAACTAAATAACCACAGAGTCATTTATTCGGTTAATAATTTTATCAAACTCCTTTGCTTCCCTAAACAAAACACCTGCCCGGCACACTCTAACTCTTCCAATCGAAGCTTTCTATGTCTCCGCTATCTTGTCCAATACCAGCGCGGCTCGCACCAACCAGCCAATCTGTGCTTACTCTGTCTTCACAGTCTGACCAATGCCAGTGTGGCTCACACCAACCAGCCAATCTGAGCTTACTCTGTCGTCACAGTCTGACCAATGCCAGCGCTGCTTTTTGTGATGTCAGCCTTTCCTCCTGCTGCTGACGCTCCCTTTACAAAAATTATCGGCACTTTTCTAAGTCCTTTTTCTTTACAATAACTTATTAGTCACAAAATAAAACAATACCACACTGTCTGTTTACTAACTAAAGAGATAGTTTTTCACTCACAAGAACATTCCTTTCAATACGGGCAAGTATAACAATTCCGCTATCCTTGCCTTCATCCAAGCTAGGAGAGGACCTGTTACTTCTTTAGGGATAAGGCCAAAATTTCACAAGAGGACCTTTTATTGAAAAGGAGGTCTCGCTATTCTTCCGGGGATAGGGCCAAAGTTTCACAGGTGGACCCTTCGCTATCTCACTCTTTCTCTACATATACTCTAAATAGTCCTTAAAAATAACACATAAGTGTTACCACTAATTTAAACAGACAATGCACCTATTCCCGTGTGATTTCACTTTTCACACTTTTCTTCTGCCTTCTTTCAGGCTAACTTTTACTTTGCCGGCTTCCCAGATACCCTTCTGTACCTGTGTTCCAAAGACTACATAGAAACGCGATACCCACTCACTTTTCATAGAATGTTAAACATTTAATCAATAATCAATAATCAATAAATCACCAAACTAATCAATAATAACCATCATTCTGCTACCAGAAAAACTGATCAAGCGCAACCCCTAATTTCTGAACCAGGGACCAAGGAAAATCTCATCACACATAAATTGCTTTACCAAACAACGGGGCCCATCACATATTACCCATAAATGATCCCTGAGGACAGGCGCTGGATTTGGGGGGTTTAATTTGTCAGTTTTATTAAGTACAATACTACACTTCACATTAATAACATTTGTATATAATTCTAACTATTCGTAGTCTCAACTATCTTCTTCCTTTGGTCGATGGACCATTAGTTGAAGAGTTGATGGTGACTATGATTAACTAAACAGTTTAATATTTAACTAAATAACCACAGAGTCATTTATTCGGTTAATAATTTTATCTTATTATATGCTCATAGTTTAGATCGTCAGTGCACACACAAGATCACATATAGGAGAACAAATTATCAAGCAATGTAATCAAAATGAATCAATTGTATCGACATCAAAGCGTGCATAGAAATGGGGAAGAGAAGGTACAGCATAAATACATGCAGAAATATATTGCAAAATTAAGCAATCAAGGAGGGTGATACCCACCAAAGAATCAGGAAAACCACTCCCTTGGCCGAGGTTGTGGCAAGAGGTCCCCAGAGATAGGCTCAGAGGACAGATATAGCCAAGTTTGCCCTGGACTAACAACTAAAATTTGATCTCCCAATCAATCTACCTTGATCTAATTCTCCTCGGACGCAGTCTCCTCCCAAGCCCTCCCACAACGTTCTCGTACCTAAAGCGTTCTCTGGCTTGGTTCTGGTCTGCTCTCTCTGTTCTGCCACACTGGACTGCTCTGCTAAACCGGACCGCACTGCCTCAGGTTCGTCTGATATCTCTCCGATTCTTCTCTCTCTGAATCCCGATCTGCCATACCCCCAATTGGGATATCAATTATACCCTACTGTCTAGCTCAGCATCTTACAATGTTGCAGTATCAGTAGAAACTCGGTCTGTGATTGGTTGTCATAAATCATACTAGGGTCGCCTCATCCTGTTCTCCTCACAAATCCATCCTATACCGGTTCTAACAAAGGAAGAATTTAAGACTAATACATTCGTATACCACTGACATCCACAATTATACTTTTTGCAACAATTGTACACCATGATATCCGTTTCACATTCAAATTGCATGTAGTGATGGCTGTTCCCACAGTCGCTGTCGCGTCTTGGCACGTAAACAATAGGACACAGGTCAACATGGCCTTCACAGGGATTATATCAGCTGGTACACTTTGCAGTCTGCAAGCAGGCAACCCATCTTGGAGCATGCGCTCTCCATACCGACCAAGACAACCGCATGCTGGTTTAGACAAGAGGCCATTTTTATGCAGGCCCAATCTCGTACTAAAGTAAATAAACACAAAAGAATATTAATTCATGAAATAAAACCCATTATGTTTACCTCCCACCATACTAATACCCTGTATTAATTAAATCCTAGCAAAAGCTATTAGTTTAAAGCAACCCTTTTCGTTATTTGTGCACAACATGCAAAATGTGCAATGTACAACATAGCATAAACATGCAGTAGTACGGTTTTTCAAAACGCAAACAGTTAATACGTACTCATGCCAACATGGTTTAGTATATTAGGTAAAATGCGTTTGCCCCTCGTGTAAATGTGCATTCAGAGTTGGTCAGTCCATGCAATCAATACATTATTATGGGGTAACTTAATTTCGTGAGGATGTATTTTACAAACCTCACTCCATCAATTCCCCCTTTGATGGTTTTACCATCACAAAATCCCTAAACATATGGTTTTCCAAGTTATATAGCTGTTATTTTATCTTTTGGCCCTTGCTCTTTACATTTTTCGTACAATTTTTCTTTAAAACCTTCCAACTCTATCTCATCTATCTCTCTTTTCCTTTCTTTACGTTCCTTACTTAATTTCCTTTCTTTGCGACTTTTCTTCATACAAACATAGGTCATTCGTATCATGAGTATCATAGCAGCTACCAAAACTATTGGTACTATTATTTTCCTACTAAGGAACTACCTATAGAAGAAAACCAATTACTTATAGTAGAGAAACTCTTACTTAGTCTCTCCCAGACACCGTCAACCTCTAGTTGGGTTACCTTTTTATGCAAATCAATGATATTCTGAATGTATCCTTCCAAATTCTTACTTTTATCTGTAATGTAAGTGCATCAATGTTGAACTTTCAGCATTCCACAGACTCCACCCTCTTTTGCCAACAATATATTAAGGGTAAGCCGATTTTGCATAACCATAGATCTCATGGCAATCATTTCAGTGTCAATCATCAAGAATCCTCCAGCTGTATCCGTTGATAAACGATCAACCACTGTGGATAATTGTCGAATTTTGTATGCATTCAGTGTAACCCCAACTCCAGGTATCAATGCTCTAAATATATCGCCTACAATTTCTGAAAAACTTTCTCTTTTTGCACGTTTTAGTCCTTGCTTTACTTCATCGATTCCATTGGTACTTTTGTCTACATGGTAGACTTTTGGAAAGACAATCCCGAGATAACAAGTTCCATACCAGTGATCTGGCAGCCGATAATAGGCTTTCCTCCCACAGACATAATATATGCCTGGCAAGACAGGGTCAGTTCCTCCCTTTAATCCCCAACCCCCAGTAATTTTATAGGTATCTTCACATTCACTGGAACCGATAAAATAATTGTTGTAGTTAGTCTTCTCCCTACGTAAGCATAATTTTCCCTTCTGCGACCAATCCAGGGCCATTGCAGCATAAGTCTCGCCTTTGTCATAGTTGCCTTCTCTAAAAACCCAAGGTGGTGTTTTTAATTTCTCTTCAGCAGCTTTTCTCTGAAACTTAGCCCTTCTTTCTTATACCATCTCCAAAAAGATTTTCTCTTCCTTTTTCAATTTACATGTTAGGTTGTTTTTATTAGCGTATTCTATATCTAAACGCTTGGTTGTCAGTGAAAAATCTCCCATGACATTTGCATGTGCTATCTTATTCAATTCAGGTACTACAGGGACTTTAGAAAATATTGTATCTACATTGGAATAATAATAGTCTAGTTTACCTGTTCTATGTCGTGGTCTAGGATCCCAAATCAGAAATACCAATATCCACGGGAGCGAAGATAGAATCTCTCCTCTCCCCTGAGATACTGTCTCCCTCTGTTAATAGACTCAGAACGGTAGAGCAGTATCCCCAGGGAGCGAGGAAACAGGGAGGGACCACCAGGGGGCTTCCAGAACAAGACACAGAGGCAGATGGGGCATCTCAGTAGATATAAAAGAACCTGCAGCAATAGATAATGAGAAAGAACAGGTTAAAGAAAACTCTATACTTTTACCACTAATTATCTTATATCAAACTTAGGTGTGTTCATTGTGCTTTCACATACTCACGAAGGAATTATTGCGATGGGACTTGTACGGAGAGTTCATATCCAATCCCAAACAGAAGAAAGCAGAAAATAAAGAATCCGAGAGGCAGGAGGAGTTTGATGTGTCACTAGTTTCTCCACAAAGGCACAAGCCGTCGCCACCTCTGTTTCGGCAAAAGTCACTCCAACAATTTAAAGGTACTCACGTTGCTCTACCTCCGTAAGGTCAAGTATGTCCAGCGCTTCCTCGCGCTTGCATTCAGAACAACAAGAAGATCATGAAGTAAAGCACTAATGAGCAGCGCGTCCGTACACTGCGACGAAGGTTTCGTTTATGGCGTTGTAAAAAGGTGAGGTGTGAGAGCCCCTTCGCTCCGTGATTAAGAACAAACAAAATAATAGAAGTATAACAACGCCTCCTCGCGTTTTAGGATAAGGAATCAAAAAACAGAAAGGCAAAAAAAAACAGCTCTTCCTCGAGATGGTGGGAGAGCGGTGAAGGGAACAGCGCGGGCTCGCGCTTGCCTCCGTAATTAGAACCAGGTGAGGGTAGCGAGTCCAGACGCTGATTGAGGCGATCCACAGAGGTTGTTCACAGCGCTTCCTCGCACTGGCGGTTGTAAAGGTGTTTCTAAGAAGAGGTAGATAGCGGTTACCGGGAACAGGAAAGTCCGAGGAAATCCAAACAGGCAAAGGGCGAGGTCCCTACAGGAAGTAAAGCCAAGCATCATGGATTGGGTGCTCACGGCTTATAAGCTGAGCTTGTCAGCTGATCAGTCCCTGTGCAGCATGGGAAGGCACAAAAGCAACACACTTTTCTGATGCATTATGGGAGATGTAGTTCCTAGATTTATACCTTGGATAGGGTACAGGAAACCTGACGTCTAACAGTTCTCCTCCCTAACGGTCTATACACCGGTCTAGGTTTAGAGGGGTGTAGAGCGTGAAACCTTCTCATCAACACAGGAGCATGTACATTCTCTGCAGACTCCCAAGTTCTGTCTTCAGGGGCATACCCCACCCAATCTATGAGGTACTGCAATTCTCCGTTATGTAGTCTGGAATCTAAGATGCTTTTCACCTCATATTCTAACTCTCCTTCCACGACGATAGGAGGGTGGAGGCTCAGGGCAGGAGGGAGGGGTATACACCTTGAGCAAGGAGGTATGGAAAACGGGATGTATCCTCATTTCAGGTGGAAGATCTAGCTTTACTGTAACCGGGTTGATCGTTCTTACAATAGTGAAAGGCCCTACATATCTGGGTTGTAATTTACGAGGGCCGGATAACCTGAGGTTTTTTGTGGACAGCCATACCTGCCCACCTTCCTTGTAATCTGGGGCAGGGCGTCTATGTTTATCTGCATCTGTCTTCATGGAGTGTTTGGCTTCCATTAGTTCTAATTTGGCTTGTTCCCATATAGACAAAAGATGAGTGTAGTGGTCTGTGACTGCGGGGACATCTGAGAGAGGGAAAGAGAGGGGAAGAAATTTTGGATGATATCCTGTGGTGAAGAAAAGGGTGAAACCTTGGAAGCAGAATGTGTGGAATTATTATATGCGAATTCAGCCAAAGGAAGAGCCTGGAGCCAATCACTAGTAGTAGTGCTGATTAAACATCGGAGATATTGTTCCAGAGTCTGGTTTGTTCTCTTGGTTTGACCATCCGATTGCGGATGGTAAGCCGAGAGAGACGATGGTCTATATGAAGAGCCCTACATAATCCTTGCCAGAATTTGGACACAAACTGTGGTCCTCTATCGGAGAATATGACTGAGGGCAACCCATGTAGCCTGACTATGCTTTCAATGAATGTGTCTACGAGTTCTTTGGCGCTAGGTAGCTTCTTAAGAGGGATGAAATGGGCCATTTTGGACAACATATCCACCACCACCAATATAGTGGTGAATCCTCTTATGGTGGGTAGGTCCGTGATAAAATCCATGCTGATGGATGACCAGGGTATATCTGGGACGGGCAGAGGCTGTAAAAGACCCGCAGGAGCACAATGTGATGACTTCTGACGTGCACAAGTTGGACAAGCTTTGACAAAATTAATTATATCTTGGGTCATGCCTTTCCACCAGAACCATCTCTGACATATTTGAATTGTCTTTTCTCCTCCAGGATGACCAGCCAATGGCAAGGCATGGCACCATTGTATTATCAAGTCTTGGGTTTCTTTTGTAGGGATAAACAAACGGTCCTCATGATAAAACAAATCGCTCACTATTTTGTTCAAAGGATCTGTTAACCACTTCTCACGATCAAGCGCCAAAAAGGCATGATCTAGTTGTGAAACAAAAGTGTCGGTCTTTTCGCTAATGGATATGATTTTATTCTCAGGTATAATAGGTAAGGGAGTTTCCACTATGTGTTTCTGATCTTTTCCTAAGCGAGAGAGAGCGTCTGCTTTACCGTGTTTCGAGCCAGGGCGAAAAGTGATAACAAAATCATATTCAGAAAAAAAGGAAACCCATCTCATTTGCCGAGGAGTAAGGGCTCGGGCAGACCTAAATAACTGAAGATTCCTATGGTCTGAGTAAATAGTGATGGTGTGAGGTGAACCCAAAAGATAATGGCGCCATTCTTGAAAAGCCATTTTAATGGCTAGGAGTTCTCTTTCTCCGATGGTATAATTTTGCTCAGCTTGTGAAAGAGTTCTAGAAAAGTAGGCCACTGGATGGAGTGTTCCTGATTGTGAATCACGTTGTGAAAGAATCCCCCAACTGCATATTGAGAGGCATCGGCCTCTACATAGTATGGCTGATTTTCGTCCGCATGTCTTATAATGGGAGCGGAAGTGAAACTATTCTTCAGCGTTTGGAAAGCCTGCTCGGAAACATCGTTCCATTCAAAAGATACTCCTTTTTTCAATAATCTGGTGATGGGAGTGACCAGATCAGAAAAACGATTAATAAATCGCCGGTAGAAATTTGCAAATCCTAAAAGGATTGCACCTCTCTGACAGTCTTAGGACTTTTCCACTCAGTTATGGCGGAGACCTTGGCAGGATCCATATGTATACCCTCAGGAGAGATGACAAACCCTAAGAATTCCACCTTTTGGGCATGAAAGAGACATTTGTCTAATTTAGCAAACAGATGGTGATCTTGTAGTCGCTGTAGAATCAATTTGACATGTTCCACATGTTCGTGTTCAGTCTGAGAATAGATTAAAATATCGTCAATATAGACGATAACGAAAATATCCAAATATTCACTTAAGATCTCATTTACGAAGAATTGGAATGCCGCTGGGGCATTGCATAATCCAAAGGGCATGACGCAATACTCATAGAGTCCGAACTTAGTGCGGAAGGCCGTCTTCCACTCATCTCCTTCTCTGACTCAGATCAAGTGATAGGCTCCCCTTAGGTCCAGTTTAGTAAAGATTTTGGCCTTACGCACCTGATCCAAGAGACTGGAGATGAGTGGAAGAGGGTATTTATTTTTTATCGTCACCTTGTTCAAGGCCCGATAGTCCAAGCATGCCCTTAAACCACCTTCACGTTTGGGAATAAAAAAAATAGGGGAAGAGACAGGGGAAGTCGAATGGCGTATGAACCCCTTTTTTAGCATGTCCTGAAGGTACTCATGGAGATACTTTGTCTCAGGTTCCGTAAGAGCATATACTCTACTGACAGGAAGTACTGCACCCGGCGTTAGATCAATCCTGCAGTCGTAGGATCTGTGAGGGGGTAGGGCCACGGCTTTACTTCGTCAAATACTCCTGCAAACTCAAGATACTCAGGGGGCAGCGGCGTCGAGTCCGGTAAGGATACTGCACAACTTAGAGGAGTGTGCCATAGGGCGGTCTCATGGTAACAATGCTTTAGACAATACGAAGAGCGGAGCGTGACTTTCCTAGAGACCCAATCAATGAGCGGATTATGTAGCTGTAGCCACGGGACTCCAAGAATGGCACCAAAGTTGGGGGTGTTAATGAGATCAAATGAAATAGATTCAGCATGTCCGTTATCACACATCATTACAAGTTCAGGGGTTTGATAGGTGATTAAACCAGATGATAATTCAGTTCCATCAACAGCTCTCACCTTTTCAGGACGTGTTTTAGGAACGAATTCAATCCCGAGTTTCTTGGCCAATGATATATCTAGGAAGTTTCCTGTTGCTCCAGAATCTAATAGTATGGGCATAGTCTTTCTATGTTGTGACGGCAATATAACTACCACCGTAATGGTGAAGTGTTTAGGCACTAAAGCCATCGTGTTAGCCAAGAAGTGTGAGATCTGAAGGGAGAAGGACTTGGAAGAGCGACCTCGGTACTCACCAAGTCCTTCAGTTTTCCGGATACATGGCTGCACCCATTCTGCTAGCTGGGGTTTTCAGAGGTAATCTTGGTTTGACAAGACATTCTCTAGCGAAATGGCCACCCTTGCCACAGTAAAGACAGAGGTTTAATTTTCGTCGTTTTTCACGTTCTTCTACAGTTATTGGTCCTCTAACTCCTCCTATCTGCATGGGCTCACTTGTATCCTTTAATTCTTTCTTCTCGCTTTTGGCAAAAAAGACGGGTGTATTCCCCCTTGGATTTTTCTCCTTTTCTTTCCATTAATCTATGGTCTAACTTGACCACTAGGTCTATAAATGAAGGACAATCTTCAGGCGGGTTCACTATTTGAGACAATATATCCTTTAGTTCGTCTTTTAAACCTCTGTAGAATAAAGAAGTTCTCTTCTCTTCAGGCCATTGTGTTTCAGTCACTAATCTGTTGAAAGTGGTGATATATGTTAACAGATCCCCTGAACTTTGTTTGAGACTCAACAGTTCATTGTCACTAGCCTGCATATAAGAGTGACGGGCAAAGAGGCTTCTCATTCTTTCTTTGAATTGTGGGAGGTTGTATAAAATGGGGTCGTCATTTTGTACAAGAGGCACCGCCCACAGAGCAGCATTCCCACTGAGATAGGAGATAATAAAAGCTATCTTTGCCGCGTCGTCCGGAAATGAGGAAGCTCTACATAAAAACTGGAGGTGACACTGGTTCATAAACACTCCGTACTTGCTAGTGTCTCCACTGAATCTCTCGGGCATTGCTAAAGGGGTCAGGGAGGTGTTACAACTGTCACACTAACAGGAGAAGGGGAGAGACTACAGACTCTGAAGTAGAGGCAGAAGAGGAGCCTTGGAAATGCGCAGGCTGTATGTAGCTCTTTTTGAACTTGGGATAGGTGGCAGCCTCTCTGGCTTCAGTCTGTCTTTGTGTTTTCATTCCATCTAACTCAGAAACCAGACGCTGATTTTCCCCTTTCAGTACTCTAAGCTCTGTTTGTAGGTTTATAACTGCTGCCGCTAACTCATTCATAGTGGGTAAAGAGGTCTCAAGGGATAGGGAGTCATCCATAAGGGTATCAAATGAGGCTCCCGTGTTCATCTTCGCTCAGGGGATAATATAACCGTGGGCTTGGCTTTCTGTCGTGGTCTAGGATCCCAAATCAGAAATACCAATATCCACGGGAGCGAAGATAGAATCTCTCCTCTCCCTGAGATACTGTCTCCCTCTGTTAATAGACTCAGAACGGTAGAGCAGTATCCCCAGGGAGCGAGGAAACAGGGAGGGACCACCAGGGGCTTCCAGAACAAGACACAGAGGCAGATGGGGCGTCTCAGTAGATATAAAAGAACCTGCAGCAATAGATAATGAGAAAGAACAGGTTAAAGAAAACTCTATACTTTTACCACTAATTATCTTATATCAAACTTAGGTGTGTTCATTGTGCTTTCACATACTCACGAAGGAATTATTGCGATGGGACTTGTAACGGAGAGTTCATATCCAATCCCAAACAGAAGAAAGCAGAAAATAAAGAATCCGAGAGGCAGGAGGAGTTTGATGTGTCACTAGTTTCTCCACAAAGGCACAAGCCGTCGCCACCTCTGTTTCGGCAAAAAGTCACTCCAACAATTTAAAGGTACTCACGTTGCTCTACCTCCGTAAGATCAAGTATGTCCAGCGCTTCCTCGCGCTTGCATTCAGAACAACAAGAAGATCATGAAGTAAAGCACTAATGAGCAGCGCGTCCGTACACTGCGACGAAGGTTTCGTTTATGGCGTTGTAAAAGGTGAGGTGTGAGAGCCCCTTCGCTCCGTGATTAAGAACAAACAAAATAATAGAAGTATAAGAACGCCTCCTCGCGTTTTAGGATAAGGAATCAAAAAACAGAAAGGCAAAAAAAAAACAGCTCTTCCTCGAGATGGTGGGAGAGCGGTGAAGGGAACAGCGCGGGCTCGCGCTTGCCTCCGTAATTAGAACCAGGTGAGGGTAGCGAGTCCAGACGCTGATTGAGGCGATCCGCAGAGGTTGTTCACAGCGCTTCCTCGCACTGGCGGTTGTAAAGGTGTTTCTAAGAAGAGGTAGATAGCGGTTACCGGGAACAGGAAAGTCCGAGGAAATCCAAACAGGCAAAGGGCGAGGTCCCTACAGGGAGTAAAGCCAAGCATCATGGATTGGGTGCTCACGGCTTATAAGCTGAGCTTGTCAGCTGATCAGTCCCTGTGCAGCATGGGAAGGCACAAAAGCAACACACCTTTCTGATGCATTATGGGAGATGTAGTTCCTAGATTTATACCTTGGATAGGGTACAGGAAACCTGACGTCTAACAGTTCTATACAACAAACTTGATAAGACACTACAGGTCACACCATAAGTCAAAGGAAGGTGAGGATAAGTCACACCTTCTGAAACAGACCATGGTAACTGTATACATACATACCAGTCACTCACATCCATTGTTTCCACATATTCGTAAAGTTATTTAGTGTAAACATTCAAGGAAATATTATTAACTGATCTATCATGATGCAAACTACTAGCATCTATCAGTTTTAAGTCAGTAACAGGGATTCGCTTAATGTCAGTGTCTACCCTTGGACCTGTCAAATTGTTAGGACGAGGTGTATCTTCTTTAATCAAATGTAAAGGTATTATAATTGTTAATATTATCCAGAATACTACCAGTATACATAATAAACAAAAACAAGCCTTATAACACATACGCATAAAACTACATCTAGGTCTTGTGACTTGCGTATCTGCCATAGTAATATTAATCCTTATGAAATTCTAAATAGATTTTCTAAATCTATCTCAAATATATTCTATAAAAATAAAAAATAAAAATGTAGTGTCATCCCACACTTCAAAAGCTTTTTTCTTTACCCCTTCTTTTATTTTAACTAATCCAAATTTCCAAGACGTCTTCAGAAAAGTTTTCTTCAGCTGTTAACGTGACACCTTAATTTGTTTACAGTCTCTTAAGGTGGATTTAGATCACTCTTTCCTTCTTGCTCGTCGTCAGTGCTGTTTCTTTCTTTCTTTAAATCTTCTTCTTCAATTTCTTCCAACACTATGTAAATCCAGTCAGGTTACTTGAACTTTTTGTTTGGTTTTCTTACTCTCTTTGGTCGCAGCACTGATTCGTCATCCGACTCTCCTTGTTCTATTTCACCTGAAGCTTCATTTATCTGTTCTGGCCTGCTCTCGGGTCTTCCTTTCACCACTCTGTATTTCAGTCTTTTAACTCCACTTGGCCAATGGTCATCTGTCTTTGCCTTTTGTGGTTGTACTTCTTCTTCTTCCTTATTCAATTCGTACCTGCGTTTCTTTGCACCTACTTTGAGTTTGCTTACTTCTTCCTCTGCTTTTTCTTCTTCTGTATTTCTTTCACCTATTTCTTTTCTATTCTTTCCCTCTTTATGATGCAATTGTCCTTCTTCTTGTTCAACAGCAGTTTCTTCAGTCCCAGTAGCGGGTACCCACTTTACTTGACTTGTATTAAGCAATTCTTCATCAAGCCGCTCTTCAGAGTCCTTTGGGTTATGTTCACCCGTTTCAGAGTCTATTGCTCTAGCTTCACCAATTTCTTGTACTTCAGCCTCTGATTCTGAGCTTGTACTTGAGATCTCCAGATGCTGCTCTACTCGTGGTTCAAGTGGATTTGGGACTCGCTGAGTGTGGCTGGCATGGATCCCATTTGATAAGCCAGCACACTTTACTGCTGTAGTCGTCACCAATATGACCTGATATGGTCCTTCCCAGCAGGGCTCTAGGCAAGTTTTTCTTCTATGCCTTTTCACGTGAACCCACTCACCAGGGCTCAGATCATGCGCTTGAGTCTGCTGTGTTGTGGTCGCGTCTGCTCCAACCTGATGAAACACAGAACGTACTACATCAGCCAATCCTTTGCAATAGTCAAGGATGAGATCATCAGATATATTTATCAATTTGTTGGCAGGTACAAATGCTTGTCTCATTGCTCTTCCCATCAAGATCTCATGGGGAATCCTGTCTTTTTGTCAGGAATGCTTCTGAGACTCATCAAAACTAGGGGTAAAGCGTCAGGCCATTTCAGTGCTGTGGATCTACACACTTTCCCTAAACTATTCTTAATTGTGCCATTTATCTGCTCTACTATTCCAGAAGCCTCTGGGCGATAAGCACAATGAAGGTTTGGTTGAATGCTCAATGCCTCACAAATCAGTTTGATTGTTTCACTAGTGAAGTGTGTCCCTCTATCTGTTTCCATAGTGACTGGAAAACTATATCTAGGAATGTATTCCCTCAACAAAAGTTTTGCCACCGTCAGGCTGTCATTCCTCCTTGTGGGATAAGCTTCTACCCATCGGGAAAACAAACACACAATTACTAACACATATTTGAGCTTGTTACATGGAGGCAAATCGAGTTGTAGTCTGGTAAAAGGACCTCCTGCCCTCCCTATTGTTCCCAGACTAACTATTGTCTTTCTTCCTGGGTTTTGCTGTTGGCACGTCAAACATCTCTGACAAAGGCTCTCTGCAATAGTCCTGAACTTGGTATTAAACCACGTTTGTTTGAATGATCTGACCATGGCATCTCGGCCAATATGTGTCATTCCATTATACATCCTTGCCATATGAGAAAGTAAACTATCTGGCATGACTGGTCTCCCATCAATGTATCCCCATACATCATCATCTTCTCGTCTCCTATATCCTGCCTTTTCCCAAGCCTGTCTCTCTTCATCACTTGCCTCTTCCTGCAATTGTCTCACTTCATCCCATGTTTCAATGGTGTTAGTAAACATAAGTTGACAAACCGTATGTTCTTTTGTTTTTCCCCGATTTATGGAAGTCTCACTCTTTGCACAATATTGCGCTACTTGGTCAGCAAATCTGTTGCCTTGAGTCACATAATCATCTCCTGACTTATGTGCGGCACATTTGACCACTGCAATTCGTTTTGGTAATTGGAATGCTTCCAGCAATTTCTTTATAAATTGACTATTCCTGATGGGGGACCCCGAAGAGGTCAGGCATCCCCTCTGCATCCATAGTTCTCCAAAATCATGCACAATGCCAAAGCCATATTGGCTATCAGTAATTATGGTCACTTTCTGACTTTTTCCCAATTTGCAGGCTCCAATTAGAGCTATCAATTCAGCAACTTGTGCAGATTTTACCCCTTTTAGACAGGATGCTTCCAGGATTGCCGCTACAGTACAGACGGCATAGGCAGAACTCAACACACCTGTTCCAGTCTGCAAACAAGAACCGTCAACAAACATCACACAATCAGATTCCTCAAGAGGAACATCTTTGATATCAGGACGGGGCTTGGTACAAAATTCAGTCTCATCCAAACAATCATGTTCAGCTTCATCCTTTACTTCTTCATCCCAAACATCTGGCAATAGAGTAGATGGATTCACATTTGTACATCTCACTATTGTCACATTTTCTGCACCCAGAATCACTCTCTCATACCTAGTCAGCCGACTATAGGTGAGGTGCTGAGTCTGTGTTCTTGTTAAAAGGATCTCAACAGTATGTGGCACATACACTCTCACAGGATGACCCATTATGATCCCTTCACTCTGTTCCAGACTCACACAAGTAGCAGCTACTGCTTTCAAACATCCAGGCAATGCAGCAGCCACTGAATCTAAAGTGGCTGAAAAATATGCCACAGGTCGTCCCGACATTCCATGCCTTTGAGTTAAAACGGCAAGTGCACACCCATCTCTTTCACTGCAATACAATGCAAAATCTTTTGAATAATGAGGCATTCCCAATGCCGGAGCCTGGCACAGACTGTCTTTCAGTTTAACAACGGCATCCATACTTTCTTCATCCAATTTAATTGGGTCTTTCACATCATTCCTCGTTAACCTCTGTAGAGGTTTTGCCATCAGTGAAAATCCACTGATCCATTGTCTGCAATATCCAACCACCCCCAAAAACATTCGCACTTCTCTTTGTGTGGTTGGCGGTTTCATGTCCTTAATCACTCGAATACGCTCTGATGTTACTTTTCTGACTCCCTTCTCAATCTTATGACGTAAGTACTGGACTTCCCGCTGACAAAATTGTAACTTTGCAGGGGACACTTTATGTCCACCTCCTGCCAAATGGTTCAGTAAAGCAACTGTGTCTGCAACACAGGCTTCTTGAGTCTTTGATGCCACCAGTAGGTCATCAATGTACTGAACCAGAACAGACTCTTCAGACATTCTCAAATCTTCCAGACACTTTTTCAATATCTGGTTAAAAATTGAAGGACTCTCAGCATAGCCTTGAGGAATTCGGCACCATGCCAAAACACGATCTCCAAACCGGAAAGCAAATAAATATCGGCTATCCGGATGTAGGGGAATCGAAAAGAATGCATGACACAAATCAATCACGGTATACCACTCCGCGTCATGTGGGATTTGGTAGAGAATCACTGCTGGGTTTGGCACAACTGGACAACAAGGCACAACAATTTTGTTTATTTTTCTCAAATCTTGTACTATTCCATAGGTTCCGTTTGGCTTTTTCAATCCCATAATAGGTGAATTACAAGGGCTACTCAGTATTTCTTTTAAAATTCCTTGTTCAATCATTTGATCAATTACAGGTGTTATTCCTGTTATTACTTCTGGCTTCATTTTATACTGTGGTGTATTTGGATAGTCAACCCTATCTTTCACTGTTATTCTAATCGGATCCACTTTCTTCATCAACCCAATCTCCTGTCCTGTGAAATCCCACACTTCTGAATTCACTACCTTCATCAATTCTTCAGGCACACTTTTGTCTGTAAGAAGCGAAAATAACTCATTCACTTCTGTTCCTTGCTTTGCCAGCACTATTTTAAAAGCGACATCCTCATCAGGTGTCTGAAATGCAATACCATCTGGTGTGCAGTATATTGTGCAATTCATCTTGCACAGCAAATCTCGTCCTAACAAATTCACTGGACTCGAGTCACACACTACGAACCGATGCATGTCTTTAAAGGGACCAATATGCACTTCAATTGGTTTAGTAACTGGAGTATTTATCTGTTTATTTGAGACTCCTACTACCTGGATAGTTTCTCCCGAGAGGGGTAGGTTTGGAATTTCTGCTGCTCTCACAGTAGAACGGGTAGCACCAGTGTCCACAAGAAAGGTGATATCATTACCTTCCACTTTTCCAACAACATATAGACCTGACTGATCTACCTCTAGAGTAGCGCCAAGCACGCACTCTTCCTTCCCCCTCAGGCACCGTCATTGATTCGACTCAACATCACTTCCATCACATTGCATCCAAAATTGGGGAATCACATTTGTGTTAGTATTTTTACCAACCTGGTCTCCTCCGTGGAACCCTGTATCCGCACTGTATCTTTGAGCATTTACATTATGTGGCAACGGTGGTTGCGGTACCTGATATTGGGTAGTAACTACCTGCTGCTGCGGTGTCTGTTGCACACCTACCTCACTCTGCACCTGTGGAGTTAAAATTTGATTTCCTCCATTAGTCCTCTGTACTGATCTACACTCATTCTTCCAGTGTCCATACTTTCCGCACCCATGACAAGGAAATTTCTTTTTCGCCTCTTCTCTGCTCATTTGTCCTCTACCTCTATCTCCACTGGGTCTCTGAGCATTCTGACTAACTCCTCCCATTTGGTTTATAGACTGAGAATTCAACTGAGTTTCTTGCTGTTCTGCTACCTTTACTTGCGCCCACATCATTTTTTCTTTTAATTTGCGATGGCGAGACTCAATGTCA
Source organism: Calotriton arnoldi (assembly GCA_963921515.1). NCBI lineage: Eukaryota > Metazoa > Chordata > Amphibia > Caudata > Salamandridae > Calotriton > Calotriton arnoldi. Next base: position 2,485,825 of record CAWUFW010000839.1, read on the forward strand.
TCGCTACAGTATTTCACATACCTCAAAATCTCGTCAATCGTTTTAGCCTGCCAACACAACATGTGCTGTTGTATCATCTGACTAATCTCAGGTCTTAATCCATACACAAACCTATACACAAAATCACCCATATCTTTGTCTCCAATATTTTCAAAACCACTATACTGCTTAAAAACTTGTAATAACCTCTCATAATAGGCATGCACAGAGTCTTACGGCTCTTGGGTCGTTCTATCAATTTTTACCCAATCAGTTTCCTTAGGGGAAATTTTGCTTTTCAAGAAAGTAATCACCTGATGTACTTTTTCATTACCTCATCAGAAGGTGCTCCTGTTTTGGAATCCCTAGGATATTCATCTTTTGGCCAATCAACTGTAATCTTACATTCAGTCCATAAATCTGCAGGTACAACAATTTCAAATAATCCATCTAAATCTTTTAACAATACTTTTGAGACTTTCACGAACCTCTCAACTTGTTTGTACCATTCCACTGGCTGTTCTCTCAACCTGGGAAACTCATTGGTAAAGGACAATATATCCTGTCTAGACCACGGAACATGCACATAATCTCCTCCTGGAACTTCTCTCATGGGACATTCAAGAGCTACATTTTCTACTTCTCTTACTGGATGTAAATGTATTTCTTTAGCAGCCGTTTCTTCTTTCTTCCTCATCCTCATCCATCTACCCTTCCATCTTTCCATGTCTCCCCATTTTCTCAAAACAACCATTAACTCCTTTATCTGCAATCGTCTACCAGATGTATTCATATTTTCTATATCCGTTTCGTAAAGTCCACTCTATATGTCTTCTGCAACACCTTTGATCTTCCCATGTCTATTCCTAGCTCATCTGCAGCTTCCACTAACCTCTCATGTAGATTTTTCGCTTTCCAAGTAATACTCTTACACAGATACATCAATTCATCATCCTGATAAGTCTTTAGCCTGTCTGGACTTATGGTCCCAATGATCATCTCTTCCAAATCTACTTGCAATTTACATACATCTATAGGCTGTCTCTGTTTTTTTTTCCTTTGTAACCCTTTCACCCAATCATCTAATTCTTCGGTTGTTGGACCTATTGAAACTTCACTTCTGGGGATTTTATCCAACTCTATTATTTTTGGCTGTAACTGCATTATCTCCCTAGGTGTTTCAATTATTGTTAGAATATTCGGAGGTGTTGACCTAGTAACTGTAGCGGGCTGTTCACTTTGGACACTTACGGCGTTAATTCTACTACTAACTGATGTTATAGCAGAATTTAATGGGACAGTCAAGGAAGGTTCATGGATAAGTCTACTTTCAAATACAGGTATTGCTGGACCTATAGTTACTGGTACAGTTATTGCATCTATTTTCATATTCATCTGATTCAATTTTTCAACTAATTCTTTAGTTTGTATGGCACATTCTGCTTCTCCTTTCTGCTCTACATCGCTTACAATTGGAACTGGTGTCATTTGAGGTGTCATTGGTGTTTCCATTGACGGTGCATTTGGTGTCACCATCGCTGAATTCTCCTGATAAGGTGGTGGTCGTTTAACTAATATATCATCCAGCAGCTCATCATCAGATTAATTCGGGTTATATTCATAACCAAATTGCTCTAAATGTCTCCTTTTCTCCTTACATTTGCTTCCTGCAGTCTCTCCTACCATTAAAACTGGATACAATCCTTCAGTTATCTCTCCGTTTCTCCATCTCTTCATTCTGTCTTCATGTCTTTCATCATGAAATCTTCCAAACATAAATCTATTAACTCTACCACCTCTATGTCTTTCTCTTTCATACATTTCATCTTCCCTTTCTACTAATGCTTCAAACTGTGTAGGTCTAAGTCTTGTGTCTAATGCCATCATCTTTTCTCTCAAATTACGCAATACTGCCAAATTAAAAGAACCATGCTCTGGAAAAGCTAGCACACCATCATTCTTCGTATATCCTACCCAATTTTCTAACCAAATACATGTGTGATAACCATATTTTAACATCATATAAGACGCTGGTGTCTTTGGTGGAGGGATAGGAACTCCTTCTCTCGTTATTACAGGTTTGTCCTTTTTAAAGAATCTTTTAATTTTGCAAACCAAAGTCAATTTTTCCTGTTTTGGTTGTTCGAAATACATTTTTGTTACTTGTCAATAGCTTTACTCTATCCAAATCCTTTGTCAATGCAATCCACTATAATTCACCAATCAAACTCCTTTGCTTCCCTAAACAAAACACCAATGTCACGCGGCACACTCTAACTCTTCCAATCGAAGCTTTCTATGTCTCCGCTATCTTGTCCAATACCAGCGCGGCTCGCACCAACCAGCCAATCTGTGCTTACTCTGTCTTCACAGTCTGACCAATGCCAGTGTGGCTCACACCAACCAGCCAATCTGAGCTTACTCTGTCGTCACAGTCTGACCAATGCCAGCGCTGCTTTTTGTGATGTCAGCCTCTCCTCCTGCTGCTGACGCTCCCTTTACAAAAATTATCGGCACTTTTCTAAGTCCTTTTTCTTTACAATAACTTATTAGTCACAACATAAAACAATACCACACTGTCTGTTTACTAACTAAAGAGATAGTTTTTCACTCACAAGAACATTCCTTTCAATACGGGCAAGTATAACAATTCCGCTATCCTTGCCTTCATCCAAGCTAGGAGAGGACCTGTTACTTCTTTAGGGATAAGGCCAAAATTTCACAAGAGGACCTTTTGTTGAAAAGGAGGTCTCGCTATTCTTCCGGGGATAAGGCCAAAGTTTCACAGGTGGACCCTTCGCTATCTCACTCTTTCTCTACATATACTCTAAATAGTCCTTAAAAATAACACATAAGTGTTACCACTAATTTAAACAGACAATGCACCTATTCCCGTGTGATTTCACTTTTCACACTTTTCTTCTGCCTTCTTTCAGGCTAACTTTTACTTTGCCGGCTTCCCAGATACCCTTCTGTACCTGTGTTCCAAAGACTACATAGAAACGCGATACCCACTCACTTTTCATAGAATGTTAAACTTTTAATAAATAGTCAATAATCAATAAATCACCAAACTAATCAATAATAACCATCATTCTGCTACCATAAAAACTGATCCAGCGCAATCCCTAATTCCTGAACCAGGGACCAAGGAAAATCTCATCACACATAAATTGCTTTACCAAACAACGGGGCCCATCACATATTACCCATAAATGATCCCTGAGGACAGGCGCTGGATTTGGGGGGTTTAATTTGTCAGTTTTATTAAGTACAATACTACACTTCACATTAATAACATTTGTATATAATCCTAACTATTCGTAGTCTCAACTATCTTCTTCCTTTGGTCGATGAACCATTAGTTGAAGAGTTGATGGTGACTATGATTAACTAAACAGTTTAATATTTAACTAAATAACCACAGAGTCATTTATTCGGTTAATAATTTTATCTTATTATATGCTCATAGTTTAGATCGTCAGTGCACACACAAGATCACATATAAGAGAACAAATTATCAAGCAATGTAATCAAAATGAATCAATTGTATCGACATCAAAGCCTGCATAGGAATGGGGAAGAGAAGGTACAGCATAAATACATGCAGAAATATATTGCAAAATTAAGCAATCAAGGAGGGTGATACCCACCAAAGAATCAGGAAAACCACTCCCTTGGCCGAGGTTGTGGCAAGAGGTCCCCAGAGATAGGCTCAGAGGACAAAGATAACAGGATAGATATAGCCAAGTTTGCCCTAGACAAACAACTAAAATTTTATCTCCCAATCAATCTACCTTGATCTAATTCTCCTCGGACGCAGTCTCCTCCCAAGCACTCCCGCAACGTTCTCGTACCCAAAGCGTTCTCTGGCTTGGTGCTGGTCTGCTCTCTCTGTTCTGCCACACCGGACTGCTCTGCTAAACCGGACCGCACTGCCTCAGAATCATCTGATCTCTCTCTGATTCTTCTCTCTCTGAATCCCGATCTGCCACACCCCCAATTGGGATATCAATTATACCCTACTGTCTAGCTCACCATCTTACAATGTTGCAGTATCAGTAGAAACTCGGTCTGTGATTGGTTGTCATAAATCATACTAGGGTCGCCTCATCCTGTTCTCCTCACAAATCCATCCTATACCGGTTCTAACAAAGGAAGAATTTAAGACTAATACATTCGTATACCACTGACATCCACAATTATACATTTTGCAACAATTGTACACCATGATATCCGTTTCACATTCAAATTGCACGTAGTGATGGCTGTTCCCACAGTCGCTGTCGCGTCTTGGCACATAAACAATAGGACACAGGTCAACATGGCCTTCACACGGATTACATCAGCTGGTACACTCTGCAGTCTGCAAGCAGGCAACCCATCTTGGAGCATGCGCTCTCCATACCGACCAAGACAACCGCATGCTGGTTTAGACAAGAGGCCATTTTCATGCAGGCCCAATCTCGTACTAAAGTAAATAAACACAAAAGAATATTAATTCATGAAATAAAACCCATTATGGTTACCTCCCACCATACTAATACCCTGTATTAATAAAATCCTAGCAAAAGCTATTAGATTAAAGCAACCCTTTTCGTTAATTGTGCACAACATGCAAAATGTGCAATGTACAACATAGCATAAACATGCAGTAGTACGGTTTTTCAAAGCGCAAACAGTTAATACATACTCATGCCAACATGGTTTAGTATATTAGGTAAAATGCGTTTGCCCCTCGTGTAAATGTGTGCATTCAGAGTTGGTTAGTCCATGCAATCAATACATTATTATGGGGTTACTTAATTTCGTGAGGATGTATTTTACAAACCTCACTCCATCAATCCCCCTTTGATGGTTTTACCATCATAAAATCCCTAAACATACGGTTTTCCAAGTTATATAGCTGTTATTTTATCTTTTGGCCCTTGCTCTTTACATTTTTCGTACAATTTTTCTTTAAAACCTTCCAACTCTATCTCATCTATCTCTCTTTTCCTTTCTTTACGTTCCTTACTTAATTTCCTTTCTTTCCTTTCTTTGCGACTTTTCTTCATACAAACATAGGTCATTCGTATCATGAGTATCATAGCAGCTACCAAAACTATTGGTACTATTATTTTTCCTACTAAGGAACTACCTATAGAAGAAAACCAATTACTTATAGTAGAGAAACTCTTACTTAGTCTCTCCCAGACACCGTCAACCTCTAGTTGGGTTACCTTTTTATGCAAATCAGTGATATTCTGAATGTATCCTTCCAAATTCTTACTTTTATCTGGAATGTAAGTGCAACAATGTTGAACTTTCAGCATTCCACAGACTCCACCCTCTTTTGCCAACAATATATCAAGGGCAAGCCGATTTTGCATAACCATAGATCTCATGGCAATCATTTCAGTGTCAATCATCAAGAATCCTCCAGCAGTATCCGTTGATAAACGATCAACCACTGTGGACAATTGTCGAATTTTGTATGCATTCAGTGTAACCCCAACTCCAGGTATCAATGCTCCAAATATATCGCCTACAATTTCTGAAAAACTTTCTCTTTTTGCACGTTTTAGTCCTTGCTTTACTTCATCGATTCCATTGGTACTTTTGTCTACATGGTAGACTTTTGGAAAGACAATCCCGAGATAACAAGTTCCATACCAGTGATCTGGCAGCCGATAATAGGCTTTCCTCCCACAGACATAATATATGCCTGGCAAGACAGGGTCAGTTCCTCCCTTTAATCCCCAACCCCCAATAATTTTATAGGTATCTTCACATTCACTGGAACCGATGAAATAATTGTTGTAGTTAGTCTTCTCCCTACGTAAGCATAATTTTCCCTTCTGCGACCAATCCAGGGCCATTGCAGCATAAGTCTCGCCTTTGTCATAGTTGCCTTCTCTAAAAACCCAAGGTGGTGTTTTTAATTTCTCTTCAACAGCTTTTCTCTGAAACTTAGCCCTTCTTTCTTCTACCATCTCCAAAAAGATTTTCTCTTCCTTTTTCAATTTACATGTTAGGTTGTTTTTATTAGCGTATTCTATATCTAAAGGCTTGGTTGTCAGTGAAAAATCTCCCATGACATTTGCATGTGCTATCTTATTCAATTCAGGTACTACAGGGACTTTAGAAAATATTGTATCTACATTGGAATAATAATAGTCTAGTTTACCTGTTCTATACAACAAACTTGATAAGACACTACAGGTCACACCATAAGTCAAAGGAAGGTGATGATAAGTCACACCTTCTGAAACAGACAATGGTAACTGTATACATACATAACAGTCACTCACATCCATTGTTTCCACATATTCGTAAAGTAATTTAGTGAAAACATTCAAGGAAAAATTAGTAACTGATCTATCATGATGCAAACTACTAGCATCTATCTGTTTTAAGTCAGTAACAGGGATTCGCTTAATGTCAGTGTCTACCCTTGGACCTGTCAAATTGTTAGGACGAGGTGTATCTTCTTTAATCAAATGTAAAGGTATTATAATTGTTAATATTATCCAGAATACTACCAGTATACATAATAAACAAAAACAAGCCTTATAACACCTACGCATAAAACTACATCTAGGTCTTGTTACTTGCGTATCTGCCATAGTAATATTAATCCTTATGAAATTCTAAATAGATTTTCTAAATCTATCTCAAATATATTCTATAAAAATAAAACTAAAAATGTAGTGTGATCCCACACTTCAAAAGCTTTCTTCTTTACCCCTTCTTTTATTTTAACTAATCCAAATTTCCAAGACATCTTCACAAAAGTTTTCTTCAGCTGTTAACGTGATGCCTTAATTTGTTTACAGTCTCTTAAGGTGGATTTAGATCACTCTTTCCTTCTTGCTTGCCGTCAGTGCTGTTTCTTTCTTTGTTTAAATCTTCTTCTTCAATTTCTTCCAACACTATGTAAATCCAGTCAGGTGACTTGAACTTTTTGTTTGGTTTTCTTACTCTCTTTGGTCGCAGCACTGATTCGTCATCCGACTCTCCTTGTTCTATTTCACCTGAAACTTCATTTATCTGTTCTGGCCTGCTCTCGGGTCTTCCTTTCACCACTCTGTATTTCAGTCTTTTAACTCCACTTGGCCAATGGTCATTTGTCTTTGCCCTTTTTGGTTGTACTTCTTCTTCTTCCTTATTCAATTCGTACCTGCGTTTCTTTGCACCTACTTTGAGTTTGCTTACTTCTTCCTCTGCTTTTTCTTCTTCTGTATTTCTTTCACCTATTTCTTTTCTATTCTTTCCCTCTTTATGATGCAATTGTCTTTCTTCTTGTTCAACAGCAGTTTCTTCAGTCCCAGTAGCGGGTACCCACTTTACTTGACTTGTATTAAGCAATTCTTCATCAAGCCGCTCTTCAGAGTCCTTTGGGTTATGTTCACCCGTTTCAGAGTCTATTGCTCTAGCTTCACCAATTTCTTGTACTTCAGCCTCTGATTCTGAGCTTGTACTTGAGATCTCCAGATGCCGCTCTACTCGTGGTTCAAGTGGATTTGGGACTCGCTGAGTGTGGCTGGCATGGATCCAATTTGATAAGCCAGCACACTTTACTGCTGTAGTCGTCACCAATATGACCTGATATGGTCCTTCCCAGCGGGGCTCTAGGCAAGTTTTTCTTCTATGCCTTTTCACGTGAACCCACTCACCAGGGCTCAGATCATGCGCTTGAGTCTGCTGTGTTGTGGTCGCGTCTGCTCCAACCTGATGAAACACAGAACATACTACATCAGCCAATCCTTTGCAATAGTCAAGGATGAGATCATCAGATATATTTATGAATTTGTTGGCAGGTACAAATGCTTGTCTCATTGCTCTTCCCATCAAGATCTCATGGGGGCTCAATCCTGTCTTTTTGTCAGGAATGCTTCTGAGACTCATTAAAACTAGGGGTAAAGCGTCAGGCCATTTCAGTGCTGTGGATCTACACACTTTCCCTAACCTATTCTTAATTGTGCCATTTATCTGCTCTACTATTCCAGAAGCCTCTGGACGATAAGCACAATGAAGTTTTGGTTGAATGCTCAATGCCTCACAAATCAGTTTGATTGTTTCACTAGTGAAGTGTGTCCCTCTATCTGTTTCCATAGTGACTGGAAAACCATATCTAGGAATGTATTCCCTCAACAAAAGTTTTGCCACCGTCAGGCTGTCATTCCTCCTTGTGGGATAAGCTTCTACCCATCGGGAAAACAAACACACAATTACTAACACATATTTGAGCTTGTTACATGGAGGCAACTCGATAAAATCGAGTTGTAGTCTGGTAAAAGGACCTCCTGCCCTCCCTATTGTTCCCAGACTAACTATTGTCTTTCTTCCTGGGTTTTGCTGTTGGCACGTCAAACATCTCTGACAAAGGCTCTCTGCAATAGTCCTGAACTTGGTATTAAACCACGTTTGTTTGAATGATCTGACCATGGCATCTCGGCCAATATGTGTCATTCCATGATACATCCTTGCCATATGAGAAAGTAAACTATCTGGCATGACTGGTCTCCCATCAATGTATACCCATACATCATCATCTTCTCGTCTCCTACATCCTGCCTTTTCCCATTCCTGTCTCTCTTCATCACCTGCCTCTTCCTGCAATTGTCTCACTTCATCCCATGTTTCAATGGTGTTAGTAAACATAAGTTGACAAACCGTATGTTCTTTTGTTTTTCCCCGATTTATGGAAGTCTCACTCTTTGCACAATATTGCGCTACTTGGTCAGCAAATCTGTTGCCTTGAGTCACATAATCATCTCCTGACTTATGTGCGGCACATTTGACCACTGCAATTCGTTTTGGTAATTGTAATGCTTCCAGCAATTCCTTTACAAATTGACTATTCCTGATGGGGGACCCCGAAGAGGTCAGGAATCCCCTCTGCATCCATAGTTCTCCAAAATCATGCACAATGCCAAAGCCATATTGGCTATCAGTAATTATGGTCACTTTCTGACTTTTTCCCAATTTGCAGGCTCGAATTAGAGCTATCAATTCAGCAACTTGTGCAGATTTTACCCCTTTTAGACAGGATGCTTCCAGGATTGCCGCTACAGTACAGACGGCATAGGCAGAACTCAACACACCTGTTCCAGTCCGCAAACAAGAACCGTCAACAAACATCACACAATCAGATTCCTCAAGAGGAACATCTTTGATATCAGGACGGGGCTTGGTACAAAATTCAGTCACATCCAAACAATCATGTTCAGCTTCATCCTTTACTTCTTCATCCCAAACATCTGGCAATAGAGTAGAAGGATTCACATTTGTACATCTCACTATTGTCACATTTTCTGCACCCAGAATCACTCTCTCATACCTAGTCAGCCGACTATAGGTGAGGTGCTAAGTCCGTGTTCTTGTTAAAAGGATCTCAACGGAATGTGGCACATACACTCTCACAGGATGACCCATTATGATCCCTTCACTCTGTTCCAGACTCACACAAGTAGCAGCTACTGCTTTCAAACATCCAGGCAATGCAGCAGCCACTGAATCTAAAGTGGCTGAAAAATATGCCACAGGTCGTCTCGACATTCCTTGCCTTTGAGTTAAAACTGCAAGTGCACACCCATCTCTTTCACTGCAATACAATGCAAAATCTTTTGAATAATCAGGCATTCCCAATGCCGGAGCCTGGCACAGACTGTCTTTCAGTTTAACAAAAGCATCCATACTTTCTTCATCCAATTTAATTGGGTCTGTCACATCATTCTTCGTCAACCTCTGTAGAGGTTTTGCCATCAGTGAAAATCCACTGATCCATTGTCTGCAATATCCAACCACCCCCAAAAACATTCGCACTTCTCTTTGTGTGGTTGGCGGTTTCATGTCCTTAATCACTCGAATACGCTCTGATGTTACTTTTCTGACTCCCTTCTCAATCTTATGACCTAAGTACTGGACTTCCCGCTGACAAAATTGTAACTTTGCAGGGGACACTTTATGTCCACCTCCTGCCAAATGGTTCAGTAAAGCAACTGTGTCTGCAACACAGGCTTCTCGAGTCTTTGATGCCACCAGTAGGTCATCAATGTACTGAACCAGAACAGACTCTTCAGACATTCTCAAATCTTCCAGACACTTTTTCAATATCTGGTTAAAAATTGAAGGACTCTCAGCATAGCCTTGAGGAACTCGGCACCATGCCAAAACACGATCTCCAAACCGGAAAGCAAATAAATATTGGCTATCCGGATGTAGGGGAATCGAAAAGAATGCATGACACAAATCAATCACGGTATACCACTCCGCGTCATGTGGGATTTGGTAGAGAATCACTGCTGGGTTTGGCACAACTGGACAACAAGGCACAACAATTTTGTTTATTTTTCTCAAATCTTGTACTATTCTATAGGTTCCGTTTGGCTTTTTCAATCCCATAATAGGTGAATTACAAGGGCTACTCAGTATTTCTTTTAAAATTCCTTGTTCAATCATTTGATCAATTACAGGAGTTATTCCTGTTATTACTTCTGGCTTCATTTTATACTGTGGTGTATTTGGATAGTCAACCCTATCTTTCACTGTTATTCTAATCGGATCCACTTTCTTCATCAACCCAATCTCCTGTCCTGTGAAATCCCACACTTCTGAATTCACTACCTTCATCAATTCTTCAGGCACACTTTTGTCTGTAAGAAGCGAAAATAACTCATTCACTTCTGTTCCTTGCTTTGCCAGCACCATTTTAAAAGCGACATCCTCATCAGGTGTCTGAAATGCAATACCATCCGGTGTGCAGTATATTGTGCAATTCATCTTGCACAGCAAATCTCTTCCTAACAAATTCACTGGACTCGAGTCACACACTACGAACCGATGCATGTCTTTAAAGGGACCAATATGCACTTCAATTGGTTTAGTAACTGGAGTATTTATCTGTTTATTTGAGACTCCTACTACCTGGATAGTTTCTCCCGAGAGGGGTAGGTTTGGAATTTCTGCTGCTCTCACAGTAGAACGGGTAGCACCAGTGTCCACAAGAAAGGTGATATCATTACCTTCCACTTTTCCATCAACAAATGGACCTGACTGATCTACCTCTAGAGTAGCGCCAAGCACGCACTCTTCCTCCCCCTCAGGCACCGTCATTGATTCGACTCAACATCACTTCCATCACATTGCATCCAAAATTGGGGAATCACATTTGTGTTAGTATTTTTACCAACCTGGTCTCCTCCGCGGAACCCTGTATCCGCACTGTATCTTTGAGCATTTACATTATGTGGCAACGGTGGTTGCGGGACCTGATATTGGGTAGTAACTACCTGCTGCTGCGGTGTCTGTTGCACACCTACCTCACTCTGCACCTGTGGAGTTAAAATTTGATTTCCTCCATTAGTCCTCTGTACTGATCTACACTCATTCTTCCAGTGTCCATACTTTCCGCACCCATGACAAGGAAATTTCTTTTTCGCCTCTTCTCTGCTCATTTGTCCTCTACCTCTACCTCCACTGGGTCTCTGAGCATTCTGACTAACTCCTCCCATTTGGTTTATAGACTGAGAATTCAACTGAGTTTCTTGCTGTTCTGCTACCTTTACTTGCGCCCACATCATTTTTTCTTTTAATTTGCGATGGCGAGACTCAATGTCATCGCTACAGTATTTCACATACCTCAAAATCTCGTCAATCGTTTTAGCCTGCCAACACAACATGTGCTGTTGTATCATCTGACTAATCTCAGGTCTTAATCCATACACAAACCTATACACAAAATGACCCATATCTTTGTCTCCAATATTTTCAAAACCACTATACTGCTTAAAAACTTGTAATAACCTCTCATAATAGGCATGCACAGAGTCTTACGGCTCTTGGGTCGTTCTATCAATTTTTACCCAATCAGTTTCCTTAGGGGAAATTTTGCTTTTCAAGAAAGTAATCACCTGATGGTACTTTTTCATTACCTCATCAGAAGGTGCTCCTGTTTTGGAATCCCTAGGATATTCATCTTTTGGCCAATCAACTGTAATCTTACATTCAGTCCATAAATCTGCAGGTACAACAATTTCAAATAATCCATCTAAATCTTTTAACAATACTTTTGAGACTTTCACGAACCTCTCAACTTGTTTGTACCATTCCACTGGCTGTTCTCTCAACCTGGGAAACTCATTGGTAAAGGACAATATATCCTGTCTAGACCACGGAACATGCACATAATCTCCTCCTGGAACTTCTCTCATGGGACATTCAAGAGCTACATTTTCTACTTCTCTTACTGGATGTAAATGTATTTCTTTAGCAGCCATTTCTTCTTTCTTCCTCATCCTCATCCATCTACCCTTCCATCTTTCCACGTCTCCCCATTTTCTCAAAACAACCATTAACTCCTTTATCTGCAATCGTCTACCAGATGTATTCATATTTTCTATATCCGTTTCAGTAAAGTCCACTCTATATGTCTTCTGCAACACCTTTGATCTTCCCATGTCTATTCCTAGCTCATCTGCAGCTTCCACTAACCTCTCATGTAGATTTTTCGCTTTCCAAGTAATACTCTTACACAGATACATCAATTCATCATCCTGATAAGTCTTTAGCCTGTCTGGACTTATGGTCCCAATGATCATCTCTTCCAAATCTACTCTGCAATTTACATACATCTATAGGCTGTGGCTGTGTTTTTCTCCTTTGTAACCCTTTCACCCAATCATCTAATTCTTCGGTTGTTGGACCTATTGAAACTTCACTTCTGGGGATTTTATCCAACTCTATTCTTTTTGGCTGTAACTGCATTATCTCCCTAGGTGTTTCAATTATTGTTAGAATATTCGGAGGTGTTGACCTAGTAACTGTAGCGGGCTGTTCACTTTGGACACTTACGGCGTTAATTCTACTACTAACTGATGTTATAGCAGAATTTAATGGGACAGTCAAGGAAGGTTCATGGATAAGTCTACTTTCAAATACAGGTATTGCTGGACCTATAGTTACTGGTACAGTTATTGCATCTATTTTCATATTCATCTGATTCAATTTTTCAACTAATTCTTTAGTTTGTATGGCACATTCTGCTTCTCCTTTCTGCTCTACATCGCTTACAGTTGGAACTGGTGTCATTTGAGGTGTCATTGGTGTTTCCATTGACGGTGCATTTGGTGTCACCATCGCTGAATTCTCCTGATAAGGTGGTGGTCGTTTAACTAATATATCATCCAGCAGCTCATCATCAGATTCATTCGGGTTATATTCATAACCAAATTGCTCTAAATGTCTCCTTTTCTCCTTACATTTGCTTCCTGCAGTCTCTCCTACCATTAAAACTGGATACAATCCTTCAGTTATCTCTCCGTTTCTCCATCTCTTCATTCTGTCTTCATGTCTTTCATCATGAAATCTTCCAAACATAAATCTATTAACTCTACCACCTCTATGTCTTTCTCTTTCATACATTTCATCTTCCCTTTCTACTAATGCTTCAAACTGTGTAGGTCTAAGTCTTGGGTCTAATGCCATCATCTTTTCTCTCAAATTACGCAATACTGCCAAATTAAAAGAACCATGCTCTGGAAAAGCTAGCACACCATCATTCTTCGTATATCCTACCCAATTTTCTAACCAAATACATGTGTGATAACCATATTTTAACATCATATAAGACGCTGGTGTCTTTGGTGGAGGGATAGGAACTCCTTCTCTCGTTATTACAGGTTTGTCCTTTTTAAAGAATCTTTTAATTTTGCAAACCAAAGTCAATTTTTCCTGTTTTGGTTGTTCGAAATACATTTTTGTTACTTGTCAATAGCTTTACTCTATCCAAATCCTTTGTCAATGCAATCCACTATAATTCACCAATCAAACTCCTTTGCTTCCCTAAACAAAACACCTGCCCGGCACACTCTAACTCTTCCAATCGAAGCTTTCTATGTCTCCGCTATCTTGTCCAATACCAGCGCGGCTCGCACCAACCAGCCAATCTGTGCTTACTCTGTCTTCACAGTCTGACCAATGCCAGTGTGGCTCACACCAACCAGCCAATCTGAGCTTACTCTGTCGTCACAGTCTGACCAATGCCAGTGCTGCTTTTTGTGATGTCAGCCTTTCCTCCTGCTGCTGACGCTCCCTTTACAAAAATTATCGGCACTTTTCTAAGTCCTTTTTCTTTACAATAACTTATTAGTCACAACATAAAACAATACCACACTGTCTGTTTACTAACTAAAGAGATAGTTTTTCACTCACAAGAACATTCCTTTCAATACGGGCAAGTATAACAATTCCGCTATCCTTGCCTTCATCCAAGCTAGGAGAGGACCTGTTACTTCTTTAGGGATAAGGCCAAAATTTCACAAGAGGACCTTTTGTTGAAAAGGAGGTCTCGCTATTCTTCCGGGGATAGGGCCAAAGTTTCACAGGTGGACCCTTCGCTATCTCACTCTTTCTCTACATATACTCTAAATAGTCCTTAAAAATAACACATAAGTGTTACCACTAATTTAAACAGACGATGCACCTATTCCCGTGTGATTTCACTTTTCACACTTTTCTTCTGCCTTCTTTCAGGCTAACTTTTACTTTGCCGGCTTCCCAGATACCCTTCTGTACCTGTGTTCCAAAGACTACATAGAAACGCGATACCAACTCACTTTTCATAGAATGTTAAACATTTAATCAATAATCAATAAATCACCAAACTAAACAATAATAACCATCATTCTGCTACCAGAAAAACTGATCCAGCGCAACCCCTAATTTCTGAACCAGGGACCAAGGAAAATCTCATCACAAATAAATTGCTTTACCAAACAACGGGGCCCATCACATATTACCCATAAATGATCCCTGAGGACAGGCGCTGGATTTGGGGGGTTTAATTTGTCAGTTTTATTAAGTACAATACTACACTTCACATTAATAACATTTGTATATAATTCTAACTATTCGTAGTCTCAACTATCTTCTTCCTTTGGTCGATGGACCATTAGTTGAAGAGTTGATGGTGACTATGATTAACTAAACAGTTTAATATTTAACTAAATAACCATAGAGTCATTTATTCGGTTAATAATATCTTATTATATGCTCATAGTTTAGATCGTCAGTGCACACACAAGATCACATATAAGAGAACAAATTATCAAGCAATGTAATCAAAATGAATCAATTGTATCGACATCAAAGCGTGCATAGGAATGGGGAAGAGAAGGTACAGCATAAATACATGCAGAAATATATTGCAAAATTAAGCAATCAAGGAGGGTGATACCCACCAAAGAATCAGGAAAACCACTCCCTTGGCCGAGGTTGTGGCAAGAGGTCCCCAGAGATAGGTTCAGAGGACAAAGTTAACAGGATAGATATAGCCAAGTTTGCCATGGACTAACAACTAAAATTTAATCTCCCAATCAATCTACCTTGATCTAATTCTCCTCGGACGCAGTCTCCTCCCAAGCACTCCCGCAACGTTTTCGTACCTAAAGCGTTCTCTGGCTTGGTTCTGGTCTGCTCTCTCTGTTCTGCCACACCGGACTGCTCTGCTAAACCGGACCACACTGCCTCAGGTTCGTCTGATCTCTCTCTGATTCTTCTCTCTCTAAATCCCGATCTGCCACACCCCCAATTGGGATATCAATTATACCCTACTGTCTAGCTCAGCATCTTACAATGTTGCAGTATCAGTAGAAACTCGGTCTGTGATTGGTTGTCATAAATCATACTAGGGTCGCCTCATCCTGTTCTCACAAATCCATCCTATACCGGTTCTAACAAAGGAAGAATTTAAGACTAATACATTCGTATACCACTGACATCCACAATTATACATTTTGCAACAATTGTACACCATGATATCCGTTTCACATTCAAATTGCACGTAGTGATGGCTGTTCCCACAGTCGCTGTCGCGTCTTGACACATAAACAATAGGACACAGGTCAACATGGCCTTCACACGGATTACATCAGCTGGTACACTCTGCAGTCTGCAAGCAGGCAACCCATCTTGGAGAATGCGCTCTCCATACCGACCAAGACAACCGCATGCTGGTTTAGACAAGAGGCCATTTTCATGCAGGCCCAATCTCGTACTAAAGTAAATAAACACAAAAGAATTTTAATTCATGAAATAAAACCCATTATGGTTACCTCCCACCATACTAATACCCTGTATTAATTAAATCCTAGCAAAAGCTATTAGTTTAAAGCAACCCTTTTCGTTATTTGTGCACAACATGCAAAATGTGCAATGTACAACATAGCATAAACATGCAGTAGTACGGTTTTTCAAAACGCAAATAGTTAATACATACTCATGCCAACATGGTTTAGTATATTAGGTAAAATGCGTTTGCCCCTCATGTAAATGTGTGCAATCAGAGTTGGTTAGTCCATGCAATCAATACATTATTATGGGGTTACTTAATTTCGTGAGGATTTATTTTACAAACCTCACTCCATCAAATCCTCATTCGTCAGGAGTGCATATATCCCCACATTGGATTTATGTTGGGCAAGTTTAAAAACAACATAATCATCATTTGTATGGAATTTAATTCCTCTGGGTATGCAATAAATTGAACAATTTAAACTACATAGTAGATCACATCCAAGCAGATTCACTGAACTTGTGTCACACACCACAAATTGATGTCAATCCTCGAAGGGTCCTTTTTCACTGTACCTGGTTCCGAAATTGGGGTGGATAACTTTTTATTTGCAACTCCCATAACTTGGATACTTTCTCCCGAGAGAGGTAGGTTAGGAACCTCTGCTGTTCTTACAGTAGAGCGGGTAGCACCAGTGTCAACAAGGAATGAGACATGATTCCGATCCACTTCTCCATCCACATAGGGGCCACTCTGGTCTAACTCTAAGGCAGCGCCAACCACATAGTCTTCCTCCCCTCTCAGACACCATCATGCTAATGAGTCTGAGTCACTGTCATCCAATTGGATTAAATACTGCTGTACTGCATTTGATTCGGAAAATAATTTCGGTTCATCTGCTGAATATAATTTGCATTATATCTTTGTACCTGAACATTCTGTTGTGGCATTGGAGTCTGGGACATTTTCATTTGCTGTGATACATTATAATTCTGCATTCTCTGTCCTTGCATCTGTTGAGTCCGTCTCATGTTATTCCCTTGAGACTGTGCATATTCCACATTCTGCATCTGATTCTCTGCATTATTCATAACAAACTTACACTTGTGTCTCTAATGCCCAAATTTTTCACAAGCATGACATGGATTTATCTTCTTTAAAAGTTGCACATCAACACCAGTTCTAGAATCTACAGGATTACCATGACCTCTGCCTTGGGATGGGAAATTCTGCTGTTGAAAACCATTAACACCCTGCATCGCCAGAACTTAATTATAACCTTCCTGTACCTGTTCTGTATTATCAAAACCCATCTGATTTTGACCTTCTGCATCACTTTATCTGGGTAATCATTAGCTTGTCCTTAAGCTTCTTGGGCCTCATCTCAATCTCGTCACCACAATATTTTGCATAACGCAAAATCTTGTCCAGTGTCTTGCTCTGCCAGCAAAGTAATTGTTGTCGGATCATGTTAGAAATCTCACGTTCAAACCGAACACAAACCTGTAAACAAAATATCTCACATCTTTATCTATGACATAGTCCATTCCACCATACTGTTTGAAAGCCTGGACTAATCTCTTATAAAAGGCATTTTCTGATTCTTTCAGTTCTTGGGTCATTCTATCTATCTGCAAGCCATAAATCTCTTTCAGGGAAATTTTAGTCTTCAGGTGGTTTATTACCTGCTGGTATTCCCTCATTACCACTGGAGAGGGTGCTCCTGTTCTAGGATCCCTTGCTGGTTCTGACTCAGGCCATTCAACAGTAACCTGACATTCAGCCTGCAAATATCCTGGATCCAGAATCGAAAACAGAGTATTCAAATCAATGCATAAAACTTTTGAAATCTTCACCAATCGTTCAATTTATCTGTAGCATTCCACAAGATTTTCTGTTTATTTTGGGAAATCATTTGTAAATGACAAAATGTGTTGTCATGTCTATGGTATATGAACATAACCTCCTGTAGGTAGTTCTCTCATAGGGAGCATTTGTAATTCCCGTACACTACCGTCAAAGACATCAGTTGGAGACTGCACTCTAACTTGCTTTGTTTCCTTCTTTTTTGATGATCTTCCTTCCCATTTTTCTCTTTCCTCCCATTCTCTAATTAACGCCATTAGCTCTTTTATCTGTAATTTCTTTCCTAGTGCTCTCATAGTCTCAATGTCTTTGTCAGTAAAATATAACCTGTATGATTGTTGTGAAACTTTTGAGTTTTGAATATCTATTCCATATTTCTGAGCCAATTCTACCAATCTCTCATGTCATTTTTGCTTGTCGTGTAACATTTTTACCTAGAAAAAACAATTCCTCCTCCTGGTAAACATCTAATATTGAAGGGCTAAGTGTTCCCTGAATCATTTCTTCTAATTTAAGTTTAAATCAGCTCATGTCCATGGGTCCTCTATTTTCCTCAACTGAAATTTTGAACTGAACTTGAACCTGTAACCAAATCTGAAGTAGGTGCTGAACTAGATCCTGAAGTTTGCACTGGAATTGAATTCATAGCTGAAACTGAAGCTGAAGCTGCAACTACTGCTGACTTCTGATCGTTCGGGGTGCTATAGACTCTTGCATTATTTAAATATAAACTTCCATCATTCCAATTTACACTTGTTCCAGGTTGCACCTTTTATACGCATATATCCGGGACTGAATTACCCATTGGCACAGTCATGTCAGAAGCATGGTAATTCTTTTCAGGAGGTCAATTCGGTTTTGGGCAATAAAAAGGTGGAAACCCCTGCACCATTCCTTGTGTCTGATCAAATTGTGTCTGATTTGGAACAACATTCATAGCTGCAGCATTATTAGTTTGAATCAGAACTATGAGTGCATGAAGCAGTGATCTTCTTGTCAAGTCTGAAGAACTTCCACGTACTGTATTTACTCCAGTAGGTAGAGCCAAATTGTGAACCATATTTACATGTAACTCAGACTTGTAAAAGGGCACAACAGGTCCAATAGTAACAGGAACAGTCAAAGTGTCTGGAGTACTTGAATCAATCAGGTTCACAGATGCTGACATTTCTGTCCTCCCACTCACAGGAGAAATAAGCATAGCGTCCTTTGGCACTTCCGGCATTATAGGAACATTAGGTTACTCAGCTGTACTAGTATTTATCAAGTCTCTAGTCTGTGTCTCATTATATGGTGGTGGACGATTCATCAATAAGTCATATAAACGTTCATCATCTATGTCACTCTCTTCTTCCTCCTTCACTGAATCAATTTTGTATGTCTCTAAATGCTTCTTTTTCTCCCTTCTCTTGCCCTTTGCATCTTCCTCGACCGCTAACACTGGATATAATCATGTTGCGTGTGTTAAATCAGCTGTCCACATTTTGTGCTGAACATCCCATCTAGCTTCTACGTAATGGTCCATAGTTCTCCTATACCTCCCTTGGTATTTTTCCTTCTCTTTCTGATGAGCAATATGCTCCCAAGTATTTAAAGACTCAGGGGCATATGTACAAGAAATGGCGATAACTATCGCTAACGCTAGTTAGCGGCAGTTTTTCTATCGCCGTGTACCGCGGAAAACTATCGCCTTGTTAGCGACGTATGAACAAGACGTCGCTACATGGCGATAGCTTCAGGGATCAGCGGTGAAAACTGCTCCTAACATTAGCGTGATGGTGATAGGAATTCCGGCGTTAGCGGGCAAAAACCAACAAAAGGCCCATTAGCGGCAAAAAAACGCATGTTAGTCAGCCCAACGTGAGTTTTTTTTGCCTCTAATGAAAAAAATAGCCTATCAGTCGACCTCCAATAGAAAATAGGCAAAAATAACAATGAAATGCACAATGGAGCAGCCAGGGCCAAGTGCAGCACACATCAACAACCCCCTCAAGCCACCCAATATCCAGGATGACCGGGATGAGAGCCTGGATGCCTCGCTGGACCTGCGTCTGGAGCCTGGATGCCTTGCTGGACCTGTGTCTGGAGCTTGGGTGCCTTGCTGGACCTGCGTCTGGAGCCTGGATGCCTCGCTGGACCT
Organism: Calotriton arnoldi; assembly: GCA_963921515.1. Classification (NCBI taxonomy): domain Eukaryota; kingdom Metazoa; phylum Chordata; class Amphibia; order Caudata; family Salamandridae; genus Calotriton; species Calotriton arnoldi. Next base: position 2,505,867 of record CAWUFW010000839.1, read on the forward strand.
GCGTCTGGAGCCTGGATGCCTCGCTGGACCTGTGTCTGGAGCCTGGATGCCTCACTGGACCTGCGTCTGGAGCCTGGATGCCTCGCTGGACCTGCGTCTGGAGCCTGGATGCCTCGCTGGACCTGAGTCTGGAGCCTGGAGTGGGATGCGGAGGAGCTGTGGAGTCGATGAGCCGCGGCGGTAGACATTGAGGTGCGGCGATCGCCCGTACCTGGTGGTGAAGTCTGGTCGGTCGCATGGAGACACATTGCTGACCTGTGTGAGAAGACCCCCTTGCGCCCCTTGGAGCTATGAATGGTAGAGGCGCTCCTGCGCACCAACGTAGGGAGGTCTGCATTGCATACTACAATCCACCACTACAAGGGGGTGCACAGAGAGGATTACCAACGGTGGGCAGCACCTCTCTGCATCACAGGCCGGATGAGGTTGCGCTGGCCGGACACTGTGAAGGGTGAGGCCCCTGAGCTGCGCCAAACTTGTGTTGCGCGAGCGCTGCAAGTTCATGCCTAAGGGGGCCCTGCTGCATCAACTGCATCGGGAGGTTCACCAGCGGACTTGGCGGCGACTGCTGTACCCAGGCTTGTGAAATCCCACCTGGCTGAGGCTCCTGCTGGGTGAGTCACAGATTTGGAGAGAGTTTAGCGGATTGCACCACGGTGTCAATGTCCAGGTAAGGAGAAGGTGGGACACATAGGGGAGGAGGCCCGGGGGTCGAGTCGCCCAGGCCTAGCACCAGTAGATGACACACCACCAGTGTCGGCTCATACGCAATGGCTGAAGAGCATCGCCCCACTGCTTCCAAGCAGTGCAAGAAGAGGAACAATCATCACATGATGATAACTTCCTGATGTTATGGTGCCATGTTTCCGTTGCGGGCGGGAGGGTGGGTAGGGCTGCTCCACTCACCGAGAAGGGCAGGGGCGGAGTGGCATGCCCACTCAAGTGCACAGTGACTGTTTGGTCGGCCCACTCAGGCCGCACAAAGCAGTCATGCGTACTGTCCCATTCGCAATGCAGGCTGCATTACAGCCTGCATGGAGAACATGCCCACACCTCCAGCCCCTGGCTGAACGCCTCGTCCCGCCGGCAATGACCAATCCCAAAGCCGCATTGCAGCGTTGTGATTGGCTTAGGGGAGGGAGCCTGGCTGTCTACTTCCTGTACCTGGAATGAGACTCAGGAGAGCAGGAGCAACGAAGATACGGGACCCGGCCTCGAGGTAAGATTTCTCTCATGTAAATATTTACAACACCCGCTCACACACACACACACCCCCGCGTCCATGCCCCATCCAGTGTTCTTTCCGGCGATTCCCACCTCCCAGCTGTCCAGTCCCCCCCCCGCAGCACTTCTCAATGGCGGCCGCTGTGCCGCCATGCGCTGCGGGCGTACCACTGGTGTGCCAAAGGTATATATGGAGTTACGACGCATACCATCATATCGCATTCCATTACAATGCATAGTAATACTAGGCATATTGCAATAGTAGGGAAGGTGTTGGATTGCAGAGATGTAAACATTACTATTCCCACTTCAGTGAGTGCAACCCTAAAACTGACCCTTGCACCCCAAAGCAAACCCTGAACCCTAAAATTCATCTTTGAGCCACCAAAACACACCCTAAAAATCATATTTGACCCAAATGCACACCCCAATTTCCATATTTGACCCAAATGCACACCCCAATTTTCATATTTGACCCAAATGCACACCCCAATTTTCATGATTGACCCCAAATGCACACCCCAAATTTCAAATATTATCCCATAATACACCCCACATTTCATCTCCGACACCCGAAACCCATACCCATCCTAAAAATTAAAAATACCCCATTACTGACCTCACCATGCGTTGGAATGGAATGCAATGTAAAGGCACCTGCGTTGTGGGATTTGAGTTGTAAAGGCATTACGATGTAATGCCTGCGATGTAATGGACGTCTCCCGTTCCAAAGGCAAGCCATAGGCAAGCCCGTCTGCGTCCGTTTGCCCCTGGACCGCGCTCAGCACCAAGGAGCCTTCCTCTCGGACACTCCACCCCTACGGCGCCAGCACCCTCCTTACCATCAACCCTGGACACCACATCGCCTGCCAGGACCAACATCTGCTCCGGACCGGACATCGCCATCGCCATCACTGACTGCTACTAAATCACCCGCAAGGACCACCCCAACCGTCCAGGAGGAGGCATTGCCATCACCTACAGAAGCACACTCCGACTGACCACGCACTCTAATGACCCAATGGTGACCATGGAACACCTTAACTTCCAGATCAGGACCAACCCCAACCCCATCCTCTGCGGCACCCTCATCTGCAGGCCCCCCGGGCCATGGACACCCATTCTCAAATACCATTGTAGACCTCATTGCACACCAGGCTCTCCCATCCACCGACGACATCCTACTCTGCAAACTCAAGTTCCACCTGGACAACCCCAGTGACCAGAACACCACCCCCTCCTGGGGTAGCTCCCCAACATCAGACTCAAGCAGCTAGTCACCGCAGCAAGCCATATAGCAGGACACACAGTCGAGCACGTCTCCACCGCCAGTGGGGCCTTCAACTACAGCCACACCACCGGACTCTCCTGGACCGACCATCATTGTATACATCACCTCTTCACCATGCCCACCATACACAACCGCCATCATCGCCCCCTCGTAGCTGGATCAAGGCCACCGAAGTGCATCTTGTCAACTTCCTCAGCACCACCACTCCGCCAACGCTTACAGACGATGACACCGCAGCGCGCAACCGCCACCAATGGATCTCCAACTGCGCCGACACCCGGGCAACCCTCAAGAACGGCACTGCATCAGTACCTTACACCTGCATGATGGCAGGCTTAAGGGTGACGCAGTGCCACAGGGATAGGCTGGCCCCATGCATTGCTGCAGTTGCGTCATGGTTGTGACACGACTGCAGCAATGTGTGACTTTAGCGCAGACAGATACGTCAGGATTCCAGATGTATTTGTCATTACTTGCGTCATGGAGCGCTGTCCAGTGAATACAGCGCATCCGTGGTGTCACAAGAAGGGGGTAGTGAAAAGTGTTGCAACGCTGTCTTGTCGCAGCGCTGCAACGCTTTTCATGAGTGAGGCCCAGGAATGCGCACTCTCTTATTGATAGTGCGCAGTCCTGCCCTGTAGTTTTGTCGCAGGGCAGCGCAGCAACATTGCTTGCAGCGCAGTCCAGCAACAAAACCTGCTGAAATGAGGCCCCAAGTGTTATCTCCATTTTTAAGACCAGCTATTTTCTGGTCTTAAAAAACTGCCTCTAACTGCAGTTAGAGGCAGTTTTTTTGGTCCTCCAAACATAAAGAATCCCCTTGTAAATATCGCGAAGTGGGGTTAGCGACCGTTTTTGCGCGGGAACGCCTCCCTTGCATGTCATTATCGCTAACAGAAGTGGCGATCTTTATAATGGACGTTTTTGCCGGAAAACTGCCGCTAACAGAGGTTAGCGACAGCTTGTACATATGGCGATAAAAATATAGCCACAAAACCGATGGAAAAGTGCCGCTAACGTGGCGTTAACTCCTTGTACATATGCCCCTCAATTACAGTGGATCTAACAGAATCTTTCATTTCCTACGTTCTTTTCCTTAAACTTTCTAAAATCCTCAAATTAAATGTTCCATAACGAGGGAACTGTAAGGTCTCATCTTTCTCAGTAATTTCATGCCAAAACTTGAGCCACAGACATGGATGTAATCATTTGTCCATCATAACAATATATCCTGGCGTACCCTCAGGAGGTGCTTCTACCTTTGCTTTGACAGATATGGTCTCATCTTTCTTTACTAAATTCCGCAATGACTTGAAAAATTTCAATGTATTCAATTCTGTATTGATAAATGATTTCCGTAAATCCAGGAAATGTTATTCTCGCACAAGTCACCTGTTCAGCAACCTCAACCAAGGACAACGCGACTCTTATGAGGTAGTCAACCAATCCCAGCATGGCTTCACACCAACTGACCAATCATAGCGTGGCACATTGTGACATCAATCTGGCTCCTCGCAGCAGTTCACTCTCCTTCACAATCTTCTCCTGCGCATTTTTCTCTAAGCAAAATGACAATACAATGCTAGCAACAAATAAAACTGTCTGCTCCACTAAAGGATATTCACTCTCACAAGGTAACTAAACTTTTCTACACTCATTCGCTTCAAATGAAACCTCGACCAGTGGGATTTTACCCTTAATTGATATATTTATTCCCGGTGCACCTGAGATCAACCATACCAACAGTTTATGACTATCACACAAAGAGAACCCTTACCAAAGTGTTGTCGATGACGTCTCACGATCAACACCATAAAACAGCAGACAACTTACTCATTGTCTTCTACACTGAGACAACTCATAGATAAATATCTCAAGATCTTAGGCCATGACGGACCCATTTGCAACTTCAGCTTTGAACAAAGTGCCACAATCTTACATGGACTTTAACCATGTGGACTTTAACCGCTTCACTCAGCTCGATAACACACAGCCATTTCAAAAAACGCAATCTTAAGCAAAAGCAATAGCAACGTGCTTCCTGAATAATACTCATACTCCTTTGCTGTTACTCCTCGACTTTATCCAGAGTGATACTTCATCAGCATTCCATCAATCCTTCTCTTTGCCGAACTAAAAATTGTGGAGTCTTTGCACTTGTGCAAAAGACTATTTTTGGCACCCTAAAATCTCACTTCACTAGGCAGAACCATAGCTCTGCTACCAAATTTGTTACAGAGCAAGTGTTGTAAAATGTTATTATTATACGCTTACTCTCCTTCCTACTCTAACCATACTGGTCCCTTTACGAATAGACAATCTGCAGCATTTCCATTTACCACAGAGACAATGATCCTCTGACGAATCTTTCTCCGTCAATAGGAAGGGTGGAAATTAGGGTGATCAAACACCTCGTTAGCTGTCCAATGAGGACCATTCATTGACAGGTAACTCACAAATTTATGACCAGATTTAGGTATACCACTCTTAAAACCATACTCTAGAAATAAAGAATAGCAACGGGAAGACCCAAACTCCTGAAGAAGTTAAGTCGAGTTAGGATTATACAGACCAAACGCTCTGCAACAGCAAAGCAAAACAAAAGAAGAAACACCTGATGTTCTGACAGAGCTCACTGTTTCTCTCTACAACACATTTAAGCCATTAGTAAACAGCACAGTTTAAATGGATGAACCAACAGGACTCAATAATAGACTCAGACAGATATTAGATTAATTTGGTTATTCTATGAAATATTCAAAGTTCACAGCACTAAGCAATCTCTTGAGTAATTCAGTTAAGAATATCACAGCACCAAACCTTTAGGCAGGATTCCACCAATAAGGCAGAAGGATAGTTTGTTGTCTAACAGCTCAGATCCTACAAAGAAGGGGAAAGGGTTCAAATTTAAAGTCCATTTAGGGCAAGTCCATTAGTATGGAGCAAGGGATAATAAAAGAAAATTAAATGTAAATGGTTCAGCAAGAAGGTTTCAGTCTATCAGCTACCGACTGTAGTCTCAGAAAAACAGTCCAAGTAAAAGATAGTTCTAAAAAATTGCTCAGCATAGCGTCCTCTCACAAGGAGAAAAGAAAAGTATGGCATTCGTCAAGATGCAAAAATCAATGGTGATGCCCCTCCATTGGGTTTTTTTCTTTTATAAAGTCTCTAACAACGTCCCAGTGATGTAGCATCACACCACCATTGAAAGACTATCATATGTTCAGATTCACATAACGTCACCTTGGACACTTGCAACAGTAAGATGCTTACCCATGCTAGTCATGAGAAACAAAAGATTCAGGAGTACACATAGGACTAACATCGGTGAAAAGAGATACAAAGTAACCATCTATAGAAACAGCTGAAATCCTATTCCCACAAAAATATTTCACTGGGAACATTGAAGAAACATTTAGGACTGTTGAGAATTATACATTTACAGGACAAATAAAATAACATTTCACTAGTTGTAAATGAAGCATTGCATTAGGTCAGGGGAAATGACAGCTTTAGAGAAAAACATTTCGAAAGAGCCTTTAAGTTGGCGTTACACATTTAAATGAAATAAACTCTAAACCATTATCAAATATAATGAAATTAAATCCATTTCAAATAGAGAATATATAGAACTTCCACCAAACATCATTACATGAAGATAGCTAACGTTAGAAACACCCTACTATCACAAGTTTTCTCAACATTCATATAAGTGTATCATTTTCTAAATTTATACTACAACATTTGCTTTTCACTTTTCATTAAGTATAGAATCTGTAGTATTAGTATGCGTAATTACAAGATCATATCTAGTTTCTACACGTTTTTGCACCAACTTTCCTAAATGGTGCATTCTAAAAGAAAGCATTAGGAACACTAGGTCACTTTATTAACATCTCAATTTCATCATTAAGCGTTAAAAAACAACATGTTCATAAAAATTTATTAGTGCAACTCGTTTATTTGTATTACTTTTTTATGTATCTTTTTTCATCTCACACTTTAAAGGACGCTTTTTCGGTGCTTCTAATACACTCGTCTCAGTTGCATATGCCACTGTGTCTATCATGTTCTAGGTGTCCTTTCAGAATATCATGTCTTCAATCAGCAAATGTGTCATGTATTGTGATTTTTAAATCTTGCGTCATCAAAGGCAAAAGAAGAGGGGAAATCATGCCAAAAGATGCCAGGTCTAGCATAATGTATTTGGGAAACAACCTTTACCATGATAGCCGAACCACACGCTGCAGTTACAATGTGCCCATTACACCAAATGCATCTTTACCCCGCACTCATTTACCACACAGCTCGTTACAACAACTGAGTTAGGGAAAGCTTTCCATACCGTTGCACAGACTGAAGTTGGAATAGTAAATTATACCGCTCCAAGTCTAGCTATTTCCCTAAGGCATGTCATTGTAATGATATGCGTGGTAAAGGAATGTGTGATAAAGACACATTCGTTGTAAAGACTGCGGAGTGGCATGCATGGTAAAGGCATGCATTGTTTCGACATACAACCAATTTATATATTTTGTTATGTAGTATACATTCCTTGTTAAATGTATACACAGTAAGCCTGTTTTGTACATGGTGTCAATGCAGGGAGGTATGGTGATATTTACAACCAATACTGATTGAACCAGAGTTTTTTTTTTTTACTGAGACACAACATGGTACCTGATTACACATTTTTTTCTCAACTTATGGATTGCTTTCGCGAAATAGGCAGCTTGCCTAATGATGAAGACATTGATTTTATGCTTCTGTTCGTTAGAAGTGTGGTTTCAGCTAAGTGATGCATCTTACAGTGTGTACAGTATGTCCTTATTGTATGATACATTTCTTGGTCTCCCACATTTTCCTTGTATCTTAGTGTTGTGTGTGTATTCTAGGGTACAATGTGTTGTCCTTGTGTTACTTCCTTGTATTAGTTAATTGTGGAGAAATTGCTTGCACATTGCCAGACTATGATCAGCATACATAGGCTTGTGTTGAATAGTTTTAAGATTAACCTTAACCCTGACATTGGCAACAAAGGTGACAGGCTTTGTAACGTCTTCTCATTGTTTTAATTTTCCATTGTTATATTAAGTGATACCTAGATATAACAAATGCAAGATTACACTGATGGAGTGGCTGGCCTCGCATTACCATATTGGATATTGTGACTAATAGGTCAGCAGACAGTTTGACACTCATGTTCCATTGCTAAGTTCCATTCACATACACTTCATAATCTTGTGATGGTGAAATGCAAAAGTAAAGATAAGCAAATTAAAGCTCAATTGTAACGGTTATACATTAAATTTGACAAAATATCCATGATTAACTGATGTGGTGTTTTGCGGCACTTATATTAATGTATTTCATTTTAAATATTTATATAGTGGAACAAACAAAAATATGTGGTCATTTTATTGTGAAACATTAAACTATTGGGATACATCCAGATAATTGCAATGAGGCAGTGAAGAGGATAGATAAGAGTAGCAACTACATAATTACTTAATGCAGTGTATGTAACAAAGACAAATGTGAATAGATTAGGAACGCTTCAGTTGGTTACCAATTGTAAGGAACCATTTGTGTATTGTGGTGTTTGAAGGGATTTAGACCTGCAAGAAAACTCCATATCTGTATCATCATGCCACGGCTGTGACATTTTCATTAAAATATAAATCCTTTGTATAAAGAGGAATTTTAAGCACATTTACACATAGCTATGTTAACATGCAGGGTAGCAAGTGACAGTCTGATATCCGTCTGACACCTTTATTCCTACATGACCAGACATTGTTAAGGGTACAGTACCACATTTCTGATAAGTGTCTCCAGTCAAATATGCTACAATTCTGCAGTCCAGTTTTTTGGGTGGCCATAGCTTTTGCTTGTTGGGTATTGTGGTGTCTCTATACGAAACGTTACATGTTTTCTTTCCTCCCTTAGCCTTTCATGTGTAGTTCTGACAGAAGGTCAGAAGGTCACAATGGAGACTCGTCGACACTTGTGACTTGAGCTGTGGGCATGTTCCTCAAGATATTTGAGCAAAAACTGCCATCATTGATTATTGAAATGTAATGTATGTATGTTGTGACCTTCAATCACACAATAAAAGGGACACACCACTCCAGCATGACTTTGTAGGATTCACCAAGGCCATCAGTGTTAGCTTGTTAATTAATGCAGATTCCCTCTAAATGCGTAGCAGAACTGGCTTGCTGCTTGATATTAACATGTGCATGAATGAAGATATGTATGACATGGCAATGCAATCACTCTGCAAATAGACACATTACCAAAAGAAGCCTTTTGGTAGGCCATTTACATATATCTGCTAATATTTTATCTCCATAACACCCCACCCCATTAAGTTTACCTGCAATATGCCCTGGTTTTTACTGTGTTTTTGTTTGATTTTTTCATAGTACACCCATGTACATATGATTGTCATCCCTCAACAGATGAACAATGTAGACTGTATGCCACTGGACAGTTTGTTGGTGGCAAGAACAAATTTCTTAGGGCATGAAAGTGATGCTGACCATCTCGAAGTGTCACAGTTCTCCAGTTCCTCTCAAGACACACAGATTGTACATAGTGAACGTAGCCAGTGCTAAAGTGCTTGTGCTCTCTCCTTCAAACATGGTAAGGTAAAATTTGACTACACTTAATTGGCACATTTAATTTACTTGTAAGCTGCTAGTGAATGGTACTACCTGTACTCAGGGCCTGTAAATTAAATGCTACTAGTGGGCCTGCAGCACTGATTGTGCCACCCACTTAAGTAACACTTTAAACATGTCTCAGGCCTGCCATTGCAGCCTATGTGTGTGCAGTTTTAGACTGCCATTATATCCTTGCCAAATAAATGTTACCAGATTGGTACATTTAATGTACTTGTAAATTCCTTGTAGATGGTACAAGTGTACCCAGGGCCTACAAATTAAATGCTACTAGTGGGCCTGCAGCACTCATTGTGTTACCTGCTTAAAGTAGTCTTCTGAAATATGTCTCAGGCATACCACTGCAGCCTGTAGTGCCCTTATAAACTGCCATTTCTACCGGGTAAAATAAACCTTTTGCCAGGCCTAAACTTTTATTTTTAATACATATGTCACCCCTAAGGTAGCCCCTATAGGCTCAAAGGGCAGACTGCATTGCATTTAAAAAGTAGTTTAAATGTTACATATCCTAGTAGTGAAGCACTCCTAACGTCATTTTTCACTTTTGCAAGGCCTATATCTCCCATTGACTAACACTTGGTTACCTTATTGCATTTAATAAGTGATAACTTTGGATTGAGAGCAGATAGAGATACACTGTTTAGATTTGAATGAATTGTAATTTAAAACTCTGTTTAAAGGTGAAGTCGGATTTTAAGTATAAATTCTGAAAACGTCACTTTTAGAAAGTTGGCATTTTCTTGTTCTAGCCATTTATGCCTTCTGACAGTGTCCTGGGTCACATGACGGTGAACAGCTCTTCTGTTGGGGTTTGTGTATTCTTTCCAGACAGTGACACAAAGGAGGCTTAGGTGTGGACAGTATGGGCCATCCTGGTAGGATGGCTAGTGGAGGAGCCATACCCAGTTTTACTTACACTTCAAAGGGCTTTGCTTTCTCCACCCACAAAGGGATCTGACACCAGGCCTGCCTGCCTGTCTTTTGTTACCCCTAGACAGTTTGGAGCCTTGACAGTGGAAGAGGGAGAACTTTCCTAAACCGGGTGTGGTGGTAGAACAAGAAGTCCCCCACACAAGGGCTGGCAGCAAGTATAAATATTGGGCCTTCAGAGCCACTGATCAGAACACGCATGAACTTGTGAAAGTTACAGAAGAAGGACTGGCCTGCTGCCAGAGGACTGCCCTGCTTTTTGAGAACTGCCTTGCTGCCTGAGAAGAAAGACTGGAGCTGCTTACCTTCATTCCAGGTTAACCCAGAGTGACTACGAGGGTCAGTTGGCTGACCTCCTGTGTGAGCTACAGGATACAACAAGTTCCAGAGGCCTCCCTTCAACTTCACAGCGGACCTGCTGCAACTGGACCTGCAACTGGAACTGCTTGAGCCCTGGTGGACTCTGTTGGAGTGAGTCCCTGATCCCCAAGTGGCCCTCAACCCTTTGCTGGTATCAGAGTGTACTCCTCTGCAAGAAAAGGTGAAAATCCTGAGTTTGGGCTTGTTGGAACTGCGAACGGGCTAGTTCGTGCTAAGACTCTTCCACCCGCAATGACTACCAAAGTGAAGATCCGATAAGAGATGCACCTTGCTCTACAGCGACGCCAGTGATGACCGGCAATGTGAGAGCTGCCCTTCAGGGTACAACAACAACATCCTGCAGTGACTGCCAACGTGAAGTTCCAGTATCGACTGTCTGCAACGCCCAACCAGTTCTTCACGCTACAGTGATGACCTTCTGCGACACCAGTCCTGCTCTTCACGCTATAGCGGTGACCATCCCAGATTTTCTCCCTGCTCCTCGTGGCCTCTTCCACTGTGAACGGAACTCTTTGTACTGGACTTAAAATGTAACTGCTCAGCTGGACTAACCAGGGTCCCTGTATCTGACTTGCGCTCCATCGCGGTCGACATGGTGGACCTGGCTTTCTGCAGTCTAGCGCAACCAGATGACCACAAGTGGCGCTTTGTGCTTTTAGGTGCTATTGTCACTGAAACTTTTAAAATTGCATCTCTAGCTTCTACTGATTTGGAGGTTTGTTCTTCTGGTATCATTTTATTTATTAAAATTTACTCTGAGGCTTAAGCACTGGTAAATTTAGTGACTTTTCTAGTTCCCCCTGAGAAGGATTGTACTTGTTGCCTGAGTGGGGTTTCTGCCCCACTCAACCCAAAAATGAGTTTCGTATATGAACTCTCCCTGGTCACAGTAGTTACTACATGCTTCAGCAAATACACACTGCAATGGTCTAGCACATTGTCCATCAGATAATGTAAATCCGTAACTCAAAACGGAGTATCCCACACTAGAAAGGCGCAGCTTTAACACTAACAACCTTTGCCTTTTTGCTTAGCCGGAGTTATGGTGGCATCCTCCAGATTGGTGCTGTCTGTGCCATTTATTCCTACCACCATTTTAGAGGCAATGACTGCCACTACCTATTTGTCGATGGGTGGGCATCATCGCCTGTTGCCATAGCAGCCCACAGGTTCTGTCCCAACTTCTCCCTTGCCCTACTTTTAAAATCATTTATTCTTCCACAGTCTTGTGTTATAGTGCATCTGCAATGACCTTATCAAGAATGTCTTTCCACAAGGCAGCCTTCTTTAACTGCAGGAGCTTAGATGTGACTAAGAGTTCTTTCCTAAGACTAAAGACTTCCATAGGTATTAAAAAAAAATGTTCTATGTCCATAGATATTAATGGAAACTTAGAATCAAGGTTTTGATTTAACCTTGAAACCCTAATCCTCTGTTAGATGACTGTCCCTATTATGTGCTTGTTGGGATATAATTGCTTTGATTTACGTTTAGTATAATAATTGTAAGAAATTGGTTTATCAGTTGTGCAGGATGTGAGTCCTGCACAAGTAATAGGTCCACAATTGTCTCCTTACTGGGAAACAAGCATGCCATTGTAGCATGTGAACCTCAGGGCCGTGAAGCAGAATAGTCCAAGATCTGCTCTGGGGAGGTGATTTGGGCTAGCAATCCCAAATCCACTGGTGCACAAGATTAAACACTCAATAAATGAGTGTCTAGTCAGTGCTTTTTCTTTTAGAAAAGAACAGTACATTTATTACACTCATTACTAAATACTACACATTAATTTACAAATATATTAATTAGGCACATAGAAATACCTTTGGGGACAGTCACAAAACACATTTGACCGCTAGTGGGTCATGACGACCAAAATCAAATTACCCCCTCACCTATGCCATCTAGAACATCACAATAAATGTGATTGTCCTTTTTAATAAAAACAGGCCTGTTGGCTTCTTCAAGGGGTCACCACATCAATTTATTTCTAGGGGTCCCTGGACTCCTGAGCTCTAGAGGAAAAGCTCCAGTCTAGGAGTACATTGAAAATGCTGAAAAAGTCTTTCCAGGTCATGCATCCTGTGACCTGGGAAACATAATGTTAGTGGTTTTCTTGAATTCCTCCTGGCTGCTGTACTCCATGCAGCCCCCTTACAACTCTTTATAGATACATTGGTGATGCACCTACCCCTCCTTGGGGCACCACAAAAAAAGGAAAACACCAGCAAAAGCCCTTGCTGGGCCTTTTTGAGAGATTCTCGCTGGGACTGTGCCTTTTTAATGAGCAACTTCGGCCGCCTTGTTTCTGTATGCGGTCTAGCACAGCACGTCTACTTTTTAGATTTTTTAGATTATGGATGCCCCAGTTCCACCCGGGGCACCTAAGGCTTCTGTTCATTTTGGGGCAGCACAGGAAGCCTACTCCTGCCCTGCCTGGCCGGCAATCCGCCCAGGCGGTATTATTGCTTTGCCAGCGTGGGAGCTGGCCTGTGCACTACCCTGCCCTCATCCTCACAGGCAGGCATCTTCGTTGTCGTGGGTCCCGGGGATGAGCACCTGAGGCCCTCAATGAATGTGCCTGCCCTTGGGGAGATGGTAGCTCTTGGGGGCAGAAAGAAATATGGAGAGGTGACCCCACAGATGCCTCTTCCCCATAATCATTAAAAATTGAAGATACGCCAACTCTGTGAGGGAAATTTAAAAAACAATGGCATAGAGTCACACGATCATCGGATTCATCAAATTTCTTTGATCTCAGTCTCGTTTTGCTCCTGGTGGCAAGAACTAACCACCAATAGCAGTTCCAGCAGCCTCCTGACTTCAAAGGAGTACACTTTGAAGGGAACTAGTTTTACCAATCTTCTCCTCTCCTGGTGCTCCCCTCTTGCTGGTGGGGTCTGCTTGTGCAGTACCTCTGCTACCAGCCAGCAGAGCACCCTCCTTCTCTCACTTCCAAGCCCCAGAGCCTCCTTGCTGTTTTGCTGGGCACTTTGCTTGGCAGTGGAGTCCAGATTTTCCCCCCAACTGATCCTTAGGAGATAAAAGGGGGCAAGCACCATTGGCCCTGGAGAGACCCATTTAGTCCTGGGGGTCAGCTGCAGTCAAAGTACTTAGTCCACCAGGGGCTTCGTGTGGCTTCTCCTTCCAGCAGTCTATCATTCTAGTGTAGTCCCTGTCCAATTTCAGGGTCTTGCTCTCCATCTCTCCCTTGGGCTTGGTGTCAGGTTCATCCGCTTGTGACAGGGAAGGCCCGTTTGAAGTGTTAAGTAATCCTTGGGCACAGCCCGTAGGAGAATCTGTCAAGGGAAGGCCAGCAGCTGCACACGCCCAATCCTTTCGTCCTCTGTCTGGGAGCAATCCACATCTCACCAAACAGTAGCCATTCATCTGCCAGGTGACATTTGAATGCTTCCAAGCTTTAGGCAGAAAGAATTTTAACTTTCTAAAAGCGTCTTTTGCTCAGTAGTGAGACAAAATTAGATTTCACAATTGAATTGGATTTTGAATGACTATGAAAATGAGTCCTTGAATTATTTCTGTAGCTGCTACCAATCAGAATTTAGCATTTACTAAATGTAACAATGTAGCCAGGTGTATCTCTATGGAATCAGCCTGTCTTGTTACAGTGAAAAAAAATGCTTTTGGGAAATATTGCACTGTAAGGACATGTTCAACATTAACTCCTACATGTCCCACTTTTAAATATCATGCTCCCTGCCTTTATGGGCAATAAGCCTTACTTAGGGGTGATTTTATTTTTAAAAGGAAGGTTTAGATTTATAAAAAGGGGGTATTTTGACAGGTTGAGTTTCCAATTTAAAACTGCCACAGGAATGTTACATGTGTGCCGCTGCCAGGCTGCGTACAAATGTAGTCTCTCCCGTGAAGCCTGAACACGTGCGCATGTGTAACCATTCCAGTGCCCCTTAATCTACCTGTGTCACAGCAGCTTATCTTAAAAGGCGGACACTGGTGAAAAACACGCCCCTTCCAACTACCATAAAATTACCTTGAGTGAGACTCAGGTAGTAAGACCACAGTAAAGATAACAAAATTGGGTGATCAAAAACAAAATGTTTTTACCAGACTAAAAGGGCCGGAACCCATTTGCAACTATAATGTATTACTTTCCTATTATTTTTGGAATTTTCTTTCTCTTGACTTGCATCCCCGTCACCACTTGATGGGGTTAAACTTTGAATTGTGTCAAGCCAACAACACTTTGCGAGGGTACCTCAAGGAAATCTCAAGATTGACTGGGTCATTTTTGTCCATGCCAGTTTAGACTATCAAATTAGTATAGACAACAGTGTAAAGTCAACAAAATATAGTTGAAGTACTGCATGGAATCAAATTAGCTATAAGAAGAGGGATAAAGGCAGAAACAAAGAAAACAGAGGAGAAAAGCTGAAGCTTCTCCCCATAAGCAATACAAAGAGAGCATAGATAAGGAGTTGTTCCCTCCATGTAAAACATATACAGTAGCGCCTTGGGACCCTTACGGGTGAGTAGTTGCACTTTACAAGTCACTTGATTGATTGTATGATTGAATGTTTTAATTAGCAAGATCATTCTAAAGGATGAATATGAAATGCTGTAAAAGCCACTCATATAGAAAGATACAATGAAACAGGCTTGTGGAGAAGGTTTTGCGGAACAGGTTTCCTTAAGTGTTTGTTTTTTCCACAGTCACATGCAACCAGAAGGCACTACATTGTACTTACCACTTCAGAGTAGACCACATCTTATAATGCTACATTATTTAAAAAGATAAGTACATGGATAGGTAAAGGGGTGTTGCTATATTCAGGGTCAGGTTTAAGATAGGCTTAGCCTCTAGGGTAGGGTTAATGTTAGAAATGGGGGTCTCTAGTTGGCAGAGGTAGGTACCTTTGACCAAGTAGGGGCCCTTGCTTCTAGTCAGGGTAAGGGGCTACACTCCTAAAATAACCCCTGCTCACCCCCTTGGTAGTTTGGCACGAGCAGGCAGGCTTATCTCAGAGGTAGTGTGTAAAGCATTTGTGAACACATACAGTAATACAGTGGAAACACTACAAATGGACACCACACCAGTTTAGAAAAATAAGTAATCTTTATCTAGACTTAACACAAGACCAAACGACAAAAATCCACAATAAAGTATCCAAAATTATGACTTTCAAATGTTAGAAATAGCTTAGTTCAATGTAGATGGGAAATGCTACACTTTACTTTCAAAGTACCTTGGATGCGTAACGCAACATAAACAAAAGGGTCGCAGGGAAGGTGATGCGTCAGTTCCTTGCTTCGGGGGAGGCGGCGCACCTGTTCCTTACTGCAGCGCAGGGGAGGCGATGTGTCTGTTCCTTACCGGAGAGGAGGCGAAGCGTCTGTTTCTTACTGTGATCCGGTGCGATGCGACAAGATGGCGCCGCGATGACACGATCCGGTGCGATGCGACAAAATGGCGTCTTTGATGCGATGCGACAACTTGGATGTGATGCGTGCACGCCCGGCGGCCGTGTGGCGAACTTGATGGTTTCTTGAGCCGCGACAGGCCCTGCGCCGCGCTTCTCCGGTGATGCGACGCCGACCTCTGTGGCGGCGGCACGCTTCTCAGGTGATGCGACGCGCTTCCAGCTCCCAGCGACACACAATCTCTAGAGGGCCCAAGACAACAGCAGGCACCTCTCTGCAGGTAGAATTCCCAGCAAGGAAATTCAGGGGGAGCTGGGGGTGAAGTCTTTGTATCTCTGAGACTTCAGAACAGGAGGCAAGCTCAGCTTCAAGGCCTTGGAGATCTTCCTCAAGATGATTAAAGTACAC
The DNA here is from genome assembly GCA_963921515.1 of Calotriton arnoldi. Lineage (NCBI taxonomy): Eukaryota > Metazoa > Chordata > Amphibia > Caudata > Salamandridae > Calotriton > Calotriton arnoldi. Next base: position 2,522,187 of record CAWUFW010000839.1, read on the forward strand.
ACAAAGTTCCTTTTCTCCTTTCCTTGGCAATAAGTAGCCACTGCAGGCCAACCCCAAACAGCAAACAGCACAGGGGCAGTCTCCTCCTTCAGCTTCCTTGGTTTCTCTCCTTGGCAAAGGTTCGTCTTGATTCCCAGAAGTGATCTAAAGTTCTGGGGTCTGGGCCCCAATATTTATACTACTAAATCCTTTGTTCTCTGAAGGCAGAGAGTGTCTGTACCTAGTCAAAACCAGTTCTGTCCTCCCTTGTGCAGCTTCCTGGCAGGAGGTGGAGACAGCATTGTTGAAAGCAGACCTGGCCCAGGTAGCTGAAAGGAAAACTCCTCCCCCTACTCTCTATTCTATGAAGGCTCAGGCAAGTGAAAGGAAATCTCCTCCCCCTACTCTCTATTCTATGTAGGCTCTATTCAGCCCAGCCCTGACTCATCAGACTGCTGGATCCAAAGCCCTCTCCAGCCCCCTGTCACTCACAAACCAGACATGGAATACACAAACCTAGCAGAGGCATACTGGATGGTTAGGCAAGAAAATACCTACTTTGGTATTTTCAAACACAGAATGTAAAAATCACCCACACTAAAAGATGTATTTTAACATTCTGAGTTCAGGCATACTAAACTTTATTTTCCTATCTTGTTCCTTGGGTCAGTTATGATTATAAGATGTTATAATCAAACTGCCCATTCTGGCCTATGGGAACAGATAGCCTTGCAAGAGTGAAAAACGAAATTGGCTGTAATTCACTATCAGGACATGCCACACACACCAGGGCATGTCCTACCTTTCACATACAATGCACCCTGCCCATAGGGGTACCTTGGGCCTACCTTAGGGGTGACTAACATGTAGAAAAGGGAAGGTTTAGGGACTGGCAAGTGGGTGCACTTGCCAAGTCGACATGGCAGTCCCAGACTGCACAGAGGCTCTGCAATGGCAGGCCTGAGCCATATTTTACAAGCTGCTTCTGTGGGTGGCACAATCAGTGCTGCAAGCCCACCAGCAGCATTTGATTTACAGGCCCTGGGCACTCATGGTGCACTGTACTAGGGTCTGACAAGTAAATGAAATAAGCCAATCATGGAGTCACTAATCCATTACAACAATTTACAATAGGGAGCATATGCACTTTAGCACAGATCAGCAGTGAAAAAGTGCCCAGAGTCATAAAACCACCTTCAACAGGTCAGAAAATAGGCTAGGAGGAAGGCAAAAAGTACAGGGAAGCCCCCTGCAAAAAGGGCCAAGTCCAACAGTTAGGTTTAGTGTTAGGAGTAGGGTTAGGGTTATTGTTAGTTTCAGTTTAAGGTTTTTGTGTTTAGGAGTATGTGCTGGATGAGAATGTTAATATTGATGTCAATCTATGTAACAATACATGTATATTCAAAGACGAGATCAAGTCACTGTTGTTGAAATCTCCTGAGATGGCCTCTCCATCAACCCCGAGTAAGTAATATGTGGTCAGGCAGGCCCTGCGACCTAGGCCTGAGGATAATAATTGACAGATCACAGGTGGGGGGGCACTTAGCCAACCGGACAAACACACGAACAGGAAAAATCCAGATTAGTCCCACAGATAGGCAGCAACACCACAATGGTCCCAATAAAGCACATATGGCCGGAGGGGTGCGCGCTTTCCCAAAACACGATAAAGTCAAATGCCACATGAAGTTGGGAACACTTAGCTAATCAGAGCACAGCACACACAGTAAATGCAGCGATCACACGCTCCCCATACCGGACATCTGGTCACTTTACTCACTGGCCCTCATTGTGTTCAAGCAAGGTCGAGACCCACCTGCGTTCACTATCAGGTGGCCTGATTTAGACTAGGGCAGAATTCCTTTCTCTAAAATAAGATCTAAATTGTGTTATGATACTCCAAAGACTGTATATATAGGCACTCAGAACGAATGTATGCTGAGACCATCCTCAGACCCGTTTCTGTGGATGTTTCCGGGCCGAAGCGTTCAATTTAACCAACTGTTCCAGTTTTTCCAAACACCTCTTGTCTTTTGTTTTTACAAGGTAAATTCAAATTCCAGCAACAAGGTGTTGGTTTATTTTAGATTCAGGATTATTGTTAAATTTAATTTTAGCTAAAGGTTACGTTTTGGTGTTCAGAATTAGGTTTATCATTAGGCATAAGCTTAGGTTTAATTTAGGGCACGATCCCAGGTTAGGCTTAGAGATAGGAAGAGGTCAGTGTTAGTTTCACTGTGATTGTTAAGTGTTAGGATTAATGGTAAGCATGCCATTGACTTTGGGTTAAGGTTATGGTAAGTAGTAGGGTCAGGGTCTGAGTCATAGTCAGGCTCCTGCTTAGAGTAATGGAAGTGTTAGGGTTCAGATCTATTTTAGTATCGTTGTAGATTTACTGTTACTGTAATGTGGTCAATAGAGCGCGTCATTTTATTGGCTCCATATGTAGCCTGTTTTCTAACATCCAAAAGTAGGCTCTATTAAGACAGTTAGCTGCAAAATTAAGGAATGAACAGCCCTATGACAACACCTCTTCAGTATCCCAAAGCCAATGTATATATTTAGAAGGCATAGCGAGCAAGTTTAAAAGCATTTCAATGCAGCAGTGCAGGAGTTAGCAGAACAATAGTAAAGCGTCAAATCATGTGACTGAAGGAAGTCAGAAAATATTCACTTCTAGTCAGAGCAATTTAAAATGAGCTAAAAACAAATGAACGTCTGCTTAGTCATGTTTGGTGAACGGTTATGGTTTGTAGAATGTGGTTCATCCAGTAGTTTTTTTCCAGTTATTCTGGGAAAGAAGTTGCACATCTTTCGAAAATATCTAAAAAGATGCTGATGTCAAACAGTGTGTGTGAGCTAAAGGCGGCTCTCCTGCTGCTTTGCATAGCGAATGAGGAGGGTCAACAATGCAATCTGCATATGATTCTTTGAAGGGTTGCAAACAAATGCAACAGTGCATTGGATCAAAAAACGCCTACAGTTGCATTGAAAAGTCTAGGGAAGCAAAGCATAGATTGTCTAGAGACGTGTAAATGTTCATTAGAAAAGGGACATTTAAAACTGGAATAGCCATGGTGAAGCTGACCTTATATACATGTGAAATGGAATATTTATCAAATGTGAGGTTAAAAATGGACGTCAGGGTAGAGCATTTGATTTACAGGCCCTGGGCACTCATGGTGCACTGTACTAGGGTCTGACAAGTAAATGAAATAAGCCAATCATGGAGTCACTAATCCATTACAACAATTTACAATAGGGAGCATATGCACTTTAGCACAGATCAGCAGTGAAAAAGTGCCCAGAGTCATAAAACCACCTTCAACAGGTCAGAAAATAGGCTAGGAGGAAGGCAAAAAGTACAGGAAGCCCCCTGCAAAAGGGCCAAGTCCAACAGTTAGGTTTAGTGTTAGGAGTAGGGTTAGGGTTATTGTTAGTTTCAGTTTAAGGTTTTTGTGTTTAGGAGTATGTGCTGGATGAGAATGTTAATATTGATGTCAATCTATGTAACAATACATGTATATTCAAAGACGAGATCAAGTCACTGTTGTTGAAATCTCCTGAGATGGCCTCTCCATCAACCCCGAGTAAGTAATATGTGGTCAGGCAGGCCCTGCGACCTAGGCCTGAGGATAATAATTGACAGATCACAGGTGGGGGGGGGGGGCACTTAGCCAGCCGGACAAACACACGAACAGGAAAAATCCAGATTAGTCCCACAGATAGGCAGCAACACCACAATGGTCCCAATAAAGCACATATGGCCGGAGGGGTGCGCGCTTTCCCAAAACACGATAAAGTCAAATGCCACATGAAGTTGGGAACACTTAGCTAATCAGAGCACAGCACACACAGTAAATGCAGCGATCACACGCTCCCCATACCGGACATCTGGTCACTTTACTCACTGGCCCTCATTGTGTTCAAGCAAGGTCGAGACCCACCTGCGTTCACTATCAGGTGGCCTGATTTAGACTAGGGCAGAATTCCTTTCTCTAAAATAAGATCTAAATTGTGTTATGATACTCCAAAGACTGTATATATAGGCACTCAGAACGAATGTATGCTGAGACCATCCTCAGACCCGTTTCTGTGGATGTTTCCGGGCGAAGCGTTCAATTTAACCAACTGTTCCAGTTTTTCCAAACACCTCTTGTCTTTTGTTTTTACAAGGTAAATTCAAATTCCAGCAACAAGGTGTTGGTTTATTTTAGATTCAGGATTATTGTTAAATTTAATTTTAGCTAAAGGTTACGTTTTGGTGTTCAGAATTAGGTTTATCATTAGGCATAAGCTTAGGTTTAATTTAGGGCACGATCCCAGGTTAGGCTTAGAGATAGGAAGAGGTCAGTGTTAGTTTCACTGTGATTGTTAAGTGTTAGGATTAATGGTAAGCATGCCATTGACTTTGGGTTAAGGTTATGGTAAGTAGTAGGGTCAGGGTCTGAGTCATAGTCAGGCTCCTGCTTAGAGTAATGGAAGTGTTAGGGTTCAGATCTATTTTAGTATCGTTGTAGATTTACTGTTACTGTAATGTGGTCAATAGAGCGCGTCATTTTATTGGCTCCATATGTAGCCTGTTTTCTAACATCCAAAAGTAGGCTCTATTAAGACAGTTAGCTGCAAAATTAAGGAATGAACAGCCCTATGACAACACCTCTTCAGTATCCCAAAGCCAATGTATATATTTAGAAGGCATAGCGAGCAAGTTTAAAAGCATTTCAATGCAGCAGTGCAGGAGTTAGCAGAACAATAGTAAAGCGTCAAATCATGTGACTGAAGGAAGTCAGAAAATATTCACTTCTAGTCAGAGCAATTTAAAATGAGCTAAAAACAAATTAACGTCTGCTTAGTCATGTTTGGTGAACGGTTATGGTTTGTAGAATGTGGTTCATCCAGTAGTTTTTTTCCAGTTATTCTGGGAAAGAAGTTGCACATCTTTCGAAAATATCTAAAAAGATGCTGATGTCAAACAGTGTGTGTGAGCTAAAGGCGGCTCTCCTGCTGCTTTGCATAGCGAATGAGGAGGGTCAACAATGCAATCTGCATATGATTCTTTGAAGGGTTGCAAACAAATGCAACAGTGCATTGGATCAAAAACGCCTACAGTTGCATTGAAAAGTCTAGGGAAGCAAAGCATAGATTGTCTAGAGACGTGTAAATGTTCATTAGAAAAGGGACATTTAAAACTGGAATAGCCATGGTGAAGCTGACCTTATATACATGTGAAATGGAATATTTATCAAATGTGAGGTTAAAAATGGACGTCAGGGTAGAGTCTTTGAAGATTTACTCAGAAAACACACAGGCTTCAACCACTGCTATAGGTATAACTTAAACTAATGATCTGCCAAATGTTAACATTTGATACGTCAGGCATGTGCCCAAGCAGTATTGTTATTACATTCATTACTTATTGATAGCGGACGTGACTCTTTTGCTAATCTCAAAGATTACTGAGAAAGAAAGCTACTTTGCACAGATGCAATGGGATCATGCCCTGAAACATTGATTTTCTGTCATTAGAGACAGTAGGTCCCAATTGATTAATTTTAAAATATTGCACTGCATATATTATTCTCCTGATTCTCATTAGAAGATGAACTGGCAGAGTGAGGGCGGATGTTGGTGTTGATGCCACGAGAAAGGTTCCTTAATAAGCGTGATACTTGACTGTCTGATGGTACAACCGCTTTTGCGCGAAGCAGTCACAAGTGCCTAGGGGCTAATAATGCCCCAGTCATTGGTATTCCTTTTATACCTATGGAGAATTACTGCATTTTTTCTACAACAATTTTCACAGTGAGGAATACAAGTTTCTTTCTAATGTAGTGCAGAAGTACTGTTGTTATACAATGATTATTTAATTACAGTTTTATATTCAGCAAAATTCAAGAGACCCCGGGCCAGATTTACTGAGGGCTTGAGTTGCCCTTGCGTCATGCAAGGCAATGCAAGCACTCAACTGGGATTTACTGAGCCATGCAAAGCCACCTAGCGTGGCTCTGCGTGGTTTAGTAAAATCCAAGGTAATGCAAGGCACGTTATGGAGGTGTTCCATGTATGAAGTGTTAGTGTTCCGACGCATCCACCCATGGATTTTGGTGAATTCCCAAATTTACAAAGAGTTATAAATCTGGAAAAGCATAAAAATGGTATGCATTCCAGACCCAGGCGTAACGAGGAGAAATATATTTTCTCCTTGTTATTGCCTTTTTCTATGTGTGATATAGTCCACATCAGGCTTAGATAAAGAAAATTGCCTTTAAGGATTATTTTTGTGCAGGAAGGTGTCCCTTCCTGCACAAAACTATCCTGCTCATAACGCAGGCCCACTTGCACTATGGTGCAAGGGTCCCTGCATTGGTGCTAGACAGCACACAGTGCACCAGCATAAGAAGACAGCAGAAATGCACCATATCTTTGTAAGTATGGCGCATTTCTGATGTCTCTCTTTTCAAACAGCGCTTGTGTTAAATATTCGTAAATCTGCCTCCCATTTTGCCAGTCTGTATAATTCAGGCATCATTTTGGTAGCCATCCTCCCAACCTCAGAGAACATTAATGCAGATTTGGGGGCTGTAAATTGGGCTTGTGCAGGTACATTAACCTATTTATTTATATAATTTCCAAATAATCACCTACTGACTAAAGGAGAGTGAGCCACTGAAAGTTTGAGCCAGAAGCCTGCCTGTGACTCAGCTTGAGGTCCTTTTGGAACCTCAAGCCCAAAACGAGCCAAGCTTTCATGGGAGTAGAAACTGTCTAGTGGCTGCAGCTGAAAATATGGGGGATTAGGTTTGAATCCCAGGCCTTCGCTCAGCATTCTGTGAATCCCTGGTAAATCTCATTGCGCTGAAAAGCAAATGGTTAATATAGCCTCTGTCTGATGTAACACTCTCTTGTGTCCATGGGCAAGCTCTGCGCTATGTGGATAATGCCTTTCATCCATGCTCCAACCTCACCCTCCAAGAATTAAGGACTAAGCATTAACATTTGATGTCAGAAAGTGATACCCATCTAGTAGCTGAACTGCATAGTGTGAAACTGGAAAATCTGCGATCAGTCCCGGCTACCCTGCTTGACCAAATTGAGTGATCTTGGGCAAGCACTTTATTTCACCCAGCCTCCGTTTTGTTCATTGTCACATATGTGAGCACCTTCAAATATGTGTGTTCAGGATGTGTGCTGTACACAAGAAAATTCTCAATTGCTTGAGTTAATAGACTAAAATGTTCCTCTATGTATAATAAGAATCTAACCCACATACAGGGTACACATGACTCCTCACTTGCCTCTTAATTCACAAATAGCATTGTCATCAGGGTGAGAGCAGGAATGTTTCTAGTTCATGTTTTTTGTTCAAATTTGTTTATGAAGTTTTCAAAAGATACAATGATACATATAAGTTGATAGCAGAGGTGCAAAAGGTAGTGCGTATGGTTGCTCAGAGTTGCACCCACTGAAACATATATTTATAAAAATAGTGGCATTGTATTACACGAGTGTCACTTCCATAATTTCCCTTGCACCGTGCAGAGAAAGAACATTACCCAACACACAGAAGAGAAGAAAGAAAAAGGGAGTATATGTAAATGTGAATATCAATAAGAAGCCAAGGTTGGAAAAGGGACTCCATCCGTCCACCTCCAACCCATGGGGGGGGGGGGTAAGAGAGGAAAATGGGGGGCCTGGAGGTGCAGGGGTTAAGAAAGGCTAGCCGTCGATCAACTTGCAAGGTTTATACAGGCCAGTGAGCATCCCCTCTGCTGTGGGTAGGCCATCGAAAAGGAGGAGCGATCCCACAGAGCAGCGTCCTGTCTTGAATCAAAAAGTTGCAGGCAACGTAAGCGAGGTAGTGAAAAGCACAGGTTTTCCACACTAGACATATAGTCAATGTGGGGGTACCAGGTCCTAGTGAATTTCTTGTGAGTAAAGGCCAGTGAGTGGGAGATTCGTTCCATTGCTAAGATGTGCCACAGTCTGTTGAACCGCAGTGCTATAGGAGGGGCCTATTTTTTCCACCAGAGGAGGGAGATAAGTTGTTTTGCTGTTCTCGTCATGTCGCTAAGAGATTTCCAGTCAGAGCGGGTCATGCCCTCTAACTCAGTTGGCTGCAAGCCCAAGAGTAGTATGGCTGTGTCCTCCTGGATGGAATTGCCTAGCGTATTTTGTATATGGCCTAAGGTTTCTTCACAAAAATGCTTGGATTGTTATACAGGACCACCAAATGTGCAGGAAGATTCCATCTTCCTGGCCACAGTGCCAACATAGGGTGGAAGCGGGGAGCATTTTGATAAGCTGGAGCGGCGTTAGGTAACATTGGAACATTATCTTGTATGTGTTTTCCCAAGGAGGGACAAACTCTCCATAGTTCCTCCCATTGTTTGGCTGTTATAGGGGTTCCCCATGCTGCTTCCCATCATGTTCAGTAGGAGTGGATCATGTCGGGCTTGCAATCTTGCAATGCCCTGTAGGAAATAAGGCCTTTCATGCAGCTGAATGAGCAGATTATCTTCTCAAACGATGTGATGTTCATGTAGCGGCTAGGGCGTTACGGGGGTTGCAAGCCCCAATGGCATAGTTGTAGGAATTGGAGGTGGGAGGATTCGGTTCTCAGTTCATGTTTAACAACTCTAATTGTTGTATAAATACTTCTCAATGTAGTGATTTATTCTGATATGCTAAGATGAAATGCTTCTTCGTGTTAAAGAAATAAAATAAAATACATTTTAAGACAATTTTAATATTTTTAAATGATCTTTGTTAAATTATATACATGCCAAATATGTTTAAGACTCAGCTCGTGCACAGGCTGTTGGAGCCAGAGCCAACCTTGGGCTCTGCTCTGGCTCTGCTCTCACTGTGAATTTGTTGGCTCTCCCATCTCTACTATTGATCACTTTAAAGTATTTGTAATCCAATTTGTCCAAGAAATGTGACAAAAAACTGATGTGCGCTTCCAAAAAACGTGGGCAAATGTTTATGTGAAGTGATCAGAAATTACGTGTCCACTGAAAGATAGATGTAAGGCTCCAGAGACAGGTTGTTCTGAGGGATTGAGACCATAGACACCTTTTCATCATTCTCGCCGTTTTTGTTCTAAACCATGTCAAACAGATAGGGGTCCAGCCACTTGGAATGAATAGCGGAGTTGAGTGAATCAGAAGAGGTGGGTTCTCAGCATCTGCCTATAAAGCTGCTGCCCAGTGAGTATTTGCAACTCAGTGGCAGGTCAATGGAAACCGTGGCAGCCTGGCTAGCAATAGCTCTGACAAATGTTCTAGTTCTCTCAGATTTAGACGTAGTCAGTAGACCTACATTGGTAAAACCGAGTGTCCTTGCAGTCTAAGGTATTATCCTATCCTTCAGATAATTAGGGGATGCTCCATAGACTGCTGTCTTTGCTTGGGTCAATAACTTAGATTCAACTCTACACTGAATGGGCAACCAATGCAAATGTATGAGCACTGCCTGGATATGAAATGGTTTGATGCGTTTCTAGCGCTTGCTTGATAGCCCAGTGTTTGCCAAACTGTTGGTCGCAACCGCCGATTTTTGGTGGGTGGTGAAAGTCCAAGCAATAAATAAAGATGCCTTTTCAATTCTGTATTTATCTTGTCACATTTACTGAGCTTCACAGACAGCCCAACACTGTTCAACATCTACATGGCCCCGCTCGCACGCATCGCCAGACAGCACGACCTCAACATAATCTCCTACGCCGACGACACTCAACTGATCCTCTCCCTCACCAAGGACCCCCTCGCCGCCAAATCCAACCTCCATGAAGGAATGAAGGCCGTCGCCGATTGGATGAAGATCAGCCGACTAAAGCTGAACACGGACAAGACAGAGGTCCTCATCCTCGGCTCCAACCCCTCAGCCTGGGACGACTCCTGGTGGCCTACGACACTGGGAGCAGCCCCGACACCCACCGACCACGCACGCAACCTGGGAGTCATCCTCGACTCAACGCTCTCCATGGCCAAGCAAGTCAACGCAGTCTCCTCCTCCTGCTTCAACACCCTCCGCATGCTTCGCAAGATCTACAGGTGGATCCCGACAGACACAAGAAGAACAGTCACCCAGGCCCTCGTCAGTAGCAGACTTAACTATGGGAACGCCCTCTACGCGGAAGCCCCGGCCAAGCTCATCAAGCGACTGCAACGCATAGAAAACGCCTCCGCACGCCTGATCCTCGACGTACCACGCCACAGCCACATCACCCCCCACCTGAGGAACCTGCACTGGCTCCCCGTCGACAGGAGAATCTCCTTCAAACTCCTCATCCACGCACACAAGGCACTCCACAAGACTGGCCCAGCCTACCTCAACAGACGACTCTTCTTCTACGTCCCCAACCGCCAGCTCCGCTCCGCCGACCTCTCCCTCGCCACCGTCCCTCGCATTCGAAGAACAACCACCGGCGGCAGATCCTTCTCACACCTCGCCGCCAAGACCTGGAACACCCTTCCACTAAGCCTACGACAGACCCAAGACCTGCTGACCTTCAGGAGGCTACTCAAGACCTGGCTGTTCGACCAGTAGCAGCAACCCCCCCCCCCTCTCCCCAGCGCCTTGAGACCCTCGCGGGTAAGTAATGCGCTCTACAAATTCTGTGATTGATTGATTGATTGAGGTCAAATGTCAGGCTATGTCTTCTGACAAATTGCTGCTTATTTTGTTAACATGGGTATTGGTGTTTACAAACTCTTCTCACTTTGCAGTCAGAGAAAGAATAGTAAAGTGAATTGTCTCATGTTTTAGCAGTAAAACTGTATGTCTGTGCAAATTTAGAAGTCATTTCAATGGAAAATGTGCTGTCTGTAAATGACAGTGTGAAACTACACAATGCTTTAGTTAAATTAACACATTGCCTGCCTCGTACCCATTAAAGCTAAATGGATCGTGAAAGTTTGTTGTTCTAAAAATTGGGTGGTGGTTCTAAAAAGTTTGGGGAGCACTGCCATAGCCTCCTACAGATCCTGTAATTTGCTAGGCTGTTTTATGAAACGCCAACCAACATATCACTACAATGATTATGATGTTGTGCCTTTTAGAGCTCTCACGGTCATGGGCCTGTGCTCTTCTCGCAGAAATGACTAACGGAACAGCAGATAACTAATAGAAGAGTTTCTAGCATTTGCAGAGTGATCCATGGACAAATGGAAGTGCAGAAAGTCAACCATGGCAATTACATACTGTTGTTTTATGGCTGCTTCAGAGAATATAAGTCATGAGGGTAAAAGCATTGATACCCATATGATCTAATGGAATCACTATAATTTACCAAAAATATCATAAGATGGCAACTGATGTAAACGCTAGTCACTATTATTTGAAGTCGCCATTAAATGTGTTGGTCTTTTTGCAAGCATTTTACCCAACACCAATGTCACCAATGTCTTTTCTGCAATATCAAACAGTGTGTCGCATCTACTCCTCAACGGACAGGTCGTACAAAATGGCCGACGCTTCTTCAAGACGTTGCAGGTGTGATGAGGTGAATACACATCTTCTTCACAAGTTGGCACAATGTCTGGCATTGACTAATGTTTGGCAAAGGGACTTTCGGAGAATTGACAGTATTTGTCATTCATCAAATGCTATCATCAACTCGAACAACATTCTACTTGGGCTATGTAATCCGGTCACGAACAAGAAGGAGTATTTCTGTTTAATTGTTTTTTCATAGTTAAGTGTATCTTGGAATCATCTACCTATTGGCCAGTGTTTTAAGGGTTATTTAAATAGGTGTAATATAGAAATGCGCTTAAAGGAAAAGAGGGGCACAGGAATAGGGTCAGTTACTGTAAACCAATTTTTTTCCATCTTAAATTTCTATGACGTTTGTGTTGATCAATAAGAGGGATGTAGCAACCAGGAATTAAGCAAACAGATCCCCAAATATAAGTGTATATTTATAGATAACTGTAGCTCTCTTATCATTTATCACTTATCGTTTAATTTGCACTTCTGATCCATTATCATTTTATGTTCTATATTTGTTTCGTTGAAATGTGTTTTCCTTATTTACCACTTGATGATATCATAAGTTATTTTTCTAGCAAATGTCTGTTTTTACTTGTTGGGTTGGTAGTTTTAGTGTTCTTGTTTTTTCAATGCAGCAAAAAAAGGGATATTGCACTTGAGTCAAGTGGGTTATTTGCTTGCTGAATTAGGACTGTACCCCTTCTTATAGAGTTACCTGATCTTGTTAACGCATTGTCTGCCATTTGCTACGAGAGTGATTTTGTTTGAAAGAAGGTAGTACATTAGCTCTGAACGTGGTTATGTTTTTCCTAAGAAACACCCAACATATTGAAGCTAAGTATGCACAAAGATACCCTTGAAAGCAGCATGACCACACACACACACACACCCGGCAGGCGATAAAAAGCTTGGACCAAATTCACAAAAACGTAGTAAAGCTACACGTGAAAGTAGTGCTCCTAATAATGGGTGCAGATGTACTACTGTTGGGAATTCACCAACATTCCTAGTAGTACGGCTGCAAAACTCTCCTAGACACAGGGGGGCACATGTACAAGGAGTTAACGCCGTTTAGCAGCACTTTTCCGACGGTTTTGCTGCGATATTTTTACCGCTGTATGTACAAGCTGTTGCTAACCTCTGTTAGCAGCAGTTTTCCGGCGAAAACGTCCATTTTAAAGATCGCCACTTCTGTTAGCGATAATGACATGCAAGGGAGGCGTTCCCGTGCAAAAACGTCCACTAACCCCACTTCGCGATATTTACAAGGGAATTCTTGAAGTGTGGAAGACCAAAATAACTGCCTCTAACTGCAGTTAGAGGCAGTTTTTTAAGACCAGAAAATAGCTGGTCTTAAAAATGGAGATAACACTTGGGGCCTCATTTCAGCAGGTTTTGTTGCTGGACCGCGCTGCAAGCAATGTCGCTGCGCTGCCCTGCGACAAAACTACAGGGCAGGAATGCGCACCATCAATAAGCAAGTGCGCATTCCTGGGCCTCACTCATAAAAAGTGTTGCAGCGCTGCGACAAGACAGCGTTGCAACACTTTTCACTACGCCCTTCTTGCGACACCATGGATGTGCTGGATTCACTGGACAGCGCTCCATGTCGCAAGTAATGACAGATACGTCTGGAATCCTGACGTATCTGTCAGCGCTAAAGTCATGCATTGCTGTAGTTGTGTCACAAGCATGACGCAACTCCAGCAATGCATGGGGCCAGCCTATCCCTGTGGCACTGCGTCACCCTTACGCCTGCCATCAGGCAGGCGTAAGGTACTGACACAGTGCCGTTCTTGAGGGGTGCCCGGGTGTCGGGGCAGTTGGAGATCCATCGGTAACGGTTGCGCGCTGCGGTGTCATCGTCTGTAAGCATTGGCGGAGTGGTGGTGCTGAGGGAGTTGAGGAGACGTTCTTCGGTGGCCTTGATCCAGCTGCGAGGGGGGGCGATGATGGCGGTGGTGTACGGTGGGCATGGTGAAGACGTGATGTATACAATGATGATCGGTCCAGGAGCGTCCGGTGGTGTGGCTGTAGTTGAAGTTCACGCTGGCGGAGAAGACGTGCTCCACCGTGTGTCCTGCTATGTGGCTTGCTGCGGTGACTAGCTGCTTGAGTCTGATGTTGGGGAGCTTCCCCAGGAGGGGGTGGTGTTCTGGTCACTGGGGTTGTCCAGGTACGACTTGAGTTCACCGAGAAGGATGTCGTCGGTGGATGGGAGAGCCTGGGGTGCAATGAGGTCTACAATGTTATCGGAGAATGGGGCTCTATGGCACGGGGGGCCTGCAGATGAGGGTGCTCCAGAGGATGGGTTTAGGGTTGGTCCGGATCTGGAAGTTGAGGTGTTCCATGGTCACCGTTGGGTCATTAGAGTGCGTGGTCAGTCGAAGTGTGCTTCTGTAGGTGATGGCAATACCTACAATACTGGACGGTCGGGGTGGTCCTTGCGGGTGATTCAGTAGCCGTCAGTGTTGGCAATGGCGATGTCTGGCCCAGAGCAGAGGTTGGTCCTGGCAGGCGATGTGGCGTCCAGGGTTGATGGCGAGGAGAGTGCTGGCGTCGTAGCAGTGGAGTGTCCGAGAGGAAGGGTCCTTGGTGCTGAGCGTGGACCAGGGGCAGACGGACGCAGATGGGCTTGCCTATGGCTTGCCTTTGGCACGGGAGACATCCATTACAACGCAGGTATTACATCGTAATGCCTTTACAACACTACTCCAACAACGCAGGTGCCTTTCACATCGCATTCCATTACAACGCATTGTGAGGTCAGTAATGGGGTATTTTTAAGATTTAGGGTGGGTATGGGTTTCGTGTGTCGGAGATGAAATTTGGAGTGTATTATGGGGTAAAATTTGAAATTTGGGGTGTGTTTTGGGGTCAATTATGAAAATTGGGCTGTGCATTTGGGTCAAATATGATTTTTAGGGTGTATTTTGGGGGCTCAAAGATGAATTTTAGGGTCCAGTGTTTGCTTTGGGGTGCAAGGGTTAGTTTTAGGGTTGCACTCACTGAAGTGGGAATAGTAATTTTTACATCTCCGCTATCCAACACCTTCCCTACTGTTGCAATATGCCTAGTATTAATATGCATTGTAATGGAATGCGATGTAATGGTATGCATTGTAACTTCATATATACCTTTGGCACACCAGTGGTATGCCCGCTGCGCATGGCCGCACAGCGGCCGCCATTGAGAAGTGCTGCGGGGGGACTGGACAGCTGGGAGTTGGGAAACGCAGGAAAGAACACTTGATGGGGCGTGGGCATGTGGGTGTGTGTGTGAACGGGTGTTGTAAATATTTAAATGAGAGAAATCTTACCTCGAGACCGGGTCCCGTGTCTTCGTTGCTCCTGCTCTCCTGAGTCTGCTTCCGGGAACAGGAAGTAGGCAGCCAGGCTCACTCCCCTAAGCCAATCACAGCGCTGCAATGCGGCATTGGGATTGGTCATTGGCGCCGGGACAAGGCGTTCGGACAGGGGCTGGAGGGGTGGGCATGTTCTCCATGCAGGCTGTAATGCAGACGCATTGCGAACAGGACAGTGCGCATGACTGCTTTGGGCGGCCTGAGCGGGCCGACCAAACAGTCACTGCGCACTTGAGTGGGCATACCACTCCACCCCTGCTCCGTGAGTGGAGCTGCCCGACCCACCCTCCCGCCGGCAAAAGAAACATGGCATGAATACATCAGGAAGTTATCATCATGTTATGATTTTTCCTCTTCTTGCACTGCTTGAAAGCAGTGGGGCGACGCTCTTCCGCCATAGCGGATGAGCCGCCACTGGGGGGTGTGTCATCTACAGGTGCTAGGCCTGGGCGACTCGTCCCCCGGGGCTCCTCCGCTACGCGTCCCACCTTCTCCTTACCTAGACATTGACGCCATGGCGCAATCCGCTGCACTCTTTCCAAATCTGTGACTCAGCCAGCAGGAGCCTCAGCCAGGCAGGATTTCACAAGCCTGGGTATAGCAGTCGCCGCCAAGTCTGCTGGGGAACCTCCCGATGCAGGTGATGCAACAGGGCCCCCTTATGCGTGAAGATGCAGCGCTCCCGTCACACAAGTTCGGCACAGCTCAGGGGCCTCACCCTCCACAGCGTCCGGCCAGCGCAACATCATCCTGCCTGTGATGCAGAGAGGCGCCGCCCACCATTGGTAATCCCCTACATGCACCCCGGTGTAGTGGTGGATCGTAGTATGCGATGCAGACCTCCCTACGGTGGTGCGCAGGGGCGCCTCTACCATTTACAGCTCCAAGGGGCTCAAGGTGGTCTTCTCACACAGGTCAGCAACATGTCTCCATGCGACCTGCCAAACTTCCCCACCAGGCACGGGTGATCGCCGCGCCTCAATGTCTACCGCCACGGCTCATCGACTCCGCAGCACCTCTGCATCCCACTCCAAGCTCCAGACGCAGGTCCAGCGAGGCATCCAGGCTCCAGACGCAGGTCCAGCGAGGCATCCAGGCTCCAGACACAGGTCCAGCGAGGCATCCAGGCTCCTGACGCAGGTCCAGCGAGGCATCCAGGCTCCAGACGCAGGTCCTGCGAGGCATCCAGGCTCTCATCCTGGTCATCCTGGATGTTGGGTGGCTTGAGGGGGTTGTTGATGTGTGCTGCACTTGGCCCTGGCTCCTCCATTCTGCATTTCATTGTTTTTTTTGCCTATTTTCTATTGGAGGTCGACTGATAGGCTATTTTTTCCAGTAGAGGCAAAAAAACTCACGTTGGGCTGACTAACGTGCGTTTTTTTGCCGCTAATGGGCCTTTCGTTGGTTTTCGCCTGCTAACGTCGGAATTCCTATCGCCATCACGCTAATGTTAGCAGCTGTTTTCACCGCTGATCCCTGAAGCTATCGCCATGTAGCGATATCTTGTACATACGTCGCTAGCAAGGCGATAGCTTTCAGCGGTACACAGCGGTAAGAAAACTGCTGCTAACTAGCATTAGTGGTAGTTTTCGCCAGTCCTTGTACATATGGCCCAGGGTTCCTGACACATTATTGGGAATTTCCATGTGTCGTGTTCCCTGTGCTCCCTTTCCCCCAATGCGCTATCGTACTTTGTGTACGACTCTGCCTTGGGAAATGCAACCTAATGTGAAACTACACATTTTTTCTTTCCTTTTTTTTCTTCATGGGGAAAACATTTTACCCCTTAGAAAAAAACCTTCCGTAAACCCCCGCCGAGTTTGGAAGTCATCCGTTCCCTTTCCCACCATGGAAGAGGAGTTACTTTAGCAATTTGATGGAGTTAAACTCTGAACATTTCCAGGATGGGAAAGGGTTGGATCATAGCTTGTGAAGGCTAATAAACTCACATATGTGTGGGTGTTTGTAAACTTTTAAAGCAAGATAGACTCTTATTCTCCCAGTCCACACCCTCAGCATGCGGTTTACTGCTGCTGATTTCTCTATCCTTGTACTTGTTTGCGGCCATCAGGAATCCTTCTATAAATTCATGACGCATGTAAAGGAAGCCATGCTCAGCTGCAAAATGCCATGTTCAAACCGGAAACGGCTTTGTGAAACAGGTCCCCTTTTTGTGGCTAATCAGGTTCTTGTAATGCCTAATCCGAGATAGACTGTGTTCTGTCCAGCGGACAGACGAAGACATGCAGAGCTGCACGAGCACCCAGGGACATGCGTGTGGGCCGCAGCAGAAAAGGAAACACACCGTCAGGCAGGTTGGTGAGTGTGTATGGGTCTGACCCGGATGTCCGGTCATGACCCGTCTTTATTCATATTTCTATTTCCGGTGGGCAATACCAATCGGCCCTCTGGCTGCAGGCTAATCCGTGGATCACCCCTCACTAACAAACCAACATGGGGTGATCAACACAACATAACAGACTGTTTTCTTGGGCATCTGATTTTTAGGGACCTGCGGTTTCTTCCATGGAGCTCTACTGTGCACTTGGTACATTATCCATTTTTTTTTTAAATGTGATGTAAGGTGGCCCTTAAAAGGTTTATTTCCTAGCAATGAAATATGGTTGTTCTCCATCTGTAAACAATGTGAATTTAAGAAAGGCCTGCTTTACTGTAATCACTTTCTCAGTAACCTCCCTGCACTGTTCACTTTTTACTGGTTGGAACATCTTTTTTCCCATAGATGATTTTACAGCTCTTCCACATATGTAGGTGCTGATCTGTCTTAGTGAAGGGAAGACGCATTTTCCCTTTTTTTCAGAAGATACGATATGGCAATAGCAAACAAGGAAGCTAAACTGCAAATAGCGTTCACCTTTTCTCCCTCCATTTCCTTTTTCTCGTGGAACTGCGTCGTTTGTGTATGTGCTTTTGGATGTGGCGTCTTCTACATTTCACAGATTTGTCTTTGTCCGGATTTAGCTATCATGAACTCAAAATGGTAAATTAAAGACAATTAAACACAATTGACCGGTAGATGGCAGCCCTGCTAAACCTTGATACCATAATTCTCGTTACGGTTTAGAAGCCTGAACTGAATTTACACATGTTGGTAGTTATAATAATTCTGCTTTTACTTTGTACACTGTATTCTTTCTAAATTCAACAGATCCAGGCCCCAATCATTGTCGATCTTAGTGGTATCTAAATACAAGAAGCCCCTTTTAAATGGGGAACTTAATTCCAAGTAAACTAATCTGATTGAATAGACCTTTGACTTTGCTGGTATCTATTGTCTACGAACAACATGTTAACCCTGTTGCTAGCTAATGCCATTTCACATTCTCAGGAAAACCTGCCCTCACCTCAGCATGTTTACACAACTACCTAACCCTCCAGGAATGTCCAGCGTAGCTCCATTCAGGGCCAGCTGTTCATGATAATGCATCCATGTCACCAACATTCTGCTCCATTAAAGCCCTAAACCATCAAGCCTGTTGGTGTTGAATTCATTATTAAAGTACAGATTGAAGTTCCAGCCCAATACATTTTTTCTCTCCACGTATGGACTCTCCCTTTATGTGGCTATACTCTAAGGGGCAGATCTACAAGGAAGTGCCGCAGCGCGGCAACGCAAGCCCTTTGGCTGCGCCACGCTGCGTCACTTCCGAAGCACAGGAATGCGACATATTTACAATAATATGTCGCATTCCTGTGCTCTCCCCAGCGCTGGCGCACAAACTGCGTCCATGCGCCGGCGAAGGCACCCTTGCACCATGGTGCAAGGATGCCTGCGTCGTGGGGAGATTGCTTTTGTGCAGGAAGGGGCACCTTCCTGCACAAAAACAATCACTACAGGCATTTTCCTCTTTCAATGCGTGCTGTAGAATGCAGCACGCTTTGAAAGAGGAAAAACGAGGAGAAATGAAAATATTTCTCCTCCTTGCGCTTCGCTACGCCTCCCCTGGGGAGGCGTAGCATTGACACGCATTTCCAGATTTACGATTCCTCGTAAATCTGGAAATGTGTCTTATTCCATGGGTGTTGCGTGGGAACACCCACAGCAACACCCATGGAACGCCCCTCCACGCAAAGTGCTGCGTGTGAAGGGGCCATATTTACAAGGAGAGGAAAAGTCACGCAGGGTGGCTTTTCCTCTCCTTGTAAATATGGAGAAGTGAAATGCGCCTCCAGTACGTCACAAAAAGTGACGTACTGGTGGTGCAGGGGGGTTGTAAATCTGCCCCTAGGTTCAGCCAAAAAGCTATCGTAGAACTGACGTCAGAATAATAAAATATTCCGTCCTCGACTATTTAACTGTTATTTAGTTATATGCCACTTGCAAGTATAAATAAGTCCTAGAAAATGTGTGAACACCATGGGGCCATATGTATCAAACAAAATTGCGATCGCAAATGCTGACATTCGCAGAATTCCAGCGTTTGCGATCGCAATTTGGCTTAGTGGTATGTATGAAGGAAAAACTGCCTCGTAAAATAAGGAATCGCAAAATTTGCGATTCCCTATTTTGCGAATGCATTTAAGGAATTGCAAATTGCGATTCCTTAAATGCAATGTAAGAAGCACCAAAAAAGTGCAATTTCGCCTTAAGGAATCGCAAATTACCACCAACTTCAAGTTGGTGGTAATATGCGATTTCTTAGAAAAATTCACTTTTTTGCATTTTTCAAAGTGCAATGTGGCGCACATACATGCCCTTAGGGCATGTATGTGCACCTCATGTGCACCCATGCTTATTTCAGGGGTGCAACAGGGTGTCCTTTTGACACCCTTGCAACCTTGAAATTGCATTCTCAATTTGCGATTCTCTAATTGCTAATCGCAAATTGAGAATGTCTTCCCATTCATTCCTATGGGCCTCTAGGCCCATAGGAATGAATGGGGAAGGTTTCCTTAATTGCGAATCGCAATTTGCGATTCGCAATTAAGGAATATGTAGGATTCGCAATTTTTTTGCAAATCCTACATACATCTCGTTTTACGATTCTCAAATAGCGATTCTCAAAAATTCGCTATTTGAGAATCGCAAAACCTAACTTTGCTACATATGGCCCCATGTCTTCAGTGCTGTTGGGGTGCGGCAGCATAAAGCCGCCCTGGTGACTTACAAGAGAATCCGTTTCTATTGTGTACAAGCAAAGGATCATGGAGTAGCCAGCAGGGGGCGCCGGCGCCCTAGAAGCATTCTGTAATGTTTCTTTTACTAGGTGGCAGGGTGCAACTAGACCCGATCTTCGCAGTGGGGACGGGGGTGGGGGGTAAGACTTTCAGCAAATGGTGAAGGTCAAGCTTTTCAACCAATGCGGGCAGCGCGCTCTTTGTGCACAAAATGAGGGAAAGAAGCGACAAACTCTGCAGTTTAAACATACTGTACAAACCCATTCTGATTAGGATTGAACGGTTAGAGTCCATGGTTACCCCTAGATTTCTCACTTTGCTGAGTTGTTTGGTGGCGGGCCTGGTTGATGATACCATATTTTTCATGGGTGGTGTTTGATCCATTTGCTGCATAAGAATATTTTGATTTGTGACGTTTATTTTGCTTTGGTTAGAGATCATCCTTTATTTGACCATTTGAGGCAATGTCCATTTAAGTATGAGTGAAAGTCAGATGTGTTTCACACTTAAATATGATTTGTGTATTACTACTTAAAGTGATAGTTGAGATTGAAGGAGGAGGTTAGGTCCCTTGGAGATCAAGGAGTAAGTAATTTTATTGTTTAGTTAATTAAAACTCACAATATAAAAGACATAGCCGATACGTTTAAAAACCACTTAAAATCCGTCCTTCTTTCAATTTGTACAGCAAGATATAAATTATGTCAAAGAATACAGTCTTTTACGTTGAGGTTGCTGATAATACCATGTGAATGGAGGACTTCACCCAGTTCTCAGTTCTGATGTCAAGTTAGAGATTTTAAAAGTCATTTTAGGTTTAACCGCTTCGACGCAACTGGAATTCCCCCGCTGTGTGGGAGAATTCCACGCGTGCGCGATTCGGACGGCCCCCGGCCGTCCTCCGCACACGCCCACCGTGACGTCGGGCGGACGGGGGCCGTCCGACACATGGAAGGAGTTAAGGTGCCTGTGCTTCAGGATGTAAACATGGGCTGCGCAGTCTAGGCAACCAGTCACATGACCGGATCGAATGTGCCAATTAAAAGTGACCCAACGTTTGTGTTTACATGATCAATACTATTTTGATGTTCACAGTTCGCTTTGTGGCTCGCGTTTGAGTCTTTCTTCCACTGTATCAAAGAACCTTGTAAGTCGGCAGTTTAACTGAGATTCAGCAGGATTGAAACATAGCTTTACTGTCTGACTACAGGTCCTGGTGCTGCTCTGTTTAAATGTTGGACGTCCTTTAGGCTAGGGCAGATAGAGATGACATGCACAAGGTCCTCGTTTCCTGTTCCACAGAGGCGGCAAGTCTGCTCTCCTGGTCTCCTTTTCCAAGGCGGCAGGTGAGGGAGTATTAGTAGAGTGACCAAAAGTAACCTTAGGAATTTTTCTTTTATCTTCATTTTGACTCCTGTTTTTAAATAAATTTGAGGTTTGAGAGCTTTGTAGTCATTGAGCACTGTTCAGCCATGTGCCCTTTTAGCCAGTGTTTCTTTGTCTTCTGCGATAGATGTCATTCTTGTTACCTTTGTTACAACCTTTTTGAAATTCTGGTGAGCTGTTGGGACTGCCCAAAGGTTGGTTAGTCCCAGTCTTGTTAGGGAATCAAGCAGATACTTTCTGGCAGGTGATTTTTCACGGCATGACAGTTCTCTCCAAATGTGCGAGTTAAGAGTTTCAGGTTCAGCACCTCTGATCTTATGACAGCTTTTTATATATGCCCCCTCCTTTCGACTGATTGTTTCTGTAGACCAAATTCTAAGCGTATTTGGGCTGGGGACACGTAGGTCGGCAGATGAAAAATTGCTCTGTAAGCGCTGATGATTGTTTTATCCAGGGCCATCGCGTCTCTCCCTCGCATTGATTCGCTCTTGTATGTTAGCATTGGTTGTAATTTTGCTCGAATAACCTGTAGGAAAGGGTCAAGGGTTAGGTCTGGCAGGACTTTTCTCAAGGGCTTCATTGCTTGGGAGCTCGTAGTGCCCTTCGTCGCAGGACCTGCAGTTTGGATTTGTACGAGCCTCTGCTGTCCAATAAGACTCCAAGGTATTTGTAGTTGGTTACCTGATCTAGGCGTTGTCCATCCAAATGCCAGTTAAACTTTTTCCTCCTGTGATAATTCACTGTCATGATTTTTGTTTTCTTTAAATTGATGTTTAATGCATTATGTTGTGAGAAATTGTTAGTGGTATTCAGGAGTTGTTGCAGACCAATTGGTGTACGACTTATTAACACCAAGTCTTCTGCATATGAAAGATTGGACAGGGGTATCTTTCCCAATCTAGGGGCGTGTGATGTGCTCTTGTCTAGCTCCCCAGGAAGGTCAGCCATGAAGAGGTTAAAGAGCAGGGGTGCTAAAACGCACCCTTGTTTTAGACCTTTGGAGGTGTTGATTCGCCTAGAGAGGTGCGTCCCAGCTTGATCTTGACCCAGGTGTCGGTGTGTAGCAATATCAACTGGTTTAGGAGGGTCTTCAGAATCCCCCATAATTCTAATTTCTGCCACAGTTTGGCGCGGACTACATGATCAAATCCTGTGCTATAGTCTATGAAAACAGCGGATATTTTGCCGCTTTGGCTGCGTCCATCAGCAGAGCAAGCGCCATAATGTTAGTAGTAGTTCCCAGTCCTCTGCAGAAGCCAGTCTGATTTATGGCAATGATGGATTTTGATGATGCCTAAGATGTTAGTTCTTCTAGGATCAATCCGCTTCTATGTTGATTTGGGCGACGAGTCGATAATTGTTGGGATTGCTCTTGTCGCCCTGCTTATAGATTGGACAGATCGTTGATCCTTTCCATGATTCCGGAATTGTTTCTGTTCCTTGTATGTCCCTGAAGACTGTGACAAGTGCTTTGCTCCAGTAATCTACATCATGTTTGTACAATATTGGTGGAATTCCATTGGGGCGTGGGGCTCCTAGCTTCCCTTTTGCTATTTGTTTCTTGATCAGTGATGCTGTGATTTCGTTGCGATCTTCGTTGCTATTCAGTGGTGGTTCATGGCCTGCTGCTACTTTGAACCTAGGGTGCTGTTGTCTATTTGGGGTTGCGTTGGCCCTCCATGGGCTTAGGTCTGTTTTTTTTCCCTGGACGATCCACCTCGGACCCTTAAGGAGGTCCGAGTTTCTTCCCCAGCCATGTTATCCTCTGGCGTGTTGTTATTAAAATGATTATATAAATATTTTGCCCAGTTGGCCTCTGTTATATGGTGAGCTGGTCGTTGAAGGCTATTGATCGTCTGCTAGAACCTGGCACTATTCTTGAGTTTGGAGTCATGCAGTATCCTTGCCCATAGGTCTTCCTTCTCTTGCCTTTTTTTGTCCCATTTCTTCCTTTTTTGTGTGGCCTTCAGTTTCCGCAGGTCACATCGCAAGGCTATATTATGAGGGGTTTTGCGTAGCTGCCTTAACGTTTGATTTATTGTGTGTTTAAGGTTCTTTGACTCAGGGGACGTTGCCTTTCCCGGCAGGAATGCCGCTGTTTTTACAGTTTGTGTTCTTTCTTCACAAGAGCCATTGTAAAGTTCTCCCAAGCTGTTGTCGGTTGAATTGTCATATCATTTTTTTGGCAGAGGAGTGTCTTTGCCATTTTGGATAGCTCTTCGATCCTAGTGGGCTTGCATCTTATCCGTCTGAAATCCGAGGTGTATTCTGTGCCAATGTTTTTGCACACCTCCATGTCCATGTCATTACCTCTGTTTGATTTTAATGTCACATCTTGCGGCAATTGATCGCTTTGCTCATTATCACCCATTCTGAAGGTGTGGATGATGTGAAATAAAGGGAGAGTTACGAAGGTATAGTCTAAGTAAGATGAGGCGGTTGTAGAGTGAAAAGTTGGGACTGGTAGATTGTCCACGTTAAATCGACCGTTTAGGGCTCTCGTATTTAATTGTTCGAGTTCTTGAAGTAGATAAATTGGACATCTTGTTTGTTTGTTTGGGTATGCTGGGCCCTGGTTTGGTATTCCCCACACTGTGTTTAGTTACTGTACTAATTCGTATTCTGATGCAGTTCCAAGGAGGTGAAGGTTAAAGTAGCCTGCCAGGATGATGTTCTCTGTGTCCCGCCCAACTATGATTCTTGCCATTTCAGCGATTAGTTCTTCACCAGCTTTTAGCCTGTGCTTTGGATGTACGTACGTGTTGATTATTGTGATTGGCCAATCTTCCTCGTTGAGCTTAATTGTTATTGCTACCGCCTGTATGGCACTTGGGGGCTGCGATTTGTGCCTCTACTGTTGAAATAGCTCCTAATGTGAGTATTGAGGCATATATCATCAACCACCTGAACAATGGCCAAAATTGGATCCCTTTTTTGCTGGCACCTGTAGTGATGTGAATCCTTGTAGCTTGATTGCGTGTTCCTCCCACGTTTCTTGGAGTAGTATCAAGTCGAATGTCTTTAAGTAGTTTAGTACTTCATGATCCTCCATCTTGTTTGCCAGGCCATTGATGTTCCAAATACATATACAGATATTTCTTGACTCCGCAGTTGGTGGCGCGGGCAGGGCTTCCCTTGTCATTGGGAGCAATCGGCCTGTATTGTTCGCCGTAAGCGGATCCAGCTAGGGTCTGTTGATAGTAGTGTTGGGCCCTTTGGCTCATGGCCTATGCTTAAGTTGGTGGTCTTGAAGTTGAAGCTCCCTTTCAGATTGATATGACCGTATGTGAAGGTTCACTGCTTCATCCTTTTAGGAGGGGAGTCGGATAGGCTGGGTTTTTTTCAGGTTCCAGTCTTATCCCCCACTGAGAGAATGTGTTTGCTTCCTTCATAATTTTGTTGACTGCCTCATTTGTTTTCCATATTGTCTCAGTTATTTCAGGGGACTGATGATTGTCGGTTGGTTGAAATACAATTGAGAGCAGGTCTATTGAGCTTAGTTTTTCTAGGCTTCTAATAGAATGCAGGAGTCACAATATATTCCCCCTATTTAGCGTGTCCACTCTTCCCCTTGATTTGTATTCTGGAAAGTATAAGATGGTGTCTATCTCTTTTAAGTTTTTGGTTGGATCTTCCTGTTGGGAAATTGCTTCTAGATGTAATAGCCTTTGGGGAGGTATGATTGGCATTTCTGGCTCCTAGGTTGATGTTGTTGACTCCTAGGAGCTCGACAGGTGCCTGATGTTTTATCTGCATGCTTCTACCTTGTATGTTTTCCATTGATGGCCTTTGTGCCGATCCCCTAGGACTGTTCGGTGGCTCTTCGCTCTGTTGAATTCTTGGACTTTGTTGCATGCAAGTTACCGTGTTAATTTCTTGTGTTGTTAGCACTGACTGTTTGCTAGTCTGGTTGTGCCCCCATTGTTTATCTCCTTTTGTGGTTGTTTGGATCTTAAGCTTTGGTGCATACTAAGGTCCGGAGTGGCATTGAGTTCCAAGGTTAGATGTTCTATCTTTTCATCCGAGGTGGGGGTCAAGGGGAGTCTTGTTGCCTCAATTTCGATAGGTTTTTTTCGTGGACTGGTTCTCCCCGAAGTGGCCCAAAGTGGCCACCCTCCTGTACCTACCCTTACTTCGCTGCTTGTGGTGTGCTTGTGCGTTCTTGCATTTTTTCTTGCCAGCACACTCTTGTGTTGGATTCAATATTGTGGAGCCTTCTGATATTTGATTTGGACTAGTGGGAGGTTTCCCTTCGTTTTGGTGCCTGTTCAACATTGTATTCAATCCAATTGCTATTTCATTTGTGCCCTTGCTTGCCTCGATCCTTTCAGTAATGTTATGCATGATAGTGTTTGTTTTTAAGTCTGTTAGGAGATTTCCTAAGATTATTGGCAGAGTGGATAGTTTGTAGATGATGGGGCCGCATATGCATTCAGTTTGTGAAATTTGAGTGGTTTGTGCGGCTTCTTGTCCCCGCTTAATGAGGCGGTTTAGGTCTGCAAGCTTCTTGTCTATCCCAGAGGTAAATTCTGCTAGTGTGTGAAAGACTGTGAGCTGCATATCTAATTTGTCAGATTGGTATTGGAGTGATGTTGCTGAAAACTGCATCGTGTTTAGTAAGGTTGCCAGATTGTTCCTGTAGGACTACTGCTTCCTGTTCTGGTCGCACTGGTTGTTTCCCCACTAGGTCGATTTGAAGTGGGCTTTAAATTGTATGAAGCGACAAGCTCCTCCCATTCCTGGGATGCAAGGAAAGTCATATCACTGTCTAATGTTTGGGAGTCTTCGTTTAGCAGAGGCAGGGAGTGGTCAGCTAAGATGTTGTTCAATGGTTGGCTAAAAGCTGTTGAAGTATCGAATTGTATGTTCCTTGTCTTTAGTGGTGAGCTGTTTTTTGGTTGTGGTGGTGTGGACTTAGCTTTCTGCCCAGTCTGTGGGGCCTGCTCGGGGGAGTGTATTGGTGAGTCCCTGGGGTCTTTGATTCCCCCTTTTTTTGGAGTAGTTGCCGGTTCTTTGTCCAGCTGCTTCATATTTTGACAAGGAGAGTTTTTGTTATCCAGAGAGCTTCTTGTTGGGCTACTTGTTGGACTGCTAACTATCCAGACGAGGGGACGCCTTGTGCTTTATTCTCTTTTGGGCTATTGGACTGATTTTTTGTACTTTTTGTGCTGATTTCTTTGTCCCTTGTACCCATTGTAGTTACCGATGGTTGGATTGGTTGGGCTTGTTCCCCTTTGGGGTATTCTGCTATCCGTTGTAATGGAGCCCTGATGTCCCTGTTATTTGAATAGATTGCTTTGCCCGGGTCCTTCAAGAACGTACATTTTGTGAAGATTTTTGGCTGGTATGTGCATAGGCTCTTACTGTGAGACACCCCCTCAATGTTAATGAGCTCTTTTGTTCTATCGCTTTCTGTATCCGTCTTCAATTGACTTGTGGTTTTTGTGTTTTTTTCTATAGCTGCTGGGCTGCAACCGTTACTGATGTCTGTGCTACTGACAGTGGTGTGCATACAGGTGTCTTTGCTATCTTTACTTAAGGCTTCCATTTTTGTGCTACTTTTAGGGATAGCTTCTTCCTCGTTTTTTTTTGTTTTGTCTTTGTTTTTGACTTTGTAAACAACCTTCTAACTCTTCCTGGCCTCATGTCTGCCAACTTGACTTGTTTCTGTTTCCTTTCTTTCCCTTGTTTGCTTTGTTTTCTTGTTCAGCTTGTACTGCTTGTATTGCTTATTTTCTGAGCAGTCTTGCCACTTGTTATCTGTCAATTGGCTGCTGGGTGCCCCTTGGTGTTCCTTGTTGCTTGTAATGCTACCGCACTATATACACAAAGTATTTTCCGGCAATCTTTTCTGATGTTTTTTGTTTTTGTTTACCTGTTGTTTATGGTTGATCTAGTCTCCCGGTATCTCCTTTTATTCAGTCTGTTTGTATTGAGAGAAAAAAACAATAAAGATAGAAGCCTTCTTGACTGGCCTTGATGTTTTATTTATTTATGTATTTTTTTTTTTCTTCCTTTATTGCTTGGAGCTCCTGCGCTTGTAGTTTTATGGTTTTATGGTTTATGACACTTCAGACCCCTTCAGGGATTTTTTTGCTGTTTGCTCCCCTTTGTACCTTCTCCTTACCCCCTGCTTTCTCAAGGGGTCGGGCAGAAAAGATGTTGAACAGATGCTGATGGTCGGCTGTACACTTCATAAATTGTTCACTTGTTCACCTGTTCTCTTGTTTTCAAGGGGTTATTCAAGGCAGTTACTCAAGGGGAGGGCCCCTCCCAAGAAGAGCAAGCTGCACTAACCTAATGCTGGCCGCCTCCGCTCCATTCGAGTGGGCCACGAGGCTCCTAAGCCTCCTCCAGCTGCCCCCCGCTGGTGGCACAGCCCCCCTGTCCCGCTCTCTGTCCCTACCTCCTTGAGGCTGCCAGCAGGACGTGCTGGGTGAGGACGAGGACGAGGTCACGCAGGTGCATTCAAGCAGTGCACCAACTCGAGCAGCGTGGAGGGGTGCTTAGGCACTTAGGCGCTTCGGTTCCTGCTGCGTCATGTTGTGTCCAAATGTGGAAGCCCGCAACTGGAAACTAGAGTCGGCACCAAACGTTATGGTGCGGCAGCTCTCAATGGCGGCACTCACGGTGCTGGGGGGCATGCAGCGCATCAGCCATGGCAGCGTCGACAGGAACTTGTGATTGCACCCACCGCTTACCGCTCATCACACACTACACGCCGCTCTCACCCCTGCAGCTGCACCCTTGCTGACTTGCCCTCTGACTCGTCCAACCCGGAACCGGAAGCCAAAGGTAACACTGTCTCCTTTGTCAAATGAGATATCTGTGGTACCCTCTTCTTCTAGGTAGAACTTTTAAGCACATTAGTTGTGAATTGAATGGAGCTGACCTGAAGGGATACAGAGAGATGATGACTTGTCTGATAGAAAAGATGCAATCTGCTTCAGTTCCTCCCTGCACTCTCAAGACATCAAGTCTCTGTAGAGGCTTTGGATGATGTATAGTATCAAAGGCAATGAAGAGTTCAAGTAATAAGCATGCTGGCACTCTAATGCAGATATTTGTAAAGCAGATCTTTCAGTCTTTCTATCTTTTTGACAAAAACAGTCTGTTATTGGCCAGAAGTAAAAAGGAGGCCCAGCTCGTGTAAATTTCTGCTTTAATGCACTAATTCTAATCCTTGTGCTAACATTCCTAGCATATGTTGTTGTGCTCATTTGTGTATATGGCTTTTGTAGTGCATACAAAATGTGCACGAGAGGGGCCGCGTAATAGAGGCCTGCAGTTTTCATTTTGGAAGCACCTAACCTGCTCCCGTGCACACGATGGAGGTGAGATGTGTTCCCAGACAGTGGAAGTGTTTTCTGACATTCCTGAAGCTGGAGGGAGAAGACCTGGACAATAAAGAGAAACAGAGGAGATAAGATTCCTTTAGAAATCCACTGAGGTGATCCTGCTGAGAGGATCTGCTGATTACTTTTCCTGTACTAATGCCATTTGGAAGATGGCAGGGTGAAGGTTGGGTGAAGGTTGGGACTGAAGTCTCTTGTTCAGTGGGGAAAAGATCTTTTAGGTGGAGCCAGCCTTTTGTATTTCCCCTGATCACTGTACAGTGTGGCTATTGATAAGCCAGGGATAGAAAGCTCAGGACTCATTGTGCCTCTGTTGTGAGTACTCCAGGCTGGAGACTACCCTGCTATGAGGAGCACCACTCTGCTCTGCAGTATACTGTCATGATTGCAGTGCACCCAGAGCTGGTTTCTGTTTGACATCCAGCTTCCCAGATGAAAGGGGTTATTCCCTGGGGTCTTACTGCCTGCCTCCTGAGAGAACGAATGATCCTGCCAGCCCTTCTGGAGGTGTTGGAGAAACCGCCAGACTCTGATGCTAAGGATATACTTAGGGGAAGGGAAACTGCAGAGAGCAATTGGTGAGCCCTACGGTATGGGTGCAGTCTCTCCAGAAGTGAGGTGTCAAGTAGGAATCGCAGATTGGTGGCTACCTTCGTTGCTGCGCAATAAGAACAATTGCGGCTGACCTCGCTACCCGTAGTGAAAAACTGTGCCCATGGTGGCCTTTGCCGTCGAAGCCAAGGCCTGTGCCTGTGGCTGTTGCCACTACCGCATTTACAAAGTGCACCCTGTGGCTACTAGCATGCCACTGTGTCCCCATCTATGTGTGTCTGCCCAACTGCTGCTGAACACTAAGTAATGCAGAAGTGGGTCTGATTCCTGTGCATCAGAGGCAAACAACCTCAGCCCCAAGGCTGAGGCCCAGTTGCCCATGCTTGCCCCATGGCCCCGTGAACAGGGTCTTACACATGTCCTGTGATAGAAAGGGTATGTATTCAAACTGAACAACTATGCACTGTGTGCCTCCCAACCCTATATAGTCACTACAATTTACTTAATGCTACATTTTCAATGAGAGCCAAGAGCCCAATGGGTACAGATAAGAGTGGTGCAAGATTCTTGGCACTAAAGACATTAAAGCAAAGGAATGAAAACAGGGTTATTTTGAATAAAACTGACAGTGTTATGACACTACCTCACTGATTCTGGATACTCAGCAGTGCTTTGAATTGTTTTTTGAGCTCCTTCATGGATCTGATGCAGTACTTCTGAGACTTACTTGTTAGGTCTGACTTGACAGTGCAACTCTTGCCAGACCTTGTGTGATGAACAGAAAAAGACCATTGAGGGGCACAACTGAGAGAGGGCATTGGCTCCCTGCTCATCCCCACAGACGAAGACTGATTTCTGCTCCACATCAGCCCCCATAGCCTCAGCCCAATCTCCCTTCTTGTTCCATCCTACAGCCTCAGTGTACTTTCTTCTTGCACTCTTGTGGTTGTGGAGGGAATGGAACTGAAGAGCCTTATGTGGCTTCTGCCACCCATCCCCAGATGTCAATCACCAAGTCCATGCCCCTTCATCTAGTGGCTACATTGTGCAACATGAAACCAGGATGCCTGGGATGAAACAGTTTACCTGCTTGACAGAATTTTGTGACCCAAAGCAATTACCTTATTTGAATGGGCCTTCTTTTACTTTGCAACTCATTTGAATGTGCCTTAAAAAAACTTAGTTTAGGATGTGTGCTCTATAAAAAACCTCACTTGTATATGTTTTGATAGATTTTAATGTTACTCCATATGTTATTAAAATGTAGCAGGGTTCACATGATTATTTACTTGTGTCATGGTTCACTAATAGCATCATCATTGGTGGCATTAATATTTCTAGGTGTATGTTTAAAAACAATGAGGTAGATTTACTAAAAACCCTTGCAGCAGGGCACAGCAACTAAAGTTGCTGCACTGTGTTGCGTGAAAGGCAAGAGCAGGATAGTGCCAGAACTATTAAGTTAGGGCTGCTGCACAATCCGGCTGCCTAGCACCACACACACATTTTTGCATAATAGTGCTATGCTGTGTGTGATGTCTAGCATATGTTTTGTACTGGAACGGTATAATTCCAGTACAAAATTTGATACCAAGGCAAACTTAAAAACTTTTCCCACTTTGAGTGCATGCTGTAAAGTGCAGCGCAGATGCAAAGATGGAAAAGTTTAGAGAAATAAAAGCATTTTTACTTTATAACACCTGCCTCAAAGAGCCGGTATTTTTTGCCACAAGACCCTCTCTACTATTGTCAGTAGATAGGGTTTTGAATTAGAAACCATGGAAACATGGGCGCACTCATGCACTGCCCTTGGAACACCCAATTGACACAAGGTGAAGTAAAGCAGAGCAAAGTGCTGCTTTGCATTACTTTCAGGCAACTTTGCAGAGCAAAACAAGTTTTGCACTCAGATATAAATTCCAACTAAAAATTTGCAAACCCAGTGCATAATGTTAGGAAATCTGACCTAAAACTTCTGATAAATGTCATTTAATACAGCAGTACATTCTAGCATTCTGAAGTGAAACACTTCCGCATTAAAGAATTACACTTTTGAACTTTGAAGTCTTTAGGACATGTTTACACAACGATTTACATACAATGCATAGGGCTTTGTTTGTGTTATAGTGCTTAGAGGCGTTCCCTATTAGTATTCTGCTTGCCTATTGTGACGTGGCACCTCATTTGCTAATGAGGTCACTGTCAGAACCTTCAGAGAGCTCTCGTCTGAGAGAGTTCTGTGGTTTGGCAGTTGCTGCGCCATCGTCGTTGGCTGGGGTGTACCTGAATAAATGCCTCTTACCTGTCATCCGTCTCATCTCATCTTTCCTTGATTCAACACTGCAATTTGGCGACGCCGGACGGGATGTGTGTTCATGCTGTTGTGGTCTCCGTGGTACACCTCAACAAGGCGAGCTGCTGGTGTGGAATACTGAGGTTGTTTGCTGCTGACAGTTAAGAAATGAGTGAACTGCGCCTTAAATAAGCTTTTCGTCACGCCGCTTGGCCAGGGATCCCTGTTTTAGGATTCACCGGTGACATCGTTCTTATCTTGTTGCCAACGCCGCCGTGGAGGACTGGGTCTCGACCTTCCTGAGCTGTGTTGACGGCTGGTGCGAGTTTAACCGCCTTGAGGTACGTGACGAAATTTCACTCTGGGCTCAGGGGAACGACTATTTGCCCTCTAGCCCGTTTTACGCTTCTCGCAACGTTAGGAGGAACGACTCTTCTCCCTTCTACGCTGTGAGTTTCCGATTAGTTGTACGCGTGCGCAGATCGTCAGGAAGAGGATTATTCTTTATTTATCCAGCACAACTAGTGCGTGCTAGCGGCAGGAGGAGAATTACTGTTAGTGTGCAGCTCAAGGTGGAACGACTCTTCTCCCTCCTGTTTTGTGGGTTGTTTGTTTGACTGGTGCATGTGTTTGTCAGAAAGGAAGGGAAGTAATTTCCTGCCTTCTCTCTTGCTATTTGATGACTTGTGCTTGTTTTCAGCAGCAAAGGAATACAGTTTGGAGGAACTACCTTTCGCCCTCCAATCATTCATTTGCATTCTTAAGATCACAGCACAACTAGTTTCATGTTGAAGCTCTGTCAAAATAATTAGGGCACGGAGGAACGTCCAGTTCGCCCTCCTGTCTCTCTTTACATTACTTCAGAGTCACACTCTAACACAAGTGATGGCTTCATAAACAACCATAGTCATTGTTGTGTCTTCTGATTGTATTACTGATCTAGTTAAGTTTACATCACCATTATTTTGCACATTGCTATCTACATATTTTAAAGTTACAATGCAGAATGTGTCGTCACCCCCTTTTTTCCTCTCTTCCCCTGGTGAACCATCCATAGGGTGGCGTAAGTGGAAAAAGGTATTTAGCAACTATGCAAGAGTTTGTGGCCCTAATCTAAGTGCTGAACGGAAACACGCTCTGTTGTTACATTGTTTAGGGGCGGAGGGGCAGGATGTTTTGGAAAACTTACCTGATCTTCCGCATGCAGAGGCACGTGATTTGAATGAATATGAAATTGCATTGGCAAAGTTAGATCGCCATTATTTGCCACTTGTGAGTACAATTTTAGAAAGGTATCATTTTGGTTTAAGAGGTCAAGGTAAGGACGAATCTGTCGAAGATTTTGTAACTTCCTTAAGGAAGTTGGCGTCTAAATGCAAATTTGGGGGTGCAACAGAAGAAAGGATTAGAGATCAATTTCTGCTCCGCTGCAATTGTGATAAGATACGTGAGGAACTTTGGATGAAAGACGAGCCACCTCTTGAAGAGGTCCTTATTGTTGCTAAGCAAGTGGAGCATATGATGAGGTGTGTTAGTGAACTTAAGGCTGGGAAAGAGGTACATACCCCTAATTCCACTGAAACGGAAAACACTACTGAGGTTCATGTCAAATCTCATGGTGTCAAACCCCAGAGTGTTCCGGATGTGAAACAATCCCCTGAGGTCAGGAGTGTCAGGAATAAGGAACACAATCTTATGGTCACTTGTTTCAGATGTGGGTATGATGGCCATAGAGCCAATGATAGATTCTGTCCTGCTTTGTCCCAGGTCTGCAACACATGTGGCATTAAGGGTCATTTTAGCAAATGTTGCAGGAACCGAAATAAAAAATACAACAAAGGCAGAGACAAGGAATCTTGCCAAGAGATTGTATTGCATGTTAGTGAGTCAAAAGGAAATTTTCCATCTGAAAAAGTCAGCATTGATGGGAAAGATACCATAATGAAGTTTGATTCTTGTTCTCGTATCACCATCCTCTCGAGGCAAATGTTATTGAATTTGTTCCCATATGATACGTCTCTTAATGAGATGGATATACTACCAGGAGGGTATGGGGGGAGCAAGATTGATATGATGGGCTATTTTATAGCAACTATTGGTGTCTGTGGCAAGAGCACATGTGGGAAGGTATATGTTTCCTGCAAAGGTGATGATCTTTTGGGTTGGGGTCACCAGAAGGAGTTGGGTGTCAGTTTACACCCAAGCAAAAGTCCACAGGTACAGGTTGACCAGATTGATCATAATGGTAACAAGTTTGTCAAGGAATTCAAAGGTTTGTTTCAAAATAAACTTGGAAGGTTAATTGGCTACAAGCACAAGATCAGACTTAGAGATCATGCCACTCCTGTGGTAGCCAAGGTAAGGAGGATTCCTATACAGTTACAGACAGCGGTGGACAAAGAGCTTAAGAGGTTGGTAGAGTGTGGAGTCATTGAAGGAGTTGAAGCTACGAACTGGTTGGCTCCCATTGTCATCGCACGCAAAGGGAATGGAGACATTCGCCTTTGCGTGGACTTGAGAGCTCTAAACAAAGAGGTTGTGGTCGACAGGTTCCCGCGCCCCAACATAGAGGAAATGATCACTACCTTTTCTGATGCTAAAATCTTCAGCACTCTGGATCTGATATCGGCCTATCATCAGGTTGAATTGCATGAGAGTTCACAGGATCTCACAGCCTTCACGACTCCTTTTGGCATCTTTCATTTCAAAAGGATGCCATTTGGTTTAGTTTCTGCTGCCACAGTTTTTCAGAGGATTATGTCTATTATTTTGAAAGACCAGCCTGGTGTGAAATGTTATCAGGACGACCTAATGATTTATGCATCAAACAAAAGACTTCAGGATGCTGGCTTAACACTCAAAGCAGAAAAGTGTAGGTTCGGAGTCAGTGAAGTAAGTTACTTAGGTTAGAATGTTACTGCTACAGGGATCAAGCCTAAGAAAAAACTAGTTGATACCATAAAAGCTTTGAAGGAACCTGTAACAAAAGAAGAACTCTCATCTTTCTTAGGAATGGTTGAGTACTACAGTCGCTTCATAAAAGACTTCGCAAGTAAGACTTATCACATGAGAAAACTTTTTAAAAAGAACACTGATTTTGTGTGGGGTGAAGAGTGTAATCAAGAGTTCACTAATGTGAAGCAGAATTTAAGCAATGCTCCCTCCCTGCAATCTTTTGAGGCTTCGTCTGACACTAAGATTGTGTGTGATGCGAGTGGCAAGGGTTTAGGTGCTTTACTTATTCAGACTAGGAATGGAAAGGAAAATTTGATTGCTTGCATATCAAGAACTCTCAGGGATGCTGAACGCAATTATTCTGTAATTGAACGAGAGTCATTGGCTGTGTTCTGGTCCATAATGAGGTTCAAGCAGTTTCTCTGGGGCATCAAATTTGGTGTGCAAACTGATCATAAACCCTTAGTGGAGATATTTGCAAAGAAGGGTCTTGATTCCATTTCGTCACGTATTCGAAGATGGGTAGTAGGCTTACAGGACTTTTCCTTCACTGTCCAGTATGTCCCAGGTGCGAGCAACTTTTCTGCTGACTGTTTATCCAGGCTTGTTGACTTGAATGTTGATCAGTCTGATAGTTGTGATGATTTGGACCAAGAAGAGGGAGTGAGTGTGTGCGAGGTGACTGAAGGTTCCATAAGTGAAGAAGAATGGTTAGATGAACTCATGAAGGATACTACTTTGTGCAAAATTAGAGACATTGTCGCTTCTGGTGCAAGGTGTAAATCTCAGCTTAAGGAGTTTGCAGGATGTTGGGAGAGGATTTTGGACGAGCTTGCTGTTGACAGAGGGTTTCTGTTGAGAGGGACCAGACTAATCCCTCCAGATAAATTGAGAGGTAAAATTTTACTGCTAGCCCATGAAGGACACATGGGCATAGTGAAGACTTAAGGCAGACTTAGGAGAGATTTTTGGTGGCCCACGCTTGATTATGATGTTGAATGTTTGATTAGAGAGTGCGTGGAGTGTGCAGTTTCTGACAAGGGTCTCAAGACAAATCAACTTCCCATGGTTTGCAGAACTCTACCCAATTATCCTTGGGAAGAAGTTGCAATGGATATCTTTGGACCAATAAGAGGTGAACGTGCCACACCTTATGTCATTGTTCTCATGGATCTATATTCCAGGTGGGTTGAAGTGTCGTGTGTACAGGACTTTTCTTCTACGGCAGTTATCAGGTTTTTGGAGGGTGTGTTTAAGAGAGAGAGTTTTCCTAGGTATCTGCTTACTGATAATGGCGTGC
Source organism: Calotriton arnoldi (assembly GCA_963921515.1). Taxonomy (NCBI): domain Eukaryota; kingdom Metazoa; phylum Chordata; class Amphibia; order Caudata; family Salamandridae; genus Calotriton; species Calotriton arnoldi. The sequence continues at coordinate 2,558,009 of CAWUFW010000839.1, forward strand.
AATTCTGTTCTCTCGAGACAGAGTCATTCTTGCAGAAGTGTGGTATTGTTCACAAAAAATCAGCGCTTTACCATCCTGAGACTAATGGTGCCATTGAGAGAGTTATCAAAACTTTAAAAGAAGGCATTCAGTTAGCCAGAGTGAATGGCTTAGATTGGAAAAAAGAGTTGTCCAATAGACTTCTGGGTTACAGGTTCTCACCTCATGGCTCTACCGGGAAGATCCCCTTTGAATTGTTCAAAGGTAGGTCTCCTTCTACTCTTGTGTGTCCTGGGTGGATGAAGTGGAGCAAAGGTTGTGTGGACAATTCTCCTGGTTTGTGGAGAATGAAAGAGATAGCCCTACAATGCAAAAGAAAGGAGGACTTTGATTCTCATAAGCGTGTGAGAGATGTGGAGGTCAGTGTGGGTGATTTTGTCAAAATCAAAGCTCCCAAAGGGTGTGCGGAGTGGTCTAAGTTCACCAAGGAGCTACAAGTAATCAAATGTTTCAATAATGCTGTTAAGACACATGATGGTCGCATATGGAACAAAAGCAGCGTTTCTATTACTAGGAAAGTATCTAATCCCATTCACCATTCAATGTTGAGGCCACAACCAGTTGTAAGTGGAGTCGGTAAATCAGGTCTGCATGGTTCCTCTAGAAGTGTTACACCAATACACAGACGAAGTGTCAGGGTAATCAGGAAACCTGCTTACCTCAAAGATTTTTTAGCATGATTCATTTTTTTAATCTTAATTTTCTTGCTTGTTACTCTTCTTCTGTTGCCTCTTACATCTGTATTTATGTTCAGTTATGTACTTTATTATATGGAAGGGAGAAGTGTGACGTGGCACCTCATTTGCTAATGAGGACACTGTCAGAACCTTCAGCGAGCTCTCGTCTGAGAGAGTTCTGTGGTTTGGCAGTTGCTGCGCCATCGTCGTTGGCTGGGGTGTACCTGAATAAATGCCTCTTACCTGTCATCCATTTCATCTCATCTTTCCTTGATTCAACACTACACCTATCTCTGTATTTCTCCTGAAATATATTCCCCCACTGTAGCAGCAACAGTCCTTTACAAGAGCAGGGATGGCAGGGGACACAGGATGAAGTTTAAACACACAAACGACTCATTAACTGTTAAATGGTCTTATGAAGACCTGCAAAATACTTTAAATGTGTTTCAGGCGATAGCACCTGACCAGCCTAGCTCACGACAGCTGAAGAACTGCTTGTGGGGGTGGGGTGGGGGGGGGTTTAACGCCCTTTCAGCCTACTGGGTGTTGAGCGCCTGCCAGGTTGTGCAGGGGTGGATCCTCCGCAGAGCGTTGCCCCTCTGGCTCAGAGCAATCAGCTGAAAAAGAAAATGATATTTTAATATTTTTTTATTTTTCAGCTGCTGGCTGAGCCAGCGTGTGCAGGGAGGGGTGAGGCCGGGCCATGGGAGGGGAGAGAAGGAGGGGTAGATGTGCACTTTTAAGTGTGCATGTCAGTTTGGCCGACCGTCTCGTGCCGGCCAAACTGACTTGCTCACTTAGGTTTCTCCAACCCAGCTGTATTGCACAGCCGGGTTGGAGAAACAGCAGAGACTCCCTGTGCCTGATCGAGAGTTGATCCAGCCCACTCAGGCCAATCTCCACGCTGCTCTCATGCTTGAGAACAGTGCGGGGATTGGATGGAGAGTCCGTGATGCTGGCCCAGGGACTGCTGGGACCAGGAAGTGGAAGCAGAGGAGCGCAAGGCAGCCGGCAGCACCAGGTACGTTTTAAAAAAATTATTAGCCCCGCGCTATCCCTGCGTGCTCCCCCGCACCCAACCTCCCCCCCACACTTCCTCCACCTGCCCTACCACTCTAAGTGTCCGACGCCACTGAGGTTGTGTACCATTTTCTCGTTGCTTCCTTTTTTCTTGCCTTAATTGGCGTTTGTTTAGCACTAGTGGGAAGTTTGAAATAATGGGGGAGTGGCAAGGCCGCAAAATATTACAATAATTGGGGTAGCAAAATCAAACGTTTTTGCTCACTCTCTTGCCTCATTAGCATTCACTTTCTGTAAGCCTCATTAGAACACATCAACTGTCTCAACCCCATCAGAGCTTGGGACAGGAAAGAAACACCCTTCAAAAAGTACCTAATTCAAAATGCATTTTCTGTTGAATACTTACTGTATTGCCCACATACTCCTTATCATATAGCCTTTTGCAGTTTATGTGCAATGGTCGATCATCACTTCTTACACATGGCTTACTCTACACACTATAACCGCTGGGAACCAAAGCACCTTAAAGTTGTTGATATCATTGCTAGCCACATGCTTACACAGTTTCTGAACAGGAGCGGCCAGGACGTCTTAAGTTGTGACTATTGATCTCAATTTGTTGTGTAAACAAAGGGTTAAACGTGGACGTTCTGTAGTCCTATCATTTGATAATAAACCAGTGGACATAATGTGGTCTTCTTGTATATACATATGTCTTGAATAACTTAAAAGGAAATAAGATGTCATGTTTATCGATTAAAATCTATCACCAATTTCTCTTTTTTGCAAGTCCAATTTCCATTTTTTTTAAATACCTAAACTTTTTAATTAGGTAGTGACATCGTGGGAGGCCAGGAGATACAGTATGAAAATCTATTGTGGCAGGAAAGGTATAAAGTACAAGGTTGCACTTTCTTTTACTCCCACCAACAAGTAAATGTATGTTGTCATTGTCATTTGCTGCTGTAATGTAAGAGATATTCAATCAATACAATGAAATGAAGTAGGTAATTTGTAAAGCGCAACAATCACCTCAAAAAGCAGAGCATCTAAGCTCTAGAATCCAGGGACTAGGTATTTTTCATAATTACTATCCAGAAAGTGGCACACAGAGACTGGTAAAAAAGCCAGGTTTTGAGAGGCTTTCTAAAAATGGCATCATTTTTAGCTTGTCTCAAGAAAAGAGGAAGCTGATTCCAGGCCTTCCCCTGGAGAAGGATCTTCTTCCTCTTGTCTGTAACCTGAAATTTGAAATTTGCAGAAATTTGTTATTGGCAGATCTTAGGATTCTGTGGGGGACAGTATGGAACAAAGTGGTCAGAAAGAAATTTGGGACAGTTTGATGGAAAGTCCTGTAGACTATGGTCAGTGATTTAAATAAGATCCGCTTTTCCACAGGAAGCAAGTGGAGTTTCCTTAACTCTTTAGAAGTGGAGCATCGACGGAGCAGTTTGTAAAGCAAGTCTAACTGCAGCATTTTGGACAACCTGAAATTTCTTGATTGGGTATTTAGGCATGCCAGGTAGAGACTGTTACAATAGTTAAGTGATCAGGGCATGTACTATTGTCTTCCTAGTTGTAGAGGGAAGGAGCTTAAAAAAGCTTCAAGGATTTGATCAAGAAAAGAATGGCACTGAAACTGTACTAACCTGGTGGCAGAAAAAATGATCATTATCAAACATCACTCCAAGGTTCCTAGCTACATCTGTAGGAGGAGGGGGGTTGGGAAGATCATCCGGCCAGCAGTTCGAGGCAGAAAACTGATTGCTGTTTACAACATCGAGAATGTTTGTTTTTCCATGTTGCATGGTAAATGATTGCAATTCATCCACCTGATGATTTGAGAAAAACAGTTTTTAAAAATTACTTCAAAGCTTGAAGTATTCTTGTCAAGTGACAAATCAATCGGGTATCGTCAGCATCTGACAATGTAGAGATACCAAAAGATTTGATAAGCCCAATGAGGGGGGCGTACATACATTGCACAAGGTAGGGCTTAAGGACAAACCCCGAGGGACACAATACTTCAGTGCTTTTTCCTGTGATCTAAAGAGGCCAATTGTAACCACCTGTTTCCTGTTCCCTAAAGAAGTTTTATGCCATGCTCTAGCACTGCCTCAGATTCTAATGTCTTCCAGATGCTGTAATAAGATATCATGCAATACTGTGTTAATTGTCGCAGACATATCCAAAAGAATCAACACTGTATTGTTTCCTTTGTCAAGTGTGAACTTTATTGATTCTGAGATTTCCAGGAGGCCATACTCCATAGAATGCTGTGGTCTAAAACCTTCTTAGATGCCTTGAAGGAGTTTTCTAAATATTCAGCAAGTTGGGAATCCACTCATTTTTCTAATATTTTGGCCATCACTGGGGATCAGGGAAATAGGTCTAACATTTGACAAGATCTTAGGGTCAGCATTATCTTTCTTGAGTGGAGGCTTCCTTAGAGCTAACTTCCATCCATCAGGCAAAAAGGCTGATTTCAATGACTGATTAGAATTAAATTCAGAATCTGGTTGACAGCCTCAATAGCTTCCTTAAGAACAGACTGAAGACAGGGATAGGTGGGCAAGCCTGATTTACAAAGCATGTCAACCACCTAACCTTCATCCACGCCCTGAAGTCTGGAATGGGCATATTGTTACATTTTGATATGATACTTGAGTAGAGCTCCATGGGGCTCTATATTGAGCATGAAGGTGACAGAGGAACAGATGGAACAGTGGGGAACTCAGCAGGTGATCAAGACCATGGGAAGAAACTGATGCTGGTTAGAAAGGTAAGAGGAGAACAAGTGAAGGATATTTTCTGTTAATCCCATTTAAGACGTCATGGTGCTGATGAGGATTGGGTGGTTGACAGTGTCAAAGGCCGCTGAGAGGTCCAGTAATATCAGGAAACAGGGACCATCCTTATATGTGGTCTGGAGCGCATTGTATATGATTTGTAAAGAAGCCTCCTTCCTCCCTGCTGCAGTGTGATCTGAAGACATATTGATAGCTGTGCAGGAGATGATCTGTGTTGATGTGATCTTAAAGTTGCACATAGATTGCTTTTTCTATGACCATGCTGATGAAAGGTAGATAAATGATGGGCCAGTAAATGACAAAGTTGACAGGGTCTAGTGTGAGTTTCTTTAGAAGTGGAAGATATGGCCTTTTTTGAGAGCTTCAGGGAACATTCCTTGAATGAGGGGGGTGTTAAAGATAGCAAGAAGGGATGAGAGAGCCGTATTACAATGAATGCGCTGCCCCCAGGGCATCCCTGAATGCGCGCAGCCCTGGAGGCAGCGCATTCAGTGAAATGCAGAGCAGCTACTTCAAAACCGCTGTGTGTTTCACAGTGCAGGTGTCGACCCACCTGCATTTTAAAGAGAGACTAGAGATCCCCCTGCAGGCGGGTGCAGTGAGTGACTGCACCCGCCCGCAGGGAGATGACTGGGTGGTCCATGGGACTCCCTTTCCCCAACTCCAGAGGGCTTCCTGCAGGAGGCGCACTGACGGTGCACCACCTTTTCGTGTGCACTGTGAGTGCACCTACTAGGGGCCTGTTTGCAGCTGCCCCGCATCTATAATATGGAGCGGGCAAAGAGGCAAAGAGATTCCCTCATTTCAATAGGGCCACGTACCCATGCAAATGAGGAAACTCCCTCTCTTGATAGCGCTGGTGCTACAAGTGCAGCAGCTCTAATAGCATTACAGAAGGGGCCGCACAAGTGTCTGTGACCCCTTCAGTAATACCATTGTGCCATGGGGCACACAAAGGAGGTGATCATGCCCTTTGTGCCCCGGGGCACAATCTAGAAAATGGCCTCTGGAGTTAAAAAATCACCAAAAAATATAGGAAATGTTACAGAAAACAACTCCTATTGTTTCAATGAAAATGAACTCCAGCAAAATGTTTGCCTTAGTTGTGAGTGTGATGGTGTGATAATGAGAAGATGAAATCTTTGTCAGGTCAGTGAAATAAACATCAAATGTTTTTGAATAACTCTGATTTCTCTGTACTATTGGAACACCTCTCAATAGCAGAGAGAGGTGCAATTATTTCCTTGATTGCCTGTCAAGGAAAATGTGTCACACCACAAAGATGGTATCTTTGTGGTATGACACATTTTCCTTTTGTTTACTGAACACAACACTTGCTTGCTGGATTTGTGCTAAAATCTGTCTAAACACAAGTTAATCAAATATTGTATTGTTGGTTTGCTGCCAAATGCATATATATATATTTGCAGTATGGTGCCATTTGAGGAACTGCCGGCAAGGTATGAGTTGGCTGATGGGCTATTCCTGAGATACCTTCAAGTGCCACAGATGTTGCAAGAGTACGCAGACTTGCTAACGAACGTGGCAGACGAGACTCCATTGTTGTTTCGGATTTTGGTGGCACCACTGCACAAGCATGCAATCACAGGCATACACCGAGCTCTTGTGACGAATTGTCAATGCCGACTAGACACACTGAAGGTTAAATGGGATTAAGACTTGGGAGTTCTAGAAGATGCGACTGCGCAGAGGCATGCCGCTATCCTAGGGAGATTCCAATTAAAGCAGGGTTTCATTTAGTGCAACTCAAGATTCTGCACAGGGCTTGCTAACCGAGAACACGATTATATAGGGGGGGTAGAGCAAATAATGACGGGTGCCTCAGGGGATATGGAGGGAGGCGGAATTTAGTCCATACATTATGGAGCTGCCCCCAGTTGCGGTCATTCTGGGTGTGGGTGGAACATCACATATCGAAGTTGTTGGAGGAGCAGACTACTCTCACACCATCATTGGCCTTACTAGGACAATGGGGAGATGTGAAATCATCCACATATAGTTAACTGGTCCGTACCATAGCTCTGGTGGTGTCAAAAAGAGACATTGTACAGCTGTGGAGGGTAAAAATCATACCCAGTACGGCCAAATGGGTGAATAGTATGAACTGATGTATGCAAGCTGAAGCCACAGTTTACAAGGCGTGAGGATGGCCCCTATAGTTCGACAAGGTATGGTCCAAATGGTGGGATATACAGGAAGAAATTCTGTGAGGCTGAGGGGTGGTATAGGAGTGGATTGGGTGCAGGGTGGCTATGTGAGGGAAACAACGATGCAACATGGGCACAACGCAGGCCAGACGACATGGCTGGAGGGGTTCTGACGGACTGCTGAATGTATATGCAATTTGTAGTTGACAGCCAATCATTATTCGTGTTCCTGTAAAGTGTAGCTGGAAAAGAAAATATATATATATATTTATTTATTTAGAAAAAACACTAATGGTAATAAAAAATGGCATCACAAATAACTAAGGAAAAAGAAAGAGAAAAAAGGACGCAATTAAAATAAAATACACGCATGGAAATTTAGCTTTATGAAAAATCAGTTATAGTTACGGAACACATGCGTTTAAGTACACTGAGCATAAACCATCATTCCATTGCATGTCTGTAGTGTGAAGTCATTCTTATGCCGACAACACATGCCAATGTTTACTCGTTCCATGAAGATGCTGTCCGTGGTTTCCTTAATTATTGGCAGAGCAATAGATGCCTGTGGTGGCACCTGTAGATTCTGTTTTTGTGTTTTTAGTTTTGCATCAGTGGTCGTCCATTTCATATTAGAAGTGGTTGGTCTGTTTCCAACTGGCCACGTATGCTGCGAAATGTGGGCGCGTGCTCGTTGGTATTTTAAAGGTTGTCTTTATGTTTGTGTCATCGATCCATAATCAGAGGGGCTTCAGTGTGTGTTTTTGGTCTTCGGTTGTAGTAAGTGCTGGAATACAGTATGAGGTCTATCCGGACCCAGGATCCAGCTGCTGTTACTGCGAACAAGATCCAGAATCCAGGAGGGTAGCAACATGTCGTCCCGTCAGGATAGGGTCCTGATACAGTACTGACACTGAAACACAGCAGTGTCAACTGTGCACGTTCACTGAGTGAGTTGACATAGTCTGCAGGTGGCACGCAAATGTCTTACTTAAAGGACTATTAACTCATTTTGTGGTTTGGGTATGGACAGTTGGAGCACGCACAGCCATTCCCAATCACTTTACCCGTTAGGGGGTGCTCATATGTGCCCGGTATGCCACTTAACATGTTGCACAGAGACTTATTTACAGGCCACTTGCGCCACCGGTGCTTCACTTTTTCCCATGACGCACCGGCGGCGCATGGGGCTTGTAAATTAGTCCCTAACTGTGATGGAAATGGTAGACTTTACCGTCAGAAGAGCAGTCTATGAGAGTAAGGACATTTATAGCAACCATTTGTAGAGCGCAATTCAAGTTGATTTTTCTTTCACACTTAATAATTAGGGTTATATTTACAAGAAAGCGTCAAGAAGGCTAACGACACGCTTCGTCACTTTAGAAACGCAGGGCTGCACCATATTTACTAGAATATGGTGCAGCCTTGCGTTTCCCCTTGCGCTAGGCGCTAAATTTAGCTGCCTAGCGCCAATGCAGGCACCCTTGCACCATAGTGCAAGGGTGTCTGTGTTGAGGGGAAGATTGTGTATGTGCAGGAAGATCCCCATTCCTGCACATAACCAATCTTTAAATGACGTTTTGTATCTTCTATGTGTGCTGCTTAATGCAGCACACATAGAAGTTGCAAAACAGCATTTTTTTAAAATGATCGTTTATGTGCAGGAAGGGGGACCTCCCTGCACATAATTTAGGCAGCACACATGGAAACACCAAAAACGAGGAGAAATAAAGCATTTCTCCTCGTTTTGCCTGTTTAAGACCAGGTTTTCCCTGGTCTTAATTTTGGCGCTGCCTCCTATTTACGCTGCTCTTGTAAATAGGAGGCAGTGTCAAAATCAATGGGTGTTGCGGTGGAACGCCCACCGCACACCCATTGTCCTCCCCTTTCACGCTAAGTGTAGCGTGAAAGGAGCCTTATTTACAAGGCAGCATTAAGCCACGTTAAGTGGCTTAACCCTGCCTTGTAAATAAGGCAAAGCTCCTATCGCTATCACAAGGTCACTAAAAGTGACGTTGTACTGGCGATAGGGGCTTGTAAATATGCCCCTTAGTGTTTAGTACTACCTAGCGGAAGTCATTCTATCAACCACTGAAAAACAAAATACTGATGGCTGGTGAAGTGGGCACATTACCAGCATTGTAACTTGTGACCAGCAGGTAACAAAAATACCTGTAAAACAAGTTCATTAAACCATTGAGCTATCTAACATAAAATACCAGTCTGTGATTCACAAATTATATGTTCTGAAGCAGGCACATTCACCCTCTGTGATGCTTCAAACCCGTGATAGAATATAGCTCTCTCCAGCAAGTTCATTGTCTACCAGAGTTAACTTGCCACTATTGTACCTTTCAACTTACTGCAGCATACACCTAAACTCCTCTGTTTTCAGTGGGCGAGAAGTGGTCTTGCCAGTGTCAAACACCAGCAAATAGAAAAGAGCGTTCGGAGAGGTTCTTGAGGGGGCTCTCTTGTTCTGTCCTCCAAGACCCCAGCATAAACGTCTGAAAGCTACTAAACTAAATAAAACAAAAACAGGTGACAGGCATGGAAGCAGTACCTGGCTTACCCAGGGGAGAGAAGGAGGAAGACCAGAAGGGGCACCAGTGTCACCTGCACAACCAGGACCAAAAATAGGACTAAGGGTTTTAGGACTGCGAAGGCCAGGAAGGCAAGCAGGAACAACACCAGGAGGGCATGTAGCAGGAGAATTAAAAGGATCAGGGCTAGGATTTTCAAGGTGAAGAGGACTAGGAAGGACAAAACCAGGAATACCAAGAGTACCAAGACCAGTAGGAATAGTTCCAGGAAACCAGGATCACAGGACAAAGACTGGAAAGGAATATGAGGAGGGGCTGGGGGAAAAAACAGGGAAACCATGGCCAATGGGAACAACACCATTTTCACCAGCATCAGGAAGAGTAGGACTAGGAGACATAATTAAGAGCAGGAACATGGCCAGACTGTTGAAGGTCACAAACAGGTCCTTGGCCAAGATGATCAAGATTAGAAGCAGGACTTAGAGGAGGGACACAACAGGGAGATCAATTCCAGTGGGGCAAGATTCAGGGGGACTAAGAATACCAGGACAAAGAAGTCAAGACCAATAACCCCAAACCATGTGAACCAGGAGGGCCAGGGGACCAGGATATGGAATAGAACCAAGACCAGAAAGGCTAGGAACACCAGAAGGTCCAGATCCAAGAGGACCAGGAAAACCAGAATCTGAAGGATTAGAAGCAGACTGACTAGGACTAGGTGGGCCAGTTCAACACCAGATACTAGAGGAGAACTATGATCAGGAGGAGGAAGACCAGGAGATTGAGTTAGACTACAACTAGGAGAATGACCTGGAGGCTGATGGGTAGGATGAGCAGGAGAATCCAGAACAGCAGAAAAATGACAAACATATGGAAGAAGACCCGGAGGCTTGGGAGTAAGAGCAGGCATGGGAGGACCGGGAGGAGAACTAGACCAGGAGGAGGAGAAAGAGGAGGACCGGTTGGGTGATAATGATGATGATGCGAAATACTGTTTGCACAGAAATCGGAATTATGAGTAAACATCTGTACTTTATGCCCCATTTGAAAGGGAACAAGTTGTAATAGGAGATAATTATCACACCTTTGAAATTCCGATTCCCGTGGTATCAGACTTTAAAAGGTGCAATAATAACCACCGTCCCAGCTAGGCACTCGTAATGAGGGCGTAGTAAACCCCTTTGGGGTAAAGGGTTGACTTAAATACCTCCTATTCTGAGTTTTTAAAAGGAAAATGATGCATAACATGCAGAATCATTTTGTAATACATTCAGTTCCAGTTGTTTTGCCTATTTACTGGCCTTTTACCCCAATAAATATCAGCAGGTTTGCCCTGCTAGAATTTACAAGTGGGAAAGCTGCGAGCGCGTGATAATGATCACGCAATTTGTAATTCTGATCACTGTGCAAACATGTATTTGCACAAGGATCGTTATTTGGCCCTCAACTCGCGATGAGGGGCTAACTCAGAGAAATTCTGTTGTAAGCTTATTCGCTATGGACACAGGCATACAAAAGTTCCCTGCACGAGTGATACAGAGGTCATTCTCTTTACATGTGCAGGGACACTATTACACCGGGTGAGGCAGAGCTGGATCACAAACAAAGACAAAAGACTACCTTGCCTTGAGTAAGACCTTCAGCCAAGTGGTCCTCCTAGCTGAGTAGCAGAATGACAATACGATTTGCATAGGAGGGTTTTGAAATCAATATTTAGCTTCCACCGGAAATGAAAAGTGTATCATTAGATGAGAAAGGCAGTGAAAAATAAAGTCTGGCTTTCATTGCACGCCAACGTTCTACGAATTTATGGGAGTGTATTTTCTATCTTGCAAATCAGAATGCAAACACCCCGAACAATCTGGACGGCCTTTTCGAAAGAATATCATATGCTCGTATTGATCCATTTCCATTGATTCCTTGAGAAACAGCTTTCTGTACACACACGATATTCTCTTAAAATTCCAACCCCCGCAACAATATTCTCTTGGGGGCAGAAATATGTTTCTGGTTTCTGAAGTCTTTCAACATCGACAAATCAAAACAAAAATTATTTCAGAAAGGGATTACCACACTGCAAGACAAATAGCATAAGTATGCACTGTAAATATTAACATAAACGTTTTTAACATCACGAATACTAATCCACAGTGAGGCTGCGTCAAATGAGAGCGCAGATAGAGTAAAATAAGAGAAAACAGCATGCTGTCTGTTTTATGCCATTATTCTATGAGAATAAAGATATAAATCAAACTGGAGACAGAATGTTTTTTTCTTAAGTTTGGATTAACTATTTGTATAGATGCGCAAGAGTTAACTGCATAATTTATTGTATTTTCCTACAAGACATTTGTCGCAACTCCCACAACATACCCACGCAGTGCACCTCAGATAGGCACAAAAAAATTCCACTCATCTTCTGGGTTAGGGGTCTTGAACCCCTGGCCATATTATATTAAAAAAACAAAATTTGCAATTAAAACACCCAGCTTTCCCATGATTATAGGCAGTAAGCCTTCCTATCTGCAACTTTATTTACATCTGTTGATGACTAGCCTTTACAGAGACGTCAATACATCAGATTTTTCTAACCATATCTAGACGTGTTCCTGTGCAACCACAATTCCTGCCTTTGTGTGAGATCTTGACTGGACCCAATGGTGTCCCCTGCTCCAGAAACTCCCTTTCCCATTAAATGCACCAGGGGTGGATCCCTCCTTAGGGGAGGACTGCACCCGCCATCCCCTCCTGAGGTACGCCTGTGCAGGGGTTCTGCCTGCCCACCTGGATACCTACCTTGGGTACCTCCTACACCCATCATTATCCCCCAAAAGGGCCAGTGCTAGCTCTGCGCCCACTGCACATGTGCGGGTGGTTGGGCAAAAGGACCTGATGCCAGTGATCACTCCCAAACTTCGCGCCCCTGCATCCTCTATTCAACTCCCTGCAAGCACCCCTTGGAGGGCTCCGTGACACCCCTGTTATGTTTATCTAAGGAAAAGGTATGCCGTATATGGACCCGAACTGTCCCACCAATCATGACCTCATCTGCCACAGGCCAGAATAGTTCCCCTACTATCTGGCCTCCCCGATCAATCACACTACTGCGGGCAGTGAATCAACCAGGACAGCAGATTCTCTAAGAACATTTCATTACCGATCTTTGACAAATGAGCCCCGTCCTGTAGGAAAAAACATTAACCTTTTATGCAGCCATGAGGTGTAGACAACAGCCTGGGTGACCTGAACAACTTACCAACATTGTTATTTATTCGCTTCACTGAATCATTTAGAGCCCTGACTGAGTTACTACCCCTCCACTGAAGCCTAGGGATAATGTTTGAACTTGCAAGCACAGCCTGAGGAAACTTCTTTGCCGGTCAACCAATCTCAGAGATCGATTCTTCAAACAGAACCTTCCGACCAATGTGCACCAAATCTTTGCCACCGAGATGCACTATGATGACCCCAGCGGGAGTGTACCCTGTGGGTAATGTTGTGTCCAGCAAAGCCCTCAACTGGGCCAGATACAGCCCTCATTGACTATAGAAGGACAGGCGGTAACCTATCTGCTGCACCCTACCTGCAAAGCCACCTGCAAGATAAACCTCTTTAGCGCGCCGCACATATGAATGGCCCAAAACCTGCACTTCTGTAATTTCCATTGCCTCCACATTGACACGGGTCACAAAGAAATCCAGCAGCTGGCTCGAATCACTGCACCCAACACATGATTTCACAGGAGAGAAAAGGGGGGGGGGGAGATGGCAATTAGGTGTATTCACTACAACATGTTCAATCTAACGTAGCACTTGTAGCAATCCGAGAACCACCTGCCACTTTTCTGCACCGCCAAGACCATGAGCCCCATTGCTGAGTGAGACCCAAACTCAGCAGGGTCATACCATGCCACCTGCAGGATCCAATTATGCATTCTGCAGAACGGAAACATAGTCAAAAGGGTCCCATCAGTATGGACCAGGAGGGTTTTTCTCCCATACACTGGGGCAGATGAGCTAGAAATGACTCAAGGTTACTCAAAGGGCAACATGCATTACCAGGGGCCCTATGCAGTAGGATGTCGTCACCTCTACCAACCTGGTCTGACTTGGAGCAGGGATATTAATCACCAGGGACTCCTCCAGCCACTGAATGTCCGCCAGCTGCAAAGCCCCTTCAAAATCCCTCCTGTTCTTGGCCACTAACTCACTCACCCTGAGAGCCCCATAGAAAGCATGGGTAAATGCTGCCCTAAAGAGGCAGATATTGTCCGGTGATCTTCAGATGGCCTCCAGGGATCCAAGAATTGCATCTAACTAGCCCTTGTCAAAGGGGTGCCTAGAGCCTGTCCCGGGTTCCCTCTAGGCGCTGCCAACCCCACAAGGCCCTCTGCACTAAGAAAGATTTGGACCTGTCCGCGTGCCCCAGCATTTTTCCAAAAGTGGATACTCCATGGTATGGCACCTGGCACAAGCCGCTGACCATTCTTTGCCCCTCAGCAACCCCAGGAATGCCAGGACTGAAGTGCAACTGAAATCAGCATCGGGTGTATTGTTGCCCCAATGGACCTTATTACATTTATTTACTTATTCGATAAACAAAAAACAAACATACAATAAAGTGAGCAGCAAGTGAAAGGGTTCTGGAAATCAAAAGATTTCCTGACCTCAGGCATAAAGTGGTAAGGTGACTTTTCAGTGATAAAAATTACAGTAGTCACGATAGAAAACACATCTTGTACTCCACAACAATCAACATTTTTTAGTCGGAGTTAAAATGTTGTTGTCGACAACGTTTCGATCCCCAACAAAGGTTATGGGATCATCATCAGGATTGGTCAATCTGAATGCCTGAGAAGTAGCTGTGGGTCTGAGCTGTAGACCACACGTCAGGTGGGTTTGAGGAATAATGTCCAGTCAAGCTGGGTGCCACAGTCACATTGACTGGGGGGGCAAAGCCCCACCCGTGGACCCTGGTCTACATGGGGGCGTATGAAGAAGGGTCTCTCCATTTCAGATAGTTGGAGCGGTAATTTCACATACAATGCTCAAGGGCTTGGGGCTCACAATGGAGCACGGTAAGGGGAAACCTGTGGCGATATCGCGAATCGGGTCGTGAATGTAAGCGCATTGATCCCATAACTTTTGATATCCAGAACCCTTTCACTTGCTGCTCACTTTATTGTATGTTCGTTTTTTGTTTATCGATTAAGTAAATAAATGTAATAAGGTCCATTGGGATAACAATACACCCAATGCTGATTTCAGTTTTGTGGTTATAGACTAATACCGTCCATAATAGGGACCGCTGTTTATAGTAATATATTGCCACCCTTGGTCCCTTCCGACTTACAGGGTTCCCTTGTTCCTTTTCACGGACTGAAGTGGAAGCAAACCAATCTGCCTCCCTCCAAATGCTGAAAGAACTTGCAATGTGTTAAATGCCCCCCCATAGGCATGCTTGGACCTGGACGCTAAGCTGGCTGCCATGAGGTCCGGAAAGCTTGGGCACCAAGCTGCCAAGATGGTCCAGGAAGGACGTAGGGGACTCTGCTACTCCTAGGTGATGGAATCTGAGAGCCTGCATCTTGAAATGAGGTAACACATCAGCAGTGTTGTTTGACATGCCAGGGAAATGTTTGGCTTCAAACAGCACATTCAACTTCAAACACTGCAATACAATCTCCTTCAATAACCTCAGAATCATTTTGCATTTTGCTGCCTGTTGATTGATGCATTCTACTACTGTCATATTGTCAGACCAGAACACGAATGACTTGTTGCGGAACTGCTCTGGCCAGATGGACAGTGCCACCAGAATTGGAAACAGCTCAAGTAAACCAATGTTAGCAACCAACCCAGACTGCACCCACTCACTGGGCCACCGCTGCATGCACCATACTGCCCCCAGGATAGCATCAAAACCTTTACTGCCTGCCGCATCAGTGAAGAGACCTATCTCCTCATTGGTTCTAGAATGGCTAGGCCACACCACTGTCCCACTGAAATCCCACAGGAATGCTTCCCAGATCCTCATATCCTGCCTGACCTCACTAGACAATCTGGTATGATGGTGCTTCACCTTAAGTACGAAACATGGCTTGGGCAATAGACCGGGAAAAAGGGCAGCCCATGGGGTTGCTCTGTATGTCGAGATCCAGCTGCCCAACCTATACTTGTAACTGATGCAATGTGACCTTCCTAGCCCCCAGACATGCCTGCAAGGCCTGGGAAAAGGTGATAACCTTCTCCAAGGAGAGCCTTGAGACCCCTGCAACAGAATACAACTCTATTCCTAGAAATTCAATTGTAGTCGCAGGCCTGAGTGTCTTGCCCTGAGCCAGTGTAACCCCAAATTCTCTCATCAACGCATGTAAGGACTGCGAGGCTTCAGCGCAATCCTCTGTGTCAGGTGGCCCTAAAAAGAGAAAGCCATCAAGGTAGTATAACACCCACTGATGGCCCGACTTCCACCTGAAGACCCATTCAAGGAACTTGCTGAACTTCTCAAAGTAGGAGCAAGAAACTGAGCAACCCAGTGGTATGCACTAATCAAAATAAAATGCACACTCAAATTAGAAACCCAGCAGATGGAAATCCTGCGGATGTACAGGAAGCAAGCATAAGGCAGACTCCATGTCAAGATTTGTACAAAAGATCCCAGGACCCACTTCCTGTAGTAGCTAAATCACTTGGTCAAGGGAAGCATACTTGACTGAGCATAAAGCACTGTCAATAGCCTTGTTCACTGACTGACCCCTGGGAGTCGATAAGTTGTGTATCAGTCTAAACTCTCCAGGGTCTTTTTTAGGGACCACCCCAGGGGAGAGCAGACAAAACCCTCAAGCGGGATCGCTTCGGAGGAGCTTGCCACCCTCAACAGACTCATCTCTTTAAGGATCGTTGCTCTGGCCACTCCAGGATTGGACCTGAGTGACTGTTGGTTCCTACAATAAGGGACACCTACATACCCCTTTGCTGGGATCCTGAAGCCTTCCTTGAAGCTCTCATACAATGTATGGGCTGCCAGATGATTATTGTACACATTGAGCCATGGAACCATTGCAATCAAATTAACCAGTGAGGGAGCCTTGTCAAATCCGGGGTGCCCATTCCTGTTTCTTGGCACCTTTCTCCTTGGACTTCCGAAGGCTCTTGGATTTAGGGTGAGATGCCAAGCCACAGAATGTGCTGCTATGCTTGAATTTACAGGTCCCAGCAGGCCAGGTACAGGCTCGTTTGTCAAAGTCCCAACATGCCCCTTTTCTCGCCCCCCTCTCCCCCAGGGGTGCTAGTCAAGCCCAAGCCTGCATGAAAGGGCTGACTAGCGGTAGCATCAGCACAGTGAGGTTTTAAATGACGCATCCATGTGATGACATCTATTTGATCCTAGCCTAATGTGGGCCTAGTGGCCTTAATCCTCCTCAACTCCTTATTGTAATCCTTCCAGGCTTTTCCACCATACTCATCATGCACGCACACAATTCTATTCTGATAGCACGTGAGCTGGGTGCCCAAATTAGTTAAATGCTCAGCCAGAATGGCCTGATAAGTTGAGAAACCTCTCACCTAGTTTACAAGGGTTTCCTCCACCTTCTTTTTTATATGGCCAATGACCACAGCCCCTCGAGTGAGACATTCACTGCAGCGCTTGGCCTCCTCTTTTTGGGTTTATCTACGAGCAACTCAAAAATGTCTTTCTATGCCCCTTCCAGATATTTTCCTTTACCTCCATTGCAACATGCCTGCCCAGCTGTTCATGCTCAGACTGTACATCACCCAAACCAACAACCGGTATTAAACTGTTCCTGCATTCTGCGGTTCTTGAGTTGGGGAGGGGCTGTCATCATCACCGTCGCCGCAGTGCCCCTGAGCGTACTGCCCACCAACGCAGTGCCTGGTGCTGAAGGTACCTGCACCACTGGCTGGGGGGTCCCACCATCCCCCACCACAGGGCCGATCCCCACCGATCCCTCCTGACTCCCTGACGGGGCTGTAGAATTAACGGTCAGCACCCCACTGCCCCCAGCAATTCCCCCCTACAGGAGCAGGAATCCCCCGTGTACCCTGACCAACAACCGTACCATCAAGGAGCGCTACCAATCACCTTGCAATCTCCAGATCATCAACTGCACTAGCAAGCCCCCCTCACACAACAGGAGCAGACAAAATCCCCAACTTGGAGAGGCAAGGCAGCACGCTTGCTAAATTAGCCACCAAGTCCGGCTGGCCAGAGCCTACTGCAGGCGTATTCAAAACAGCCATACATCTGTTGCTATTGTGGACAATACCATTGCCAGCCCAGGTCCCACCACTGCTGTGACATTACCTTGAGATGCTACTGGGCCCAAATTACCCACCACCAGGGTCTGATCCACCGGTGTAGCTTCTGCTGGGATGCAACCCTGAACCCCCAAAGTACTAGTATTAGCTGCTGCCTGTACCCACAAATCCCTCTTTCACATACCCTGCCCCCGGACCCTCTATGGGACCAGTTGAAATGTCACCCTAGGAGCCACTCCTGACCTTCCAGGTCTCTCCTAGGGCTCAGCAGGCATGTCGTACTAGAAAAGACTGCGGTGTAAATACATTGATCACCCAAAATTGCCCAAAAAATTCAAGCCTGAACAGTCACTGAAACACTGAGAGCCTGATTTAGATCTTGGCGGATGGGTTACACCGTCACAATGGAGACAGATGTCCCGTCCACTGAAATATACATCCCATAGGATATAATGGGATTCATATTTCAGCGAACGGGATATCCGTCACCGTTATGATGGAGTAACCCGCCTGCCAAGATCTAAATCAGGCCCTTAGACTTGAATCCTCAATCTCCAGAGTGACAGTCTGAGAGCTTAACCACTAGTCCTCAGGTGACTCCTCACCAAACACACAAAACACTAAATTTGCCCCCCAAATTTCCCCCTTACCTGCAGCAACAGCGTTCCTCTGCCGGAGCTTCCACCGAGTACTCTGGTACCTGGGTCAGGCGAGCCACGATCTAGCCTGTGCGGCCCCAGGCAGGAGACGACTGCACCACTGAAGGCTCTCTGCAGAGCGCAGAGTGGAGCATGCTGGTTGAGGGGTCCAGACCTGAGAGGAGACAAAAAAAGAGGGGGACAGAAATCAAAGAAAATCCCTTGTAGGGTGCAAAGGGAGCGGGTTGCGTCTTCGTGAGGCGGCAAGTGGGAAATAGAGACCTGCTCTCGGCCTCGCAGCCTCTTTTATGGGTGAGGCCTGGCACACTTTGGGGGCATGCAACCTGGAAGCACTCTAAGTGCTTCCGGTGCTATGACCTTGCCAGGACCCAATTGCTGCTTACTTCGGGGTGGCCGCGCATCCCTGCGCCAAACCCCAAATGTGGGCCTGGCAAAAACTGCCATATGTGCGGCACCCCTGAGTTGGGGGAGCCTTTGCCAGGAGACATACAGCCTTTCTGCAGAGAGCCAAAAAACAGGAAGCATGCTCTCATTTATACGTGCTGGTAGGATAATGAAAGTTGCTGCGGTTACAGCAATCCTCACATTCCTCAGAATACACCACAGTATGAATGATATGACCAAATCAGTAGTTGTAGAAAGGATTATTTTTTTGGGAGCAGAAACCGTGTCAGTTTTGGTCAGAAATTAAAAGATTTTCTAGGTGTCTACTTGGACTCTCATGGATCTCATGTTGAACCAGCCTAACAACAGTATCATAGGTGGAATCACTTATATGAGTTTAATGTGTGTTTGTGTATAATTATATCTCATTCAGATACATGGAAAATGTATGGAAAAAGGCTTCTGGTTAGAGTCATGCAGTGATGTAAAGAGGCTTACGAGGGTGCTGTGTGTTTCAACAAGGGTAGTGCAAACCCAGAACTCTCCATTTACTTGACTTGTCCAGAACACTGAGTGAAAAGAGAAAGGAAGCATGCGCACGGTGAGAACACATTCTGATGTCTTGAAAATTGACTGGATCAAATTCAGGTGTTACCTGGTATCTAGTCTGCCACCCTTCATGCTTTTGCTTAGCGCTGTGGAGTGTGAGGAAGTGAAGGATGAGTGAATCCTGTGTGTGCGCAATTCCAGTAGTCCACTACTCATCAGTCATTACTCACCACTGAGTAAAAACTCAATCGAAAATCATGGGTGTATCAAGAGTATGTACTGATCCTGTCACCCTTTCCTGAACAGAAAGTACACCTTACCTAGCATCCGGTCTATTACCCCCCCATGAATCTTCTTAGGCCCATTGAATGCCGGGCAGACTGGTGCAGTGAATTTGTGGAGTAAAAGGATTAAGAATCAAAGAGACATTGTACACCAAAGCCACCCACCACAAAGTGAAAACCAGAAGCATCACCAAACTTGGCAAGGGCACATTCTGATCTCCTTGGCCTCACATTAATATTGTCTACACTGTAGAGGGTGTCCTGCTAGCTTCGTTTGCATGCTTCTGTAATTCCAGGGAAAGTTGGAGGGGAGGACTAAAGAGCTGTCTGCTAGGTCAAGGAATCTACAAACTCATGAAGATCTCTGCTATCCTGTCATCTCCTGTCCCTGAATGAACACCATAAGCAATCAAGAATGGAGCTTGCACACTCTAGGGCTTGATATCCAGTCAAGAGCAAGCAGTTGTGGCTGATAAAGGTTATTTAGAGATGCCATAAATCCTGACCTAATGAACTTAGGGGTAGCAGAGGTGACTGGTTTCTTTTTATTTTAATTGAAAACTTGTGAAAGTCAAACATTTGCAACTCAAAATCCAGAAGTTATGACATCTTACTGTCTAAATTTTACTAAACATTTCCGAAGCCCCCTCTCAACCCTCCTTCATTTCCCATTATGCAAGGAACCCCCCCCCCCCGAAATCCATTAACTCAACACAAGAAAAGACTATTGTCAGGCACATAACATAACCCAAAACCAAATATCAAATTTGATGAACCGGTGAAATAAGCACTGAATCACTGTGATATTTGAGCAGTTTGAATCACTTTTATATCTGACATCTGATACCGAACAATATCTAATGTCTCTCCAGTGTCAAATCATTTACCTTGGAATTGTTTAATCTGTTATGTCTGACACCAACCAAAGTGCTGTATTCATTGTAAAGTTGTGTAGGAAATACTGCTGTGGATTTTTAGCATGGCAGCTGGAAGACAAGATTTCCAATCCTAAAAGGGTAGAATGTATAAATTATATGACTAAATTTACTATTGGTCCTTTCTTACCATCACTAGAATTTATTTATTTCTTAGGGAATAAATACATATATGCCCCTCCTGACCTATGTCAAATGGCTGCTCCCCAACTAGATAGTGTAAAACCAAAGATTGAAATTTTGTATGTTCTAAAATATCTCCTAAATTATCAAACTGAATATAAGCTCCTCTTCTGTTGAGAGTGAAAATAAACGAATTTAGTGATAATCATGGAGGATCCCCTGGCACATAGCCTGCTGGAATTCAATTACAGCTGTGAATGGATGTCTACTGGAACTACCTCTCTTTCTGATATTGGTATCTGGGAAATATTATCCACAGCTGACAGTTTGCCTCTATCGTCTCACCAGCCTTGAGTTTGCCCTGTTGCTTCGACTGACTCAGGGCTTTCACCTCAAATCAAGCAGATCATTTTCAGATTGGGAAGGTTTACCGGGTTGTGAACTGGGATATATTTTCTGACAGCAATGGAAGGCGTGTTGGGAATTCAAATTCAAGCTATCAGAGAGAGGATTGATGTCTGCCATGAAAGTTTAATCAGAAGGATTAAACAGAAGAACCCACAAAGGTAAAGATGCTTTGCCAAGCATAAACATGTGTCACCTGTGGTAGCTTTGACTGAGCAGCAGAACAATCATAAGACAAATTGAATTTAACAGACCAACTTAGCAACTATACAGTTCAGGAAATTATAAATGTAAAGTTCAAAACCAAGGGCCTGATTTCAAGTTTGCTGGATAGGCTACACTGTCAAAAACATGGCAGAACTCCGACCACCTTATTACAAGTACCAAGGCATATAATGCACTTATAAAAAGGCAGCCAGAAGATCTATTACATTTGTGACGTGACAACCCAGTTGCCAAACTCTAAATTAGCCCCTGTGTTTAATGTTGAAATGTTACATTTGAAACTGTCAAAAAATGGATAAGAGCAGGCAATTGGAAAAAAAAGTGAAGTGAATAGAAATGTTCTTAGATGATAATATAAAGATTTTTAAAGTCAACAATCAAAAGTGTATGCTATTAAAAGTGTCTAGTAGTCAACAAGGATGCACGGACAGGATTAACTTGGGGACCTCAGCTCACCTAGATAATACACTTCCCATTGCTGTGCCAGTCAGCTATGGAAAGTGACTAAGTGCCAGAGGCTTACACTCTCTGGTGCAGTTGCTTGTATAGGTTGACTCTCAAACAATGGGGTGTATCTTTTAAATCACTGCGATGAACTGTAGAGAACTCAGTCAACTTCACGATAGTTGCACAAAAGAATTGCCCATTGTTCAGGACTGGTCTCAGTGATCTCTGTCCTGTTCATTTAAGTTACAGGAGTCTCTCTATTAGAGACCTGTGGAGTCACATACCTTTGTTGTCTCTCCAGAATCAAACCAATTACCCAGCAATTATTTCATCTGGAAAGTGGCAACAAATGCATCAAGACCTTCTCAGATTCCAGGTCCTCCAAGCTCTAAGGCTCTAATTACGAGTCTGGCGGGCCACGGACTGCCAGACTCAAGGTGCTGCGGCGGGGTGGTCCAGCCACCGTTGTACCGGCGGTCCAACCGCCCCATTACGAGTTGGGTGGCCGGAGAGCCCTGGGACTGGTGATACCGCCAGGGAACCACCATTCCCTGGTGTTGGCGCATCGGTCTTGAGGCCGCAATATGCTTGGCATGACCGCTACAGTCCCACCAAGAATATTTCGAGTTTCCTCTCTGCCATGGTTCTCATGGTGGTTTCACTTCCATGAAAACTGTGGTGGAGAGGAAACAAAGGGGGCCCTTCAGAGTTCTCTAGTGCCTCATGCCATGTGAATGCATGCCTGTATGCATACACCCCAGTCCATGCTGTGCAGAAACTGTTTTTGGCGTTCCCATTTTCTGAGACACCGCCTTGGGAAAGCCAAAAATCAGCTTGTCAGACAGGAGGAAACTCCTAATCTGGCAGGCTGCCCAGCACGGCTTTGTACCACCTGCTCCCGCTGCACCAAAAGTCATAATCTGGCCCTAATAGTCAAGTTCCCCAGCATTCCAAGAAGTTGTCCAGAGAAACTATGGCCCAACAATCTCCAAGGACAAGTTCAGGAAATAGATTCTGGAACAATTGCCTAGGAGCAGAGAGTCATGATGGAAGGTTTCCACAGCTCTGCTGGTATTTCCTTCTCGGACAAGCATCATTTTTCTCTTCAGCAGACAGGGAAGTCTTCATCTCATCTCAGTTTCTCTCTTGTTCTCAGCAACCACTAGGTAAGCCTATCCATTTAACCATATGCTGCCCAAGGACAGCCATGTAATAAAATGTAAATTATGGAAGTGCCTACTTGTCTTGCAATAGTAGGAGCTTAAGAGGGTCATCATGATTTCTTTTGTAGCTCCTCCAATGAGCAATACTTGAGGCCAATCTTTAAAAAAAGTCATCAAGAACATAAATAGAACACCTCATAAGAGATAGAAAGATTTAGGAACTAAAACTATTTTGCCAAATTACACTGACCAATAAAGAATATTAGGAGGTTGTTCCGCTTCTTTAATAATTGATCACAATGCTTAAGCAACGTCTCATAGATCAAGTATTAAGTTCTATTACATTTTTTGTTAGATTGGCAGCTAATTAGGCAACTTTCATGGATTGCTGGAAAGAAAAAAAATGATTTTTCTTTCATCCATTTTATTCTCGAATTGTAGCTGAAATCTGCTGCTTCTGTTCACCTGGTTAGCCATGATCTTATTCTACTACGGCATGCTCCAAACATATCAAGTACTTCAACATTTGTTAAACCTAAACTCAAGGATTATGCGTCCCCTGTGAGGATGGACCCCACTGCCCGGAGTACAGATTTTGTGAGATTAAATCCATAATAATAATTGGTGTGATGCCTCCATACAACTAAGTGTAAAAAGCTCTACCTGCTTGTAATATTCATTGTTTCATCAATATCTTTTGGCAAATAAGTACGCTATTGTCTAACCCCGTGTTATGACATGCAAACACTTGCTTTTTTATATTATGACACACTTTCTACTCACTCCAGGGAATCAAACTCATGACAGATGTAAGAAAATGTTTTTTTGTGAGTCATTCCCAATGTTTTCTGTGAGTCATTCCCAAGTAATAAGTCCAAAATCCTGTTACGTCCAACACCAAGTTCAATAAATAAACATAGTTGCTATGGCACAGTGCATACAGATCTAACTTAAGGAAAAGTGTGTAAAGTGTTTAGCTGTACCAAAACAACTAAAAAGTTAAACCACAACACAATAAAAATTCCACAATAAATTGCTAAAAATAGAGAAAAGTATTATAAAAAAACATTTCCCCAAAATGACTAAAATCCAATAAGAGGAACAAAGAAATATGAATGTTTAAAGTTTTAGGGCAAAATGCACTAAGACAATATAGAGCGCCTATCAGAAGTCACTGTTCGTGGTTGAGTGGGACCTAAGCACAATTTCAGGCCAACCGCGATGGAGGGGAAGTCATTTGCACCAAGCAGGTCATCCTGGTCAAGGATTTTAGCTTCTGATTTGGTCTCTGAAATGAAAATGAAGTCAGTGGATGAGGTCCCACTGAAGGCGTTGGTTTTGGCAGGAAAAGCTCAGAGCGGAACAATTCAAATTTTGTGCCCACTGAAAGTCTCTCGTCAGTTGGATCCTTTTTGTGCCTTTGCCTAGTCTAGGTATCTAACTTCACCTTTTCTTAAGAAGCTAAAAGTCTTCCAGTGGGGTAGGCGTGAAGCTGTATCTGACAAAGTACTCTCAATATTGAACACCTTTGGCATGAGGTCCCACTGACGATCCATATGTCTTGAAAATCCATAATAGTACAAACATTCCAGACTTTCTGGAGCAGTTACTCTTGGTCTATTTTAAAGTTCTCAGGATCAAAGGGACAGCACTTAGGGACCAAGACTGACTTCAGCAGAGGCCACAAGCAAGGTCTAAGCTAGTTCCAGTTGCTACTGGTTAGATGGTCACCTCAGGAAAAAGTTCTATTGCAGTTTGTTATGTCCCTGTAGGAAGCAGCCAACTGACCCTTGGAATCCACTTCTCAGTCCTGGTACAAGTGAGAGCTAATCCAGGTTACCACACAGGTCACAGATAACAAGTCTAGTCCTCTTCTGGTGTTCCACCGTTCCAGGTGAACTTTGCTGTGCTGTAGGTGAGGTGCCACTTTTAAACAACTCACTAGCCAGTGGGTGGAGGTGAGCCCTGTATGCTCCCTACTATTGAGACAAAGCCTCAAGGGCAACCCTTATCACCTTTGCAGTACATCCTGTTTGCATTAATAGCAATTATCCCACAGTGCACTATTTTGAGTAAAATACATCATAGAAGCACAGTTTTGCCCTTGAAGGTTTCTGGGGTCCCAGTCAGTGGGGTGTTTAGGGAAATTAGCTCTTCCTTCCTCCTCAAGCCCACCAAACTGGTTCCAGGAACAGTTCCCCCTTCCACTGGGATGGTGTCAAGCTGGTTACAGTTGGCCCAGGGAACAAAGGCTTCCTCCCTTTCCAGGACTACCTGTAGACTTAATTAGAAATGGGCAGTCCGCACCATGGTCCCTTTCAAGTTAATGAAATTCCTGAACCCTCCCCAGCTGACCTTCCTGGGCTGAGAGGAATCACAAACATCACACCAAGTGTTACTGCCAAACCAGTCTAATTCATTGTTTCTGCTCTGGGAGCAATTTTCACACATCATTAAGGGGGATGTACTGAAGACAGCTAGTGGGTGGCTAATGTTAATTAGCCAACTGGAGGTTTAGACAGACGTGTGCCATTTTAAAACTTATTCTTGCTAATTATTTATCAAGAATATGACTTCACCAGTGAATTATGTTTTTAATAAACATAAAAATGTTGGTTGAATCATTCCTGTAGCTCATCCGAAACCCGGACTAGCAGAAATAGCATTTTATTCTAAACTTTGTTTTTTTTAATAGTGTTAGACCTGTCAGCCTTAGGGTGGTCTTCCCCCAAACTTTTTGCCTGTTTGCCTCACGTTTTGCTTAACTGTGTTTGTTGGTTTTAGGACTCTGGGCACTTTACCATTGCTAACCAGTGCTAAAGTGTGTGTGCTTACTCCCCTAAACATGGTGACATTGATTTATCCACTATTGGCCTATTAAATTTACTTATAAGTGCCCAGTAAAGTGTGCTATATGTGCGCAGGGCCTGTAAATTAAATGCTACTAGTGGGCCTGCAGCACTGATTGTGCCACCCACTTACATAACCCTTTAAACATGTCTCAGGCCTGCCACTTCAGAGCCTGTGAGTGCAGTTTTACTGCCATGTCGACTTGGCATTTAAAGCCCCTTTTCAAGCCTTAAACTTCCCTTTTATTACATATAAGTCACCCTAAGGTAGGCCCTAGGTAGTCCTTAGGGCAGGGTGCTGTTTAACTAAAAGGTAGGACATGTACTTATAAGTTTTACATGTCCTGGTAAGGAAAACCTCCCAAATTCAGTTTTCTCTACTGTGAGGCCTACCCCTTTCATATGTTAAAATTGGGGATTTCTTAATACATCTAATAACCAGTAATTAGTACTGACGAAGTTCTGCCACAGTGGCAAGTACCATCAGTGAACACAAATGTTTGCCAATAGTATCAACAGATAAATAACAGGTATTATTGTGATCATCACTAATTCTTCAAGCCATCACAGATCCTCCTCCTTAGTCACAGTAGCTTGGTTACAGGGACTGTCTGGCGAACGTTCAAGAAATATATTAAGAACCTTATCAGTATATGTCTCCCAATGTGCTACCCACTGTCCCGGAGAAAAAGAAGAAAATTGACGAGAGGACTGCTTGAATTAATTTCAGCAGCTCATAACTCCTCTAAGCCGCATTGCAATTTATTTTGTTTTATGCTCCACACAGTGATCAGCCTTAAAAATTTAGACTTGGTCCCCTTCCTATAAGAACTGGATAACCCAAACTGCATGAAATACCACATCCTCTCTGAAGGGAGGCAAGAGCAACCTCACACTAATTTCGGCCTAAGTGAACTCCACTTCACTCCTAGGCACAGAGACTGACTTGTTGCTTCTGAGACATAAACATGCACATAGTCAAAGGGGATTCCCTCAGTTGCGTGGGGGGGGGGGGCACCTCTACCTCTGAATGTGAGCCCACTGCCAAAGCAGGCATGCATCTGTAATGCCTGTGATTCCGTATGTGATACCCAAATGCATCCCCTGCAAGTCACATGGCATCATGTCAAAGGACACATGTTCGTTAACCGTGCTCATGTCTGTTGTCTCCATTTGATTGATGGGTTTAACCACTAGTTTAAGTTTAGCTGCAGACGTGCATAAAGTAATATGTGATTTGTTACTATTGTTGAGTTTGCGGAGTGGTCGTGCCTAATGAGAGACGAAGCACTGAGGGATTCATGATCCCTCCCCTCCTTCATCAAAGGTAATAAATGACATATTATACTCTGCAGATCTGCAGTTAGGACTTATGCTATAGCATTTTTCATGTGTATTTTTTACCAAATGTTTTAAGTCAAAACCAGGATAAAGAAGCTAAATTGAGCAACAAGGCAAAATCACACCAAATAGATATGAGACTACAAGAAACATGGGGGCATATGTACAAGCCCCTATCGCCACGGGAACGTCACTTTTTGTGACGTTCCCGTGGCGATAGGGGCTTTGCCTTATGTACAAGGCAGCGTTAAGCCACTTAACATGGCTTAACGCTGCCTTGTACATAAGGCACCCTTTCACGCTATGTTTAGCGTGAAAGGGGCGTGCAGTGGATGTTGTGGTGGGCGTTCCACCACAACACCCATTGTATTTGACTCTGCCCCTATGTACAAGGGTGGCGTACATAGGAGGCAGCGCCAAAATTAAGACCAGGAAAACCCTGGTCTTAAGGTGGCGAAACGAGGAGAAATGCATTATTTCTCCTCGTTTTGCTTTTCCATGTGTGCTGCCTTGTGCAGCACACATGGAAAAGCAAAATTCCATGGTTTGTTTATGTACAGGAAGGTGTCCCTTCCTGTACATAAACAAACCTTTTAAAAAATGCCATTTTGTGACTTTCATGTGTGCTGCATGAAACAGCGCACATGAAAGTTACAAAATGGCATTTTAGGATTGTTTATGTGTAGGAAGGGACACCTTCCTACACATAAACAATCCTCCCCTGCACACAGACACCCTTCCACTCTGGTGCAAGGGTGCCTGCGTTGGCGCTATGTTGTTAAACTTAGCACCATCGCAGGGGGAAACGCAAGGCTGCACAACATTCTTGTAAATATGGTGCAGCCTTGCGTTTCCAAAGTGGCAGAGCGTGTCGTTAAGCCCAGGAGGCTAACGACACGCTCCGCCACTTCTATTGTACATATCCCCCATTGTTTCTTTGTCTAAAATAATCGTTACAAACAATCTGTGAGGCAGTGTATTTGTTTCATGTCACTTTTGCTGTATAGTGGTGACCTTACACTGTAGTAATGCATGTGTGAATGTGTGTTTATTAGCACACCTGCTCTAAACAATGTGTTGTTGGGCGACATTTATTTTCACTGCCATGGCACATATCGAATTATTGGTAATATACTTTTTAAGAGAAAAGTTTTGAGATATAATTCGAAAATATACATTCTAACTTTCCCAACACAAGACAAAAATCCAGACTATTAAAAGTTTTGTCTGGTGATGTGCCATAAAACTAAAAACTTGTCCCTGCAAGTCGGCAGCCTAAGCCGTGTGCCAGAGTTTGTTATGCATCAGTTACAAGGAGCCATATGCACTGGTCCCTGGGCATTTCAACATATCATGTCAGCTGCAAGATCTCTGTAAACTCATTTGCAATGAGAAGGAGCAATTAACACTGTTTGTGTAATCTCCGCTAATATTTGTTTTTTATATGAACGTTATTCACAACAAATCAAGTTTCTCTCTGTCGTTAAAAAGTACAGAAAATATCAAATATATTCTTTTTTTGATATTAAAACCATAAACGTTTGATTCATTTGAGAGGTTTAAACATAACCTTTGAAGTGCTTTAAACCCAGATCTATGTGACTAGGGGTGAATGTTTGCATTGTTCAGCATTCCGTCCATCATTTGTTCGTTTTGCTTTAAAGGTAGCCAAAAGTATGACTGAGCACATTTACTGGGTGGTACACGATGGGCAATGCTTAGTTTGAAAAATCAAACTTAAACATCACATGTAAATGAAATTATAGGGATTTCTTTTATACTGATGGACCGGCGTTTTTCTCTAATATTTGGTTCCATTTTAAAAGCAAGTAGACGGATCCTAAAATTGGCTAAATAATCATAAAAATAATATTAATACGACTACTCATAATAATACTAATAATAGTAATAATGATAATAATACATATTAATAGCTTTATTATTTGAACTTTGCATAATATTATTTGTAATAGCAGCAGTAGTCGTACGGAGGATAATAATAATAATAACAATAATTAAAATGAGACTACTACTAATATTGTTAATAATAAATGTACTTTATTATTTGTATTGTGCATATAATTATTTGTAGTAGTTGTAGTAGCAGCAGCATACGTACAAAGGATAATAATAATACTACCACTACCACTACTACTATTACTAATAATAATATAATACAATAATAATAATACATATTAACAGCTATTTGAACGTTGCATATTATTATTTGTAGTATCAGCAATAGTCGTATGAAGGATAACATTAATAATAATAATAATAATAATAATACCAATAATAACATTGACGGGCCAATTAAAATTGTAATAATAGCACAAGTAATTATCGGTGCTGATAGCAGTCATTGAGAAAGGGTAGGTATGAAACCAGTGATGACAAGCAGCAGTGGTGTTACAATACCCCGCGCCCGGGCATTGTGCTCCCTCATCCTAAGAGTAGGCAACCCTTTAAACCCATCCTTTATAAACCTGGCCCCCAGTTCACGCCGGAGCCTGCAGTCCTTCTGCCTTTTTGGCAAAGATGAGAACATTCAGGAAATCACCTGAAAAGTGGTATCAGGAAGATTTTTTTAATGACTGACTTCATGCAGGCATTTTGCAAATAGCTGACATCTTTGCTGTACGCGGAGTTATTGATTTCTCTAGAGTTTTTTACTCCATCATTAGAGTCACTGTTTCTTCAGACTAAAAGAAGTGAATCTGGGGAGTCGGACGCACAGCACCCAGAGCCCAATTCACAACGGAATTACTGAAACGATGTAATTATATATAGATATATCTCTCGCTGGCTTTTTCGATTTGCAAGTCTAAGGAGATTTTCATACATCTCTGGATTAAGCTTCTAAATCAAGTGAAATGATTTCCATGCCTATATGGCCAAAGGGTTTGATAAGCAAGAGCAGTAGGTATAGGGGACAACATTAGCATATGTAACCTTTTGCTTCTTTTTGCACCTCTAAATACATTTCAAGTTGGAGAATCCTCCTGCCCTTCCAACTTGCAAAGAAGGATGGCATTGCTGTCTCTTTCACATGTACACACCTTGCAAACACACGTCTACTTATTTTCTTATTAAATGCATTTGCGTTTCCAGGCTAAATGTTTGTGAAAACATATATGTTCACCCTGTGCCCCTGGGACATCCTTGTCCCACTATAGTATCAGATATGTCAAACATTATGAACAGTACTTGCTAGGCAGAAAATCCTGCAAGTTTGAAAATATGGATAGCAAATTCAGTTTTATGAACTGGGATGTTATGAAGCTGAATATTAGCTTTGCGAACACTTTGCATGAAGGCTTAACCACACAAGTTATGTATTGTCTTCAGAGTTAACTGTCATGCAGAAAATTGTCAGACCTGTTACTAAAGGGGATTATTTTCGGGGTGTGCAAAATTTGCGTAATTTGCTTTTGAATAAATATACAAATCTGGGGGAAATTTCACGAAATTTTGCATAGCTGCGCAAAATGAAAATACGTCTCTTAGCAATATATTTTTCTGCAAAATGAGTTCTTGTATCAATTTCTGACACAAGGACCCATTTTGCAGTAAATAAATAGCACAACAAACACAAGTGAGGCGAAAACAGCCTGGCTGTTCACATTATTCCAGCACACTTGCAATAAAATGCCTTTCACAAATTCCAAGTAATTGCGTAGGGTGGACAAATGGCAAGATTTTCGGAATTTCATAGAACAAGAGGTATGCAAAATTCACAAAATGATACAAAATATGCTGTCGCAATTCACATTTCGCCCAGCCGGGAGGTCCACTCGTAATACAGTGGTCTAAAGCCCACCAGCATTGCCATTTTTCAGCATATGCAGCTTCGGAGGTCCGGTGGTCGGACCGTCGAAGACGTAATAAGCTCCTTAGAGTTCACTCAGGCCTAGAATCTAATAAGTCACTGTTTCCCATCATTGGTGTGAGGGAGAGATGAAGGCCAGCTCACTTCACCCACCCACCGACTCAAGTGTGCGATGTGAGAGCACGTCAGGAGATTTGACTGAAAGAGCACTACCCCGGAAACATATATTTTTTACTTTTTCACACTTAAGGAAGAGGTGGGAAAGTAACATGCATGGTTGGGCTCATCTAGTTATGCCCTATTACTTAGCGGTAATCTTCATTACTCCTGGTCCCGTTGTCCTTGTCCCATTCCTTACAAAGTGGAGCTGACTATCTCCACGACAGAAAAAAAGAACAGGAGAATGCTGGGACACCTGATCCCACCCCTAAACTGGGAGTACATAAGCAGTACCTACCCAGCATTCTGCCTGTACTACCAAGCCACCAACAGGAAGGCCGGCTGTCCGGGATGGAGGGAGGGGCATAAGGAATGGGGCGAAGACAACAGGACCAGGAGTAAGGAAGATTACCGGTAAGTAATAGGGCATTACCCCCGGTCCCTCAAGTCCTTGTCCCATTCCTTACAAAGTTAAGCATACCAAAGCCAGGAACCCGGCCTTCTGAACTCCCTAGAACACCAGGAACACCATACCGAAAGCAACATCCCAAAAGAAGCAAACGGGAGAACCACAGGCAAAAATTACAGGCAGCAGCACGAAACCCGCGACGCCCCCAACCAAACAACAGGGCCGAATCCACCAAAACAAGCAGGAAATGACAAAGAAGCACAAAACAAGGAGCTAAACCACGGAGCCAATACCCAAAGGGCAGACAACCCACCCCGGGAACACCTCCAAACCAACCACAGAGGAGGAGAACCCAACAAGAAAGGACCAGAGACCGATCCCACCAGAAGGACAGCAACAAGGCCACCCACTGAAGAAGACCCAAGGAAACCAGACATGGCAAGAAGCCAGGGCAACATCAACAGGGACCAAAAGGAAACCCCAGAAGGGGCTGAAGCAACCAGGCCCCCCCAAAAACAACCAGCACAAGGGGGCCCAGAAGAAGCGGAACCGCTCCCAGGGCACAAAAATCCTGGAAGGGCAACCGCCCCCGCAAGAAGGCCGCCAATGCCAGGAAGACCACACTGCACCCAGAACCAGCAGCAGAAATGACAGAGAACGACCTCCAGCAGACAAGGGAAGAAAGCCCCACACCGCTGAAAAGAATCCACAACGACCCAACCAGAAAGCCAAGGGGAAGCATGGAGAGACCCAACAGGCCCCGCTGAAAGCAGGAGACAAAGGAACGACACGACCAACCCCAACACACCGGGGGAGACCCCCAGCAGACCAGCCCAGACAAAAGAGGACAGGGCCCGCCAAAAGAGTCAAGGCACAGACTCAGAGGACAAACCAAGGGCAGGCCCACACAGAGCAAACCAGGAAGAGAGGGAGCATTCACCAAGAGCAACCCCACCCCCCCAACCCAGCAGACCCAGCCATCAGGGAGCCCAGAGGACAGTGCCAGAGAAACCCCAGAGGATGACCATGCCATGGGGCAGGAACGTCCAGCACCAACCACCAGTGTAGACACTAGACAACAGCCAAAAACACCCAAACCCGGAGAAGGACCCGGGCACAGGGACAGGCCAACAGTCCAGGACCGAGGCAACCACCCTGAAAGCCGGGGACACCGGGACACAAACCCAGCACCCCGCCTAACAAAGGCAAGGGAGAGACCAGACGCACAACCCCCCACCAAAACATGGCCAACAACTGGACCCCATCCAAGGAAAGCAAGGGACAGACGCCAGCAGACCCTGACCCAGACCAGGGCACAATACCAAGAGTGGGGAGAGGCAAAACTCTCAAGGCCATGAGACCAGGGGAACCCAAAGACCAAACAGTGCCAACACGTAAGAAGCCGCCACAAACAACTCCCACCAAGGGAGACACCCCCAACCATAAACCCAGGGGCCGACCACAGGGGAAAAACATGGGACCAGGGAAGACCAAACCACCAGCCACCGAAGAAGAACCTGGAACAGGGATGGGGAAAACCCCCAACTGAACCAACAGTCGACCAACCGGCCAGGACTACAAAGTACTACACCACGGAACCACCCCAGGCGAGACCCAAGAGCAGCCACAGAAGGGAAAAAACAGGAGAGAAAAACAGGGTGGCCCACAGCACAACCTTGCAGATGCCCTCACAAACCCCCGAGAAGCCAGCAGACTGAACAACAGACATGCCAGCAAGACACGAGGCCCCCATCAAGGCACCCCCACAGACCCGGAAGGAGCGGCACAGGGCCAACCGCCACAACCCCAAAACCCCCAACACCGAGGGCACAGAGAAAGGCTCAGGAACCAGCCACAGCCAGGCCACACAGGGAACTCAAAGTGGCAGGAAGACAGGGAGGAAGCCAGGCAGCCCACACCTGCAAGCCAACACCAAGGTCCAGCCCGCACCAGGCAGGCACAGAGGAGAGGCCAGAGGAAAGGGCAAGAAGGCCAGCCCGGTCGCCAGCAACACCAGACACAGGACCGCCAATCACCAAGGGGCGAAAGACCCACACCCAAACAAGGCGCAAAGTGACCAGAGAAAGGAAAGCCAGACAAGGGACACAGTCAGACACCCAAAGGCTACCCCCAAGGGACCAAGGCCCCAACTTCCAGAGCTGGAAACAACCAGACAGAAAAGGCACCATCAACCCCCGCATAGGCAAACAAGGGGCCAAACAAAGGGACAGCGAGGCCAAGACAAACAGAGGCAAAGCCAAGGCCCCACAATCAGACCGGAAGACTCAAGGCCACACCACAACCCAAGGAAGGACGAGCCCGGAGAACCCAAAGGCACACAACCCAACGAGGTGGAAGGGACCTGAAGAGGGATAGGTTAGAAACCGGACCCCAGCAGACTCAGCAACCACAGAGCCACCAAAAAGACCCAGAAAGAACAAGGACCAGAGACACCACAAGCACAAAACTAGCCCCCAAACCAGAGTGCACCGGCCGGAAAAAAAACAGCTGGAAGTTGCGCAGGACTACCAAAGGACCAAGCCCAAATGACAAGCCCCAAGTGGAAAGTGACAGGACCAAGACAACATCGCAGGCACCCCACAAACCGGGCCAGTGGCAACCAGGCACACCCGGGACATCCTGAACAAAGCCCCTGCAAAGCCACAGACCCATGGCTGAAGCAAAGCCAGGGCCGAGACAAGACACAGACCAGAAACAGGGAACAACAGGGCTGCCAAGCAGGAGCGAAATTGGAAAAGTCGCAACGCGGCACACACCCCAGGTCAGGCAGACACCAAACAACACTGGCCTCCCCACCAACACCCCCACCAACTAGGTAGAAGCAACAGGGGAGAAACCAAGGAGCCACAGAGGCAGATGCGAAGGACGACACACAACACCCAGCCCCCACCAGCGGCAAACGAACTGACAGCAGAGAGGCAGAGGACCCCCAAAAACAGCCAAAGCACTTGCAAAGGAACCAAAGAGGGAAGAAGGAAACCAGAACATGGCACCCATCCCTCACTAGCCAGTCCAAGCACAAACCAACCACCCTGCACCGGGCAACAGGTAAATACCAACTCCGGCAGCCAGGTATACCAGGGGCACCACCAGCGCAGCCCCCGAGCCAACAGCCAACTACGGACAGTCGGGGGAGACCAGCGAAAGACAGCAGAGGCACAGCGCACCAGCGAACCCCAGCACCAAGGGCCATGCCAGGTCAGAGAGAGGGCACAACCCCAACCCCCACCCCCCCACGCGAGAACAGAACCCAAGAAGTAAGGAGGCCGGGGACCCCAAGGGCCAAACGCAAGCTGCAAGAAAT
Source organism: Calotriton arnoldi (assembly GCA_963921515.1). Lineage (NCBI taxonomy): Eukaryota > Metazoa > Chordata > Amphibia > Caudata > Salamandridae > Calotriton > Calotriton arnoldi. The sequence goes on from CAWUFW010000839.1 coordinate 2,592,637, forward strand.
GCGACACACCCACCGGGGAGAAAGGAAAGCCTGAACGAAAACCGACCGGGGAGGCAGACGCCACACAACACCATCAATGCCCACCAGCCAGCTCAGGCACAGACCATCAACTCAGCGCGGGGCAACAGGCAGAAAACATATTCCAAGCACCAGGGAGGCTGGGCACACCGAAGGCCATAGCCAGAGAGCCACAACAGGAGAAAAACCGCCATGCGGTGCTTACCCCTGGGGCAGGCAGACTCCCCAACACACCACCTGCTCCCATCATCCAGCCAAGGAACCGACAACAAACTCAGCGCAGAGCAGAAGGCCATCCAGAAACACCCCCTGAAAGAGAGACACAACAGAGACCCAAACACAGACCAAGCAACAGGGATGCCGGGGTCACAAAAGGCCAGTGAGTAGCCTACATTATCAGGCAGTCCCAGGTGGCCTTCCAGGGAGGGATCACACCAGTCCCAAACTTGAGAGCAGACCAGAACACATGCAAGAAGGGTGATACGGCCGCAGGCAGAACCAGGTCCGGAAAAAAACTGCTATGCGGTACTCACCCCCGGGGCAGGCAGACACCATCACACACTGTCTGCCCCCACCAGCCAGCCCAGGCGCCCTCCATCAGACCAGCGCTGGGCAAACATGAAAAGCTGCAGCACATGGCATCCCCAGGCGGTCTCACATCCAGGTAGAAACCAAGCTATACCCTGCTTAACACTGGAGATCAGATGAGAGCAGGTGCCACCAGGTGCCACCAGGGCATAAAGGCCGCATGCAGGAAAGACCACACTGGCCAGCCAGGAACTCCAGGGGCACCACCAAGACAGGCCCGAGTCCCCTCACAGCATCAGTAGCGCGTCATACAGATCAGCCCAGCCACAGGAAGACGCACCCTCCAACCCGGAACAGACCGGGAGGACAAAATGCAGGTCCCGGCAAGCCTGGCAGGCCAGGAGACCACACAGCAGGATGTTGAGGAGAGCGCAGCAGCCCAACGGCTTCCAGAGAAGACTGCAGCAAGAAGCAGTAGCAGCAGGTTAGTCAACCAGCAGCCACATTGCATTCTGTACTTCCAGTGGGAGGGGGTGGGGTTAGGTGTCCCAGCATTCTCCTGTTCTTTTTTTCTCTCGTGGAGATAGTCATTTCCACTTTGTAAGGAATGGGGCGAGGACCGGGGGGTAATGTAGTTGTTTGAATAAGAGACGTGCTCACAGTTGTATTGGCTATAGCCACTGGCACCCTGGTCATTTTTGGCACAAATAACTTCATGTGCAGTTTAATTTGGACACATGCATGAAAGGACCTTTATTGAATTAGCGCTTACACACGTTCTGCTTTTTAAAAAAAATAGTGCATGTGCATAAAACACGCATGCCAAGACTACTGTGTCGTGCAGTTCCTATATTACCCATACAGGACCTGCGCGTTCGGATAACATGAACTGTGGGCTTGGTGGCAGACTGACTCTGAACACCCCTACCGAAAATGTTAGCCTGTTTGCATTAGCTAGCTCACAGTGCCACTAGTGTCTACTCTTATCGGGGAGAGAATAGTTTCTGGCAACCTTAGAACATGACAACCCTGATCCCTCAGGATTGTGGAAACAATATACTACTTTTCGCTCAGTCACTCGTGCTCACTTATTCGGTCTCAGAGAATTACACAGAAGAAGCAGTCGGGCGTTTTACAATAAGTATTTATTGCACAGTTGTTCTTCTAGTGTAAAGTAGATGTGCTGCAATAATTGTTAGTAGCAGATATATATAATCAGCAGTATGGTGAATATAAATGGATAGTACAGTTCTACCATTTTGCAATAATCATAAATGCATATATGGATATAAAATGCATGATAAAAGAAAGCGCGTACTCCTACGATGCCTATCTAGATGTACCTAAGTGCAACTAGCATGTGGGTAGGTGTGAAGCCAAGAATCCCTCTAGGATTTGATCGAACCCTATTACCTGGAGAGAGAGTGTGTGGGACCAAGTCCTGTTCTTGAGTTGGACACCCCATAAGGGATGTGTTAGACCGCTGTCAGTTGGAGCGTCTGCATGCAGGAGCCTCAGCGTCTCTGGTCAGTGTGGTTGCCTGGAAGTCTCGGTTCCCTCTGAGAAACACTAGCAAGAGGTGCTGTATTTATACAGAAAGTATCTAGGGTTCCTTTGTCCCTTGTTGCTTGTATTAGCCATTGTTGGATTTGAGGATGACGTATGGGATGAACCGTGTTCATAGATATGGGGAGGAAGGTGGTGTAGCCCCAGCCTGGTTTCTAAGAACCCTTATGAATATTCATTCATACTGTGTGAGTCTATTGATGGATTTATAGGACTCTATTGTTTAGGAGAAACCCTCCTTCTGCACCCAGGACTAGAACTAGGTAAAGGTTCAATCCTAAAAGGCTCGTTACAGTATAGTGTAGGGGAGGTAATGTAGGTGAAGGGGTATGATGTTACCCGGGCCTATATTAGGGTACCTATATGGAACATAACACCCACTCCTCTTCCGAATAGTCAATATTGATAAAATGCCAGCGAACCACTATTTCAACTAGGTAGCTGCGCATAAAAATATCAGTGAGCCACGTAAAAACATATTTCTGAAACATTTAAAACATTTAAAAATAGTCTAAGGTGAAAAATTCTACTGAAAGTCAGTTGTTTTGGAAATGTCATTATAAGCCAAAGTCCTAGATGAGTTCGTTTATATAGGTCGAACCACTATAAGCGTCAGGAGGCCATGCTTTTCAGCGAAAGTGTCAATATTAAAAGAAATGTTCCAGTTGAGTTTTAGAAAAAATGAACAAACTGAATTCTTTCCCAGCACACGATGAGCCAATTTTAGATTAAGTGTCCTGGCTGGGAGATGCAACATCATCGTTGCTTGCTGCTGCATGGGACGGTCCTTGCAACACCTCACAGAGTACCTCGATGGAGCACAGATGATATTCAGCACTGCCAACAGCTGGTGTAGAGGCATTCGGTGTCGTTGTCGATACCTGGGTGCTAGTGGTGCTAGTGGTGGAGCTGATGCTCAACCCAGTTGTAAAAGGCACCTGCGGATTCTCGAGGAATGCAGCCATCAAGAAGGGAATACGCTGGGGACATTGCCGAGCATGGGCCCTCAGGGGTTCCAGCCGGGTATTCAAGTCCGCAGGCGTGTCCGTTGCAAGTGTCAGACAAAGATCCAACACGCATTCTTCACCGCAAAACAGGCATCGAAGAACAGGTAAGATGCAGTCCATCCAGACTGGTTTAACGATAGGAACCAAGAGGCACTTAGTTCCCATAGGCGAGGTGTGCCCAGATGCTGTACCATGCACTCACGGTATTTGCGCTCCAGGAGCGCTTTTGCCATCTCGTTGGTAATTGGGCCGTCCATTGCGGAGCAGAAAAATGACAATCAGGATTCCTGCGATAGAAAGCAGGATCAGCGGGAGACCTCCAAAAACGCTTCCCAATACGAAGTGTATAAAATTTGGAATAACTCCGAGGATTGTCTGAAAGGTGCATAGAAATCCTGACCCTATGGTCTTAAATAGGTGTACAATACCACTCGTATCAGACATGTTAAAGATACGACTCACCATTTCTGCAAAATGAAAGGGGCAGTTTGTACGTATAAGTGCCTGTATCTCAGTCGAGGTCCTTGCGATTTGAAGATCAAATGTCTCTCGAGCCTTAGGTTAAGGGTGCGGTTTGTTGTAAAAGCATAGCTTTCAGTCTGCTCAAAGTATCAAACTGTATAAAGGAAACATTCAACGAAGGCCATAACGGCACCTCCCTGACTGTACTTGTTGTGGGAAACAATACTTTCATAGAGCAAGTGACCCTGGAGTTCACAGTGACCAGATAGGCAATGCCCGGAAGCATCCCACAGCAACCCTGATCGTTCAGCATCAAGTAACTCCCATTCGAGAGCAGCTCGAATACCGGTCTAATCACGGCTGCTGGAGTCCCTTTCATGTGGCAGGACAAGTTTGCTATTGAACCATTGCAACCTCCGTGCAGTGAAATGTCCTGGCACATGAGAGAACCGCTTAAAGCGTTCTTGCAGTTTATACCGCTTAGAAACACTTCTCGATCCCCACTCCGGCATCGAAATCTGTACGGTAATTCCCAAGATTCCTTAATGTATTCCTTACCCAATTTTTCATATTTGCCTGCCTGCCTTTGCTCAAGGCAATACTGAAACTGAAAGGTAGTGACCGGTAGAGTTATATGGCCATGGATTAGCCATTCCGTTGATGGGGATTCTGCTACCGTAAATGGTAGCCTATCCAGGATTTCAATGCGCTACATTGTATACTTAGCTCCCCTTTGTGCCATTTCTATTTGTTTATCTGTTAGATTGTATCCAGAAAACAGAGACGTACTGTTGATAAAACGCCAAAGCACATAGCCTTCACGCAAAGATTGCAGTGTCCAGCTTAACGACCTAATAGAACGTAACTGAGATTGCCCGTGTTGTAACATGGCCAAATCTTGTTCCAGTATGTCTATTGCAGAAGATACAATGTTGCCCAAGGAATATATCCTGGAGGTTAAAGTTGTTAACACATTATCCACTACCGCTAATGCCTTTTCTAAGTTAATACGGTCTATTTCCCGTATCCTCTCTGTGGCCTCTTGTTGGGATATTTTCCAGTTTTCATTGTAGGCAGCATAAATGCCAGCATATATGAAACGTTTTTGACGGGGTTTCCTGGGACCTAATAAAAAATCCCTAAGTTCCATGTCTTGTGTGAGTAAGGATAAGTGTTGTTTTACATCTGTAAGTGTTGAGGTCTCTAGCCAATCAAGGCACAACTTCCTAACACTGTAGGATGTCACTACCCCTGGATGTTCTCTTTGTACATAGCGTGGGTCTGGCCTGTGGATATGAAACCCTTCCGTTATACCCCCGAATCTTCTCTGACATATGTTCGTGTCTAAAGGCCAAACTACCCATTTCTTCCAATCAGGGTCTGTTCTATTGTACTGTAAAATATCATCTAGTGTTGCCCCATCTTGTGTAGGTAAATTTTGCCACCCCTCCATATGTGATGGTGTTGGAAACCGAGGTGTGTTCAGGTCCTTGGTTTTGGCTAGTCCAAGACAGGACGTCTGTTGCACAGTGTCATTTAGAAATATCATCTGCTGTGGAATGAGGCACGCTCTAAATAGCGCCTCTGTTCCCTGGACTTGCCAGTCTCTAGAACCCCAGACTGATTTTAAGTCTATTGTGTCCTTCCATAGGTCAAAACCCTGTTCAGACAATTGGGTGATAAAGGAAGCAGAGTATATCTGTTTAGTGTTTGTTAAATAATTTTTAGTGCCGTTGTCGGTGTAACCTTATAATAATATGAGATCGGGTCAGTGGTGTTAAACCCTGAAAAATATAAAAATTTCTGTGCAAATGTTTGCGAACTACTTTTAGGTGGTGTAGGGCAATGTTCCCACTGGTGGTACTCAAAAACATTTCTAGGTGATATAAATTTGTGTAGGAAATGATGACCATAATGCTGATAACAGTACAATGTGTTGTAGTCTTAAGTACCTTCTAACATTTCATTGTTCGGAAATGCAGCAGTTTTCTCTAAGTCAGACAACATATCATTAACAACTTCAGAGTCCCAATCATCAGAAAATGTACTGGAGGTAATGATATCACTTAATGAAATGTTAAATACATGAGAATTTTTTTAAAGTTCAGTTGGACCGAATATTTCGAAATCAACCTTGTCCTAAACTATACCGTCTGGTATAGGAACTGCTGTAATGTTCACTGATGACAAGTCTCTCTGTTCACGATGGGACGATTGATGTGGCTTCAGAATTAAATTGACTTTTTGTGTTGCGGAGCTTTGTTGCAGATATCGTCCATTAATAAGCATGCTAAAAGTTATAACTAAGCCTACCCAGAAAAGAAAAAATAGTAACCCAGTAATTACCCATAGTTCTACCCAAGGTGATACCAGGTAAGTCTTTTTGAGAAAGTTCACAAAGTCTTTAGCTTGCTGTTTACGTGATTTTTGGGCTGGCATCGTTTCAAGTTCACTTGGATCCAAAGAAAACGTATCAAAGTTCATGTAGCCAGAAGCAGCTCGATCAATTGTAGGAATTGCATCAGGATTTGTTGAAATCGCATTTTGCTCTTGTCGAGGCATGTTGACGTAGACGTCTGTATTTGGTCTAATTGCAACTTGTGTGTCATTTTGAATTGTATTTTGAAGATGAACTTCTGGTTCAAGGGGAACGAGTTCCATAGCATTGTTGCTTAGTCCTTCATTCCGTACAGGAGGCTCTTTGAACGTGATGAGTCTTTCTGTTTGAACTTCTTGGATGGTAGCTAGAGGAGGGTATCAGCTACTGTGGAGTCCACAAGGCCTACTGTTCAGTATCGGCCACATAGTGTGGTTTGATTAGGTCGATTGAGACAAATCTTTTCTCCTTTTTCCCGGCAAGAGGCGGCAAAAGTACAGTTCTTGTTCCTTGGACTGCTAGGACAGGTACAGGCTTTCTGTATGATGGTCCAAATTCTTTTTTGTCCGCTATTTTTTCTCTGACCAGATCCCCAACCTTTGGGATCCAGACAGGTCTTGCCGTGTTTGCCTTTACTTCCCCAGTGGCGGTCTGTTTCTGGAGGATGTTACTTTGCTGTGTCCTGGAATCATTTAGATCCTGTAAAACGATCATGGATATCAAATGGTTTCTCATCCGCCACTGCGCCTTCACAATCAAGATCAGGTACCCACATTCTTGTCCCAAATAGGACCTCGTAAGGATTGACACCCCCTAGAGAATTTCTTGGCTGGTTATTGAGTGCTCGCTGTACCCCGTAGAGATGATTGACCCAACTACTGCCCTTGCCTAATACCCTAGCTGTTAAAGATTGCTTTAAGTCCCGGTTTTTCATCTCCACAACCAAATTTCCCTCAGGATGGTACGGAGAGGAGTACTGCAATGCTGCACCCATACTTTCCATGGCCTCTTTGTAAGCCTGAGAGCTAATCGCCGGGCCACGGTCAGAATGTAATGTGCCAACTGCGTATGTCCCGATAAAGATTCTCAAATCTTTTATAACAGTTCGAGCGTCAGCCGAGCTCTGAGGCCAAACCCATAGGAATCTTGAGCATGAATCCACTGCAACCATGATATACTTGTAACCCCCATCAGATTGTAAGGGGCCGCAGTGGTCCAGATACGCACAAGCGAGAGCTTTGTCTGATTTTAGTAACGCTGTCTGTGCCTGGCGTTTTATGGTGGAGCCTTTCATCTGTTGGCAGATGTCACATTTCAAGACGTAGTCTTTAGTTTGTTTTGTTAGACCTGGCCACCAGTAGCGCTGTTTCAACAATGAAATAGTCGCTGTAACGCCTGTATGCGCAGAGCCCAAACCCTTGTGTGCTGCTAGAATAAACCTTGCCTACGATCCATATTTGGTATTACTCTGTCCCCCACTCCAGGAATCTGAGCAAATGGAATGTTGTTTGCATCTAACTTGTAGGAGTACTTGAGAGGAAATTTCTTTGGTACTGCTCCGCTGTTTTTGGTTGAAGAAATGACAGCGACCATAATCTCACCATCTATCCTCGTTTTTGAACGAGTGATTGCAGCTACGGAAGCTGTGCATACAGCCCCCTTCGCGGCTTCATCAGCCAATGAATTCCCTTCAACGTGAACGCCATCACGCTGATGACTCAGTGTATGAATCACGTGAGCCCTCGGTAGTTCGTTCTTTAACTCAACTACCTGTTCCCATAGCATTTTATGCTTAATTGTGCCACCTTTTGCGTCTTTAATCACGTTCTGTTCCCAATGATATAAATATTCATTGAATGACTGTACACAGTAAAAGGAATCACACACAATTAGTGTGGGGAATTCGTGATCCGTATTTACAAGTGCCAGTATCAGTGTTTTTAACTCTGCCAACTGAGACGTGCAGTCTCTTAGAGATTGCGTTTTGGTGTAACTTGGATGGAATTTTCCCTCCCGCTTCCGACCTTTAACGATTGCACATGCTGCGCTGTATTGTTGCTTACTCCCTATGGCCGGTTGAGCAGAACCATCAGTGTAAATAATATAGTCATACTGATCTAGAGGCAACATTTTGTTTGGTAGAGGATATTCTTGTTCGTATTGCAGGAATGCCTGTGTTTTTAGACTTGGATCAAATCTGTATTCAACATCCGTTGCAGCAAGGGAATTAACCCATTGTATCCATCTTGGATGTAAGGCTTTAGCATTTGGAATGCTAGCCTTTGTAACAGCTTCTAAAGCTGGTACTGGGGTCACGACTATTATGCGTTTTCCCTGGGCCAGGGCTCTTTCTCTTGCTACAGCGGTCTGAACTGCTGTCAGGATTTTTTCTGTTGAAGTGAAACGCATTTCTGCGTTTGTGTACTGGTGTGATTTGTATGCGATTGGTACTGTTTCGCCTTCATTGAAGGTTAAGTAAGTGTACCCGCATTGACCTGCTATTACACGGATCACTAGGCTGCGTACGTTTACTCTTGTCTGTAAGTGTTTTGAAGCTATCATGTCTTCTTGTAGTGAACGTAGGATGTTTGTGTGTTCCTGTGTCCATTGTCTGACTGAAAAGTCAGGTATTATTAAGTCGTAGAAAGGTTTTACTTTTTCTGCGTAATCTAAAATGTATGTTCTGCCGAAATTTAGGAATCCCAGTATCGATTGTAGATTTTTTAATGATCTTGGAGGCTGGAGCAGCGCACACTTTTCTAAAATGTTAGCTGCCAGGCTTTTCCCTTCACTTGAAAGCTCGTATCCTAAAAACAGGACATTGAGGTGGGCTATTTTAGATTTCTTAAAATTAAATTTGTAGCCCTCGGAGGCGAATCGCATGATAATGGTGCTCACCCTGGTCAAGTGCCTTTTTAAGTCATTGTCCGTCAGATAAATATCATCTACATAGGACAATGCTTCCTCATCAAAATTTTGGAGTAACTCTGTTACTCTTGCTGAGAATACCCCCGGGCTGTTCTTATACCCCTGGGGGAAGCGACAAAATTGCCGCTGGAACCCCAACGCTGAGAATGCGGTCAAATACCTGCTTTCAGGCGCTATATTTTGGCAGAAAAATCCATTTGAGATATCAAGTGTGGTTTTGTATTTTTTCTGCGCAATGTTATTCATTAATGCGGCACTGTGTGTGTTTTGGACAGCGAATGTCCTGGTGCATGTGTTTAAATGTCTGCAATCTAAAACTAGACGATATGAGTTGTCCGGTTTTGATACGGGAAACAAAGGATTGTTCATTGGTGAGGTGCATGTTTCAATCCCCCCTTGGTATTCAAGTTGATCTAAGATCTCCCTGACCTGTTTTTTAGCTTCTTGCTTTATTGGATATTGTCTCTGAGCATTTGGTGACACTTTTAACGGGATCACGTGGTGGGTTGAATCTTCATCCCATCCGGCATGATTTTTGTACAATGCTGGAGCTAGGGCCACTGCCCACTCCTGTGCATATGCATGTTTAAGATGAATGGGAACGAGGTCGGAAAATGCAGGAAAAATTACTGTTTCTCCCCTGGGGCACTCCATTGTGAATGCTGGCGGCCAATCTTGTTCAGCTAACAGGATGTCATAATCAGATGATAGGTTTTCCCAAAAGAGACCTTTAACTTTCCTGGGCTTGTCCCCTCCATTTGGAGTGTTATTTTGTGTAACTTATGTGGGACGCTCACCCTTGTGTCTGGTGTTTCCACTGTGATGTAATCATTCACGTCCGCTGTCACCAGAAATTCCATCAGGTTCTGGTGAGCTATTGTTACTTCTGCCGCGCTGTCTAGCTTCGTCTGAGCCCATTCCCCGTTCAGAAGTTGCGTCCTCAGAATTCTGGGCATGTCTGATCTTTATGCCTGCAACTTTCTTCTTCTTAAACTAAGGTTTTGATCTTGGCTTGTCTTCTTTTTTGGAAGTATAGTCTTGAGCGTGCTGCTTGTCTCTGGACTTTGTACGCTCTTCTTTGTGTTCTGACCGTCCTTCTCTCTCAGAGTTTTTCGTCGAGCCCTGAAAGGAACAAGAGGAACGTGTATCAGAATCCTGATACCTGTCAGGTTTCCTAATATTATCCCTATTCCTGAGGTTATACCTCTTTTCAGAGGGCTCCTGTGGGGGAGATCTGCCTCTGGATTGAGATCTGTTTCCTTTAAAGCTTTGTTGTTTTTTATTATCCCACTTCTTTTTAGAAGAAGCAGGTGTCTGCTTGGTAGTGTCCTTTTCAGAACTGCCCATTACTGATTACTGGATCTAATTACTGGATCCAGAGCTCCCTAGACGTTGTACTTCCCATAGGTCACACCTACAATAAATGCAGAGCAAAGAGGTCTCCCTGGTACTCCCCTAAATTACGGGAGCTCAAGCAACATTGCAAAAGGTTAGAGAGGAAATGGAGACAGACCTACGCAGTCTCTAGTAAAGCCAAATAAAGGGAGGCAATAAAAACCTATAAACTTGAAATCAAACTCACTCAAGCAGCCTTCTATGAGGAAAAAATTAAGGCAGCCTCCAACTCCCCCAAGGAGATCTATCGGATTGCCAAAACCCTCTCAAAACTGCACCAGAAGCAACCTACCTCCGACGATGCTCTATCCCGGTGCAACAATCTGGCGGAGTTCTTCCACCAGAAAGTACAAAATATCTACTCCACCTTCACTCCCATCCAGTCTGAACCCACTAACTGTTTAGGACGCGGAACTCAAGCCACATTGGAACTACTCCCTCCCTTAGATCTTGTATCTTTAGATTCCTTTATGCACCGGGTAAAGTCAGGCTCCCCCTTAGACCCAGCACCCCCCGGCGCCTTGCTACCAGTCATAGCAAACATCATACCAACTGTTCTCGACTTGATGAACGCCTCCATCTCCGCTGGAGTGGTCCCCCTGGCATGGAAATGTGCATGATAAAGGCCCTCTTAAAAAAAACAAATCTAGACGAGAACAATCTGAGCAACTATAGCCCAATCTCCCTACTTCCCTGGCTGAGTAAGATATTGGAAAAACATATTAACTCAGTGCTGGTAGAGTTTTTAGAAACCAACAACTTACTCCATCCCTCACAGACTAGTTTCCGTCCCCATCACGGAACCGAAACCTTCCTCCTTGCTGTAACGGAGGAGGCAAGAAGGTTCCTGGATCAGGGAGGCTCTGCGGCAATCATTCTTCTCGATCTCAGTGCCGCATTCGACACTGTAAACCACAACACGCTGATTCTGAGACTAAGGGATCTGGGTGTATCAGGCAATGCCATCGCCTGGTTACATTCCTTCCTAAGTGATCGATCCTTCCAGGTCTTTGAAGGCGATGTTGTTTCCAAACAGATGCCCCTTAGTTGTGGTGTGCCTCAGGGTTCTTCCCTGAGCCCCACATTATTCAATATTTACATGAGTCCCCTGGCAGAGATTGTCCTTCCATTTGGTATAAAAATCATCACCTACGCTGACGACACTCAGCTTGTGGTGGCATTAAACCACCCCGAAAAATCATCAAGTAACCTTGAAAGCTGTCTTAAGGAGGTGGCCAAATGGATGGAACTCTCTTGCCTGAAACTCAACGGGGACAAAACCGAAATTATGCTTCTGGGAAACTCCCCTTCTCTTAGGTGAGAGCAATTTTGGCCTAAATGCCTTGGCCCCGCTCCAGTACCCAAAGACCAGATCAAAAGCCTTGGCATTTGGTTGGACCGCTACCTCAGCTTTAACCTCCAAGCGGCGAAACTTTCAGCTGCCTGCTACGGTCTGCTGATGATGCTACGTAAGATACTCCCCCTTCTCCCATTTCAAGCAAAAAAAATCATGGTACAAGGTCTCATTCCCTCCCGTTTGGACTATGGGAACGCCCTGTATCTGGGGGCCCCGCAATCCACTGTATGCAAGCTTCAAATAATTCAAAACTGTGCAGCTCGCACGCTCCTCCAGACTGCTCACCGACAGTCCACAGCCCCTGCGCTACGGAGCCTCCACTGGCTACCGGTTAGGGAGAGAATCCAATTTAAAGCCATGTGCATTGCACACAGGGCTTTTTGGAAGACAGGCTCTTTAATCAGCCAGCCCTTGATAACACCCTACCAGCCAAACAGGCATCTCCGCTCAACATCCTCTTCCCTCGCCCTAATGCCCAGAATAAAGAGAGCCAGATGCGGTGGACGCTCCTTTCCTACAACTCCGCCAAGCTCTGGAATGCTCTCCCCCTCCGTATGCGGACGGAGCCCAATCTCCTATCCTTCCGCAAACTCTTAAAAGCCTTACTTTTTAACAACCGCTGATTCCTTCCTTGTCTGCGTCTGTCCACAGCGCTGGGATGCCTCAGGGTAGCTATCGCGCTATATAAATGTTTTTTTCATTTCATTTCATCAGTTGTGGTATTAATGCTTTCCCACCTAAACTGTCTCTGCCCAATTCTGCATATGCAGTTTCAATTCTTTTGGGTAGTTCGTGTTGTTGGTCTAACGGACTGAACTCCCGTAGGCGTTGGCGTATTGCCACTGAAGCTGCTTCCCCTTTAATATTAGCTAGTATTATGGCTGATACCTGGTCATAGTTACCTAGTAACTTCATCCCTAAATTTAGGGCAGGCCCTGCTCCGTACTTGTTTTGTATTTGTCTTAATACATCAGGTACTACTGCTAATGACGGGATACCATTCGTTCTGGTATAAATGGCAGCAAAGACTGTACCCCAAGTGGTACAATCCTCTAATTGTGGTATTATCCCCATGGGCAAGCAGATTGTCAGCATTCTGTGTTTTTCATATGTGGTAGTATTCGGGAATACTGCCTCTAGCTGAGTTATTTTCTGAGCTACCTAGAATGGTATTTGTTCACGTTTTGTGGGCATTTTACCCATTACCGCGTGTAATGTTTGTGGTGTAATTTTAGTTGCTGTACCCTGAATTTGAGTTCCATTTGTTGCAACTGTTGTTGGTTAGACTGTGAAAGTCCTCATGACAAACTGTGTCAGGTTTCTGTAGATTTTAATTAAATCCTTGTGTTGTAAGAGTAAGTCTGGCTGCGGCATTGTTTCAATGTCAGGATGTGGTGTGTAGGCCGCTAATATTGGCCATGTTGCGCCGTCTCCTCCGAGCGGGCCTAATCTTACTCTGTTTCTTATATGGGGTAGGGCGCCTTTAAACCAGTATAGGTGTTCCTGGTACGTGAGTGGAACTTCTATGTCCTTGCAAGGACCATATTCCAGTGGTGCATCTCCTTCTGTATAGTAGTGAAATGTCTGTGTTCTTGCATCTGCTTCTGGGAATATAACTCACGAATAGAATACCTCTGTTTTGTTTGATTTGTGTGCCTCAATTACGAAAGCTACTATACCACCCCTAGGTGTTAAACCATATTCTAGTAATTTCAGGGTGATAGTACGTCTAAATTTAGGTGCAATGAGAATTCCATCCACCTCTTCGTCTCCTGTTGAGAGGCGTCTAGCCACCACCGGGTTATCTTCGCTCTCAGTCATTTTGTAAAGGAGAAGTTTGATCAAGGGAACTAAGATAAGGTGTTATGCACAATTTGTAGGACCAACATGTCCTTCAAGCTTGATTAACCAACAGCTAATACATAGGATATTTCGCAAACTTAGCTGTGGCGGAATTTGTGCCCACCCACATCAGACGTCTCTGGCATTTTGTGAGTAGGGGTCTCTGAGAAATAGCATGACTGAACTAATCAGATTCTACTGTTAAATAAGTACCCAACCAACGTTGGTGGCGCCATGTCGTGTAGTTCCTATATTACCCATACAGGACCTGCGCGTTCGGATAACATGAACTGTGGGCTTGGTGGCAGACTGACTCTGAACACCCCCACCGAAAATGTTACCCTGTTTGCATTAGCTAGCTCACAGTGCCACTAGTGTCTCCTCTTATCGGGAGAGAATAGTTTCTGGCAACCTTAGAACATGACAAACCTGATCCCTCAGGATCGTGGAAACAATATACTACTTTTCGCTCAGTCACTCGTGCTCACTTATTCGGTCTCAGAGAATTACACAGAAGAAGCAGTTGAGCGTTTTACAATAAGTATTTATTGCACAGTTGTTCTTCTAGTGTAAAGTAGATGTGCTGCAATAATTGTTAGACAGTAGCAGATATATATAATCAGCAGTATGGTGAATATAAATGGATAGTACAGTTCTACCATTTTGCAATAATCATAAATGCATGCATGGATATAAAATGCATGATAAAAGAAAGCGCGTACTCCTACGATGCCTATCTAGATGTACCTAAGTGTACCTAGCATGTGAGTAGGTGTGAAGCCAAGAATCCCTCTAGGATGTGGTCGAACCCCATTACCTGGAGACAGAGGGGTCAATTCCGATCTCGGCCGGTAGGGCTCCGAATCGGATTCGGCTTTACCGGATCCGATTCGGAGCCCTGTTTCCCGACCGATCCGTACGCGCGTCCGGACGAGCGAGTACGATGCGAAATCGCCCGACCGACTCGTCCGGGCATCCCGACCGCTCCGACCGACTCGTTCCCGGCTCGAACCGCACCGACCGACTCGCTCGGACTCGACTCGCACCGCGCAATGGAGACGTTTCCCGGCCGGGTGAGTACGATGCGCGCCGCGAGCAGTCCGACCGAGCCGCACACTCCGGCTCAGAAGAGCTGTCGGAGCCGTACTTCGGGGGTCCGTGTCGGACCCCCTGAACGCGTAGCCGCGCGAGTCGCACACAGGGGGACCCATGGGTCCCCCTACCTGTGCGTGTACGGGGCGAATCGCTTCACCGCGTACACGCTGTGGGGGCGCCCTTGTCCGCATCGCACCCATTGAGTCAATGGGAGCCCGTGTACACGTCGTACAACAGGCTCCCATTGACTTCAATGGGAGTCCGACCGAATCGAGTCCGATAGCATACGGACGCATCGTACTCGTTCGGTCGGGCTGCACGGGTCCGATTCGGTCGGAAATCTCTCTGGGTCCGGCTCGGTCGGAGTGATTTCCGGCCCGAATCGGAATCGGCCCCAGAGTGTGTGGGACCCCGTCCTGGTCTTGAGTTGGACACCCCGTAAGTGATGTGTTAGACCGCCGTCAGCTGGAGCGTCTGCATGCAGGAGCCTCAGCGTCTCTGGTCAGTGTGTCGGCCTGGAAGTCTTGGTTCCCTCTGAGTAACACTAGCAAGAGGTGCTGTATTTAGACAGAAAGTATCTAGGGTTCCTTTGTCCCTTGTTGCTTGTATTAGCCATTGTTGGATTTGAGGATGACGTATGGGATGAACTGTGTACGTAGATATGGGGAGGAAGGTGGTGTAGCCCCAGCCTGGTTTCTAAGAACCCTTATGAATATTCATTCATACTGTGTGAGTCTATTGATGGATTTATAGGACTCTATTGTTTAGGAGAAACCCTCCTTCTGCACCCAGGACTAGAACTAGGTAAAGGTTCAATCCTAAAAGGCTCGTTACAGTGTAGTGTAGGGGAGGTAATGTAGGTGAAGGGGTATGATGTTACCCGGGCCTATATTAGGGTACCTATATGGAACATAACAACTGTTGTGAATCAGGCGCTGTGCATTGCAAAAGTTATTTAAAAACAGAGCTGTCAAGGGCTTGAGCATGTAGCCACTACAACTGAAAATCTAAAGAATCCCGCTCGCAAGTGACCAAGTGACAAACCACCCTACATCCCATCTTATCAAAGGCTTCTTCAGAGAATATGTAATTAAACACTCTGTTTTGCAGACCAGGATCTGGGCTTACCAACGGAAAGCAGATTTATTTGACACTACGTGCAATAGAACTCATTAAGAATAAAATTAAAATAAAAAATAGCTACATTACAGAGGCAGTGTTTAATCTGCGGATACCTATTTTGTTTTACAAGAGCTGGAAATCAGTCCTTACCAGGTGAACCTGCTAGTAATATTTATTTAGTATTACTTATTAATAGTTATTAATAGAGGATTTAGAGTACGGGGGATGATTTAATTCTAGTGTCTCTTGCTCCTACTTTCGTTTGTTGTTAAATCTTCAAAAATCTGGATTGACTGAGTTGTCTGACCTATGTGTTATACATTAAAATTTTAAGTTGATGTGGATTTCAAGATCTCTTGGAATACAAGTGATGTGATTGCAGAGGTCGAAGTGGGTGGGATAGGAGAGGCACAATGTGCCCATACTTTTTTGATTTATGAAAAACCGTTCCCCTCCTTTTCGTAAAAAGACAACTGTCCTAGGACGGTTAATTCCGATAGTTTAAATGCTTCCGCTGAAGTGTCATTCAGTGAGTCTCCTGTGCTGTGAAACCGAAGCAGGGCAGGCAGCTAAACAAACCTTCCTGCTAGGGTGCCTGCTTGCCTGAAAGAAATGCAAATGTATGCAACAAGTTAATCTGCAAATGTAAAGAGTAATCTGCAAATGTAAAGGCTGCTTGGTATCTGGTACTGGCTTTAATTGATCGAATCACTCAAAGCTTTGTGATGGCAAAGATTTATTCTTTTTGAGTGGTAGTGCAAAGAATTAACAACTGAGCTGTGAAGTGTGTGATTTTAGTTGTGATTATATAGTGCTTACTACACCTGACAGGAGTTGAAGGGACAGTTGTGTAAAAAGATTGCATTATGTACAGTCTGAGGATTATTAAAATCTATATTTTGGAAGCACCATTTTATCTTAAACAGTTTTGTGCATTTTGTAGCAGTCTATCTTATACTGTGTGCGGTGCAAGTTTAAAATAATGACTTACATATTCACAGTGCTTTCTGTCACAAGCTGTGACCTCGTAGCACTAAAAATACACAAGTCACTATTCTCCACTGTACCAACCAAGATTTAATTCTGTGGCTTTCTGTTTACACACAGACCTCTGCAGTGCATTAACTAATAGAGGTTTCATAATGTACTTCAGTGAATTTCCCAAGGTTTAAAAACTTTTTTATTTGTTTTACATTTAAGCTTCGTGTTATTTTATATGTAGCTATCTGATGGCAAGACCAAAAAACGTACAGAATATTTTGTTTTTTTAGCTACACCTTTGACCCTACCCCAGGTTCACTGTCCACGCCCCCATTGCATGCATTATCACAGTTCTCATACTTTTTTCAATGCACTTCAACCGCTGTGTGATCGTATTCATTCACAGCTTTGATGAAACATACTGCTATGTGGAGAATGGCCTGAAGATAAGCTAGAACACATATTTGAGGGCTTGCGAGCCCTCCATTGCATTTGTCAAGATGTAAGAGAACCATGGCCTGTACAACTTGCTAGAGTTCTGAGATGGAGGGTTTCTGTGTGTTTCCTTCCAATGGATGTGGTCTTTATAAGTTTGGGAATGTGTGGCAGGACTCTTATGTTTTGGTCACTGGTGATGCCTGAAGATTTGGTGATGATGACCAGCATAGTTGAAAAAAACTGGATGTGAAAGGGAGATATATTTATGGGAGGAGTTTTGCTTTTGAAGAGTTCAGCTTCAGGAAGAACAATATTTTACATTTTTATAAAGCACAGTGGAAAATCTGAGTTTAAGACCCTGCGCACTCACCCACTGTGTCAGTTATCCTTCTGAAATATACGTTAACAAGATATCAAGGGGTTGTGGTGAGTCAAAAATTATGCACAAATCAACAGTACAACCAAATTTGTTTTCATCATACAAAATTGTATTTGAAAGTGTGAAACAAGTAGTTCTCATACACAAAACATGTCAATCATATCAACCTGATATGTGCATAGGTCTTGCAGTTGTACAGACGCTGAAGTTGCCAGCAAGTATTTCATTGCCAAGTATCAACTTCTTCCGGGCTGAAAAAGACACACAAATTTTGCAAGAATTTACAATTGGTTATGATTACCATAATAAATTCATACTTTCCATGTGGACAAACAGAGTAAGCCAGTTCCTTGTTCAAAGAACTACGGTATGTTCTTCTTTATGTGTAAATCATAATGTTAAACAAACACAAGACTGCTGGTTCCAAAATTCATATTCCGTAGTCTTTAAGATCAAAATAAGAGATTAACCTCTCATCAAATGCATCTAATTAATAATTAATGTTCATTTAAACAAATAGGATAGCTTACTAAAACTTTGACAACTGCTCTTAAGAAAATAAATTAAATCAGATGAGTTTCTCTTCTTAGTGATAGAACTTCAAGAGTTCAAAAGAGAAAGTGCACAACAGGCAGAGAGGTACGCTTCATTACTAAATTTTGTGCAAAAGATCAAAACATCTTCAAGATCATGTTCAAACATTTGGACATTTTGAAATTAGATAATTAATTATGTGGAGCATTACCAGCTTGGCCTCTAATCACATATGGAAAAGCTAGTACTCTGAAAACCATTCTGAGACCTAGCTGTGAGGCTCACCTGGGTTTTTCCGCAGGGGCGCAATGGACAGAATGGATGCTGGATCCCAACTTCTCTCACCCACCTCCTTCACCCAACAAAGTCAAAGCCAAAGAGGGAAGGTGGGGAAGAAGGGAAAACAAAATAAGGAAAGGGAGAAGGAGTAGAGTCCACTGGTCTGTCCGATGCGATGTTACCAGGAGTCCTGTTGCAAGTTCATATGTTGCATGTAGGATGAATCACCAAACTAGAGCTAGAGACTCACAGAATGTACCTAGCAACTACAACCACCATAGCGACTTAACCGACTCATAAAAAATAACTACTAAATCGCTTGGGAGCTAGGAAAAAAACAAAAAACTTATTTTCCTAGTCAGCAGCGAAAAGGAGAGGGAAAAAATACAAGGCACAAAAAAAGTGCGGGGTCAAGGGGTGTAAGGTACCATGAAATAGAGGAATATAAACAACAATTTCTCTTCCTTTTGTAGTGAGAAATAAGGAGAGCTCCTGAGAAGCAACAATATGAAGGCGGGAAGCACCTTACACATGAATGAGGAAGCAGAAATTAGATAAGTATCATGTACTAATAGATACTTAAATTATAAACATGCTACTACAATTCAGGACTGGGATTATTTGTGAGTACCTCCTTTGTCCTTTCTAAACAAACACAGGTACCGGGATACATCAGAGTGGAACTCGCTGCACCCCTGGAGAAAACAAACTGGCTGGCCAACGAGCTAAACAAAGCCCCGGAAGCAGAGAAGGAAACCCGGAAGAAACAGAGCACCGAAGGACGCTGGGCGAGAAATCCCCAACGCGTCCCCACACTGCGTCGCCGATCAGAGGAAACAAGAGACTGCAAGTAAAACAGAGATACCGTAAGGGAGGCCTGGCGGGGTCCGTGATGGAACGCGAAGCGCGTTTCCCTTGCAGACCCCTCCCTTTTATCTGCCTCACGTGCCGCCTTCGCCAGCTGACGAGAGTCGGCAGGCGGGGCTCGCATAGGAGGCTGTGGGCGGGAACAGGTGCGCTGCAGTGGGCCGCGCTGGATGCGAAGCCTGTCACTAGCGATACAACTCACTACACAGAAATTAAAACAAGAGCTTGGCTAAACACCAAACCAGCAGGATGTTACAAATGTTGGGGATGTACCTTCTAAAAATATGTTACAGATAAATCTGTTATGCTTTTCAATCATGATCAATCACGTGACGCTACCCGTAGAGGCAAAGTTGCTAGAAAGGGAGGTGAAGAGAGGAAAGAACTATCAAAAAACAATCACTCCTACATGAGCGGAAAGGTTTTAACCATGTATGGGCATATAATAAGTACTCATTGACAAATGTGGGAATATATTGAGAGCTTTTCATGAGAACCAACCTGCAACCTTAATACCAATAGACATATTAGTGACATTAGAAAAATTCACGGCTCCCTGCTTCCTTGGCTAAAAAGCTACATGGATGTTACAGGGCTTTTCCTAGCATGAATTATATCATTCCTTCGAGTTTACTGATGTAACCAAAGGTAAACCCTGAGGGGTCCAATAAGAAAAATCAATACCTCCATTGCTTATTAACACTAACTATGGTGCTCTAGCTAATGTTATTGACTGTTTTAGATACCATTTAATACCTATGCAGCCAATACATAGATAGTGATCCGCCTAGACAGAGACAGTGTGGGCGAGCTGTATCCGTAGAAAACCAATAATTCAACAGCATGTCCAGATGTTCAGTTGATCGGAGATGGTGTTAACCTCAAGTCATGATGCAATGTGTCCCAGAGACAAGGTTCAAGCAGCAATTTAAAATACAGTCAGTAAAGAAAGGACTGACTCAAAAAGTAAGTTCTAGAGCTTAATTTAGAAATAACCTTGTAGATTTATTAAAAAAACTTCAAAGACAAAGTTACAATACAGAAATAGCAAATGCAGATACAGATACAGTAGTCTCATTAAAATGTATAAAGTCATTGCCATGAAGGCTTTCAGTAAATGGGACAAGGCAGTATAAAAGGAAAAAAACTGAAATAGACTGAGGCCCTGATTATGAGTCTGGTGGTCCAAGGAACACCAGACTCGCGTGGGCGCAGTGGTGGTGGTCTCCCTACCTCCCGATTATGACTCGGGCGGTGGGACCACCATGGGACTGTTGCCACCGCCAGGATACGGCCTTCCCTGGAGGTGGTGCAGTGGTCCTGAGGCCGCAATATGCTTGGCGGGACCGACATGGTCCCACCAAGCATATTATGAGTTTCCTCTCTGCCAGGATTTACTTGGTGGTTCCTCCTCCATGTAAACCCTGGTGGAGAGGAAACAAAGGGGGCCCTATAGAGCCCCTTGTGCCTCACACCATGTGGATGCACACAACATGTGTCCCCCTGGGTGCATGCACATCAGTTCCTGCATGGCATGGACTTTAAAAGTCCATGACTTCCACGAACTGTTATTGATGTTCCCATTGCGGTGCCTGTTTTTAAAGGCACTGCCAAAGGAACACTAATAAAAAGTCCACCAGACACGAGAAAACTCATTATCTGGCGGGCTGCCTCACCACAGGCTTAGCGATGCGGCAGCGGGGTGGACCCGTCGCCGCACCGCCAAACTCGTAATCGGGCCCTAAGTGTCAAACGTGAAGCAAAATCAGTAAGACATTGGACAGCATCCCTAGTAGAGACCAAAAAGATCAGTCTCACACCCAGGTTGAAGGGTTTATATACAGTTTTCTTGTATATGAATGTACAAAATCTGCAAAGTCAGCTTGGTATGATCATTGCTCCAACAAATCATAGTATTACACTAAAAAAAGTCCCATTGCCCTATCACCTTGCAGTAACCCACTACATGAATATTGATTTAGCCCTTCTGACCTAATGTCATCCTGAGGTGTTAGAAGTCAGCGGTTACATAAACAACAGGGAACAATTGTTGAATTAATGCAATACAGCACACAAGCAGAAGATCCTTGGAAAAATGTTACATAAAGCTTCTTGTAGGAGGTCCTCTTCAAACACAGTGTCCTTCTGAAATAAACAATCCTCATCTTGATGCACATAATGTCAGGCAGAAATATAAGCACAGAATGACCATGATTATGCAGCAGCCATCAAGATGCCGTCAATGCCTAACTGAGGCCTAGCTAGCCTAAGCCAGATAAACACATTTCAACATGTCGAAACAAATTTGTTTCAGTTGTAATAGCTTTATATCAGCACACATGTGCATTTCTGCACATAATTATTATTTCACATCTTGATTTAAACACACAAAAGCTTTTAAAATGTCCTCCCTATGATGATTTTATTAAAACTAAAAGTCCAAATGATTTACAATACAGTTTGCATTACTTTCTGTCTCTTGCATCTTGATCTTTCCAAAAACTTAAGTTTATTATAGACTCAATCTGTGGCACCTTCCATCTCCAGCTCACACCTCTTCTCTTGGACAATGTAATCTTCTTTTTACACCCACATTTTGAATCCATGCTTAAGATTAGAAAAAATGAACAAAAGGAGCAGAACTATTGCATAAATGAACACAATAATTATGCGTGTTAATATGGCACATAACATGCCTCCCCCTATACTATCAAACCATTCACCAACCTTTCTAAAACCCTTTAAATCTCACCAAACCAGGAGCCAACTGAGTCCCACTAGCCATACCCTTCAAAAGCTTTCACTTCACGAGAAGCATTAGTTATATTATTAACATATGCATTAATAAGCTTACTATTATCCGAAATGAAGGTGCACCACTCTCTCCCAGTCAAATCCTATAGACTCCACGCTCCTTTTTTAAAAGAATGTCAAGCACAAGGCGGTTCTGCGTAATCATTGCATGCATAGCAATTAACTCATTATTTATCTGGGTTATTTTACTAGTAGTGTTAGATGCAAGGCAATCTACAAGCTTTGATAATCTTCTACTTTTCACATCATTCATAGCCACTTCAATAGATGAAATCATAGCTCCTAGTACATCAAATACAATTGACTAAATCCTTGCTTCACTCTCTTCAAACTAACAGAATCACTCATCTCATTCACATGGTAAACCCTCAGGCATACCAAAGCAATATAGCAGCTTCCCACTCAATTATGGAGTATATGTGCTCTTTACCAAGTAGAAATTCACCACTAACAACATAACTCCTTTCACACTCACGCTTTCATCTTTCCAGTTTCTCAAAATGTTCAATATTCTCTCATTATATATCTTTTTTTTTTTAGTTTAGAAAGCTTTATTGAGATGGTAAACCAAGTAAAACATCAGTACAAGTGATATGGGGAGAGGATGAAATATTAAATATAAGTATGATAATAAAATAAAGGTGAATCACAACCTCAAAATGTAAATCCGTACATAGACAAAATGCATTTTTTCCGATTATAAGAAGAAAAAAGAGAAGAAAAGAGAGAAAGGGAAAGAGAGAGAGAGAGAGGAGGAAAGGGGAGGGAAGAAAAGAAGAGTCCGATACAAGAAGAAAAACAATCTAGTTGATAAGGAATAATATCGAAAGCAAAAATGCAGTAATAAAAGCATAAACAAAATCAGTTAGGCAACCTAGAAAGAAATGAAGTTAAAGGCAACCAAAACAAATCTTTTTTGATCAACAAAGTGGTAGAGTTAGCGAAGGCACGATCAAGTCTATGATGATGACACAGTAAATTCCACCAGGCTTGAAATGAAATTTTTGAAGTGTCCTTCCAATTAGTAGTAATAATCTGAAATGTGATAGCTAAAAATAAATCAATAAATTTACCAACATTGCTATGAACATCCCAAACAGGTGAATAGCTACCCCAAAAAACATGTGAAATATCAAAAGGAACATTAGTCAGTAAAATGTAATTCAGCTTAGACCAAACCTGAGACCAAAAAGATTTAACTAAAGGGCAATGGAAAAACATGTGAAGAAAATCACTATGGTCATTTAAACAAGACCAACACTTCGGGGAGTCTATTAACTTAAATCTGTACAAGTCAGAAGGGGTGAAAAAAGTCTGTTGTAAAAGTAAAACAGGGTCTGAGTTGTGCTGGCAGAGCGTGAGGAAGTGTGAATTTTTAACCATAGGGAATCCCATGTGCGAAGAGGGAGGTCTAGGGCCAGGTCTTTTTCCCATGTGAGTTCCAAACTAGATTTTATCCTAACTTTCAAAGGGTGAGATAATAGTTTATAAATAGTGGCAGCTTTAAATTGAGTGGAAAAGTCAATGGAGGGAGAGGAAACATGATCAGAAGGAGACGTGGGATATCCCTGAAGGGAGAGACGAGTAAGATAATCCTTAAGCAAAGGGTAGTGAGGGGCGTGAGAGAAGGAGACCCCATAAAGGGTTTGGAGATCCGAAAATTCCATGAAGGACCCATCCTTCATTAGGTGCTGAGGAGTAATAATACCTTAATCGATCCATTCCTTCCAAAATAGGGCTCGATTATTGATCTTAAGAAATTTGTTATGCCAAATTGGAATGCGTAAAAAAAGGTCAGCAGAAGAGAGATGAGAGGTAAGCAGAGAAGTAGTTAGTGCTTTGGAATGGGTAAAAATAGGAGAAGAGAAGCGTTTCGGAGGTTGGGAGATGCGGGCGGCAAAAAATAAAAGAAAAAGGAGAATATTGAGCTTGCTCCAGTGAGCTCCAGGAAGTTAAAGGCGGTTCTGAGGTCTCAGATAAGGAAGTCCAGATTTGCTTTAAGGTGAATGCTGAGTGGTAACGTCTAATATTAGGAAAGTTAACTCCTCCCAATTCCTTAGGTAACTGAAGACGAGCAATTGAAATCCTAGGCTTGCGACTATTCCAGAGAAATTTGGACAGAGAACTATTGATAACACGAAAAAAAGAATTGGGAAGAGAGACAGGAAGCATGGATAAGTAAAAATGTATTATTGGAAGAAGCATCATTTTAATTGTGGCTAATCTACCCCACCAGGAGAGGAATAGCGGAGACCAACCTTCAGTTAAAGCAGAGAGTTTTTTAAGTATATCAGCAAGATTAATTTTAATAGTGTCCCTGATGTTGTTGGAGTAAAGGATGCCAAGACACTTAACATTTTTGGAGTTCCATTCGAAACCCGTGTCTAAAAACATGGAAGGGAGACAGAACTTATTAAGAGGCAGGATTTCAGATTTATCTATATTTAACTTGTAACCAGAGACTCTAGATTAATCGTGTAAAAGTGAAAAAAAAAACAGACAAGGATGTGGAAGGATTGGAAATGTACAAAAGAATATCATCAGCATATGCAGTGAACTTGATATCGAGTGAGTTAAATTGAAAACCCGTGTAGTGTGGAGAGCGTCTAAGTGTTTCTAGGAAGGGTTCTAAAGCAAGGATAAAGAGAAGGGGGGAAAGGGGACAACCCTGTCTAGTGCCTCTGAGAAGAGGGAAATATCGAGATTGACATCCATTTACCCAAACAGAAGTGGTAGGAGCAGAATATAGTAATTGAATGTATTGAAGAATAGGAGGGCTAAAACCATGCCATTTGAGGGCACCAAAAATAAATTCCCAATTGACTCTGTCAAATGCTTTTTCAGCATCCAATGTGACAGCAGCAACAGGAGAATCAAGTTTGGAAGCCAAATGAACAATATTAAGAAAAGTATGTGAGTTGTCTGTAATAGAACGACCCTTGACAAAGCCAGATTGATATATATTAACTAAGTCAGGGATAACTTTGTTGATACGTATGGCAAGTAATTTAGCATACATTTTGCAATCTGTGTTTATCAAAGAGATGGGTCTATAATTTTTGCAAAGAGAGGGATCCTTATCTTTTTTGGGTATAAGACAGAACATAGCCTGAGTAAAAGAACCATGTGATGTACCAATGGCAAGAAAGTGGTTGATCAAAGAAAGGAGGTGAGGAATCAGGAGTGATTTGAATTGGAGAAAGAAACGAACGGTAAAGCCATCAGGGCCCGGTGTTTTATCTTTAGGCAAAAGGGAGATTGCATCGATGAATTCTTGTTCAGAGATGGGAGCATTCAGAGATGTAAGATCAACACGACTCTCAGGGGATTGAGGAATATTTTGAAAAAGGAGTCTATAAGGTCAGAGGAAGGGGAGGACTCCGGAGTATAAAGAGAAGTGTAATACTCAGTAAAGCAGTCAAGGATCTTGGTGTCAGAAAGATGAAGAACTCCAGAATTATCCCTGATAGCAACAATTTTAGATTTTTGCTTCTTAATTTTAAGGTAATTGGCTAAAGATCTGCCCGCTTTGTTCCGTCCACCATACATTTTTGCGTTAAATTTGAGAAGATTATTACAAGCAGAATCCCAAGACTGTTTGTTGTATTGCATTTTTGCTTTAATAAGATTAGATAATGTGTCAGGGCAATTAGTGGTAAAATATTTATGTTCTAAGGCTTTAATTTTTATAAGAAGAGATGTTGTTTCCGAGAGAGCTTTTTTTTCTTCCGAGACACAAAGTCGATTATGAAGCCTCTGGCGGATGCCTTAAAGGCATCCCAGACAAAATGAAATTGAGAAACAGAGGAAAGGTTTTTGAGAAAGAAGTCTTGAGCAAAGAGTGAGAACTGCTCCAGAAATTTAGAGTCCAAGAGAAGAGAATTGTTAAAGCCCCAGCGCCGAGATAAGGGTGTAGATGAAGGGTATTCTATATCTAAAATGACGGGGGCATGATCATAGACAAGAATGGAGCCAATCTCAACATTGTTCATGAATTGCAGGGTGTGTTGTGTGAGGAAAATATAATCAATACGGGAGTGGGACCTATGAACAGGGGAAAAAAAGGAAAATTCTAAAACGTCCGGGTGGGAGGTTCTCCAGGCATCAACAAGTCCTCTTGCAGTAATAGCCTTATGGAAGGTTTTTGCATCTTATTGGGGATATACTTGGTTTGAGATTTTCGGTCGAGGAAGGGGTCCATGAGTTGGTTGCAGTCGCCACCCACAATCAAATTAGCAGCAGCATGAGAGGAAAGGAGAGTGGAAAAGTCAGACCAAAAGGATAAGTCATTGCCGTTCAGGCCATATACATTGCAAAAAGAGATTTGGGTATTGTTAACTTTAACATTTAAAAAGAGCCATCTCCCATTAGTATCTTTAAGTTCATCTTGTAAAAGAACATTCAAGGATTTGTGGAATAAAATAACAACTCCGTTCTTGTTATTGGCAGCTGGGGAGCAAAACATTTCGCCCACCCAATGTTTACGCAATGAAGGCAAATCTTGTGACCTGAGGTGTGATTCTTGTAATAACGCTACATGACATTTCAATTTAGCAAGATGAGACAACACCCTTTGTTTCTTAACAGGATTACGCATACCTTTTACATTCCATGAGATGATGCAGAGACCTTTCATGAGTGTAACTTATAGAAAATTAAACAGCAGGAAAGTAAAGCAGGTATAGAGTAGATAGTAAAAGAGAGGTAAGGAACCACTCGGGAAAGGGATAAGAGGAGCAATAACAGACATGAATTGATGAAGGCGTAAAGGTATGACCAAAACATAAGAGAAAGAAAATAGCAAAAGGGAAGGAAAATAGCAAACATAGCTTGATGTAGTCGAAAAAGTAAGCAAAGGGATGAGCAACAGATTACCGTAGTGAAGAAGTGAGAGGAGCCAGATGCATAGGAGTACCCAAGAAAGGAAAGACAGAAGATGAAAGAAAAGTAGGAAAACAGGAGTAGAGAAGGGGAACATAGTCACCCTTTAAGAGGTATCAAGGAGTAGATGACAAAAAGCCGGATGACTTTAGTCACAAAATACAATAAAAGGAGGAACATTACTAAGGGAGGGGGGGCGGCAAAGAGCAAGACAACCATACCAAAAGGGGAACACCGAGAAAAGATAAGTTTACTATACAATATAAAATAGAGAAAGGGAAAAAAAAATTCCAAAGACAACAGAGCAAACAAATGAAACAAAAAGAAGGGAACTTACCAAACAATAGGGAAAGAACCAGCGGAGTAAGTCGTACAGGACAAATGGAAGGACTACATAGGTAAAAACAACAGCGGCAAAACTGCAGAGGGAAAACCTAAGAAACATGGGAAAGAACAAACAGGAACATAGTTAAGGAGTGCATACTACATAATGAAAACCAAGTTCACAATCAAGAGAGCCAATAACAAAACAGTTAAGGTTTGCTCAATTCCATAAGTTCTCTCTTCTGAGCATGAATAAACTTCCGTAGGTCAGCTGGATCATCACAACTCAGAGTTCTGTCTTTATATGTGACTTTAAAAAAGCAAGGATGCATTAAACCATAACGAGCGTTCATGGATCTCAAGGCAGGTCTAAGATCTAAGAACTCCTTCCGTCGAGTGGCTGTTATCTTGGAGACGTCTTGACTAAAGAAAATTTTGTGTCCAGACCAAAGCATCTGTTTGTGTTGCTTCGCAGCGTTAAGAATTGCCATGTAAGTAAAAAAAATGTAAGTCCGTTTTTATATAGCGCAGCTACTCACCCTTACGGGTCTCAAGGCGCTGGGGGCCGTAGTGGAAATTAAGTGAGCTATTGCCCAGAGTCACATGGTGCTGAGCTGAGCTGCCGCCAGAGCCGAGTATCGAACCGTGAACCCTGTGCTCCGAAGTCAGCTGCCCTGGCCGCTGCACCACACCTCTCCATGAGATCGGAGTATAGAAGAAAATATGCAATTATGCCTCTAGGTTTGGATGAAGATGTATTCTGTGGCCCCAATCTGTGCGCTCTTTGAATATTAAAATCCATGGACTTTGGTAGACCGACGATTTGTAAGACTTGGGTCTTCAAGAAAGTGATGATATCCGATCCTTCAGAACCTTCTGGAATTCCATAAACGCGAAGATTGTTTCGCCGGTTGCGATTTTCTAAATCTTCTGTGGTCTTTTTGAGTTGAATAACTTCCTTAGTAAGGCTGTCCACCTTGGCGGCAACATCCTGTGCATCACTGACTTTATGCTCCACATCCTAAAGTCGCGAGTCAAGGCTAGACCACTTCTCCTCCAACCTCTGAAGAGTAGCGGAAGTATCCGTCATAAAAGGTCGAATAAGTCGCAGTTCCTCCATAATATCCTCTAACGTGAGGGAAGTGGTGACTTCGACCGAGAGGGAGGATCCTTTTTGGTGCGTTTGATGGTACCTGCAGCAGAGTCTTTACGACTTCCAGGGGTGGTCCCATGAGGCTTATTTGTGTGAGAAGATTCCATGATGAAATAGCGTATGAGGCACACAAATGTATGAAAACTTGTGTAGCACAGACAATTGTGACAATATCGCCAGTATAAAGAAATATAGCACAGACTAGGCCACGAGCAAAAGATGAAGAGGCACAGTAGAAACAGGAAGGAAGCACCCAGTATCAGAGCCAGCCGCAATAACTATCCAACGTGAGGAAAAGATCTCGGATAAAGTCCAATTGACAATGAGCAGTCCACTGCAGAACAAAGAAATTGCGCAGTTATGCAAAGCTGAGAGAAAACTGCATGGACATGACCATACTCAGAAAGGGCTCGCTTCTAACCACATATTAAGGTTCCTTAGCATTAAAGACAGCGTAAAACGATGAAAAGCATGTTTCCTTTGAAGAACACGGAAAAATTCAAAAGCCATTCATAGGTAAATATAAAAATATCCAGAAATTACTCTCTTTTCAAGGTGAGAGACCAGCATAGGGAAAAAGTTGAAGCACCAAGAGAACACAGCATTAAAGGAGAAAATCCGTTCCGCAATGGAAGTGCTCAAAATGGCGGCCGCAATGAGGCAAAACCGAGTGAAGCAGAAAAAAAGTCAGAAAAGACCTTTATGTGGTCTAATAACTTGCCTAGTTAGTGGCTGCTGCCTCTGGTGCCCATAAATGTCATTTTTGGGTAAAACCACCGGGAAAAACGGGACCCTTCGTGTTCGAGCGCAGCTCGATGATGCGGAGCTCCTCAGGTGGCGGCCATCTTGCGCCGCCGCTGCCGCGCGCCTCCTCATTATATATCTTGACAGATTCACAACCCTCTTTAGTCAAACTGCACAAATACTCCCTTTTAGTCTTGTAAAAAATAGGTTATGTTGTACAATCAATTTCAAATATTTAGAATAAATCACAAAAGCCCCAGAATCTTCTGAAATAGGAAGGTTTTTCCAGTTGAAGAATTGAAATCCGAAAGATATGGCAACATAAACTCTTGCTTATTTAATATATAAAAAAAACATTACATAACTGGCTGTAAGACATTAGTAATTGGTAATATGTAACACTTTCACCGGTAGAAGTGGGGTGAAATGTACATTTTGGACCTCTCTGCAGGTTCACCCCCAAACATTTCACCTTCACCCCTCCTGTTTTCTGAATTGCTTTTTGTTGGCATTAGGACTCTGTGCACTCAACTGCTGCTAGCCAGTGCTACAGTGCTTGTGCTGTCTCCCTAAAACATGGTAAAATTGGCCTATACATGATTGTCACACCCCAGTATATGGTACTCCATGTACCAGGACCTGTAAATAAAATGCTATTAGTGGGCATGCAGCACCCATTGTGCCACCCACTAATGTAGCACTTAAAAACGTGTCTCAGACCTGCCATTGCAGCCTGCAGTACAGTTCTAAACTTCCAATTCAACCTGGCAAAATAAACCATGTCCCTGGCCTAATCTTCCCTTTTCTATACATATGAATCACCCCTAAGGTAGACCTTAAACAGCCCATAGGGCAGCATTTATTGTGTTTAAAAACTAGGACATGTGATTTTAAGTTTTACAATGTCCTGTTAGTGACAAACTCATAAATTAATTTTTTACTGCTTTAAGGCATATCTCTCCCATTGCATAACATTGGGTCACCCTATTACACTTATTAAGTGCCAACGTGATTGGTAACAGATTGGCATAGCAAGTTTGGACTCAAATAAATTGTCATTTAACATTTTCTTCAGTGGTAAAGTCGGATTTTAAGTCACAATTCTGTAAATATCACTTTTAGAAATTTGTCATATTCTTACGCTAACCATATGGTGCCTGCTGCTAGTGTCCTGGGTTGCATGACTGTGAATAGCTTAGCTGCTGGGCTTTGTGTATTCCCCCCCCCCCCCCAGGCAGCAAGACAAAAGGTTGCTAAGTGTTGACAGGATTGGCCATCCTGCCAGGATGGCTGGGGGCAGAACTGTTCCCTCCCCACTTACACTTCAAAAGGCTGCCTCCTGCACATATGCAAAGGAGCCTGACACTGGCCTTTTGTCACCTCAGACTTCTTGGAGCCTTGGCAGGGGTCTGGAACATCTTGTCAGAACCACATGTGGGGGTAGCATAGGAAATTCCCCAACTTTAAAGGCTGGAACAAGGTATAAATATTGGACCTCCAGAGCCACTCTTCAGTATACTCCTGGACCTTTGGAAGACTTCAGAAGGACTACCTTGTACCCTTGTCCTGCTGCTTGAGGCCTGCCCCGTATGCTGCCAGAGGACTGCCCTGCTGCTTCAGGCCTGCCTTGCTTCCCAGAGGACTGCCCTGCGCTTCAGGCCTGCCATGCTGCTTGAAACCAAGACTACCAGACTAGTCTTTTTGGCTGACCTCCTGTGTGAGCTACAGGGACACATCAAGCGCCAGAGACCTTGGATCCTGCACCTGGCCTCTGCTGGAGTAAAGTCAGAACCTCCCAAGTGGTGCCTCCAGGTCTTGGCCCCTTGGAAGTTGTGTTAGAGGTGCTGCTACTGCATAACCCTAAAAGTTGGGACTTAAAAAAAAATGTTTACCAAGAAGTGTCAGAAGAACCATCTGAAGAGCGCGACCTACCTTCCAGCTGAGAAGCCCAAGTTTCATTGCCGGTCAGCCTGACTTCGCAGTAGCTTCCACCGCTTTCTTCTGTGCAGCAGCGAATCCTGTTCAGCGGGACCGCCAAGCGATGGTCCCTGGCCTCGTGGAGCCCTCATTGGCTACAGCTTGCAGCTTTGTCCCACGGCAGGTTTTTTACATAAAAAAGGTGGCTACATTCCAAGGTAAAGATCTTCAACAGGCTCGACATTAACACGCTTCCCATCAATGACAAAGACCGCTTGAGCCTGGGAATCCAGCTTCACCCACTCTGAGCTTTTTCCTGCCATCATCGACGGCTTCACCGACACTTCATCCAGTACTCCCCTGCAATGCTGACTTCTCCTTGGACACAGCCTGCTGCCTTGCCCTGCTGAACTCTACCTTCTCCTGGCCGTTTCTTTAAAAGTTCTTCTAAGTCCGGTGCTAAGCCGAGGCCGGGCCCATTCTACCTCGTCTACCCGACCCACGTTCCATCACAGTCAACCTTAACTTTTGGCTTTGCCCTAGTCTCATGCGATCAGATACCCACAGTTGGTGCTTTGCTCATTTAGGCTCTATTTTTCACTAAAAAAAATTTAAATGTATAACTCCAGTTCTACTAATTGGATGTAATTAGTTTTGGCTTCATTTTATTTATTAAAATGTATCCTATTTTTCTAAATTGGCTTGGATGTTTCTTGCAGTTGGTATTTTCACTTTATTGCTGTTTATGTGCTGCATAAATTCTTTACACACTGCCTCTAAGATGAGCCTGACTGATTTGTGCCACACTACCAAAGGGTTAAGCACAGGTTAATTTAGTTATTTTTGTCGTTCACCCTAGCAAGAATTGTGGTTGTTGCTTCAGTAAGGTTTGACCCCACCAACCAATAACCCAATTTCTCACATTACACACTAAAGAATTCCCTATACCTATGATACTCACATATTCACCTAATAAATGAGCATAAATATTATCATCAAATTTACTCACTAATCTGTCCCTATGTTTTAATGTCATGTACTTGTTTTGCTATTTATTGGTCAACTGACAAAATATCGACTTCCAAAATATATACATACAAAAATATTGAGTCAAAAATATCGATTTAAAAATATCGACTCCCTATACTTATTATTAAAAATACAAAAATATAGGAAAAATATATAATTTTCACTAATATAGCTGTCTAAAATATCAATTTTTGAATATATATTAATAAATATAATAAACATTAAATAATAATACTAATATAATCAAAATAAAAGATATTTTATATTTTTTTGAAAAATTATTATTATATAAAAAAGTTAAAACAAACATATATACTAATATACATATTTTTATTTACATATATCTAATTTAAAAATATTAAATTAATATTTTTAATTTATATTTTGTAATACTTTCTTAAATGTAATGATATAAAATATAAATATATATACATATATCCAATAACATAAAATATTTAAAAAACAAACCATTGTCATTACAAATAAAAAAACTCAAACAAAATAACAATTTAGAATTTACTAAAAATAAATCAAATATTCAAAACATTAATAATTATAAATATTATAATTTTAAATAACCAAAAACATATTAATATAAATTTAAACAATTTAAAGTAAACTACATTTTTCAATTAATAAATATACTAGTCCCACTACAACTTATAAATAGTAGACAAAGATCCTCATTACGATGTCGGCCGAAGTTGCCTCCGACTGACAGCGTTTCATGGAAGGACCCGCCCGACCATAGGTCGACGGTTCCTACAGCACAATTAGGATGACACAGCACATGGTGCAGTCGCAAACTTCCATTTTTCAATGGGAGATTGTGCGGTGGGCTGAAACCACCCTCAGCACAAGCTCCCATTGAAAAATGAAAGTTATTAAACATCCCTGCACTGTGTGGTAGGCACCTCACGGTGCCTGTCAAACGGTGCAGGGATGTCTATGGTGCCCCCCAGGGCCAAATGTGGAGGGCTAGGGGGGAAGGGGGCCCTGCTATGGGCCCCCAAAGTCAGTTTCCGACAACGAATCCATGTCGGAAAGGTGGATATGGATTGGCTGTCGGAAACTGACATCATAATACCGATGTCGGAAACGCTGTCCTTAAGGGATTATGAGGGCTTTCCAACATGCCTATGGGCTCTGTGAGCCTGTCCGAAACACGTCGGATTCCCCGGCCGGATTAAAATCCGACTGCTGTCATCATAATACGGCGGTCAGGCTTTAAACCGACCATGGGGCCGATTACGATCTCCCTAGGAAGGCCTCCAAACCGGTTTCAGAACGAGCAAATCCGATTCGGAGCCTATGTTTCCGACCAAGTCGTCCCCCGTTCTGAATGACCAAGTACGATGCGAAGATCTCGTCCGCGTCAACTGAATCATTTCCGAACCAGATCCTGTCCGTCCGTCTCGTTCGGAGCTGAATCGTGTCGCGCAATGGAGCCGGATCACGAACAAGTGAGTACGATGCACGATTCGGACAGCTGTATCGACTCTGGGCCCGATTCTGATGCGGGTTGGAAAAGCTTCCCGACCGAGGGCCTGATTCTGATGCGGTTAGGAAGGCCTCCTAACGGCATTTGCTCCTTCCAAATCGGATCGGGAACGTGTCTTCCCGACCGAGGGCCCAATTCTGATGCGGTTAGGAACAAATGTTCCCATTGAAGTCAATGGGAGTTCAACCAAATCGTATCTGGAAGCATCCGGATGCATCCTACTCCGCCGGTCGGACTTTCCCGATCCGAGTGGGTCGGACACCATTTCCCAACCGATTCGGTCGGGAAGCTTTTCCAACCCGCATCAGAATCGGCCCCTCAGTGTCAGCGAGATGAAACAGCTGTCGGAATTGGACTTCGAGGGGCCGTAGCAGGTCCCCCTTCACCCGGAGCCCTCCGAATCGGTCGCGAGGGGGTGCGCATGGGTCCCCCTGATCCAAGCATGCACAGTGTGGTGGGCAACATGGGGTGCCCGCCACAGGGTGTACGCTTTTCCCCACCCACCCCTTTTTTGCTATGAGAGCCTGTGTACGCGTTGGTACACAGGCTCCCATAGAGTTCAATGGGAGTCCGAGCGAAACGAGTCCGTCAGCATATGGCTGCATCATACTCATTCGGTCAGACTCGCACAGCATGATTCGCTAGGAAAGCCCTCTGGATCAGAGTCGTACGGCGGGCTTTCCTAGTGAGATCGTAATCAGCCCCTAAGTCGGTCGGAAAGCCTCTGACCAGCGGTCGGAGGCTTTCCGACTCACATCATAATCAAGCCCAAAGTGTCGAACTCAGGAGGTGTAACATTTTCAAATCCCACTACAGTGAATGCAACAGTAGGGAAAGTGTTGGATGTCGGAGGGGTAAAATTTACTATTCCCACTCCACTCAATACTACAGTAGGGAAAGTGTTGGATTGCGGAGGGGTAAAATTTACTATTCCCACTCCAGTCAGTCCAACAGTATGGAAAGTGTTGAATCGCTGATGGGTAAAATTTACTATTCCCACTCCAGTCAATGCAACAATAGGGAAAGTGTTGGATTTTGGAGGGGTAAAATGTACTATTCCCACTCCAGTCAATGCAACAGTAGGAAAACTGTTGGATAGCGGAGGGATAAAAATTACTATTCTCACTCCAGTGAGTGCAACAGTAGGGAAAGTGTTGGATTGCAGAGGGGTAAAATGTACTATTCCCACTCCAGTCAGTAGAACAGTAGGGAAAGTGTTGGATTGCGGAAGGGTAACATTTTCTATTCCCACTCCAGTCAGTGCAACAGTAGGGAAACTGTTGTATTGCGGAAGGGTAAAATTTACTGTTCCCACCCCAGTCAGTGTAACAGTAGGGAAAGTGTTGGATTGCGGAGGGGTACAATTTACTATTCACACTGCAGTCAGTGCAACAGTAGGGATAGTGTTGTATTGCGGAGGGGTACAATCTACTATTCCCACTCCAGTCAATGCAACAGTAGGAAAACTGTTGGATAGCGGAGGGATAAAAATTACTGTTCCCACTCCAGTCAGTGAAACAGTAGGGAAAGTGTTGGATTGCAGAGGGGTAAAATATACTATTTCCACTCCAGTCAGTAGAACAGTAGGGAAAGTGTTGGATTGCAGAGAGGTAACATTTACTATTCCCACTCCAGTCAGTGTAACATTAGGGAAAGTGTTGGAGTGCGAGGGGTAAAATTCACTACTGCCATTCCACTCCATGCTGCATGAAAAACAGACTATTTCACTTCAGGTAAAATAAAAAGTATCAAAACTATAGTAAATAACAAAAAAATAAAAATGAATGTAATACATTTTTTTTTATTAACAAATTACATATTTATTACACTGTTTAATACATATTATAAATTAAAACAAATATTATTTTTATCAAAATCCCAAAATATATTGTCAAAACATAACAACCAATAAATACAATATTATTTACAATTAAAAAGCATAACACAAGTAACACATACAATAATAATTTACAATAACTTTTTTTACTCTTTTTAATTTTGTTATTACTTACATAACGTTCTACCCTATACCTCTACATGCTACACACCTCACATCTAAAATGTATTTTTAAATGTATATTTTCGCATTTTACATAGTTAAATATCTATTCAAATATGAATACCAATTAACTACTAATAAGGCAATTACATTTATTTACCTTTCCACCTTTTATCAGTACATAACAAACAACCCACACCTAATATATAATTTTAAATAAACATTAATTAAAGAATTTACGTAATTAGAAAGCAATTAAACAATTAATATAACTAATTAACTAAGAATAAATTAATGATATTTAATTAACTTCCCACCCTTTACCCCTACAAATACAACTCACACATACAACCTCAACAATATTTTAATTACATATTTAGATAGTTAATTATCATTTAAACAATTATAAAAAATTAGCGATATTTATTAATTATTGTAATTTCCTACACATCCTTTACCCATACAAAAACCACAAAACACCCCCAAAAGAATATATATTACGCAATTTACATAATTAATTATCAATTAAATAATGATTTATAGTAATAAATATTTTTTTAATAATATAATTAATTTACTTCCCACCCTATACCCATACAAAACCCACAGCCTGCAAGATAATTTAAATTAAAAAAATGTATTTATACTATTAACATAAATAATTATCAATTAAATAATTATAAATAATTAAAAAGTAATTATTAATAAATTAGAATTAATTTACTTCCCACCCTATACCCCACCAAAACACAGAACCCACACCTACAATTTAAAAAACACATTAATTAGACTATTTACATACATAATTATCATTTAAATAATTATTGATAATTACAAATTTATTATAAATTATTTATAATTAATTTACTTCCCACCCTACAAAACCCACAACCCACACCTAAAACTTTAAAACAAAACATATTAATTATACAATTAACATGAATAATTATCAATTAAATAAGTGATATTAATAAAAAAATACTAAATAATTATAATTCATTTACTTCCCACTCTATACCCCTACAAAACCCACAACCCGCACCTAAAACATAACTAAAACAATATTAATTATACAATTAACATAAATAATTATCAATTAAATAATTAATATTAATTAAAAACATTTATTAAATATTTTTAATTAATTTACTTCCCACCCTCTTCCCTTATAAACCCCACAACCCGCTACGGTACTAAAAATAAAATTAAACAATTACATTAAATTTAAAAACTGCTATTAATTTACAAACCATATTAAATTAAATTTAAAAACTACTATTAATTTACAAACTAATACTATTCAAACAAACATTTTAAAACATATACAATTAACATATATATTATAATACACAAAAATAATTAAAAATCGATATTATTAACAATATTTTTAACATCTATATTACTTACCTTAAAATCGATATTATTGTCCACGATATTCTTGCTCATGATATTTCTGTGCAAAAACAACAGTTGATGGACAGAATGCAGAACAATGTCATACATTCACCCCAGTACAGAGATCTGGGCCTAAATCCATCGTTTTTTTGCTCACCATGCCATTCCAGTTTGGACCCAGCCATATGCAAATCAGTCTTGACCCTGTGCCTCATGGGAACAGTCCAGCCCGAACTGCCAAGCCAGGTCCTCCCTGGACTGGAAACAAGCATCCTAGGACCGGTTTCGGGGTTTCACCCTCTTCAGCCAGGATAGCTTGATTCCAGTGGCATGGAGAGCAACGGGACGCTACGATCTGGGCATACCCGTCCCACTCGGGAGACAAATGCAAAAACAACAGTTGATGGACAGAATGCAGAACAATGTCATACATTCACCCCAGTACAGAGATCTGGGCCTAAATCCATCGTTTTTTTGCTCACCATGCCATTCCAGTTTGGACCCAGCCATATGCAAATCAGTCTTGACCCTGTGCCTCATGGGAACAGTCCAGCCCGAACTGCCAAGCCAGGTCCTCCCTGGACTGGAAACAAGCTCCCTAGGACCGGTTTCGGGGTTTCACCCCTCTTCAGCCAGGATAGCTTGATTCCAGTGGCATGGAGAGCAACGGGACCCACGTCTGGGCATACCCGTCCCACTCGGGGTGACAAATGCAAAAACAACAGTTGATGGACAGAATGCAGAACAATGTCATACATTCACCCCAGTACAGAGATCTGGGCCTAAATCCATCGTTTTTTGCTCACCATGCCATTCCAGTTTGGACCCAGCCATATGCAAATCAGTCTTTACCCTGTGTCTCATGGGAACAGTCCAGCCCGAACTGCCAAGCCAGGTCCTCCCTGGACTGGAAACAAGCATCCTAGGACCGGTTTCGGGGTTTCACCCTCTTCAGCCAGGATAGCTTGATTCCAGTGGCATGGAGAGCAACGGGACCCACGTCTGGGCATACCCGTCCCACTCGGGGTGACAAATGCAAAAACAACAGTTGATGGACAGAATGCAGAACAATGTCATACATTCACCCCAGTACAGAGATCTGGGCCTAAATCCATCGTTTTTTGCTCACCATGCCATTCCAGTTTGGACCCAGCCATATGCAAATCAGTCTTGACCCTGTGCCTCATGGGAACAGTCCAGCCCGAACTGCCGAGCCAGGTCCTCCCTGGACTGGAAACAAGCATCCTAGGACCGGTTTCGGGGTTTCACCCCTCTTCAGCCAGGATAGCTTGATTCCAGTGGCAAGGAGATCAACGGGACCCACGTCTGGGCATACCTATCCCACTCGGGGTGACAAATGCAAAAACAACAGCTGATGGACAGAATGCAGAACAATGTCATACATTCACCCCAGTACAGAGATCTGGGCCTTAATCCATCGTTTTTTTGCTCACCATGCCATTCCAGTTTGGACCCAGCCATATGCAAATCAGTCTTGACCCTGTGCCTCATGGGAACAGTCCAGCCCGAACTGCCAAGCCAGGTCCTCCCTGGACTGGAAACAAGCATCCTAGGACCGGTTTCGGGGTTTCACCCCTCTTCAGCCAGGATAGCTTTTCTGTGTCACGATATTTCCAACTCGATATTTGTGTCAGTCGATATTAGTGACTCAATATTTTATCCGAACACCACAATTAATATCACTTTTAGTGAAATCCTACTAAACATTTTGCAGCATTTGCTGTATGCCATCTTCTAATGAGAAAAAACACGAATTAGGAACTCAAAAATTAGGAATGAAAAATCAAGCTTCAGGATCTTTTTTTATTCTGTTCGTAGATTCAAAACTAATTTTCTTTGTCTGGATACTTAGGGGCCGATTACGATGGCGGTGGGACCGATACCGACTTGCCGTCGGTGTCAGTCCCAACGACATCTACAACCACGGTCAGTCCGCCGCATTAGGATGCGGTCAAACTGATCACATTGGCCCAGGGACTGATCGACAGTGTCCAATGGGCTCAAGGAGCCCGTTGGGCGGTCGGTCGAATCACATTTCCCACAATGGAGGCGGTGCCTTCTCAGGCACTGCCGTAGGAATTACGATCCACCTTTCCGCCAGCCATTTCACGTTGGTTCTTCTGACGTGAAAAGGCTGGCAGAAAGGCTTTTTTGGGGCTTCTAGCAGAGCCCCTGTCTCCCATGGCCCTCCACTATGGGCCCTGGGGGGCACCTGTGGTGACCCTGTAAACATCCCTGCATCGTGTGGCATGGTACCTGCCACAGAGTGCAGGGATGTTCCATAACATGCCTTTTGGCATTGGGGCTTGTGCTGCAGCCCTTTTCCGGGCTGCAGCACAAGCCTCAATGCTAAGCGGTATGTTTCAGACCCCCCCCCCCCCAACGAGGTCGGATTGTAATTTGGTGGGCGGGACCACTGACTACCTGTTGGCCGGTCCCGTTCTAGCAACGATGGTGGTCGAACTATCATCAGACTGCCATCATAATTGGCCCCTTAGACTCAAATACAAAAATCTATTGTTTCTTGCAAAGTTCAAAATCTTAGGGCCCCATTACGATGGCGGGCGGACTTTGCCCGCCCGCCACCGTAACGGAAAACGGGACCGACCGCCAGAGGTGCGGCGGTCCTGCCAGGCCAATTAGGATGCGCCCGCCACACTGGCGGGCGCATCCTCGAATTTAACATTGCGGTGGCGGTGCTGTGAGCAGCACCTGCCGCAATGTTAAAGTCCATGTTGTGCATTGCCATGCACAACGTGACAGGCACCGCGCGGTGCCTGCCACCTTGTGCATGGCAATGAAGGGGGGTACCATAGGTACCCCCAGTGCAGCCACCCACCCCTCCACCCCCCGGGGGCGCGCAATGGGCCCCCAAAGTAATTTCCAGCATGCCTTTCCATGGCGGAGTCTCTGCCATGGAAAGGCATGCACACTGCAGGCATCATAATATGGATGGCGGTGCCTGCAAGGCACCGCCACCATGTTATGGGCTTTTTCCGCCCGGCCGGCAATCGTAACGATTGCCGACAGGGAGAAATGCGGCGGGCGGTCTTTCCGTCCGCCGCAGTACCCCTCGCCATACTAATATGGCGGGGGGTAAAACTTGAACGGATGGCGGGTGGATCGCCACCACCGGCCCGGCGGTGGCCACCGCCGGCCCGGCGGTGGCGATCCACCCGCCATTCTAATAGGCCCCTTAGTTTCAAAATCATCAGGATTTAAGAAAAATTCAAAGCAGCTTTTCTTCATCTTTTCCTGGCTCATCTTCAAAGATGAATTGTCAACAGTTAGTTAGATTGTAGATTTTCACATCTAACTCTTCTTCTTCCACAGACAAAGATGCTAGATAGGTCCATTCAGGTGATGTGTAGTTTCTATTCAGGACTCTCCTTGTTGTTGGTCTCTTGGTAACACTGTGACTATTCTCAGAATTGATTTCAATTGTCTCTGGTTCTCCTCTGATTGATTCTGAGGTCTGGTTCTTTCAGAGTTGCTTTTTACTGGTTCTCTTCACTTCTTCAGTCGACATATCTTCTTGATGTACTCTCTCAACTTTTGTGCGTTCACTGACTATTGCTGAATATTATTCTCTCACAGTGTAACTGGTGCTTTGATCAGCATCAGCAACTTGATTCACTGTGAATCGTTTTTCCTGGGGGGGTTCTTCAGACTTAAATTTTCAGCTTGAGTTTTTCACATATCAGATTAGAGACTGTGGGGTCGATTCCGATCTCGGCCGGTAGGGCACCTAACAGTATTCGTCCGGAAAAAAACCCAGCCGAATGCGTGTTTCCCGACCGATTTGTACACCCGTCCGGACGAACAAGTACGATGCGTATAACAACCCATTTCCCGAGCAAGCCGTACTCACCCAATCCAGCTCCTGTTCCCCGCCCGAGCCGGATCCGTAAACGCTGAATCGAGTCGCACGGAACCAAATACACAGCACCTTCCGGCCGGACTAGTACGATGCGTGCTCCGTACGCGCCGAACCAGTCGCTACGTCCGGCACGTTTCAGCATCCGGGAGAGCCGCACATAAGCTCCGTTTCGCACCACAAGACGATCCACGGCTACGAGACGAACAAGCCAGCGACGAGTACGAGTCGAAGACACGAGAAACCCGAACGAGACGACCCAACCATGAATCCCATCGCGCAGGTCCTACCTATACTCTACATCTATTACCGGGACCGGTACGGACGCGTACGGCGCAGACGGTAAGTCAAACACCAACAATACAAACAAACTACACGTACCCAAAATATGTCACACACACATAGGGATGCACAAATGACGTACACTAGCAACAGCACAACCATAGGGGTGGGATGGGCATCACCAATGCCATACACACCCATAGGGGATGGATGCCTACCACTACCACCACCCCTACTCAGGGGGGCTGGATGCCTGCCACTACCACCACCCCTACTCAGGGGGATGGATGCCTACCACTACCACCACCCCTACCCAGGGGGCTGGATGCCTACCACTACCACCACCCCTACTCAGGGGGCTGGATGCCTACCACTACCACCACCCCTACTCAGGGGGCTGGATGCCTACCACTACCACCACCCCTACTCATGGGGGCCTGGATGCCTGTCACTACTACCATCCCCACCCATAGGGGATGGATGCCTACCACTACCA
Source organism: Calotriton arnoldi (assembly GCA_963921515.1). Taxonomy (NCBI): domain Eukaryota; kingdom Metazoa; phylum Chordata; class Amphibia; order Caudata; family Salamandridae; genus Calotriton; species Calotriton arnoldi. Next base: position 2,634,245 of record CAWUFW010000839.1, read on the forward strand.
CCACCCCTACTCAGGGGGCTGGATGCCTACCACTACCACCACCCCTACTCAGGGGGCTGGATGCCTGCCACTACCACCACCCCTACTCATGGGGGCCTGGATGCCTGCCACTACCACCACCCCTACTCAGGGGGGCTGGATGCCTGCCACTACCACCACCCCTACTCATAGGACGGGTAATGCATGACACAACCAGCATACTCCCACATAAGGAATGACAGAAAATTACATCCCCCCCAACACCATGACAAGCGTGTGTAGTCTGTATCAAATTCCTACAACACTGAACATGACATTGAACATACAATGTGACCCACTATCACATGTGTCACACATAAATGTGTGTGGCCTCCACAATGCAAGCAGACCATGACCACTGTGGCCATGGGGTCGAACACCCCATCATCACAGTGACCAAAAGGTAAGTGTGGGGTCCATAGCTGATGCACCTCTTGAACAGTGTGGCCATGGGGCCTAAAGCCCCATCACCACAGTGACCAAAAGGTAAGTGTGGGGTCCATAGCTGATGCACCTCTTGAACAGTGTGGCCATGGGGCCTAAAGCCCCATCTCCACAGTGACCAAAAGGTAAGTGTGGGGTCCATAGCTGATGCACCTCTTGAACAGTGTGGCCATGGGGCCTAAAGCCCCATCACCACAGTGACCAAAAGGTAAGTGTGGGGTCCATAGCTGATGCACCTCTTGAACAGTGTGGCCATGGGGCCTAAAGCTCCATCACCACAGTGACCAAAAGGTAAGTGTGGGGTCCATAGCTGATGCACCTCTTGAACAGTGTGGCCATGGGGCCTAAAGCCCCATCACCACAGTGACCAAAGGTAAGTGTGGGGTCCACAGCTGATGCACCTCTTGAACAGTGTGGCCATGGGGCCTAAAGCCCCATCACCACAGTGACCAAAAGGTAAGTGTGGGGTCCACAGCTGATGCACCTCTTGAACAGTGTGGCCATGGGGCCTAAAGCCCCATCACCACAGTGGCCAAAAGGTAAGTGTGGGGTCCACAGCTGATGCACCTCTTGAACAGTGTGGCCATGGGGCCTATAGCCCCATCACCACAGTGGCCAAAAGGTAAGTGCGGGGTCCACAGCTGATGCACCTCTTGAACAGTGTGGCCATGAGGCCTAAAGCCCCATCACCACAGTGACCAAAAGGTAAGTGCGGGGTCCATAGCTGATGCACCTTTTGAACAGTGTGGCAATGGGGCCAAAAGCACCATCACCACGGTGATCATAAGGTAAGTGTAGTCATGGTAAAAGCTGCGAAAGCCAAACTGTATGGATGAATCCTGGTCACACAACATCAAACACATCAGTGGCATAGTAGTGCTTGTGTCCCATAGCAACATAGATTGGGCGGGGCAAACAGTGCAGTGTCACAGAAACATCGTTTTGGCCATATGCATACAAACATCACCCATGGGGGACCACATTGTCAATATTCACAAATAACACAATGACAGAAGTGACCATCATAATGCTGAGCCACATATCTGCACCAATGGACACACAAATGTAGATATCCTGTGGAGAATGTCGATGTCAGGTGAACAAATACCATACCATGGCATCAATGGGACATACAAACCATGATCATTGTGCTGACTGATGACCTAGGAGTCCCAGGGACAGCTGGGGAAAGCCACCAAACAACATACAGACAATGGCACACTACAGAAATGCCAATGCAGTGGTGCAAATGCACAAACACAAACAGGCAGACTCACACTGCATTTCAAACACAACAGGTGATGGGGGTGTGCCAGTGTCCCCAGGCAACCACACAACACATGAGGAGGCCTGAACTCCAATCACACAGATGTGTATACAGTGCCATTCAAAAGTTACTCATGGATCGGATACCCCTATGTGGGCAATCAGGCATCGTCAGCTGAGAGGGAGGCCAAATTACACATGTCACACAAGCTTGTAGGAACAGCAACTAACACAGCAAGAGACAGACCCACCACAGCACTACCCCCAGGGACCCCACATTGTGCTGACTCTAGCCTGCATGACAATCCCACTGTGATGACAAAGGTAGATGTCGTTCACACTGTGAACCACAGCCATGTGTCCTGAGCAACAAACTACCATCACACCTACACAAGCTCCAATCAATCAGCACGGCCTGCCAGCCAAGGCCAATATGGAGGTAGGGGTCTAGCCGTGCAACAACTCACATTTGCACACTCAACACCACACACCCTGATCTCCACCAATGTGCAGCAGTGAAGCTCACATGGACTGGTGACAGTGCATATGCACCCATGACAATCCCAGGGGTGGTGGGGGGAACTAAGGTGCAGATACCCATCACACATGGCCAGTCAATAAGACTCGTCAATGTCTGACACACAGCACAGTACGCCATACATGGGCATGATGTGAAATCCACCACAATCAATGGGATCCTGGCCATAGTCACACACCTACGAAGAAGCCAAGGTGACACACAAAGAACACACGTACACAACTTCCAACATTGCAGCTCTGACCCTGAGGAGTGGCAGCAGTCACACACACACCGTGTCACAATCACTGAAAGCTACCACAAACTGAAATACACATGACTTGTGTAAACAACAAGTGCCAAGGGGAATCCCGAATGTGTCCCATCACCGTTTGCCCACATCCCCAGCCCTGACAACAAAGACAACCTGGGATGACAACCTCATGAACATTAGTTTGCCATGCAACCACATCACAGAGAAACCAGGTCCAAGATGCTGGATGAACACAGACCAACTCTGCAAGCAACACAAACAGGAACATCCCTAGGGACACAGCCTGTGTAGGAAAAGGGAAGGGAACACACACAGACATGCTTACACAACACACAACACGGGCACACGCAATGTCACGGGATTACACACTGCCATGAGGGCACTACACTCCTGTGGAAGGTCCGCTGTGCCAAACCTTGTCTGTGCACGACTCAAACATGTCAGCAGACACTCCGTCAGTGAGTCAACAACTACAACACACAGAAGGCTCTGCTCACATCAGCCTGGGTACGGGAGTGTCACGTCAGTCATCTGCATACACCCAAAACACGTGTCAAGCCAGTTGCACTGTATACACAGATGAGTCCTTCAACATTGATGTGCAAAACTGCATGTCCAGTGGAGATGGGCACACAGTCAGGGAAATCGGAACATTGAACAGTGGTAAGCCCACCAGATGTGCATCAGTGTAAGACAAAGATGTTCCTTTACAAATGAAAAACGTACATCCCTGTGTCAAATGCTGAACATTACACCCTCAGACTGCAGCAAAGGATGCCATAGATCCAGAGTAGAAAAGGACACATATCCCATGGACCACATGGAGTCCATCACAGCAACACTTCATTTTCCTGATCTGAACACTATAAGAACTGCAAATGCAGGATGCTACTCATCTACATCATGTACATCAAAAGAAACACCTCAATTAAACAAAAAGAGGCTTTATTCAGCTAATGTAAAATTAAAAGTTGACGTCCAAAAGAAACTAAGGCCAATGGCCAGTCCAAAATCCATGTCCCAACAGGGTGACAAGTGACAACTGGTCACCCATTGCTTGCCTGCACTGGTACGGACAGGGGACATCCCCCTTGGAGGGGCATACAAGGGGCAGGCCAGGCACCGCAGGGACAGGATCAGGGGATGGCAGAGTGAGGCAGTGAAGGGGTGGTGGGTGCAGGAGTGTCACCGGCAACTGCAGTGGAGGTGTCTGACTCAGGGGGGCCAGCACCACCGTGCTACACAAGTCAGTTGGTGTGGGTGCTGCAACCACTGCAGTGGGCTGGTCTGATGTAGTGGACTGGGTCCCCACTGCAGTGCCCAAGTCAGACGGGGTGGTTGTGGACTCCACTGCAGTGCATAACTCCAAGGGAGTGGAAGGGTGGGCAGATGAGGTGGGCAGGACAGAGGGGGGACCCGGTCCCCACACCAGTGGCACTAACAGGCAGAGCGTCTGGGTTGGGTGTGGAAGAGCAAGTGGCAGGGGGGAGGGCCTAAGCAGTCTGGGGATGCGGTATCGGTGTGTGGGGGAACCTGGGGCAGGGTGTGGCGGGGGAACCTGTGGAGTGGTGGCCTGGGGGATGGAGGAGAGAGACTGGGTGGTGGAGCTGCGTGGTGGTGGTGGTGGGGTCTTGCTCTTCCTGGTCCGGGGGACTTCCTAATGGGGTCCTGTGTCTGCCTGCGCCTGGGAGAGGGTGTCCGGGGGCGAGGGGCACTCCCCTCTGTGTGGGTGGACTTCCTCTTCCCCCGGTATGCTAGATCAGCAGGATTGGAGGGGAAGAGGCCGAGGTCACACAGGAAGAGCTGCTGTGTATGTGGGGTAGCAGGTGAGGCAAGGGAAGGGGTCTTGGAGGGAGAGGATTTGGAGGACTGCGGAGTGACTGTGGATGCCTGTGTGTGTGTGTGTTCCCCATCCCCTGTGTCTGTGGTATCAGTCCCCTGAGGATGCTTGTGTGCACGTCTTGCCTTTCTCTTGGGTGTGTCTGTGCTGCTCGTGTCTGTGTGTTTGGGTGATTGTGCAGGTGTGGATGTGCTTTGGACAGGTAGGGTGGCAGGAAGTGTGGATGGGGCAGAGGTGGGAGGGGTGAGGGACTGTTGGAGGAGGGACACTGCTGCCGTCAGGGAGGAGTCCATGGACCTATTGCTCCTCTGTAGGGCAGACATACCCGTCGAGATGCCCTCCATGAACGACACCAGCTGTGTCAACAGAGTGGTGTGTGCATGGAGGACAGTCAGCATTGCTGTCTGCCCTACATGGAGCTGCCGAAGGAGGTACACAGACTCCTCACTCAGGGCAGCAGGGGACACAGGGGCAGGGGGTGCGGTGCCTGGCATGAAGGAGACACGCTCCCGAGCACGGGAGCCTCCACGGACCTCAGGAATGGGAGCCAATGGGAGGGCGGTGGTGGTGGTGGTGGTGGTCGTGGTGGGGCCAGACAGACTAGCTTGACTTTGGTGGCTGCTGACACCCGCCTCCACAAGGGAGTCATCCTCCGAGCTGCTGTGGTCCTCAGCTGAGGTGGATGGTGCTGAGGACTCCTCGGTGTGGCTCCCCTCGCCCTCCGTGCCACTGGGTCCCTCTGACCACTCGTCGGATGCTGACCCAGTCTGGCTCCGCTGCTCCTCCTGGTCCGTGGAGCTGTCCCCTCCTGTGGCCGTGGATGTATCTGCAAACAATTAGGGAAACAGACAAACATCAGTCACCTGCACTGAACGCACACACCACAGTAAGTACAGCACATCACAGAGCCAGCCCAGGCATCCTTAGTTGAACATTGCCTAAAGTCCTCACACAGATTTGTGGAAGCCAATTGTCAGTCTGATGGTCAACCATGGGACTCACACCCCTCCTGCCCTTGCACCCATCTGTCTGGTGCCTGTCTGATGGTAAGACCCCAGTGTGGACACATGCACCACCTACACAGTTGTTGGACATTGCAGGGAACACGGTGAAGTATGTGAACATGCACACAACACATCTCTTGCCACTAAGTCAGTGCAGGTGTCCGGATGAAGGGATGGCCAGAGTCTAAATAGAAATGCATGTGATGCATACCAGCACCACACACCATGATGCACCCATGTCCGGATAGTCAATGCCACAATGGGGTGCATGTTGCACATGTCACTCCCCTGCAGGATCACTCTTAGGAAGTTTAATGCCATGACACAGGCATGCGTGCAAAGTCATACATCACTGTCTCCAGTCACATGGGCATGGCAGCCAGCCAACAACAGTCTGCACTGTGTCACAATCCTAGGACATGGGGAATGTAAGTTATGTAACTGACAAGTGCACATGTCCATCCCCCAAAAACCACATCATCAGTACTACTACTTGTCCACGTCATACCAATTGGACATATGGGGGACATGAAACACAACTCTCTGAACATGAGCACCTCACAGTGTGCTGTGAATGAGAAACAGCTGCCTGAAAGTCACAGTCGCATACACCTGTGTGCACAGTCAAGTGATCAGACACCTAAAAATCACAGAAGTTTCGTCTATCATGGTCACATCTCCGCTGGCATGCTGAGCCCTAACCGATAAACATACCAGTAGTCCTGACAACGAGGACACAGCACAATGACACAGAGGCAGACACCTGAGGGAACATTTCACTGATCACAACATGCCAGATGGTACACGGGAGTGGGAGTACAAAGGGGCCGATTCCGATCTCGGCCGGTAGGGCTCCGAATCGGATTCGGCATAACCGGATCCGATTCGGAGCCCTATTTCCCGACCGATTCGTACGCGCGTCCGGACGAGCGAGTACGATGCGAATTTGCCGACCGACTCGTTCGGGCGTCCCAACCGCTCCGACCGACTCGTTCCCGGGTCTAACCGCACCGACCGACTCGCTCGGACACGACTCGCACCGCGCAATGGAGACGTTCCCCGGCCGGGTAAGTACGATGCGCGACGCGAGCAGTCCGACCGACACGCGCCGTCTGGCTCGAAAGAGCAGTCGGAGCCGTACTTCGGGGGTCCGTGTCGGACCCCCCTGTATGCGTAGCCGCGCGAGTCGCACACAGGGGGGACCCATGGGTCCCCCCTACCTGTGCGTGTATGGCGCGAGTCGCTTCGCCCCATACCCGCTGTAGGGGGTGCCCTTGTTTGCCTCGCACCCATTGAGGCAATGGGAGCCCGCGTACGCGTTGTACGACCGGCTCCCATTGACTTCAATGGGAGTCCGACCGACTCGAGTATGATAGCATACGGACGCATCGTACTCGTTCGGTCGGGCTGCACGGGTCCGATTCGGTCGGAAATCTCTCCGGGTTCGGCTCGGTCGGAGAGATTTCCGGCCCGAATCGGAATCGGCCCCAGAGTGTATTGTATGCCCTGGAGTAGGCATGATTGTCCAGCTCCACCTGTAAGAGGAATGAGTCCTGGACAGTAGGCATGTGGCTAAGCACGTGTGACACACTTGATACACATACTCCTGAGGCCCAAACATTGTTCCCACTGGCAGCATGGGTGTGTGCCAAATTCCCCAGGGACATGTGGTGATTCAGATCAGCAAGTGGACCACATATCAAAGTTACACCCAGATTACATGTCAGAACTTAGGCATTGTGTAAGCAATTGCCCCACACATGAATCCCACAACATAGTCACGGGAACAAATGCTGTCCCCCACCTTGAGCGAAGCTAAATGCAATGACACAGTCCCCAAGTGACACAATTTCCTGACTGTAAGGGCCACACATATGCGTATCAGAGGAGAAGTGGGCATGTCACAAATGAGGGACATGGGTCCTGGACCACATGACTGATGTACTGTGGAAGTTTAACCAGGCCAGAGGAGGGCACATAGCATGTCAGACAAAGTGCACAGTGCAGTCATGGACTCACCCCCTCCTTGCTGCTGTCTGTCCTTCAGCTTCCCATCCAGGTCAGGGAAGACCACCGCCAGGATCCGGAGCATGTGGGGAGTCAGGGTCCGGTGTCCGCCCCTCCTGCGAGGAGGCGACAGCTTCAGCTGGACCCTTGCGATCCTCCGGGTCCAGCCACAAAGGTCCTGCCACTTCTTCTGGCAGTTGCGGATCCTGCGCCTGTAGACCCCCACGGATCTTACTTCCCGGGCGATGGTCAGCCAGATTTCCTGCTTCTGGTGGGCATCGACCTGTGAGGATGACAAAGTGAAAAAGGCCATTACTACACATGCAACATATCCGTGCATCACACAGTTGGATATACATGTCTCAATCACAGGGGCATATGATGTACATAGGCAGTGCAACAATGGCTATGAACAGTTTGCCAGCAGTCACTACATGGTGTCATTGCATGGGGAGTAAACCTTTTGGAATGCACTGTTACTGCACTGTACCTGTTCAGTGCATGTAACTACACACTTTGGGGTGTGACAACTACTCAGTGAGCATGCTAGCCAGTGGTGTGCACACTGTAAGTCCTGCTAGTCAGACAACATGCACAATTGGTAAGGCAGTGGACAGCACACTCACCTGCTCCCCTGGTTTCCCATACTGCTTGCTGTACTGTGGAAGGAGGCTGTCCAGCAGGGCCTGGTTCTCCTCAAGGCTGAAGGCTGGGGCTCTATCCACAGTACGTGCCATTGCAGTTGCCAGAGGATGCAGAGACAGCAGCAGTGTTGTTGGCAGATGTCGTCCTGGAGCATGTAGTGCAGGCAAGTGAGCTCTCAGGGGAACAGCCAGCATTATATGTGTGCTGCAGAGGCAGATACTGTCCCATGTGTCCAAAGTGATTGGTCCAAGTCGTTTGCATCTTCTGAATCTGACCAATCCATGGAATAGCAGCACTAATACACGCCCACAGCATCCTTCAAATCTTCAAATTCATGACATCCATGATTTTGCAACATTGTTGTGGCTGGCCAACTGAATTCACTGCATCAGACTCGTTGGAGCCACGAAAACGCGTCCCTTGCCATGCCAGGCCCCAGCCAATGCGTGCGCACCGATCGGTCCATTGCTGTACAACGCGTATTTCGGGGTACAACGCGTACCCGCACACATCACATGCAATGGGCCGGCCGGGCACACCGATCGGTCCATTGCTGTACAACGCGTACCCGCACACAACACATGCAATGGGCCGGCTGGGCACACCGATTGGTCCATTGCTGTACAACGCGTATTTTGGGGTACAACGCGTACCCGCACACATCACATGCATTGGGCCGGCCGGGCACACCGATCGGTCCATTGCTGTACAACGCGTACCCGCACACAACACATGCAATGGGTCGGCCGGGCACACCGATCGGTCCATTGCTGTACAACGCGTATTTCGGGGTACAACGCGTACCCGCACACATCACATGCATTGGGCCGGCCGGGCACACCGATCGGTCCATTGCTGTACAATGCGTACCCGCACACAACACATGCAATGGGCCGGCCGGGCACACCGATCGGTCCATTGCTGTACAACGCGTATTTCGGGATACAACGCGTACCCGCACACAACACATGCAATGGGCCGGCCGGGCACACCGATCGGTCCATTGCTGTACAACGCGTACCCGCACACAACACATGCAATGGGCCGGCCGGGCACACCGATCGTTCCATTGCTGTACAACGCGTACCCGCACACAACACATGCAGTGGGCCGGCCGGGCACACCGATCGGTCCATTGCTGTACAACGCGTATTTCGGGGTACAACGCGTACCCGCACACATCACATGCATTGGGCCGGCCGGGCACACCAATCGGTCCATTGCTGTACAACGCGTACCCGCACACAACACATGCAATGGGCCTGCCGGGCACACCGATCGGTCCATTGCTGTACAACGCGTACCCGCACACAACACATGCAATGGGCCGGCCGGGCACACCGATCGGTCCATTGCTGTACAACGCGTACCCGCACACAACACATGCAATGGGCCGGCCGGGCACACCGATCGATCCATTGCTGTACAACGCTGTACCCGCACACAACACATGCAATGGGCCGGCCGGGCACACCGATCGGTCCATTGCTGTACAACGCGTACCTGTACAGGTCAGTCGCATATGTCACCATGCTTGTCACTGGTGAACATATGCCAGCCACATATACCTGCCAGAGACACAGGGGCACACCTACAACACCACACCCACTCCACACTGTTTCCTAAGGCATGTAAGGCTGCATTACCTTTTCTGTGTATGGGGGTTGACATGTGGTTTCTGTGGTGGCACTGGTGGGCATCCACACCCAGGCTGTGCATGGGTTCATGGGGACAGGGTCCTTTGTGTGTTGTGCACATGACCACTGTGATGTGCAACAGTTCATTTCAGAGCATGTGGCATGGTCACATTTCCAGGTTGTGTATGTGTGTGACATGTCACATACCCCCAGGGTCCCATGGGGGAAGGCATGTACGTAACAGGATGACCCATTGCCACAATAGTGATGTCCCTCCACAGTCTGTGTGCATGTTGTGTTTCCGATGTCTCTGATTCCATGTGCATGATGGGAGACAGTCTCCACAGAAACGTTGTTTGTGCATGGACTTTGATGTTGTGCGTGTGTGTGTCACTGACGTCCATGTCTGTCCTGCAGAGGCAACAGGGGCCACTACCTGTGGGAGTCATGTTTGTTTTTCTGACGTGTACATGATACGCCATGTCATGCCAGTGTCCATGTGGCAAGACAGGGTCCCTGGGAATCTACCTGTCAATGTGCTGTGATGCCTGTGGCGCATCTGTCCAGACATGTCACTGTGGTGTGTGTGTGGAACGTGACAGCAGTAAATGGGTACTGTGATACAGCCTAATGGTTTCCCATAGCACAACCTGGTACCTGTTGTGCACACATGTTGTACTGAGAACTTAGATGATGGCCATGTAGGTGCGAGTTATGTCCGAACAGAACGGCACACACATCAAGTACTTGTGTCTCGTAATGATGTATCATGTGAAATTGAGTATGGTGAAAGGCACATCTGTGGGGTGACTGACAATCTTTCTTTCTTCATCCTATGTACTGCAGGGCTCCAGCTGTCCATAGACCATTCCCTGACCTGGCAACGATGGTGGAACGTGACAGCATCCGACGGTACCGCTTCACCAGGCAGCTGATTGAGGATTTGGCAGTGCGCTTGGCACCACATCTGCAACCGGGCGGGCCGTACCCTACGGCGCTGACACCCAAGGTGAAGGTAATGGCAGCCCTACACTTCTTTGCCACCGGTACCTTCCAACACACTGTGGCGACTGATGGTGGGATGTCACAGACTATGTTCAGCCGTGTGCTACGCAATGTTTTGGTGGCTATGTTGAGGAACCTGAACCAGTTCATCTATTTCCCCAAACGTCGACAACTCACTGACGTTAAGAGTGACTTTTATGCCCTGGGGAGGATGCCACATGTAATTGGCTCCATTGATGGGACACATGTGGCTTTGGTACCACCACAGGCACATGAGCAGGCCTACCGTAACCGCAAACACTACCATTCGATCAATGCGCTGGTGGTATGTCTTGCAGATAAGACCATCACACATGTGTGTGCCCGTTTCCCCGGTTCTGCTCACGATGCCTACGTGATGAGGAGTAGTCGCATCCCAAGGATGATGTCACAGATGCCGAACCAGCGTGCCTGGCTTGTCGGTGTGTACTGACTTTGTACCATTGTGTGTGTTCTGCTATGTTGTATTCCGCCCACTTTTTGAACTCAGCTAATGTGCAATTGTCTGTCTGTAGGTGACTCCGGATACCCCAACATGCCGTGGTTGCTGACACCCCTCAGGAACCCTGTGACACCAGCCCAGATGCGCTACAATGAGGCACATGGTCGGACCTAGAGAGTGATCGAGCGGACCTTTGGTCTCCTGAAGAGCCGCTTCCGCTGCCTGGACAAGACAGGAGGGGCCCTCCCATATGCCCCAGCAAAGGTGTGCAAGATTGTCATCGTTTGCTGCATGCTCCACAACCTGGCAGTGCGGAAGGAGTTGCCTCTCATCCTGGATGACGATGACCAATGTCCGCCACCTGTGGAGGATCCTGGCCTGGACCACGATGCCAGTGATGATGATGATGATGGTGGTGATGTCCGCACACAGCTCATCACCAACTTCTTCAGCTGAATGTGAGTATCCAGGGAGATGCAATGTGAATGATGTGAGTTTGCATGATATGTGTGGGTGGTGCCCTGGTGCTGTTTTAGTGTGGCCATGTGCCACTTGACTGGATGCGTGCAGCGATGTGTCCTTACAGGTAGTCTGTACTCCCCAACAGTGTTGACATGCAAACGTGCTTTTGTGTAGGTATCTTGTGACATGTTTAGGGCATGAGTATTGCAGTTCTGTCCTGTTCTTCAGTGGTTTTGACTGTGTGTCATGTCTGTCCTTCACAGGGTGCTTACAGAGTTGTTTGGTCAACTTGGATCCCCCAACACCATGATTCAGCTTTCAGGGTGGCAGCAGTCGTTTCCCTACAGGTGATGTGCCACACACCCCTGGACTTCATATCTTCTGCACTTGTTGACTGTGTGGCCACTGCCACGTGGGATTAACTTGCATTTGTAGTGGTTACAAATGTGTAATAAACCAGTGCTTCACTTTGGGATGTGCGTTGTCTGTGGTCACACATCTGACTGACATTTGCTTACTGCACCTGTGGGCTAGTTGACACAGACTCTGAATAGGTGTGGTGTCTGTGCATTCCACTGTATTTCCTGCCAACATCACTGTGGGCGATGAGTCCGATGGCCCTGGTGTCTGTGTTGTGTAGCCCTAGTGGTGTGTCTCCCTCATATGTGTCACGTCACCATGACTCACACGACGGTGTTGTACTTGCTGTAGCAGTTAGCATACACAGTGTAATTTAGCAGAACATCATCACCATAACAGTATCCACATTTGAATAACAACAGTGGCAAGTATGGTGTACTAGTGATTTTATTTACAGAAATGTGTGTGTGTATAGTGCACAGGATGATGGGTGCTGTACATTGTGATTGTGATCCAAAGTTCCCAGATGAGTTGGAAGTCTTGGTAGCAGAAATGTCCTAAGTGAAGTCCACAGTCATATGATACATTAGTCCAACTTGAACTCCCCATGTCATGTGGGAAAGTAGTGTTGCATTCGACAGGGTGAAACGTTTGCACACAAAGGAGAATTTCCGGAACAGGTGTTGGCTTCCTGGGGGATGTACGTGGCCATCAACCTCTCAGTTTTCCTTCCTCGGACGACCCCTCTTCTTTGGGGGGGGGACCCTCACGTGCAGGCTGCTGCGGTGCAGGGGACTCTCCGCCAGAGTCCTCCTCCCTCCCTGTGGCGGTGTCAGTTGTTGCAGCACCAGATGTTGTGGGCACACAGGGAGGTGTGGCCATGTTGGTGCTAATCTGGCGGAGGCATGTCAATATGTCCCTATGCACCGCTGTGAGTTCTTGCAATGTATCCCACTTGGACTCCATGCCCGACATGTGTGTCTCCACACGGGCCATGTGTGTCTCCACACGGGCCATGTGGGAGTCCAAGCGGGCATGATGGGCAGCCTGCTGCTGTTGTATGTCCTTGAGGATCCCCACTACCTGTCTGACCTCTCCGGTGCTATCCTGGTACGCATCAGCGATGCGTGCCAGTTGTGGGTTATCATGCAGTCCAGACCCCTCTGCAAGCAGCGACCTATGTCTACCACCCCTCCCACCACCCCTGGCGACACGTGCAGGACCTTCGGTGGCACACACAGGTGACCCGAGGCCCACTTGGGGGTTGTTAGTGGTGTTGTCATCCGTTGCTCCACGGTGGGCCTGGGACCCTGTGCTGTTGTCAGCGGTGGTCCTTGGTCTGTCCGTGTCGGCGGGGGTGGTCTGTATGTTGGCAGTTGTTGGAGGGGTGGGTGCAGGGGGAGCAGATGTTGGTCCAGCTGGTGCTGCATGATGACTCAGACCGGAGGTGCCAGGTAGGTATTCACCATCCGAGGTGGGCAGAGGCTGTTCCACACCAGTGAGCTCTGTGTCCCCCGGAGCCTGGGACAGGGACTCCTCCTCGCCTGCTGTGGTGTCCCCATCATCGTCACCTGTATTTGGAAGAGACACACATTGTATGTAATGTTTCTACAGGCATCAATGGTTCACACACCTGACTGTTGTGACTGTACCTCTGGATGCGGGCATGTACATTGCATTGTCCTAAGTTGTCACAGTAAGAGGTTGATATTGGTGTAGCACATTGTCATGCATACCTGGGGCATTTCACTATGAATGTTGAGGTGTGTGCATGGCCAGCATTGGTTGTATTTGGTGGACATCCGGCCATCCTTCTCCACCTGGCCCAGTTATCCCACCATGAAGCATGCCACCCTTGCAGTGGGTTCAGGTTGACTCTCAGGATGTCATTCAGTGGTGTTGTGCTGTTTGTTGGTGCACAGTTCCCAGCAGGGCCTTGTGCTCCCCACAGCAGTAGCCAGTGTCAGCCATCTTGTAAGTTCTTTTCCACTCCCTGTGATGTGAGCATGGTTCAGAGTGGTGTTGATGGGCCAATTGTGAGGCTGAGCAATATCTGTGACTCCAACTCCCATCATGCTATTGGCTACACCCCCCTTCCCAGCATGCCCGTACCTCCTTCCTTTGGACTGTGCTTCCCTGTGGGGTAGTGTGCCTGTGCTGACAGGAAGGCTGACAGTGTTGTCCTTGCGTTTGTTTGGCTACAAGTCCCAGGTGTGTCCCTGTGCTTCACACAGCATTACCCAGGGTGGTGGTTCTTTGTGGGATCTTCATTTGGTATGTGAGGCATTGCATTCTCCCAGGTGGGTTATGTGGAGTTTGTGTTGAGGGGGTGTGTGAGGTGAGCTGCTTGTAACTATGGTCAGTGCTGTGAGTCCTCCTTCCCACCCAGCCAGATATCCCACCATGCAACGTGCATTGCAGAGAGTGCAAGTTGGCTTTCAGGATGTCAGGCAGTGGTGTTGTGCTGTTTGTTGCTGCACAGTTCCCAGCAGGGCCTTGTGCTCCACACAGCAGTAGCCAGTGTCAGCCATCTTGTAAGTTCTTTTCCACTCCCTGTGATGTGAGCATGGTTCAGAGTGGTGTTGATGGGCCAATTGTGAGGCTGAGCAATATCTGTGACTCCAACTCCCATCATGCTATTGCCTACACCCCCCTTCCCAGCATGCCCGTACTTCCTTGCTTTTGAGTGGACTTCACTGTGTGTGAGTGTGACAGCAATGGCAAGATGGCTGACAGTGGTGTCCTGCTGTTTGTTGGTGCACAGTTCCCAGCAGGGCCTTGTGCACCCAACAGCAGTAGCCAGTGTCAGCCATCTTGTCAGTCCTTATCCACTCCCTGTGATGTGAGCATGGTTCGGAGTGGTGTTGATGGGCCAATTGTGAGGGTGACCAATATCTGTGACTACAACTCCCATCATGCTATTGGCTACACTGACTTCACCAGCATACACAGATTTCCTTCCTTTAAGTGAGCTTCCCTGTGAGGTGGTGTTCTAGTGGTGGCAAAATATCAGGCAGTGTTTGTTGGTTACATTTGTACCACTGCCTTGCTCTATTTGTTGTTAGGTTTGTACATGTCATGACACAGTTACATATCACTATGAGATGGCATGTATTGTGTTAATCTAACTGACATACACATCTTGGGATGATTATCTTTTGGTTGCTGTTGATTTGCTAGGGGTGGATGGTTTGACTGTCCCCTTGAGAGTGATGTGTGTGTATTGGCACACAATATTGTGTATATTAGTTGTGTACTCACCAGGCTCTGGGATGTCTGTTAGTCCATTTACGCTCACTGGTGGTAGGATGGCCCGCACCTTCTCCTCCCAGGGCCTGAGGTATACTGGTTTTGCAGGAGGGCCACTGCCGGTGTGCTGGCTCAGGAGGTAATCCTTCTTGAGTAGGTCTCTGACCCTCCTGCGCACATCATACCACCTGTTCTGGATGTCTTCCTTTGTGCGCAAACATGGTTATTGTGCGTTCACCCTGTCGACGATCCTCGCCCACATCTTGGTTTTCTGCGACATGGGGGTCTGTTGGACCAATGTGCCAAACAACTGTGGCTCTACCCTCAGGATCTCGTCTACCATGACTTCCAATTCACTATCTAGGAACTTTGGATTCTTCTTTAGGGGCATGGTGATGGGTGGTGGTGGTGATTGATGTGTGTGTGTGTGCAAGTGAGGGTGTGTGAGTGTAGGTTTTGCTGTGTGTGTGTGAGGGTGCTATTTGTTGAGGTGCTAATGGTGTGTGGCTTTTGTGTTGGATGAGCTGTGTGTGTGTCTGTGTTTGCTGTGTGATGGTGTTGTGTGCTGGCAGGTCAGTGGAATTTGCAAAGTATCATGGTAGGGATTTGTGGGCTTTATGTAGGTGGAGTTGGGGGTGTGTCCTTGTTCCATTTTTTTCTCCCCCTGTATTTATTGGCTTTGTCATTGCTTGTTTGGCCCTTTTTTTTTGTATTTTTTCATTAGTGATTATTGTGCATGTAGGAGTCGTTCTTCTGACCGAGTAGGACGTTGCAGTTGTCTCATGCGCGCCTGTCCGAGTCGTTCCCGCTGTGTTTCAGCTCCGTTTCATATGCGTCGTTCGCGTCGTTCGCGGGGTATTGTGTTTGTTCGGCTGGCTTTTGTATGCGTGTCGGTTGTACGGCTTGGGCTCCGTGCGAGTCGGTCTGATCTTGCACCCATTGCATCGTACTGCGCGGGTCGGAGTTCGCGGGTACGTTTCGTTCGGGTTGTTTCCTGGTGCGTGTCGGTCGGTGCGATTTGCGTGGTTTCCCGGCCGGATAGCTTGTTTCCGGCCGGGTCGGTCATTCGCCTTGAGTTCCGTGCGAGTCGGTCGTGATTTCCATGCATTTCAACGTACTTCCCAGGTCGGGCAACGCCGGTACGTGTCGGTCGGACTATAATCCCGTACCGAGTCGGTCGGTATTTTTTCTGGCCCGAATCGGAATAGGCCCCTGTGTCTTCCTACTTCTTATGACATTCGAACTGGTGATTTTCAAACTGATGAACTTCAAAAATGAAATTGCTTACTGGTACCTTTACTGGGATCTTCACCTTCACATGACAAAAATAACGGATTGAACTGGGGCAGACCACTATGACACGGCAGGGATCTTAAGTGCTTTTTCTGACTTTTTCGGGAATTTATATGCCACACATGAGACAGCGGAGGCAGCAGAGATAGCTAATTACCTAGATGATATTGCCATAGTGTGGCTGTCATCGGGGCAAAGAGCATACTTTTCGCAAGCCCATAGAGGAAGAGGATGTCCCCGAGGCTATACCATCGCTGCCAAATGGGAAGGCACCTGGCCCGATGGGCTAACCAGTGAATTTTATGAAGAGTATGCCGATCTATTAGCCCCCACCTTCAAGCAATGTATGCAGAGGCATATGCCAAATAGACCCTCCCACCAACGCTTTGTGAGGCTCTTATTATTACACTCTTGAAACCCAACAAACAGCCGGAACTATGTGATTCTCGTTGTCCCCTCAAGCTTATAAACACTGACGCTAAAATCCTAGCGAAGATTATAGCTAGCAGACTCCAGCCTCTACTGATCAACATGGTTCTCCCGGACCAATCGGGATTTGTCCCGACTCGCTCCACTACAAACAACCTACGTACGATCTTCGCGCTCCTGCATCAGCTGAACCCTGAGCTGAAGGCGGCGGCGGTACTATCAGACGCCGCCAAAGCCTTTGACTCAATAGAATAGAATTTCATGTTCACTATTCTTGGGCATATGAGGGTACCAGAAAGTTTTATGTTATGGGTTAGACAGCTACATACAGACCCGGTGGTGAGAGTACGCATTAATGGGCACAGCTCGCCACAGTTACAAATACACCGGGGTATAAGTCAGGGATGTACCCTCTCCCCGATCCTATTCATGCTGGACCTTGAACCGCTTGCCTGTGTGATCCAACAAAGAAATGCAGAGGCAGCGCTCTGATTCAGACAGCCTCCCATTGGCATATTCTACATGCAGATGATTTGGTTTTATACGTGAAACACCTCATGGTACACCTTGCGCTAATCCACAGAGAATACGTCAGGTTTGAACGGCACTCAGGCCTAAGTATAAATTGGGGAAAATCAATGATAATCCCACTGACACCATGCACAACCCCGCACAATGTAAAATACCCACTGGAGTGGTGTACTGGCCCCATGAAATACACAGTGACCCTGACTTGGTACTACGTGAAAACTTCAGCAACGCAATAGCAAAACTTGAAGATCTGGTATAGAGGTGGATCAAGATGCCACTGTCCCTAGCGGATCGGGTGGCCGTAATGAAAATTTTAATACAACCTTGAATCCTATTTATTCAGTAATATCCCCATAGTGCTACCTAAAGGTTTTTTCAAAATGCTACAATCACTACTGATAAAACTAACATGGGTGGGCACAGAACCTTGAATCGAGTGGAATACAATGACATTGCCATACACGAAAGGAGGCTTTTATGGCATCAGATTTATATATAAGGTTTGTAGACCCAACTAACCTCACATTCGTATGAAATGTGACACCGCTCTTTACATTTACCTACCACCGGCTCCGCCCGGCTATAAGGGCCTAATTCCCATCCTTTCCAGAAGAACCCCCAACACTGGGCACTTTACAAATGCTACTGACCAGCCACAACCCACCCATATGGCTATGAAATTATACAATGCAGCACAGGAAGACAATGCACTGTTAGAGGATAAAGCACTAGGATGATGGAACACCCTTTTAGACACACCCTTAACACTAGAGGAATGGGGTTTTGTTGTACCCTGAATGGACTACTAACTCCAAAGCGTAATTTATGCATCATACACTTTAAGTACTTACAGCAAATGTACTACACACCCGCCAGACTATATAGATGTGGACTTCAGGAGGATACACGCTGTCAGAAGTGTGGGATAACTGACACAGACTTCCTGCACCTGGCATGGAGCTGCGCTCAGGTGCAGAGGTTCTGGCAACGGGTGGTTCAGGATCTCTTTGCTATGACATTGTACTCAGTGGATTGCACTATCCAGATGTGCTTACTTGGTCTGGTTAAGAAGTTGAAGCCTCAAGGGTGCAGATTCATAGCGGTGGCTCTCCTTTTGGCCAAAAGGAGGGTAGACATGCATTGGGGAAAACGTGCTCTGCCCCAACACAGATGATGGGTGTTGGATATGGTATGCTGTAGAGACATCTTGAAGACATATGCAGAGGAGCTACCACTAGCTTTGTGCCCCAGAGATATCTGTGCCCCTTTGACAGCTCACTTAATGGAATAGCCTGATATACTCAACAACAACCCGTAAATTATGATTAAGTCTGAGTGGTGCAATGTAGAGTATTATGTGTGTAGAATAATAAATGTATGTAACATGAATATACAGTGTGTATCAGATATGAAAAATACTGTTGGCATGTTTTTTTCTCTACTGTTTTCTGAAAAGTTGAAAATCAATAACAAAAAAATAGTTGTTTGTTGGAAACGCTTTGAACTTGCATAATGTTGCGCCCCAGGCCTTCCCATAAAATGTAGATTTTCCACAGCCTGGAAGGCAGAAAATCTAGATTTTATTAAAGATACGGAAGCTAAAATTATCCATCCCAGGTACCCAACCCTGGTTAATTGTTGTTGTTTTGTTTAACTCGTAGCTCGAGGGCAAGCTTAATGGCTATCATGTAGGCTCGATCTTCAAAGGAATTTTCGATGGAATATGTTTGGGAAAGAAGAAAGTTTGAGAACAAAGACTGTTTTAAAGACTGATTTAGAGTCATATAAAGTCAGTTGCAGTTGCTAAAAAAAAGAAGCCTGAGGGTTGGTGGCTCTGTGGTTTTACTATGTGAGAATTCTAAGTTCTATGTTCATTAAAGGAGCTGCTGGAGTAGTGACATTAATGTATGTTGCATAATATTAGCCTCCACATCTTTAATAAAATACAGATTTTCTGCCCACCAGACTGTGGAAAATCTCCTTTTCCTTTATTTGAGAACACCCTTTTTTCTTCTCCCCCGCTTCCCCCCAACTAGAATGTTCCAGGAAAGAGCTGAGGTGATGAATTTATTTCTGGGAAAGCTTTATAAAGATTTGGCAAATGTTGCCAAAGTTAATAGCAAAGCAAAAAACCCATTTCCTATGGAAACGTGGCCCTAACTATACCCACTGGTGAATGCCACTGCGTAATACCTTTATATTTTTTGTGGAGGGTATAACATTAATTTTATTTTTTAAACTCTGTTTGGCCCAACTTACAAACATTTCTTCATTCTTCCTCTTATTGAGACTTTGCCTTGTAATCCAGTCACAGGTTTCAGCTGCATTCAGTTAATGCTAACTAAGGGGCTGATTCCAATGGCGGAACGATCGCCACCGCCGGGCCGGCGGTGAGGTCCGCCGGCCCTGCGGACCGCGATATTACGATGGCGGTGGGATCCAGACCGCGGTGGAGGCAAAGCCCGTCCGCCACGGAACCGCCACAGGCAATCGTTACGATTACCAGGCGGAGCGGTCAGCATGCTTGCAATGGTGGCGGAGCCAAGCAGGCTCCGTCCGCTGAATTACGATGCAGGCGGAAGCCAGCCTATCCGTGGCAAGTGAACCGCCATTGAAAGGCTGGCGGGGATTGGTTTCGGGGGCCCATTGCGGGCCCCCCTTGTGTTGGGGGAGGTGTGGGTGCACTGGGGGGGTACCCATGGTACACCCCTGCATTCACTGCACCATGTGGCAGGCACAGTGTAGTGCCTGCCACGTAGTGCAGTGAAATGCACAACATGCTCTTTTCAACAGCGCGGCGGTGCTGCTGTCAGCAGCCACCGCTGCAATGTTAGCGGTGCGGAATCTGACCGCAGCGGTGGCGGTCCCATACTAATCGGGTTGGCGGGACCGCCGCATGCATGGCGGATGGTCCCAAACACCGCTACGATGGCGGGCGGACCAAGTCCACCCGCCATCGTAATCAGCCCCTAAATTCTGCATGTACACTGACGGCCAGTCAATACAATATATAATTCTTCCTAAAATCATCCCTCAAAAGTTCTTGGTGAAATAAATGTAGTCCATTTAACTTCATATCCTCCATAAGAGTTTAGGTACTATGTCATGTTGAGTGAACTCCTAAATGTTTTAGAGAGCGGAGTCTTCTGTCACAGAATGCTGGTGCTGTCTTTCTTACTTTTATGATCTGTTTTGCAGCTGTAAAGGAAATTTCTGTATCATTCATCTTTGATTCACTGATTCTTCACTTTTCTTAGAATTCCATCTGATAGGTCTCTTACGCAATCAGAGAAAACAGGTAACAATACTCTTTTTCCTTGGTGTGGATAAATGTTGGAGTCCTGACAAATCAACTATTCACTGTTTATCTCAGGACCACTTCTCATCTAGTGACACTCTGAGGAGGGAGGTTGCTCTTTCAGGACTCTGTTTATCGCCTCAAGAACAAGGGACTTCTTTCAGGATAAGCCCGAAAAAGGTCACAGGTGATGCTGTAAATTTTAGAGCTACCCTGAGGCTACCAGTACGAAGGCATCCTCAGGGCTGCATACATCAATGCTGAGGCTGCTTGACTCTTCCCCTTCTCTGAACATGTCTCTGTCTTCAACTTCCTCTGTGCTCTGACTCCCAACTGACAAATTATGCTCTTCACCTTAGCACTAGCCCCAACAGTCCAATGATGAGATCACATGATGCATCAGTTTTGGCTGGCACTGGAATATTATGAACAATGGCATTACAGAGGTGGCCTCAGTTGCTTGTTCATCCCCATGTATAATACTGGTAGCGCTGGTGCACATGTTGCGCCAGCGCTATCATGAGAGGGCGTTACCTCCATGCAAATGAGGGAATCACTTTGCCTCTGCGCCTGCGCCATATTATGGACACGAGCGCAGATGCAAACATGCCTTCAGGAGGCACACCGACAGTGCGCCACAAAACGGTGGTGGACTGTCAGTGCGCCCCCTGAGGGCAGCCCTCTTGAAAGATGAAAAAGGGTCCCATAGAGGTGGGTGCAGTCACTGACTTCACTCGCTTGCAAGGGGATCTCTCTTCCCTCTTTAAAGTGCAGGCAGTTGCTGCCTGCACTGTGAAAAACGAAGAGGTTTTGAAGCAACCTCTCTGTATTTCACCTGAATGTGCTGCCCCCAGGGCAGCACAAGTTCACGGCTGCCCTGAGAGCAGCCAATTCACCATGATAGAGTACAATTTCCCTGTTTGCACCCGGTGCACCTCTTTGACGGTGAGCCATGGTACAAACAGGGAGAGTGCGCCCTTATTGTAATATGGGCCCTGGTTGTCTCAGCTGGCTGTGCACTACTTCATTGATTGCGCCGAGGCATGTGGGAGGCATGGCAGCTCCAATGACAAATGTGTGGATTATCCAAACTGGAAACAGGTTAATAGAGTGATGCTGATGGTGCTGAAGGCTGTTATGATTCAAGAGACAGTATCAGTGATTCATAGCACTCAGAAAGGAGCTCACTTTTCTATGATAAAATATGTCACAGTATAAAACTTCAAAATAAATGAGACTATTTTAATACATTTTGTGCCTGTGATGCAAATACTCTTTTATTTGCAAAAATGTCACCGGAATGTGATTAAGTATGAGTGAAGGAGGATCCCCACCCCTCCCCCCTCAGCGCCTTGAGACCCTCAGGGGTGAGTAGCGCGCTTATAATACCCTGAATGATTGATTGATTGATTGAAGGAGGTTAAATGTCTAAAGGAATGGAAGATGGTCTGAAACAGACATGAATATGTAAGGACAATGAAGAGGAACAGGTTTATATTTCACGGTGGATTGATAGATAACTGGGGATAAAACACCCCAGTGCCGGGCATTGGATATAATTTTGTATCTGATTCTGACCTATGTGATGTGAGGGAGTTCAACGTGAAGAAAAGTTTCTTGCCCGATTTTTGACCTTATTATTGTCCTCCTAACACTGTTTTACAAATGCAGTTACTACGTATTTTGCATCAGCTATAAAGTGGTGATAACTGTGGCAAAATCTAGAGTAACTGAATCCTGGGCTCAGTTTCTTAAAGGAGCGACAGCAAAACTGTCTCAAATGCTGCAGGCACACATTGTGGTTATTATCAGAGATAAAAGACCTCTTCTGTGGCCCCCACAGCGTAATTATAGGCAGGGACATTGGCAAAAATAAACGCCACTGTTTGTATTATGTAACAACAATGTAGTACATATTAAATCATTTCGCAACATCATTCCTACCACAACAAGAACTAAAGATTTGTAACAAAATAGGAATGTAGGTCACAGCTATGAAGAGTAAATAGAAATATAGAACAAAAATTGGAATTTAAGCTGACAGCTATGAAGAGTAATGAGATAGGTTTGCAAATACAACTCAACAGTATGCACAAACCCACGACACAATCATTAGGCATGTCTCTGTGGTGTATACCACACACCGAGCATTTAACACAGCCTAAGCAGCAGGCGCCTTTGTCATTTCGGAAGCATGTCATGCAGAGTGGGAAGATTTATCCAGGCTATTTCTCCTCATAATGGGACCAATAACTCGGATATTCAGTGGCCTGCATTTGACCATTGCATTAAGATTCTGAATTCAAATTTGGAAGGCTCGAAATACCCAGATTTAATGAAATGGAAAATTAATTGTTCTCAGAACCTACAAATTAATAAGTAGGCCTAAGAGGTACAGCTGGATATGAGGCATACAGGCCCTGGCACCCACCTTATATCGAAGATAAGAAATCAAAGGCAATGATATGAGAATCATTAAAATATGTAGAATCATGGGGCTCTCATCTACATAAAAAACACCCCTGAAAAACAGCAACTCTACCCCTAGATATCAAGACACCTTACCGTCTTCACTGTCTAACAAAGCAATCCATATGAAAACATTGTTTTCAAGTATTTTCTCACTAAGGATAATGCTATTCTCCTCCGTGTGCAATATATGCTAGAACAAAACAGACATTCGAAGCAATATTCTAGCTCCAGCAACAGAGTTATAATATACGGCTTGATATTATATCAAAATCGATATACTTGTTTTATTGAAATGCTGTTTTACTCTTGTATGAGAAATTGGTGTGATAATGAAAACTAATACAATATGAAACAGTATTTTTTTGTACCTGACCCAAAAAAATGTTTAACTCAGTGGTCTACAGCTTGCATTCTAGTGTTGATCAAGAATAAGTGGCAAGTGAAGAAAGTTCCTAATTTTTTCTTACATATGTATTTATTTTCTTAGTTATGGTATATTTTTTAAACAACGTATCAGTTCATAAAGTGAATGAATTGTCCCGTTTCTTGCTATGCGACATTTTCACTATTCCTTTTTACTGTTTGACTGTAACTACTAAAAGTCTTTTGCGACTAAGGTAGTAACAATAGATTTCACTGGTTTGATAAAAATGAATTGCTTTTGTCTTTCCTCAGCCTAGTTGTTCTTTATATGTGTTCTGCGGACTGACTCTAGTCCAAAACGTATTTCTTCCATCATCCACGTATCCTCAGGGACATAAATGTAGGCAGAATATTAAGGACTTTAAGGCTGCTTTTGGGGGACAATGGCTTGTCCTGTATGTCTAGGAAGGAAGGGGTGGTTTACAATAAGTAGACAGCAGAAATTAGACATCCGGGAGGGGGGCTGGAACAGTTAATAAAACAAAGAGCAACCTTAGCAGTACTTCCTTTCTCATTAAAATGCCAAACAGTCTGGCAGGAAATGATGCAAGTTATTCCCAGGGTTCTCCTGGACTTTCTGGACCCAACCCAGCAGTGGGGCCCTGGCAATGAAGAGGATACCTCATCTCCTTCGGGAGTTCATAGGGAATGACCAGAGCTCCTTCAGGTGGAGGATGATGGGAGCCATTTTGTTTTAGGATTCAGTGGGAAAATTTGTGTTTGCCAAGAGAGGAATGTTGGAAAAGGAGGTGTGGAGTTTGTGAGAAAATAGTTAGAATTGGATGGAAGAAATTCTTCAATCTCTGGCTAATACACATGATAAGACTGTCCTAGAAGCACCACCTCAGAACACTCCTATGAAGAAAACATCATTAAAGAAGGCAACTCTCCCTGACTGCTGGAAGAAGGAAACTCAAGGGCTACTGATTCATGCTGTCCAAGAGTAAGGTATTTTCCTCTCGTTTGTCTGCTGAAGGGACACAAAAGCAGAAGGACTCCGGGAAGACCCAGCTGACCACTGTGGACTTGCCCCAGTCAGAGCCCTGTCTTGAGTAAGACATACTTCCTAGAAGCCTGTCATTAGGATCTGAAGGTGGCAGGAGTGACCAGTGGTAACTTTAACAGCAATTGGAGAAAAGGGGGTCATTTTTTCTATCACAGGAGGAGTGGGGCAAGAAAATCTATTTTATCCTGCTCTGAGCTTTTCTAAGCACTGAAATTGGGTTGAACAGGACTTCACAATAAAGGTATTCATTCTCACAGAGTCCTGTCCAGCTACAGCTTCCAGCCTATCCCCACTGGTTGAATTTGAGACCCAAAACAGTGAATATGTTTGCGCCTTGGACCGGGTTGAGATGGCTAATCTATCCCATCATCAATGAAACCTCAGTGGGTATGAAATCATGCTTTCTCCTACTCTTAGCATTTGGGGCCAGATGTACGTAGCTTTGGGTTTATGATTATCTAATAGCATATTTTGCGATTAACTCGTTGGTAATCGCAGCCAGCTATATAAAACTATGGGGCTTATTACAAAGCTAGTGGGTCCAACACCGACATCGGTGTCCGACCCACCGACATCTGATATTGCGGTCCAACCACCATATTATGATCCGGTGGGCGGAGGCATCGGGCGGAGGTACCGTCTGCGGCGCTTCCGACAGGCAGCTTGAGCCCATTGGTGCATCGGAACACACCATAATCCCTTGAAAGACGACAGAGCCAGGCTCGGCTCTGTTGTCAGGATTATGATGGTAGTTTCCAACAGCCTTTTCATGTTGGGCCCCGTTTCCCTGGCCCTCTGCAAGGAGGCCTGGGGGCACCTTTGGCACCCCCCTAAACATCCCTGCACCGTGTGGCAGGCACACGCATGCTGCAGGGATGTTTGAAAACATTCATTTTTCAATGGAAGCTTGTGCTGCAGGCCTTTTCCATTCGGCACAAGCCTCCATTGAAAAATGGATGATTCCGACTGCCCTATGGGCGGTCGCAACCAAATACTGCAGTCAGAACTGCCGACCTAAGGTCGGGTGGTTCCAATCCGCAGCGGTTATGTCCGCCCGACATTGTAATAAGCTCCTATGTGTTTCGCACATTTAGGGGCTGATTTCGATGGCGGTTGGACTTATGTTATCGGGGATGGGACCGCCCGACAAGCTGTCGGCTGTCCTGCACCCCGAATTACAATGCGACCACCTTCAAGGCGGTCGCAAAGTGTATTTTTTGTACTGCGGCGTGTGTTGCTGGCTGCAGCACATGCCGCAGTCCAAAAAACGCACATTGTGCATATGCCTGCACTATGTGGCAGGCACCATGCAGTGCCTGCCACATGGTGCAGGGATATGTAGTGGGCCACCATAGGTGCCCCCCAAAACCCAACACTGAGGGCTAGGGGGAAAGGGGGGCCCACTACAGGCCCCCAATGTCCCTTTCTGCCTGCCTTTTATGGCGGGTAACCCGCCTTGAAATGGCTGGCAGGGAGGGACATCATAATCCCTATAGCCGTACCTGGCAGGCACCGCCACCATTGCAGGGATGGTCCAACGGGCTCCTTGAGCCCGTCGGATCCGTGGTGGTTGGTCTCTCTGCCCGCCACCCCTCCGCCCGCCATCCCAATGTGGTGGGTGGAAAACATGCTTAGGATGGCGGTGAGGCTGTCGGTGGTGGTCTCACCGCCATCCTAATCAAGCCGTTAGTGATTCCCAGTGAGTCACAAATAGACCTACCTCATTAATATTCATGAGGTAGGTCTTGGTTTGCGACCCATTGGGAATCGCTAAAATCACAGGGATGGTGGCCTGCTGGGGTCAGCAGACCACCATGTCTGTGTTTTTTTTAAAATGCAGCCTGTTTTCCTTAAAGGAAAACAGGATGCATTTCAAAAAGGAAAATTAAAAGTTTCCTTTTCCTTGTTTCTTTCAGAGAAAGCAGTGGTCCGTAGGACCACTGCTTGCTCTTAAAACATTTTAAAAGCATTCACAAAGGGGAAGGGCTCCATTGGGGACCCCTTCCCATTTTCGAACGGGTTACCACCTACTTGAAGTAGGCGGTAAAATGCAAATGTTTTGTGACTTTATTTCGGTCTCAAAACATTCAATCATACCACAGTGAGTTGCTATCAGGAAGGGGCGTTCTTAACATGCCCATTCCTAATGCCGAATCGCAAACACATTTTGGGTTTTTGCTTTTTGCATATCACAATTATTAATAAATAAAAATAATATAATGTTAAATTCACAGAAACATTATAGTAATATACATTTAAACAATATAAACAAAACTATAAAATTGAAGGAATAATACATATACTATTCCCACTCCAATCTCTCCAACAGCTAGAAGTCATTAGACTCAGGAAGGGTAAAATTTACTTTGCCCACTTCAGTCACTGCAACAATAGGGAAAGTGTGGGATTGCGGAAGGGGAAAATGTACTAGTCCCACTCCAGTCTGTGCAACAGTAGAGAAAATTGGATTGCGGAGGGGTAAAATTTACTATTACCACTCCAGTCGGTTCAACAGTGGTGAAAGCGTTGGACTCAGGAGGGGTACAAATTACTATTCCCACTCCAGTCGCTGCAACAGTATGGGAAGTGTTGGATTGCGGAGGGGTAACAATTTACTATTCCCACTCCAGTCACTGTAACAGTAGGGAAAGTGTTGGATTGTGGAGAGGTCAAATTTACTATTCCCACTCCATTCGGTGCAACTGTAGGGCAAGGGTTGGACTCAGGAGGGGTAGAATTTACTATTCCCACTCCAGTCTGTGCAACAGAAAAGAGAGAGTAGTTCACTTCAAACAACTAAAATATTTTAACTACATTAAATTAAAATAAATATAAATATTTAAATGTAAAAATATATATATTTTTTTAAATGAAAATAATTTCATATTTATTACGTTTAATAAGTATTTTGAAATTAAAACAAATAATAGTAATATAATTTAAATATCACACTATATTTTCACAGTTATAACAACCAATAAATATAATGTTATTTACAATTAAAAAGCATAACACAATTAACACATAACATAATAAATAACACATTTTTCAAACATAAAAAACAATTTTTACATTTATTATTACTTAAATAACTTCCTGCCCGATACCTTCACAAAGTAAACAACACACACCTAAAATATATCTTAAAATTATAAACATTATACAGTTTACATAATTATCAATGAAGCAGTCAATAGTTATTAACTAATAATAAAACAATTATATTTAATTAACTTCCCATCCTTTATTCCCTACAAACCCAAAAATGCGCACCTAATATATATTTAAATAAATATCTTAATTACATAATTTTTATAATTGAATATCAATTAAACTATTAACAACAATTAACTAATAGTTCATTAATCATATTTAATGAAATTTCCACCCTGTGCCCCTACAGACATAATAACCCGCACCTCATATATAACTTAAATTACACAATTTACATAATTATCAGTTAAATAATTATTAATAATTAACATTAATTATTCATTATTATAATTAACTTCCTTCACACCATTTACCCCTACAAAACCACGACCCACACCAAAATTACTAATAAAAAATGTAATTAATTAAACAATTTATACAATTATCAATTAAATAATTAACAATAATTACAAATTAATTATTAACATATTATAATTAAATGACTTCCCACCCTATACCCCTGCAAACCCCACAACCCGCACCTGAAAATCTTAACGTTATTAAAAATATTAATTACACAGTAAACATAATTATCAATTAAATAGATAATAATAATTAATAGTTAATTATAATTCATTTACTTCCCACCCTGTACCCCTATAAACCCTACAACCCCCTACGGCACTAAAAATACAAAGAAACTATTACATTGAATTTAAAAACAACTAAAAATTTACAAACTATATTAAATAATATTAACAATAATTATACAAACAATTTATAACATATACATTTCAAATATATACTAAAATGCATAAAAATAATTGAAAAACAGTATTATTGACAATGATATTTTTGTAAATGAGATTAACAACACATATATTTATAACATCAATTTTAACAACATAGATATTTTTAACATCAGTATTATTTACCTTAAAATCAATATTCTTGTTAACGGTATGTTTGCTCACAATATTTGTGCGTCACAATATTTAAAACTCGATATTTCTGCTCCTCAGTATTCTTTTCTTTTATATTTTGTCTGAATACCTGATGACATGTCTGACTTCAAAAGACCCAAGCTAGCTTAAGTTTTAACTCTTACCCTGCTGGATTACTTTGAGTGCCAAAATGAAACCTGAGTTCCAAGGTAAAAACTTTGACTGGTGAGAGATGCTTGGCTTACCCAACCTGTGTTTCATTGCAGTTAGCCTGACATTGGGCTTAGCTCCTGTTCAACCACAAACTAATATTTTATATTGGTATTGCAATTTTGTAGATGCCTTAAAAAAATGTACATTTGCATCTCTGGTTCTCTTTATCCAATTTTGATCTTGTTAGTGTCTTTTTGCTCTTTACATTTTTTCCATGTTTTTCTCCAAAATTGGTTTGTAGATTTTATTATGTTGTTCTCTTGATTTTAAATGTTTTGAGACTGTCTGAACTTAACATGCATTGCTCTGGGAAACTGCATGCTGCTTGTGCCACAGTTACTAGGAATGAACAGAGTTTGAGAAATGTCTTGAGATCTAATCAGGATCTGTTATGAAGAATGACATGGGTTCCGGCTTTCCAAATTAATAACTCACCTTCTGACAGCATCTATAGCACCTACTGAACTAGAGCTTTAGTGGAAAGCTGTGTGTGTGTTTACACCAAAAGAGCTTAATGACTTAAGGCCCAATAATTCAGATAGTCCCATGAGTAGAGACAATTCAAACTTAAAAAAATAAAATAAAGTTCTTTCTACAATTTGTTCAACTTGGGGGTGAAGCCTCTATCAACAGTATTAATGAGTGTAATGTTACTACTAATACATTTGCACACATAGGTGGAGTATCTCCAACATTGTGGAGGATGTCTCCCTATGGGAAAGTATAGGAAAATGATTTAAGTTTATTATTCTTTAAAAAAATTATTTTAAGAAGTTTAATCTGAAGTATACATGTCATAAAATAAAAGGGTAGAGCATATTCACACATTGAATTAAATGCATATTAATTAATTATTAATTTCAATATAAAATAATTAGATTTATAAAATACACATTATTTTAACTATAATATAAAATTTATCTCCTCCATGAACATTTTTATTTAATGTCATACATTTTTGCTAAAATTATGTTCAAATAATTTACATTATTTAGGGCATCAGTACGGTGGCGGGCGGAGAAAGTCCGCCCGCCACCGCAGCGGAATGCGCGACCGTCCGCAAGGGGTGCGGCGGTCCCGCACATGATATTACGATGCCACCGCCACCGTGGCGGTGGCAAGCCCTATTCACATCATTGTGGCAGACGGTGCTCACCGCACCGCCCGCCACAATGCTGTCAATGCACGTCGTGCATTTTGCATGCACAACGTGACAGGCACCGCGCGGTGCCTGCCACCCTGTGCATACAAATGCAGGGGGGTACCACAGGTACCCCCCATGTGCACCCTCCACCCCCCCAACCTCCTGGGGGCCTGCTACGGGCCCCCAACATCGAAGACCGTATGCCTTTCCATGGTGGCAACGCCGCCATGGAAAGTCTGATCTCCGCAGGCATCGTGATATGGATGGCGGTGTCTTGCAGACACCGCCACCATATTAACCTTTCCGTCCGCCGCGGACCCCCCAGCCATCATAATATGGCGGGGGGTCTTTGCTGTGTGGATGGCGGGCGGATCGCCCCCGCCGGGCCGGCGGTGACTACCGCCAGCCCGGCGGGGCGATCCGCCCGCCATCATAATGGCCCCTTAGTTTTTTTAATAGAATTTTAAAAGTTAAAATTAGTTTAAATAAAAAAATTAAGTTTATTATTTATGTACATTACGCACGCCATGCTGTTACGTACACCCAAGGCCTCAGGAGGAGACGACAGGAGGGAAGAGGCTGGTTAACCACCTTGCTCATGCTCGAGTCTTAGAGATTCAGCAGCAGCTCGCTGCACCTTGCAGCATCCCACAGCTCCAGAATCGTTTATCGCAGAACCACTGAATCACCGACCAGTCAAACATTGGTGCACCCATTGGAACTTCGTTGGGCTTGCAGTGTGCGGGGTTCCCTGCGGAAGCGGCCAGAGTGCACATTCTCTATTCTGGGGGCCTCTTTGTCCTTGCTCCTGCCCCTGGCCCTCACCCCAGTTGCAGTAGATGTGAACGTACTTCTTTCTACATCTCCTTCATCAAGGAGTCAAGACAAGGTGGGGATTGAAGAGGCAGTACGGGGTGTGCTGGCATCAGTGTGGGTGAGGAAGCAGGGATTATGTGGGGTAAAACGGGCGGCACTGGAGTGGTTTGCAGATCAAGCCATTGCAAATGAGTGAAACAAAATTCTAGTGACACCGCCTGATTTAGGTATATTCGACCTTGCGCTGTACCAAAGGTCTGCAACATCAGAGTTACATCGAATTCAAGGATATAATTGCTTCCACAGAGGAAGACATCCCACCTTCATGGAGACAAAAATCTGTTGCTTCATAGTGAATGTTATTGACGCTTATAAAGTGCATGAACTACCATTGCCAAAAAATTGGGGGGGGGGGGTCAAGCTGTATTGCAATATAGAGAAAGGCTGTATCCTTGTATCCACCTGATCAACATATGGTGCCGGTATCAGAGATATCATCTCATTTCTAAATAGACATTTTTTAACCTACATGACCAAATTGTGAGGAGCAAAGTAATTTATAATCTCACTTGACCAAGTTTATTTCTGAAGCAGCTGAGGGGACCAAAACGCACAAAACAAATTGTCCAGAGCACACCAAGGATCCAAAACCACAATGCAAAAGGATGGTAAATGCACACTAGGAGAACTGCCACACAGATACCAAGCTTGAGTCATTAGCTGAGAAACTCTAAGACAAATTGATAATTCAATCAACTATTGTATTGCTTTCCCCAAGGCAAGAGGAGTGCTCAATACATAAAGTCAAGGGTTAACTTCCTTCAAGTCCACTTAATAAAGAAATAGGACGCATTAATAAACAATCAGATTTAAGCCATTATGATATTCGCTTTCACTCTTAACAAGGCCTTGACTGCCATTAATTCTTGCATTGCAGCTCGTGCCGCAGGTCCGGACAGGATCCCAAATGATTTGTACAAAGAGAATCCAGGGGTGTGAGGACCATATATTAACATCGCACCAAATGCCATTTTGTTGGGCCTTGTGAGTCCCTCTTTGTGGAAGTTAGCGGAGATCCTACAAATCTATCTGAAGGGGACCAGGCCAACCTGGGGAATTATCCCCCCATCAGTTTAATAGACCCCATCCAAAAAGTGTTTTGTGAGCAAGTGTTGACCCGTTTGCAGGATTGGATTAAAGAGATGGATATTTTATCTGACTTGCAGGCGGGCTTCAGAACAAACATTAGTACACAAGATAAGGTCTTCCGTTTTGCCTGTATATACTGACCCGGGGTACTATTCAACGGGGGAAAGCTATTTGTTGTTTTCGTTGATTTGCGCACAGCGTTTGATTTGATCCCATGTGGGAAATTGTGGAGAGTACTGGAAAGTATGGGTATTCCTTATTTCCTCTTGAATATCTTGGTGAGGCTCCACATGGAAAATTTGGCTCAGGTCACATGGGGAGCGATCAGCAGCTGACTGAACACTTTGGGGTACTTTTGGGAGTCAGACAGGGGTGTGTTTTAGCCCCCACCCTGTTCTCCCTGTATATCAATGGGGGATTGATTATCTTAGCAAAGACAGGTGCATTGCACCCAAACTGGGGGAGAGGAGTGTTCCAGCCCTCCTCTTTGCTGACAAAACCATATTGATTTTTAAGTCTCCCCAGGGGTTGCAAAAGCTGTTAGATCTTTTTTTTTCTTTCTGTGCAAAGTGGGGGTTAGTGCTCAATGGTGCTAAAACCAAATGTATGTTTTTCTCTAAAAATAGGGTGATCCGTTGTAATAGGCAGATACTGGTGGGCAACACATGTATTGAACGGGCATTCACTTTGACTAACTAGGCAATAGAATGACACCCAGCCTGTGTTGGGCACCCCAGTTGGGAAAGGCTCAACTGGTGCTCACCCAGCAGACTGCAAATATAGCAAAGGGCCTCCAAAAAACCATCTCCCGAAGGATCGCTCTCGCCCTTGAGATCTACAATGTCAAGGCCATTGGGTCTGTTTTGTATGGTGCTGAATTATGGGGCTCCTCTAACCCTAATAGTCTTGCGTTGGTGGAACACAGGTTTTTAAGAGCTTTGCTATCAGTTGCAATGAGTACTCTGCTTACACCCTAATATATTTGGACCTCACTCAGCCTAAGATCTCACATAAAATTGAATGCAGATTGCTAACATTTTGGTATCGGCTGTGAACCATCGCGGAATTGGAACCCTATCGTGTTGGTTTAAGAAATCTTATGGCTACTGGGCGTAAAGAAGATGCCATGGTTCCGCACATCAAATTGCTCTAACAGAAGTTGGGCCTCGACATTGATTGGTCCTCCCCTGAGTTGTTATGTACGCTTTCATGAGACAAGATCAAAAACATGTATTGGGAGACTGTAGCTGTAGATATTGTGATCAAGAACAAAGGCAGTTTGACAATGTCTTTTATTGAATGTAAATCTTGTAAAGATTATAAGGAAACCTTTGATGAAGTTGTACCATCTTTAGCTCGTAAATTATACTTGCAGTTCAGATATGGCACCCTTCCGGTCAAAGCCTTCAGTTCCAGCTGGCATGGTGTGAGGGAGGGAGACGATCAGTGCCCGGCATGTGGAGTGAGTAAAGAATCTCTGGAACACATATTGTTTTTTTGTACTCAGTATAGTAGGCTTTGGGCCATGTGGATTGTGCCTCTTTGTAAGAATATAGACACCAGAAGTCATTTGGCTGCTTTTAGAATTTTAAGAACAAGTACAAACAGACTCATGTATTTGGTGTGGTGAAATATCTTTTGGCCTTTTGGATTAGGCGTCCCAAGTGCCATTAAAATGACGTGGATGTGAGGTTGTTACGACTACTCTCTGTGTATGGTTCCAATTGATAGCGACATTGGCATGAGACTCTGTAACCCTAAACCCATTGAATGTACAATGTTTTGATTGGTGTTTGTATTTCACTGGAATGTTTTAATATTTGTATTTGACATTCATAGTAACAGCTGGTCTGTTTTTATTGATATGTTTTGTATTTTTGGTTTTATTTTTGCTTTGATGATCTTTGTGATAAAAAATAAAGCATTTTCTTATTGATATTCCTGATGAGGATCTATTAGCAACCTCTCTAGAAGATCAGTTTTGGGGATCAGTTTTGGGGACCATGGCAACATACTAGATCTCTCTCAAGTACTTCCCTTGGGAATAAGCAGGTACTAAACAAATCAGAGGAATTGACAAATTGGTTTGAAATGTCTGCATCTCTAAATGTCATGATTACGGAGCTGTCCAAACAGACCCTCATTCAGGAAAAACGATGTACCACCTTGGACAAAATGAAGGAATCAATAGTATCAATCGATAAAAAAAATGAGTAATCTACATTTGCTTATAATATAAAGAAACTGACAATACAGATGGCCTGATTTGTAAAGGTAAAACGTAACACTTTTGTGAAAAGTTACGATTTTTTCATATTCACAAAGGTATGTTACCAGTAGTAACTTTCAACTGCGGATTCTCCGCACTCGTGGCAGAGATTCCGTACATACAAATATAGCACAGCCCTACTCTTTTAAGAGCCATCCTATAATATGTCTAATTTTATTTTGTCATATATAAGGTTTTTCTTGCATTTCAAGAAGCACCACAGTACTTTCTAGATACTTTTGGGAGAGTACAGCAGAACTCCGTAAACATTTAAAAAATATATAAAACTACTACTCTTCAAAGTTTTCTAAACTGCTTCATTTCACTCTATGCATTAAAAAAGAGCAATACGCTATATTTCACGTTAAAACAGAGCACAAAGACAAAGGGGCCGATTATGATGTTGTGCGGAAACTTTCGCCCAACACCATCTCGGATTCGGGACCGACCGGCTCGAGGTTGGCAGTACCGCCCGATCAATTATCATGCGCCCGAACACTGTTCAGTTGGAGTCCCATTGTTTCCTATGGGAGCCCGTGTTCTGCCCGACAACCGGCCGTAACACAGGCTCCTATGGGGAAATGAGGGGTGTGTGGAACACCCTGCACCCTATCGCGGGCACCACATTGTGCCAGCCCCACAGTGCAGGGTTTTAAAGGCGGGTACCTTAGGTACCCCCTCGGCCCCCGATTGGAGTTCTCAGGATGAAGGGGGGCCTGCTAGAGGCCCCCAGAGTCACTTTCCGACCGCCTTACAATGTTGGACAGGCCGACTCGGAAAGGCTGTTGGAAATCGGCATCATAATCGCGAGGTCGGAAACACTGTCCATAGAGGTGTACGATGCGGTTCCGACCAACACGAATTCTCCGAGAGCCAGTCGGAACCGATTCGGATTGACCACACGGTTTACAATCTGACCGCGAACATCGTAATCGGTCGGGCGGATTGTAAACCGACCGAGTCGGTTGGAATGGTTCTGACACGGTCGAAGAGATTCCGACTGTCAGGAGGAGGCTTTCCGCCCAACATCGTAATCGGCCCCAAAGTGTGGTCTAAACAATATGGCTGCCTTTTCATTTGGCAATGGCTTTGATTAACCAAAAATATTGTGTTTCGTCATTGCCATGTACCACATTATCCTGTAAAGGTACTGAGGTGTATCACACCCCAATATATCACCAAAAACAACTAAACAAATTCAGATCAAATAACAAAAAGGACCGTTCCACACCAAAATCTATCAGGCACACGCATCAACGTATTTTGCGAGCGCAAATGGTGCGATTCGCAAAAATCAGCGTTTGCGCACGCAAAAACGCCTTTTGCGATGCATCAAGGTGTTGGGCACTCGCAACTTAAGGAATTGCAATTCATTGCGATTTCTTAAATTGCGATTGCATTTAGCGAATTCGCTATTTGGGGCCGCAAAATACAGAGAAATTACTCTGGTCTGTATTTTGCAAAAACCTTGAAAAATGCACTAAAGTGCATTTTTCAGGGTTTCAGGTTACACACACACACATGCCCTTGGGGCATGTGTGTGTGCAACATGGGTGCACATCACAATTTCAGGGGTGCAACAGGGTGTCATTTTGACACCTTTGCACCCTTGAAATTGCATGTGCAATTTGCGAGTACCTATTGGTACTCGCAAACTGCGCATGCAATTTCCCATTCATTCCTATGGGCTTGTAGGCCCATAGGAATGAATGGGAAGCCATTCCTTAATT
Organism: Calotriton arnoldi; assembly: GCA_963921515.1. Lineage (NCBI taxonomy): Eukaryota > Metazoa > Chordata > Amphibia > Caudata > Salamandridae > Calotriton > Calotriton arnoldi. The sequence continues at coordinate 2,670,324 of CAWUFW010000839.1, forward strand.
GCGACTCGCAATTAAAGAATGTTTAGAAATCGATATTTTAATAGCGATTTCTACATGCATAGGCTTTTTAGAGTCCCTAATTGCGATTCCTTAATAATCGCAATTAAGGACTCGCAAAAGCATTTCTTGATGCATGTACCCTATATTCCTGCCAAATTTCATCTAAGTCTATTAAGCCATTTTGCCACTTTGTCAGTTTGCCACTATGTCAGTGATCGAAAATGCATTGGCGGAAAAATATGTTTTGAGACCCCCCCTTTTAGCTTTACACCCCTTAACGAATCACAACAAGACTTTGCATCATCAGCCAATGAACACAAACAAATGGTTCTGCAAAGATCTGTGAAGATTCATCAAAAGGTGTCAAAGTTATTGGCAAGCAAAAGTCTGAGGAATTCCTTTCACTCTGAATCCTAACTATAACTACAGAGAGGCTACCGCTTTATACATATATATATTCACTGAAAAAAGGTTACAGGGACTTTATAGTAAGGTTCTGAATTTACTCACGCAAAACCATAGAAATTCAGTAGTTCTAGTTATGGTTAACTCAACAGTAACTATAACTCGTGCCTTAAGGTAACTATAACTGGTGGTTAGGGGATGAAGTCACCTTGACTGCTAAGAGCTCTTAGGGGCCAACAAGACCTCCTTCTACCTCCAGTAAATCCCACACAGAGGGATTGCTGAGAGGTGATCGGAGGCCACGCCCCCTTTCTCCACCACTCTGCAAATGCACCTCTGGGCGCACTGCTGTTGGGGGGATGATGTCCCCTTGCCTCCTGAGAGCCTCAGGACTAAAGTGGACTTCTTCCCCAGCCAGTAGTGCACCAGGAGGTTCGTTTTCAGAGTGGTGGAGAAAGGGGGCATGGCTTCCAACAACCTCTTAGCAATCCAGATGTGTGGTACTTACTGGAGGTCCCAGGAGGGGAATATGGCCCCCAAGGACCCTCAAGAGCCAGGGGACTTTATCCCATAACCAGCAATGCACCAGGAGGCACAATTGCTGCAGAAAGGGGGCAGGGCCTCTGGCATTGTGCCGGTACCATTTTCTTTTTTTTTTATTATAAAGGAAGGGGGTCTTGCCCTCTTCCCTGAGCCATAATTGGCTCCGGGGACCCCATCCCATGGTGCCAAGCATTTATTTTTATTTATTTTAATCAAAGGAAGGGGGGCCGCCAGGCTGATATTGGCCCAAGGGACCCCATCCCCCAGGGCCCCGCCTTTAATTCTACTTTGTTTTTTAAAAAAGGGGACGGGGCCATGCAGCCCCTCTCCCCAGGCTGAATTCGGCCCCGGGACCCCATCCCCTGGGGCCTGGCTTCTCTGTTTTGGACCATGGGGGCGTCTCAAGGCCCCCGTGGTCCCTGCCGGCTCCCCACCTCCTGCAGGAGACGGCATTACTTTGAGACCCAGGGAGCTGCTGAACATGCAGCTCCCCGGATCTCAAACCAATTTGTTAGTTTCCCTGCTCTCTTGACAGCGGGCAGGGAAACAGACATGCTGCGCTTTCAACAAGCGAGAGCATTTTCTGCTCTCGCTTGCTGAAAGCAGAACTGAGTTTGCTATGGCTTGGCGGGAGCGGTGCTTCCACCAAGCCATAGCAAACTGCAAAATCCCGAGGGTGGGCACCCCGGGACATTGCTGCAGCCGGCTCTGATGGGTGGCGGTCCCCAGGGCCATCTAGGGCACCAGGAGTGGGGCCATCTAGGGCATCAGGAGTGGGGCTGCATGGCCCCCCTCCAATGTTAACTTTATCCCCAGGGAGGTGGTAACCCCCAGGGCTGCGGGTATGCCCCCACATTCCTATTAAGTGCTCTGGGGAGGTGGCGGTCCTCTGGGCTGCAGCGGATGCTGAGCGCCTCCCCCGCTTTTTTTTTAAATAATGTATGTGCCCCAGGGAGGTGGCGGTCACTGGGGCAAGGGGGGATGATGGAGGGCCTCCCCCGCATTTTATTTAAAAAAACTGTGTGCACAGGAGAGGTGGCGGTCCCTGGGTGTATTTTTCTAAGTCTAACAGGGCTGCCCCATGAGCCCCTCCTCTTCATGCCCTCTGGATTTGGCCCAGCAGGGGGCTTTGAAATGTCTCTTTTTTGTATTTTGCCACAGATTCGTAGAACCACCCGCAAGTCCATGGCAAAATTTAAAATAAAATACTTTTTAGCCCCAGGGGTCGGGGTATTCCTACCCTGACCCCTTTTCTTTATTTTTCACTTTGTTTGTGGGATTTGGCTTCAAACCGAGTCCCAAGATGGCTGCCAACTCTTCCAGGTTGAAGTGTAGGCAGCCAATCAAAATTTAGTAGGATCCACGAGTCCACTGCAAGGACTCGCGTCCCCAGATATATATATATTTTTTTAAGTTAGATATCTCAAAAACTACTGAACGGATTTACACCAAATCACAAAAAGCTCGCTTTCTGGACCAACATCTAGCTTTCTGCCAAATTTGGTGTAATTCCATTCTGCAGTTCGGGTAGTAGGTGTGTTCAAAAAATGAAAAATCTCCATAGACGTAACATGGGGAAAATGCATTTTGGGACCCCCCTTTTTTCTCGCCCCCCGCTTGACAGATCACCCCAAAACTTTAAACACAGCAGCTTAACCAAAAAGGGGAAGTTTTGTGAACATTTTGTGGGGATTCGTCAAGTGGCGCCAAACTTATTGGCAAAACAAAAAACGCTTTGCCTATGGAAACTTTGGTCCTAACTATAACTACCTATACTAGGTCACCAGTAGGTATTTATGGGTAGGACCTAGTTTTCATAGAAAAAGTGTTTATTGTTTTGCAAATAACTTGAGATGAATCTTCACAAAATTTTCAAAATTAATGTGGCAGTCAGTTCAGCTGCTATGTTGAAAGTTTCGGGTTGATTCATCTAGTGAGGACTGAGGAAAATGGGGGTCCCAAAAAACGTGTTTTCCCAATTAAATTTCCCATAGGGATTTTAGACACAACTACCACCCGAACTACTGAATGGAATTACACCAAATTTGGCAGAAAGGTAGCTCTTGGTCCAGAAAGTGACTTTTTGTGAATTGGTGTAAATCCATTCAGTAGTTTCCGAGATATTAAAAGAAAACTAAGGGGTATATTTACAACTGAAGTGGCGGAGTGAGGCGTTAGACGTCATGGCTTAACACCTCACTCCGCCACTTCAGAAATGAAAGGCTGCACCATATTTACGAGAATATTGTGCAGCCTTGCGTTTCTCCCTGCTCTGGTTCTACACTTAACAGTGAGGTGCCAATGCAGGCACCCTTGCACCATAGTGCAATGGTGTCTGCATTCAGGGGAAAGATTATTTATGTACAGGAAGGTCCCCCTTCCTGTACATAAACAATCTTTAAATGCCATTTTGTCACTTCCATGTGTGCTGCTTAATGCAGCACACATGGAAGTCTCAAAATGTATTTTTTTTTTAAGATTGTTTATATGCAGGAAGGGGGACCTTCCTGTACACAAACAATCTAAGACTTTTTGCTTTTTCCATGTGTGCTGCACAAGGCACCACACATGGAAATAGCAAAAATGAGGCGAAATAAAGCATTTCTCCTTGTTTCGCCATCTTAAGAGCAGGTATTCCCTGGTCTTAATTTTGGCGCTGCCTCCTATTTACGCTGCCCTTGTAAATAGGGGGCAGCATCAAAATCAATAGGTGTTGCGGTGAAATGCCCACCGCAACACCCACTGCCCACCCCATTCACGCTAAGCATAGCGTGAAAGGGTGCCTTATTTACAAGGCAGCGTTAAGCCACGTTAAGTGGCTTAACGCTGCCTTGTAAATAAGGCGAGGCCCCTATCTCCACGAGAACGTCACAAAAAGTGACATTCCCATGGTGATAGGGGCTTGTAAATATGCCCCATAGTTTGTAGATATAGGGACGCGGATCCTCCGAGGATCCAACAGTCCCAGTGCTGAAATCTGATAGGCTGCCAGCACTTCAACCAGGAAGTGTTGGCAGCCATTTTGGGACTCGGCTTCATTTGAGTCCCAAAAAAGTTAGAAAAAAGAAAATGGGCAGGGTAGGAATACCCTAAGCCCTTAGCCCTGGGGTCCCGCTGAGACCCTGCCAAGGCAAAAAAGCATTTTTTTTCTTGCTGCGAATACAGCAATTTTTTTCAAATGTGGTCTCCCACGATTGCTTTAAAAAAAGCTCCCTGTTGGCCCAGGTCCCGGGGACAAGTGTAAATGAAGCAAAAGGGGAGGGGGCGCATCAGGCCCCCCTCCCCTAGGGCAGTTTAAGCCCCTGAGACCACCACCTTCCCGAGGGTTTATTTCACAAATTAATAGGAGGTGGGCTGCGTGGCCGCCCTCCTTTGGCCTTTAATGTCCCCGGGGACCACCACCTCCCCGGGGCATGTTAGAATAAAAGGAAGAGGAAAGCGCGGACTCCCGGTCAACGTTTAAAATTGCCAGCCGCCTCTCGAACTTCTTCTGCGCTGGCCTCAGACACGGGGCCCCATCCATGGTGGCACTGACAACGGTGTTTCCCAGCTTCAGCAAGCATACTGACAACTTTTATCCATCTGAGAGATGCCGGCAGGCCAAGGTAATCCAGAGGCTGGCTGCAGGAGGCAGCGGGAGAGCATTGACCTCGGGGAGCTGCAGCCCAGGAAGAAAGTCTCTGGACTGCTCCACTTCCCTTACTCATTATCACTACAAAGATCTTCTGCAGAGCACTGGGGGAGGCCGGGGAATGTCCCGCAAGCAAGTGACAGATGTGCAGTAGGTTAGTACAGTCAGTGACTTAGTGGTGAGCCCCCTGGTTGTGGCGTGGGAATTTTGCCTAAACAGACCAAAGAACCCCCTTGTTTCCAGCTCTGAGAGCGGCTAACCTAGAGACAAGCCTTCTTTAGAGCAGTGTGACCCTGGAGGGAGAAATTATTCTATTTTTTTTCATTCCATTTTGCACACAGCAGATAAGGTGTATCATCACGGGCTGCACGTCACACTGCAGATTTTAACTTAGTGCTTAATTACTAGCTGTTATCACTCAGCAAATTTCCACTGACTTTACCAACCGCAGAAAGTTGAACGGCTGAATCTGCACAATGTATGATGTGAGCACTGAGCCCCTGTCTGCCATCGTAGTGAAAGTGTCCTTGTGCAGTAAATCACTGAAAGCAGGCAGGACATGCTGGGAGAATAAAATGGAAGGGAAGCATAGGGGTGAGGCCCTTACTTAATCCTTTATTATTGTTTTCTTAAAAGGTGACGGGTTCTGCGGGGAACCACTGAAAGAGTTAAATGGCAGTAGTAGGAGGAGGAAGTAGCCCTGTGGACGATAACGTGTATGAGGTGAGCTTTTCATGGAACAAGGGCCAGGCAGGATGGAAGCAGGGACGAGGTCAAAGGGAAGAAAGAGACAAGTTAAAGGATACACATAAGACAGAAGCATGGGATGAGATGGTGGATACATTAGTGGTATGCACGAGAGTGGGGTGGGGAGGGATGAGGTAAAGAAACAGTGTTGGGGAAATGGAGTTAATATTGAGATATGGCGAAGGTGGAGATAAAGAGGACTGGAGGTATGACGAGGGTGGGAGAAGTTGATATATATTTCTGAGATGGAAGCAAGCCTGGAGGATGAGGAGATGGTGATGCAAGGTGCTAAATGTAAGTGGGAGCTACAGGATGAGAGAATAGTGGCAATCAAGGGAGAGCCTGAGAGTAGAAGGTTTAGATGAAGCTGAGGTAAATTATGAGGCAAATATAGGAAGATGACATCGAGTATGCAGAGCTATTGCGTCAGCACTGAAAACTGAATTTCGACTAGGTACTTCCAGGTGCTAGAGAATGTTCCCTTTGTAAATAGCACTTTTTTTCTGCTGTTAACTCTGGCCCCTAGTGTTGGAAGTGGAAACCAAGGCATGGAGAAATAAATTGATTTGTGCAAGATAAAAAAATATTAGTCAAGCACCTAAGCAGGAGTCACAATTCTGGTGCCTTGGTTCCGACGTTGGGAAGACAGCAGCTAGTACCCTAGTTATAAAAACAAAAACTAGACAATCTAAGAGTGCCTTGGTTGATGGATGCACAGAGGATATGACAGATGGCTGTGAAAATGGAGGCATGGGTGGGGCTCTGATTGGAGGGACAGATATGAGGGGCTTGGGTGGAGCAGATACTAGGACAAAGGCAAAAATGCGCCCTTGTATGCAGATCCGGCATTTGCTAAGATAGCACCCTGGGCATGGGCGTACAGAAATATGGCACACTTGCTGATGGTAGTGAATTAAAAGAGGCAACAGTGGGTCCTGTTTGTGTTCACTGGTCAGTACCTGGATGGGCAGGGACTAGCCCCAACACAAAGATCCCCAGACCTCCCCCAGCCCGCCTAAAGCACCAATAGCTGAGTTGCCTCACGCAGATGATGGTTTTGTTGATGTGTGTCAGCAGGGGTAAGAAGGTGATGGAATGGCAAGGAAGGGGACAAAAGGGGTGTTAAATAAAAACGTTACCTGCTGTATAATAATGAAGAACTGTAATCACTTTAAACTAGCTAAGCACACAGAAATGAACAGGCAGTGGCACAGACAAGGCTGGAGCAAGATGAGACGGGCGCTGCTGTTGGCATTACCTTAATGCACACAGCACCATGCACCCCACAGAATATTGGCTCCTGGTCCTGGGTCCAGCTCGCCCATGCTAAAGGCCCACCCTCCTTGTATGGAAGTGAAACCAAAAGATTTGCAGCGCCGACCATTCTCATTCAAATTACAAAAACACGGGGGCAGACACAGTTAGGCAGGGCGCACATAGGAGCCCCACATGTTGAGAAGCACAAAACCAAATGCTCGTTATTTAGAGCTTCTGGATCCCTAAGTGCATTGGGGATAGTGGGAACCAGAGGTGCATCATCATGGGTGCATCGTTGTGATCCTGGGGCCATCAGAGGTCCTGTAAAGCCCTCCGGGGCACTTGGTTTTCACCCTCTTTACCTCCAGGACTGGGCCACTGTGATTAACCCACCCACCCTGTCCACCTCCCTATATATTTGCCCTTGGATGATGGTGTTCTTGAGGTGATTATATTAATTCTGCAATTAATAAATCATTTTTCTTTTAGTTACATTTTTTTAAATTAAGATTAAGGATTGCAAACAGTACAGTCGTCAAACAAAATATAACGATTAGACATATTAAAGAGCTGACAAACTTCTTGGTCGAGGAATCCCTTAGAAATTAAGGAATTATGAAATACGAATCAAATAGTGGAAAGTAGCAAAATGAACCAGTAATATTTATCTATATTTTAAATATTTTTTACAAAAAGAAAGAAAAAGAGGGAGTCATTGGAAAAAAAGAAAGGAGAGAAAGAAGATAGAAAGAGACCTATAGGAGTTAGGAAAAAGATGAGTGTGAAGACAGAAAAGTAGTGAAAGGTAACCAAAGTAAATTAGATTTGATTTTTTGAGATAGCGAAGATGAAGAGACAGTAGACATTCTATGTTCATCACAAATAAGATTCCACCAAGATAATATACATATTTTAGATTTATCTTTCCAACAAGTGAGTATAATTTTAAGGGTAAGTTCAAAAAAAGATCAAATAATACTAGTTTTGATGAAAGATTATTAAAATCTGCAGACATAGTCCCAACAAAAACACTTTGAATAGATAATGGAACATTACATAAAAATATCATTAAACATTTTGACTAAATACATTTCCAAAACTCAAACACTCTAGGACAATAGTATATTAGGTGGGTCAAGGTACCATCACAAGAAAGACATGACCAGCATAAGGGAGAGGTAGAGGAATCAATTTTATGGATAAAAGAAGGAAAAATAACAGCTCTATTATACACAAAAAATAAAGGTTGAGTGATATTGGCAGTTTTAGAAGTACTGAAGATTTTACGCCATCATTTATCCCATTGGAGAACAGATAGTGATATAGAGAGATCCGTTTCCCATAATAGTTCAATAGAAGATTTACTTCTCACAGGGATAGGGTAAGATAGAAACTTATATATGAGAGATGCTTTGGGGATGGAATAATAGGTAGTATTGTATAATGGTCTCAAAGGAGTGAATGGAATGGAGTCGGGAGAGAAATTATTGTTTAATAAAAAGGACTGGAGCATAGGTGATTATTGGTTGCATTGATGTGAACAGGAATCAAGTAGGTTATACCGTTCTTGTAGGTGGGCAAAAGATACAATGAAATTTTGAGAGACCAAATGATAAACAAAAAAATACCCTTTTCTTTCCAATGTTTGAAATAAAATAATTTATGACAAAGTTTAATAAATTTATTGTACCAAATAGAAGATGCAAGAAATGATTGATAAAAATCAGAACCTTGGGTGAATATTGTTCGTAACAAATGTTGGGAATATTTTAAAATCGAGTTTTTAGATATAAATGTACCATTAGACATGAAAACAACATAATAAAAAGAAAAGTCATGTAGTAAAGAACATTAAAAAATAATCCATTGTGATGCAGGAGAATCATGGTGGTCTTTGGTCAAAGCATAAATTTGTTGAATTAAAAAGGCAGTATGATAAAACTTAAAGTTGAGAAAACGTACACCGCCTTCAGTCTTTGGTCGAATTAATTTATATAATGCAATACGGGCATGTTTGTTGTTCCAAAAGAATTTAGTAAAAATAGAATTAATTTGGGAAAAATAGTAATTAGGAATGTTGAAGGGTAGCACAGAGAGCATAAACAGAACATGTGGTACGATCATCATTTTAACGCTATCTAATCAACCCCACCAGGATAAATAAAGAGGGGAAGGTGGAAAATACATTTTGAATTTTAAGTTTAGGGCATTAAATGTATGAACAAGTGTATTAGAAATAGTAGGAGAAAACCAGGCATCTAAGTACTTAATTTTAGAAGGACACCATACAAAATTAGTATTATCAAACATGTAATGATAGCATGAGGAATGTAATGGTAAAATCTCAGTTTTGGAAAAGTTTAACTTGTAACCAGAAATACTAGAGTATATTATCCAATCTCTTGTAAAAAGGGTTTTAGGGAAGTAAGGAGATTAGACAACTAAACCAGAATATCGTCTGCATAAGTTGAAAGTTTGATTTCTAGGGAGTTGTGTTTAAAACCAGATATAAGAGGATTACACCAGATGTGCTCAAGAAAGGGTTCCAAACAAAGAAGGAAAAGCAAAGCTGAAAGAGTACAACCCTGTCTAGTGCCTCTATGCAAATTAAAATAAGGGGAGAAACGACCATTAACAAAAACACAAGCACGTGGTTCAGCATATAGGAATTTGATAAAAGATGAACTTTGGACCAAAACCAACCCTGTGTAGAGTAGTAAACATAAATTGCCAATTTATACGATCAAAAGCTTTTTCAGCATCAAGGGATAGGGCAGCAAGAGGAGAGGGATATTTTTTCCCAAAGGCAAGGACATTAGAACACATTCTAGCATTATCGGAAGTAAGTCTGCCCTTAATAAAACCAGCCTGGTCAGGTTTACCAAGAAGGGGGATACCATCTTCCAAACAAGATGCCAGAATTTTAGAAAAGATTTTACAATCATAGTTAATTAACGAAATTGGCCGATAGTTTTTACAGAGGGTAGGATCCTTTTCTGGTTTAGGGATAATGACAATAAAGGCAGCCAAGAGCTTTAGAGTCAAATAAAAAAGATTTCAAAAGTTCAAATAATTTAGGAGCAAAAGTAGAGGAAAAGGAAGAAATAAGCTCAACATTAAAAGCATCTGGACCAGGAGCTTTGGCCTTGTTCAAAGATGTAAGAGCATCGCTAACCTCCTGAAGAGTAACGTCCTTTTCAAGAGTTGTAAGAGTATTAGGAATGGAGGGAGGATTGCGGAGGCTATGAAAAAAAGTTTGAATGTCGCATTCAGAAGGACTGGTATCCTCTGTATATAATAGTTCATAATAAGATTGAAAGGCGTTAATAAAATCTGGGTCAGAAAACAGTATAGTGTTAGTAAGTTTGTTACGAATAGGGCCAATATTTTTACGTTCAGATTTAATTTTTAAATAATTGGCCAACATTTTACAAGCTTTATTCTAGCCTCCATGATATTTAGATTTAATTTTAAGGAGGATGTTGCAAGGGTCAGCAGTAGCACGTTTATTAAGGGCAGACTTAGCTTTAATCAGTTCCTGTAAGTTTGAGAAGGACTTGTAAGTGAAATAAGTATGTTCAAGAAATTTAATATGTTTGCGAGCTGAGAGGTATTTGGAATATAACATCTTTTTCTTTTTAGCAGAGTAAGCAATAGTGAAGGCCCTGAAAGAAGCCTTAAAATCATCCCAATTATTATGAACAGAAGTATCCTTAGATTGATTAAATTGAAACTACTCATTAATAAAAGAAGTCGCTTCCAAAATAAAAGTTTGGTCTGATAATAAGGAATTATTAAATTTCCAACATCCCTTCTTAGAGGTATTAAGAGACAGGTCAAAAGAGGACAAAACAGAGGCATGATCAGAGATAAAAATAGAACACATTTCTGATGATTGAATAGAAGGAAGTAAGGATTTAGAGACTAAAATATAATCAATTCGAGACATAGTATGATGTACATTAGAAAAAATGAAAAATCATATAGATCTGGATTACAAGTTTTTCATACAACAAAGAATGGACGAGAGGCAATTGCAGATTGGAATGGTTTATGAGACCTGTCAGGTTTAAATTTATAATTAGATTTCCTATCAATAAACGGGTCTAACCAGTCATTAAAATCCCCAGCAACAATAATATTAGGATCAGAAATAGAAGATAGCTTTTTAATTTAACATTTTGCCAAAGTTCAGGATCAGATTTGACAGGGCCATAAATATTAAAGAAAGTAACTTGATTTTTGAAATATAATAGCATCAACCAAAACCCATCATCCATTTGCATCACATTCAGTTGATAAAATCTGAATATTCAATGATTTACGGATAACAGTAGGAGAAAAGATAAACTGACCAACCCATTGACGTTTAACTTTAAGTGATTCAACATCATTACAATGAGTTTCCTGTAAAAAGCGACATGTGCATTACGTTTTGATAGGTGAGAAAGTACCTTTTGACGTTTAACGGGATGACCCAAACCACGAACATTCCACGAGACAACATTAAACATGCTGTTGGGTAAGGTTAAGGATACAGGAACAGTTATAACAAGCTGCAAAACCACTAAGAGAAACAAAAAAAAACAGTTTATCAACAATAAAATAACATAAAGAAACTGTCATTGGAATAAAAAGAAGGACAAAATAAACACTCATACAATTATAAGGGAAATAAGAAGAAGAAACAAGGAAAAAGGAAAAAGAGGCTGAATAAAAGAGAGAAAGGAAAGAAAGAGAAATACAAGACAGATCAAGGATAAAGATCCAGATCTGAAGTGAAGAGAATGAAGGATGAGCGAATGGCATGTTAGCGCCAAGAGTAAGAACAGCAACAGAGAAGATAAGAAAATATATAAAGAATAGCCATAAACTTAAAGAAATATAGAGTTAAAAAATGAAATAAGATAAACCATGCATAAGGTTAAGTGTATTTAGGAACATCAAGCATTAGTCTCCATAGTCTGACATGTAATATTTAGTAAAAAATAGTTTTTCTTTAGTCGGATCATCGAAAGATCGTGAGACACCTTCATAGGTGATTTTACAGAGGCAAGGGTGTAGAATGCCATAACAAATGTTCAGTTGTCTCATCCGGGGTTGAAGGGCTAGGAATTCTTTTCGTCGAGCATTGGTTTGCATTGGAAATGTCTTGAGAGAGGAATATGTTATGGCTCGTTCACAAAGACAAATGTCAAACAATTTTGACAATCTCTTCGAATTGAATTATATGTACATTGGTTATCTTTTCACTTTAATTCCTGTATAACATTTGAGAATCACATCCATATTTGCTCAAATAAGTATATTAACACATATACATGTTATGTTTCTTCACATTGCTAATTTACCATGTTTGTATACTTACTTTCAACATGCATGTAGTCTTTTTCTTCATGCCAATGCATTTCGGGACCTGTGTCCCTTCATCAGGGGCCAATCTGTAACGATAAAAAGTAACAGCGTACAGGGAAAAGTTATCATCATCTTTTTTGCTGATACAAAAGTGTTTGGTGTAGTTAAGAAGTTGGCAGGATGACTGAGTGGGGTGAATGTTCGATGAAGGAACAAGTGGTGATCGACACGTTTGAAATTCGCATCTTGGCAAAGCCTGGTTAGCCTTTCGAGGTTGGTAAATTCAGAACCATTAAATCGGGGCAATAACAAAAGTTACTTACAAGGGTTAAAAATTGAATAAGTGCAGTCCGAAAAGCCGTATAAAACAAGTTATTACGCCAAAGCCATACCTATTACATACTATAGTGCACTGCTGCTTATTCTGCGAAGGATGCATTTACAGATATTTATACAAAATATGTCACCTGCTGCATAATATGCAGATTTTGGAAAAAAACGTTTTTGATTGAACCAGGGGACAGTGCAAAAGTTAACTGGGCAGCTCTCCATTACTGTTTACTGTGCATAGGCGTTCAAAGAGGTGGCTGGTTCATAATAGTTTAATCATAACCTTTGATGGACTAGTGGGGGTAGGAGGGTCTATACCAGGAAGTAAAAGTCGAACTAGTTCGATATAATGTGAAAGGCGAAGGAAATCAATGCTACTTCTTTGCCCCGAAGATGCATTTCGCTAGACACAACAATTAGAATTGGACACTTCTGTATCTTAAAAGTGCACTCAAACAGAATCCCAAACGTGTTGAATTTCCTTTTGAAAGATGGAAGGCCTCAAATCCTAATAGTGTCTCCTAGTGGAACACACCTTATTAAAATAAATAAATTAAGCTCTGCCGGCAATTGCAGGCAACTTTTACACCATAACTGGCACGCGAACAGCAAATAAAACAGGTTTATCAGAAGGCATGTGTACACGTGGGCTTAGTGTCTACTGTGTGAACCACTTTGCATGCTTTACAAACACCGTTTTTCTTTGGGGGGGTGGGGGAGAAAGGGGAGGCTAATAAAATTATGTTCTTGTGCTACCAGGCAAGACAATACTAAAAATTGTTACCACATAACATGTTGTGTAGGATCTGCTTCTCCGTTGTTTTATTTCTTAAGATACGTGTGTATTCTTTATACCACTCTGCTCTCTCCTGTATGGGGAAATTTAAATGTAAATGTAGCTACATAATGAAGCCAATGCTTATTTCATGGGATACTATGCTGCATGATTTGTGATTTCATGCAGCATAAGTAATCCAAATTTTCCTAGTAATCTCCGAGGCACTTCAGATAGCAGCTAATTTCACTTGCTATGCACTCTGTAACTAGTTATCACCCCCCAAAAAATATATAATTGTTCATACACCTAGAATAATCACACAGAAGCAAGAGCGCCTGGAATAAAATGCATTGTTAGAATAGTCAAAACAAGGAATGCACTTGCTGCCCAGCAATATCTAAAGACGAGAGACTCAGGGACCACATCGTGACCGCACGCACTCATTTATGGTGCAGCTTTGAACCACTTTTTATGTGATCTTGGGGGAGATTTACTACTTTTTCACACAGCGCAGTGCAGCAGCCATAAATGCTGCGCTGCGCCAAAAGGAGAGCGTGCCAAATTTACTAAAATATGTCAATCTTCTCCCCCCTCCCTTGTGCCGGTGCTGAAATCAGCTGCCGTGCGCCACGGAGACACCTTTGACCCAGAGTGCAAGTGTGTCTCCATGAGTCTAGCATAGGTTTTGTACTGGAAGGGTACCCTTCCAGTACAAAATACTGTGTTGAGACTCACTTCAAACCTTTTCCCTCTGCGTATGCATGCTGTACAGTGCAGCACACATGCAAAGTTGGTTCTTCCTTTAATTTACTATGAGTATGTAAAACGAGCAAAGTCAACTGCAAGCTCCACCCATTTGGCCCACCCCGTTCACCCTAGTAATATGCATTGGGCTTCGAGCCTTTTCCCAGGTTGATGGACAGCTTACCAAAAGGACGCCTCCCCCAGCACGTTTCCTGATGATTTTTGTGACGCGCTATTGATGCAAAGGAATACGAGTACATCTCCACCAAACAAAGAAGCACTTACTTCATTTAGTTAAGCGGAAGTACTCCTGTTTGGTGGAGATTCACCTCTTTATAGTCTTGTCTTCTCTTGACAAGGATTTATGTTAGCACAGATTTGTAGATGAAGATGCTCAAGGAACAATCACATTGCTGAAATTACATGCAATATATCACATAGGAAGAGGGACCATGGGCGCTTATAGGTCCAGCATACCCACCTCTAATAAATATCAAGTGTATCAAAAGAGTATGCAGTTCCTCAAGAAAAGAAGGAGAGAAAATATGCGGTCAATCAACTATCTAAGGGAATGGACGGGGGCTCTGCTTCTTTAGGAACTAAGGCTCTCACGTACCCAGATGGGTATGTGGCCCATCTGAGGGCTTCATCATAGGGCTTGCTCCTCGTCTGGCCAGTACTGCAATGCCCGACAGGCACCTGCGAAGGGGCAGTTTATCAGAGATCTTTTATTCCAAAGCCGTAATGTGGAGTGGTGCTGTAGGGCCATTAGGTGTAGATTGGTGTGGTGAAGTGTTAGTGCATAGGAATTGTGTTGTTGAAATAGACTAAGTAGTTCTCTGAAGCAAGTTTTAATAGGTGAGTCTACTTGTCTGATTAAAAACAGTGGTGGCTAACACTAGAGACAATGATCGCTGGTAGCTCAAAAAAGTCTGAGGTCAACATGTTTCTTGCCTAGTTTGTCAAAAATAATCAAATGTCAATTCGTCAGGACCGAAAAATTCTCATCTACACAGTGGATGGAATCCAGGTTGGTGTCAAGAATAATCAATCGCAAATAAACCTAAATGTGGTGTACCTTTAAAATGTGATACCAAGATGCCGACCTGAAATAAAGACAAAAACATTAGTACAGATGGTATGCCTGATATGGGTCATAAAGGACATATTCTCATTGTGGTGAGGCATGCGAAAAAATCATCCACATGCTGCTATCGGTGGTAGTGCAGCTAGCACAGTGAAAGACAAAAACACACATGACAAACAAGTGACACACTTGAGGATAATGACAGGCAACAAGATTTCCCACACTGTAACATGAGGGACAGGCAACTCACCAAAGTAGGATGGCTCTTAAACATCCTCGAGTGGGGGCAGAGTGAATGCTCATTTAGCGTCCTGAAAACAAAATGAAAAAATTGACATAATAATCATGAAGTACAAATTACTAGACAATAATGCAGGACCAGTGAAAAAGTATTGCTTAGATATTCACTGCATCATCGTGACAGTTGAACAGGATGACCTACCCAATCTCTGCCATCTCGAGGGAGAGGGAGAAGGGGAAATCCGGCTATTAGTGTTCCCGGATCAGCCACTCACAGGTGGTTGCAATTACTGTGTCACCAGTCCGGTGTACGGCGATGAAAGTATGGGTGCCATTTTGGCAGTATCAATGGGGTGGAAGGTTAGTGTACTGTAATCCTTAGCCCGGGGAATACGGGAGCAGTGCTGGAGATAATATGGCCAGTTTCGGAGGTGATCCCCATGGCCCGGCGGAACCAGATGATCGATATGCAGGTTCAAAATAGTTTGACTTGGCATGTGCAGTGGAGTCCGGGGATGCAAACCGCCTGCGCCATGTTGGAACATAGTCTATATGTGTGTGGAGTCATCCTGATATATCTTTTCTTGCAGGGGAATGTCAGTGTGCATATACAGTTACTAGTAATGCAGTTTGTATGTATCTTCTGTTGTCGTGTAGTTCCTATAGTACCCATGCAGGACCTGCACGTTTGGATAACATAAACTGTGGGCTTGGTGTTAGACTGACTCTGTGCACCCCCACCGTGTATGTTAGCCTGATTTGCATTAGCTAACTCACAGTGCCACTAGAATCTCCTCTTATCGGGGAGAGATTAGTTTCTGGCAACCTTAGATCATGACAACCCTAATTCCTCAGAATCGTGGAAACAATATACTACTTTTAGCTCAGTCACTCGTGCTTACTTATTCGGTTTGTCTCAGAGAGTTACACAGAATAAACAGTTGGGGCGTTTCAATAAGCATTTATTGAACAGTTGTTATTCTAGTGTAAAATATATGTGCTGCGGCAACCAGCAGACAATAGCAGAGATATATTATCAGCAGTACGATAAAAGCAAAGGGACAGAACAGTTCTACCATATTGCATTAATCATGAATACATACATGAGTATAAAAAGCATTATGAAAAGTGCGCGTACTCCTACGATGCCTAACTAGATGTACCTGAGTGTACCTAGCATATGTGTAGGTCTAAAAGCCTAAGAGCCAAGAATCCTTCTAGGGTTTAGTCGAACCCCCATACCTGAATAGAGAGAGCGTGGGACCCCGTCCTGGTCTTGAGTTGGACACCCCGCAAGGGCTGTGTTAGACCGCGGTCAGCTGGAGCGACTGCATGCAGGAGCCTCAGCGTCTCTGGTCAGTGTGTCAGCATGGAAGTCTTGGTTACCTCTGTCTTACTCTGTCACTCACATTAGCATTCACTCACCCATACAGCCATCCACAGACCCACTCACTCACTAATACTGACTCTCGCACAACCACTCACTCACCCACACAGCCACTCACACTAGCACTCACTCACCCATGCAGCTACTCAGACAGCCACTCACTTACCCATACAGCTACTCACACATCCATTCACAAATCCAGTTAACCACTTACATACCCATTCACACATCCATATAACCAGTCACACACCCACTCACTCATCTGTACAGCCAGTCACACAGACACTTACTGTGCAAAACAGACACTCACACACATTTACCCCTAAATCCATTCAAATAGCCACTAACTTACCCATACATTCACTAACATAACATAACACATGTATTTGTAAAGCGCACATTTACCCAGAAGGGTATCTTGGCACTGAATAACAGATGTTTATTATTATACAACTCAATGGTACTCATTTTATCAACCTCAGAAGGATGAAAGGCTGAGTGGACCCGCCGGGATCTGAACTTGTGAGGTCACACACAGGCCCCTACAGTGGACGCATTAGTCCACTAAGCCACCAGACCCGACTCCCCCATTCATAGAGCCACTCACACAGTCACTCAGTCACCGAAAAAGCCACTCACACACTCCCCCATCCATATAGCCACTAAGGCAGCCACTCACTCACCCATTTAGCCAATCACACTCAATCACCAATACAGCCCCTCACACAGTCATTCACACACCCATACATCTACTCACACACACCCTTATTCACCTATACCTCCACTCACACAAATACAGCACTCAGACAGCCACTCCCATACTGATACGGACAGTCACACACCCACACAGATGACATATTGTAGAAACAGTATCACTCATTACTAGTTTAGAAAGAATATTAATTTAACTTATGCAGTAGCTTACTATGTACCTTTAAGTCTCAGAAACCTTAACAAAAACACTTTCACTCACTGGATGATGTAATCAGTGATGTCATTTGAGATATCATCAGTGATGTCACTGACCATGTCATGAGTGATGTAATACATGAGGTCATAAGCAGTGCATTGCAGTGGCGTAAGTTATAGTGAGCGCAGGTAACTATAATTGCTGAATAATAATGGTTTGTATGAGTGAAATCTGGGCCTAACTATAACGTCCCTGTAATATTTGTTTTTTTCAGTGAAAAAAAGAAATATATATATGCTCCCTTTTTCGTGGGTGAAGTTGGGACGTTGGTTTTATATATATATATATATATATATATATATATATATATATATATATATATATATATATATATATATGTATATATATATATATATATATATATATATCAAAACAATACCCTTTCAGGCATAGAGTGATGCATAAATTATGCAAAAAAGAAGCAGAGAACTCTGGGTAGTTCTCAAGTTTAGGTGAAAAGCAGCTCCTGTATAGAGCACCCTCAACATGCATCGACACTCTAGATCTGCTCACCTCAAATGTATATATATAACCTATTGGCGGTTGCCAGTAAACAATGAGTTCCCTATCATGCCCACAATATATTTCATTCCTAAGGTCCACAAAGGGGTCAGGCCTATACCGGGGAGACCAAACATTTCCTCCAGGAAAAGTATCTTTGAGTGCACCTCCAGATATGTTGATTATTATTTACAAGAACACGTAACCAACCTGTCTACATATATACGCGACACCAATGACTTTCTTCTTAAATTGAGTGCACAAACATGGACTGATGAATATTTGTTCCTCACCTTAGACATTACTGCCTTATACACCAGCATCAGGCATGACGACGGTTTGAATGCAGTAGAGTTTTATTTGAAAAAAAGAGACCAATTTCGATGTATAATCATAATATCATGCTGCTCAAAATGATCCGATGGTGCCTGTTTAACAATGTGTTTACATTTGATGGCAGTATTTTCCAACAACTGCAGGGTGTGGCAATGGGGGCATGCTTCTCCCCCAGTTACGCCTGCCTACACGTGGGCTGGTGGGAGGAGCATGTCCTACAGGTGGAACATAACAATGATTGGATAAATCATGTAGTCAAATGGTAGCGTTACATTGATGACGTTTTTGTAATTTAGCATGGAACACAGGCTCAGGCTGAATCGTTTGTAGACAATATCAACTGTAATATTATGAATTTAAAGTTTACAGCACACATTGATAAGCTTACAACCAATTTTTTGAACATCATGGTATACATTAACCAGGGCAAAATAGAAACCTGTCTGTATAGGAAACGCACTGCAGGAAACACATTGTTACACGCAACCAGTTTTCATCCACAACACACCATAACCAGCATACCATATGGCGAATTTTTAAGAATACACAGGGCCTGTAGTTCCAGCAAAGACTTGGAGTACCATCAAAATGAAGCCAAGCAAAGGTTCATTGAAAGAGGATACAATCCTAAAAAATTGGATATAGCTATCAGAAAGGCAAACAGCAAGGACAGGCAGTCACTGTTGAGTGGAAACAATAGGAAACCACACTAGAGCTCCCTTTGGATAATATGGTTTCTGAAAACATTTCACCTACTAATACAGATACCACACAGTGAAGGCTTATAACTACGTATAGCAAGCAGGCCATTGCCATCAAAACCATCATCAATACACAATGGCCTATTGTCCTTACAGACAGTACACTCAAGCAAATACTGCCTCATAGACCCAATCTGACCTTCCGTAAGGCATACTCCATGCACAATGACCTAGTCAAAACAAGCCCAGAAATGGATATAAAAACGAGCTGGCTATCACCGAAAAAGGCTTCTACAAGTGCAGTTCTTGCCGTGCGTGTAAATTCGGAATAAATACCACCACTTACTCCATGGCTTTCTCTGACACATGCATTGAACTAAAGGGTCACTACACATGTAGATCGGAATATGCTGTATATGTTTTACAATGTCAATGTGGGTTACGTTATGTAGGCAGCACAAAACTACATGTTTATGTACGTATTCTACAACATCTACGCGCCATTGTCAATTCAGACCCCGCGTACCCAGTGGCTCGACACTTTAAATTGGAACATAATAACAATCTAGATTGTCTCCAATATTTTGTGATCGACACGGTACCAGTCAATAAGAGAGGAGGTAATCGAGAGAAAAAGCTCAGACAATTAGAATCAAGATATATTGTCGAACTCGATACCAAGTCCCCACACGGTCTCAACCTAGAAGAGGATTTACATAATTATCTGTAGTTTTGCCCTAACTTAGAATAATTCTATGGTCCAGAATGTACATTTTTGTTGGCTGGTTCCTGATACACATCACAATGCCCTTGTTCAAAAACCAATGATGTGATTAATTAAGACGAAGTTCCAACATATTAGCACTTTATTGTAAGGGGCTCCCTTACAACCATTTCAACGAGTTTCAATACTTTTAAAATATGTTTATATATCAAATCCATCAATTCCTTTCATCTTCAGCTGCTATATTTATTTCGTTGAATCTTAGCACTTTAGACACTTGCAAATTTGCACATCTTTGCACTTATTTTGCACATCAATCTTGCACTTTGGAATAGCCTTTAAATTGACTGAGCGCAATACTTGAAGCCAATAAGGCTAACATACAATGTATATCTAATATGTTTACATTGCAGTATTTGCACAGATCATTTTTTAGACATTTTTATTGAGTTTTAAAGTGGCATGGTGGTTGTTTTACTCTTAAAATCTCTTTTATTGGCATTTTGTAACGCAGACAAGCATAGTTTTTATCATCAACTTTAGCATACATAATTATTGCATTTGTGCGTTTTATACTGTAAATGTAACCAATGTATGTTTATTTGTCAAATATAATTATTTGCGTATATATGAATGTGGGGTACCAACTACCAATACAGGTCCTTCAGTCGTAACAATGCCAAAAATAACGGTTAGAACTAAGTATATTTTGTAGTTCTAAACCGCTTAAAACCACAATTTACCAAGTATTTTGTCTATTTCCATTGTGTTGCAGCCACGTTGTCATGTGACTATCAGACTTCCAATAAATCACTAAGTTTCAGGTAACGTACTCATGTGACCAAGGCCACTGCATTGGCCGAAACGTGTCATGATCGACTATGCACCCAACTGAGAAATACATTTCTACACTGGGCACTAAACAAAAGAAGTTGTCCGTATCTCTTTGAGTGTGCGAATGCACGTTGGAGTGGTAATTGGATATATATATATATCTATATAACCTATTGGCGGTTGCCAGTAGGCAGTTGTAGTTAGGACCTAGGTACCATAGGAAAAGCATTTTTTTTGGCTTGGCTATAACTTTGGCGTCATTCGACCAATCTGCATGAAATTTTTCCTAAAAAGTGTCACAGTGGGTACTATTGAATGGGAAAGTTTGGGAGTGATCTGTGCAGTGAGGACTGAGAATTTGGGGCATGAAATAAGGTTGCATTTGTAATGTTAATTACCATAGGAACCTTTAGCAACCTCTACAGCCCGAACCGCTGAACTGACTTAGACCAAATTTGGCAGGGAGGTAGATGTCGTTTCAAGGAAGTCCCTTTTGCATATTTGGTGTAAATCAGTTCAGTAGTTTTTGTGAAATGTAAGTTTAAAATTATAGTGATATCTCTGGCCGCTGATATTTTGTGAAGATTTCACGATGAATCGAGAATGCACGCGCCAATGGGAATGCTCTGATTGGCAGGGCGCAACCTGAATAGAAAGTTGCTGCCACCATTTTATCTATCGGGAATGGTTCCCGGGGCTGATAATCTGTGTGAAAACCCACATAAGGGGTCAGGGTGGAGATACTCTGACCCCATGGTTGAGAAATGAAGGTGTTAGTGACAGAAGTTATATGTCCAAAATTTATTTTTTTAATCGCGTGCGATATTTGCGATGACGCGACCACCAGCGCGGTCCCCTATATACCATCGTGAGGAAATCGCGACTATTAACGTTGTTGCGAATATTGGTGGAAATATTAAAAAAATATATCAATGAATCATTAGTATACATTGTTATAGAGATATTGATAAATGTTTTTATAGAGTTATTTATATAGTGAGTTATCTACTGTGATGGTTAGAATTAATTATATAGTTATAGTTTTTAGGTCGAGCATTCGAGACCTCTTGTATATACGTTAGTATATACCTCTTGTATATACTTTTGTATATACTTATATGTGTATGTACTTTGTGGGCTCTGGAGATCAGCCCTAGGACTTGTCTGCTTCTGCTTAGGGACTTTCTTTTCTGTTCAACTGCCTCTATTTAACTGTCTTGATAGAAACCGACCAGTAGAGGTCAGTAAAATACCAGAATTGCTTTCTGCTTGTTCAACTGCCTCTATTTAACTGTCTTGATAGAAAACGACTAGTAGAGGTCAGTAAAATACCAGAATTGCTTTCTGCTGGGGGACTTTATTTTTTTTATTTTTCTGGCAACTGCCTCTATTTAACTTTCTTGATAGAAAACGACCAGCAGATGTCAGTAAAATACCAGAATCACTTTAGCATTCTCTAGATTCCAGTCCATAGAAATTGTCTTCCACGAGCACCCATAGACAATAATATTTTTTCAAATCTTGTATTTTCAGTGATATGACCATCGAAGGCTCTGATTTTATATTAAAAAAAGAGCTTTGGGCTATACCATTTCCCGCTGAAAGGCAATATTTCTCTCCATGTGTTCCCATACCTGGGGTGTCACGCAGTTTGGTGCTTACTTTCCTTCCATGTTAAAGAACAGTAGATATTTCAGCACCCAGGCTAATGTGCTGCATAGCTAAATTCATATAAGGTCCCAAAGGTGAGACCGATTGCATTGCAAATGCTTGTTTAATATGGTGGTGGCTATTGAATTCCTGCTTTTGCTTTCTGCTTTCGCGACGTACCCGCAGGGATCCCAATGACCGACATCATTGCGATCTTTGGCCTCACCGCAAAAATGGAAAATAGGTTTTTGAGATGGTTGTTCTAGAAAATACTGTAGAAAAACATGAGTTTGAAGTGTACAGTAATAAACCTCTAGTGTGTAGAATACTGTAATGTGTGTGCATATATGTGTTTTCACTTTATGGGAAAATAGGTCTGAAAGATGGTTTTTAAAGAAACTTAGTACAAAAATATGAGTTTAAACATGCTTTGAAAGAAGTATGTATATAGTAATGTGTGTAGGGCAATGTTCAGAATGAATTTTTTTACATATTATTTAGAGATGTGCTGGTGGTCATTGAATGCTTTTGTTTTCCTCTTTCGCGACGTGTCCAGGGGAATCGCGATGACCGACGTCATCGCAATCTCTGGCGTCACTGCGAAAAAATTAAATAGGTTTTACAGATGGTTTTTATAGACACTCTCCACAAAAACATGACTTTAGAGAATACTGTAAGAAACCCCTTTTGTGTAAAATAGTGTAGTATGAGTGCATATATGTGTTTTCACTTTATGGAAAAGGCGCGATCGTCACGGTTAACGATGTATGTAGTAATGTGTGCAGGGCAATGTCCAGAATGGATTGTTTTACATATTATTTTTGGATGTTTTGGTGGCCATTGAATATCTGCTTTTGTTTTCCATTTTCACGATGTCAATGGGGATCTCGATGTCATCGCGAAGATTCCCAAAAACTAAAGAAAAAAATAACTTTTACTTATGACAGAATCTCCACAGTGAATGCAACAATGTTGTGCCGACTTACAAAATTGTTAAAAATAAAACCAGTTATTAATGTATTTTCTGATATGAAATCAAAAAATAAGTAGTGTATTCTATAACTATAATATGCAATATCCACTTATAGAAAAAAAGTATGAAAATCTTAGCGGTTCACTTAAAAAAAATGGACGTTACAATTAAGAAATAGAATTTTAAAAAGCCTTAGAAATTGAAAAAACCAAAGGTTACAGGAACATTATAGTTAACAATTAGCATTGAAAAAACTTAGAAATTCACCCAAAAAAACAAAGGTTACACTGACATTATAGTTAGGAAATAGAATTTAAAAAAACCTTAGAAATTCACAAAAAAACCAAAGGTTACAGGAATGTTATAGTTTGGGTGATAGTTCACTCGTACAAAACCAGAGAAATTCAGCAGTTATAGTTAGCTGAGCTAACTATAACTGGCACCCCCACAATGCACTATTTATGACCTCACATATTACATCACTCTTGACATTTGAGGTGACAGCACTGATGACACCTCAAATGTCATCCACAGAATCTCTGATGCAGCCACTCACACCCCCATGTAACCTTTCATACACCCACTCCAACTTTTACACTACCATTCTCGAAACCATTGACACACCCATACCAGTACTTACATACCCACTCACTGATTCATAGTTCTACATACATATCCACTCACTCACCCATACAGTCACTCATACACCCACTCACTCACTAATACAGCCACTGATATATACACTCATATACCCATACAGCCACTCGCACAGTTAGACACTGATAGAGCTACTCACACACCTACTCACTCACCCAGAGTCAATCACAAAGTAACTTACTCACCTATACAGTGATACACACACCAAATCACTTATTCATACAGATATTAACACATACTTACTCAACTAACAGTCACTGACACAAACACACACTCACCCATACAGCCACTCTCGCAATCACTCAGTCACACATACAGATACTCATATACTCACAACACTCACCTATACTGCCTTTCACATATGCAGTTACGCACCCATATACCAATGACACATCCATTCACTCACTGACACAGCCATACACACACTCAGTCACACATACAGCCCCTCACAGACGCACTCACTAACCCATACAGCCACTGACTCACCCACTCACTCATCCATGCAGGCAGTCACACACTCGCACAGACACTCATAAGGTATACAGACAACCAATAAATCACCCATACAGCCACTCACATACCCACACACCAACCCATACACCAACTGGGACACCAACTGACAGCCTGATATGGACATTCGCACAACCTAGTCACTCACCCATACATTCGCTGAGACACCTAATCACTCACTTATACAGTCAGTCACGCACCCACTAAATCATCCCTACAGGCACTTATACACCCACTGATTCACCAATACACCTTGGTATATTTATTTAACACTCATAAACTTTTTAAAAACACTCAGAGTCACTGGATGATGTCATCAGTGATGTCATTTGAGATGTCATCAGTGATGTCATCAGTAATGTCACTGACCATGTCATGAGTGATGTAATCTGTGAGGTCTTAAGCAGTGCATTGCGGGGGTGCGAGGTAAAGTTAGCTCAGCTAACTATAACAAGCACCATTTGCAAATGGCGTGGAAGTGAATCTTTTTAAAGCATTCAATAAATGCCTCCAATAACCCCGAATTACTAAAAAGTTATATTGGACATTCAGATTATTTCAATCCAAGTCGTCAATGGAGATGCAGACTATTCAGCATAATCACACAGTCAAAGTCCCCCCCCCCCAAAAAAAAATCACAAATTCTAAAACCAAACAACAAACCAAAGTCTATTCAAAAGTTCAGAAACCAAAAACGGCAAAACAGCTGCGAGGAACTTACAGGAATTTGGAGGTGACAAAAAACGAAGGAGCTGATTTAGGAGAGCCCTGCACCACTTTTGCACTATGTAACTGGTGATGCAGGGCTCTCATAAAGATTTATAAAGACATGCAAAGCCACCCTGCATGGCTTTGAGTGGCCTCATAAATCATGAATAAGGCGACGCAGCGCAAATCGCTGCGTCGCCTTACTCTGCACCTGGGAGGCGTTCCATTGGTGTTGCGGTGGGATTTCCCATGCAACACCCATGGAATTTGACGCTGTCCCACATTTACAAAGTGATGTAAACCTGGGTAAGCATCGAATCCGTAGAGATGAGGCGTAACGAGGAGAAATATGTTAATTTTTACTCGTTTTTTTCTCTTTCCATGTGTTCTGCATTCTGCAGCACAAGTAGAAAGAGGAAAACGCCTCATAAGATTGTTTTTGTGCAGGAAGGTGCCCCTTCCTGCTCAAAAGCAATCCTACCTGCAACAGTGGCCCCCTTGCATCATAGTGCAAGGTTGCCAACGTTGGTGCTAGGCTGCCAAAACAGCCCCAGCACAGACAGAAAGGACAGGAATGCACTGTATTGCTTAAACACGGTGCATTCCTGCCCTTTCACTTTGGGATAGGGCAGCGCAGCAAGGTGCCTTGCTGCTCTGCCTTAAGCCAAAATGCCATAAATGAGGCCCTAAGTGAAAAATAGGCCAAAAAGTCTACAAACTTCTGCAAAAAAACGGTGGAAACTGATCACTTTGGTACTTCATAGTTAAATGTATATACAGATTTACTCAAACATCCTAAACATAGAAATAACTTGCTGACTTTTCACTGGGTGCCTCATCTCTGAGGTTTATTGGTGTTATGTTCTCAACACAGTTAGTACTTTGATGTACGATCACATTGTAAATGCTATGGGCACAGACCTGCTCTCTTTGACCTAAAAGCATTTTGAAGGTGTAAGCTCCTATAAAAATTGATGTATTCGCATTTAAACGGCCTCCCCATGCATGCGTGAAAAGATCTGTTTTGTGGATTCCTCTTTGCCTGATTAAATAAGCATGTTTGCATCTTCCAGCATGATGTTTTATTTATACACTTCCACCATGATAAGGGAGACTTTCATGTTTCTTTAAAAGATGTGGCATATATACAATAAAATATTAAAGTAGTTCGGTAGTTTTTTGTTGCATTAATTGTATGTCACACTTCTTTAGGTGAAGAGAAATTTATCAGCAGGGTTTAGCCAATCTACAAAAGTGAGCATATTCTTTCACAAGACTTTCATATTATTGATCCGGGTTTGCATGAATGTATAATTATAAACAACATTTTGTACTTTCTCTCTAAATGAATTTTTAAAAACGACATGTTTTCTTTTTTGATGTTTTGCAACTTAAAGTCGCGTTATGTAAATTCACTGATAAATGTTTGCGCCTGGCAACCTGATTATGAACACAGTTGTATAATATATTTTTACTGATTCATTGTTCTCTGTGGGAATACAAAAGTTTACCAAGAATAAGTTGCTGTACCAGTTCCTAGGAATTGTGTAAAACTAGGGGCCATATTAGCAACAAAATGCGATAAATATCGCAGAGCGCGCTTAGCGCGAAATATTCTATCGCCAGCTATCGCTGGAATATATCGCCACGCTAACGCTGTATTAGCAACAATTAGCGCTATGGCGATGATTATTCCAGCGATAGCGGCATAATGCGAGAATATCGCTGGAAAACCAGCGATATTCTCGCATTAACGCTAAGGTGGATTCAGCATTAGAATCCACCTCCTATACTACATACAGGTAAGTCATCCTCACTAGCAGGTGTTAAAATCTAGTGATAAACGCGCTTAGCGCGAATTATTTTATCGCTTCGCCTGCCTTGCTAATAGGGGGTAGTGGGATTAGCGACTGTTTTCAGTCGCTTTTAGTAGGGAACGCCTTCCTTGCATGTCATTAGCGATAATTATCGCTGACATGCAAGGCGATGGAAAACGCGGCCTCTAACGCCTGAAAGCTGTCGCTAACGCCTGTCAGCGACAGCTTGCTAATAGGGCGATAAAGCCCTTGATAATATGCCCCTAGGTTTTGTAACGAATGTCTGCAGTTAACGTACATTTATACATTTTCGAAGATTCACAGGTTTCTGAATAAAATTTGCACAAATCGTAAAATTCCAGATTTATTCACGTTCCACTATGGTATACAAACAGAGTTGACCAGAATATCCACGGCCATACAGTTGTTAGCTGTGATCGGAGATTTACTCCTGCGGACAATCAATGTAACTGGCAGATTGTCCAGAGGAGTAAGTTCAATATGCGGGACAAAATGTCATCTATTCTTGACTAGTCCCTGGCAGAGTTCGCGTAGTCGTGCTACGCAGAACTCCGCGAAGTGGTAAAAAAACAGCGTTGTGCTACGCGGAGTTTCGTGAGCAGACGGAGTATTGCTTGCTTGGCCACCCTAAGTGCTGCACAACACAATTAGAAAACCTGCTCCCTCCCCCATACCTCTGATGCAATTCTGGACTGCCCTACTTGATTGACAGGCCTGTAGGAGGCACTTCGTGATTCAACACTAATGGGGGGTACCCATTCATGGTGCTTTTCCCCGTAGACCTACAGAATCCAGTGCCAGTCCACACAACTATAACACTACGGCCGGGCAGATGAGGCCAAAAATAAAAATAATCGCTTCCTCCACTGAGGCGAACCACACAAACATCACCGAGCCCCCATGTGGTTCTGTTAGTCCAGAGGGAGTGTGAGGCCAGCATTTGGGCAATGCCAAGAGAAACCCAGATCGTCGTGACTGAGTTAGCCGAGAACTACCCTCTTCTGTGGCGGCAGCCAGTGAAAGTAGGGGGAGCAAATGAGTGATACCTAATGTGCCGGTAAACTCCACTCCAATGCAGTTGTGGAGTTTTTGGCAAACTCTGCATTCCAAGCGGAGCGCGGAGTTGCAAAAACTCCCTGAACTGTGCAGGTGGAGCGGAGTCCACCACCCACCCTTAATCTTGACTCACAAACTCTTGTTTTAGTGAGAATAAATAAATGTTATCCCTTGATCAGTTTTTTACACACGAGAGCTCTAGAAGGATGAATGTCAACAGTCCTTTAAAATATACATTAGGGTTTGTTCAAAATTGTGATGAACTTCACTAAAATATATCCTGACTATTTTAAGCTTGTCATATTTTGTTAGGAGTTGTATAGGGCATCATATAATGACAGTAGTACTCATTCACATTTTCACCAAATGTTACGGGCTTGAGAAATTCACTGTGGGGTAGAACATATATGTGAAATGCCTTTATTTTCTGTGGCACAGTTTCTTAAAAAAATCTTTAAAAGTCTATCTATGGCATGTATGACTGTAGTCCATCAGTCATCACCAAACGAGCCCAAATGATTAGCCCGCTGACTGGTACTGGAATAGTAGAAAGAAAATAAAGTAGGTGTCGGAAGCTGGCTGTCAATATAGTGTACTAAAATGAAGTGCGCTGTGCAGAGTCCAGTGGATCCTCAATTGGTATACAGAGGTAAAAGCAGGTAATTCTAATGCTCTTTTTTTGGTAGTGTGGGTGAGCAATTAGGCTTATCAGAGTGTAGTGCTAAGCATTTGTTGTACTCATAAAAGCACTAAATGAGACACACACTCAACAATAAATCCAAGACCAATTTATAAAAATAGTATTGATTTTTTTGTAGTTTTTGCGACCAATAACTTCAATCTACAGTAAGTACTTTAGGAGTTACGATTTTTAAAAGTACGGAAAATATATCACTTTTGTGCGCAATTGCGCATCATTGAAGTCAATGGGAAAAAGTGTTAAAATGCATAGAAAAACAGGCAATGCTTTCACAAAGTTCACCTTCCCGTTGGGCCAGGTCCAAAGTTCCAGCAGCATAAGTTCTGGTCATCCCGGATTCGGCCGGGATCAGAGTGCAGGTGATGGTAGCTGTTGCACTACAACAAAGGGGGCCACTTGGAAACACACTGCACAGGGGTAATTAAAGGTAAGTCTCGAGGGGTCTCACTTGAGGGAAGAGGTCGCAAGGGTGTTAGGGCCAGTGGCGGCTCGCACAGGTAACGCTGTGGGGCGGTGAGGCGGGGCGGGGACGGGGCTGGGTGGGGGTAGTGGAGTGTGACATTTGACGGGAAAGTAGAGGGTACGGAAATAAATAAATAAAAGCATTAACTTTGGTACAGTGCAATTCCGGTAGGCCCTGGTGCCTCCCAACTTGATGTACAGGCAGTTCTGACCCTACTAAGCCGGTGTACTGATTTTGGTGTAAATGCTCCTTCGGGATCACCGGGGGGCGGCAAGTTGACAAACTGGATTTCTCGGTATTGGTGTCTGTGGTGTGCAGGGGACTTAGACCTTCACTCGAAGGGAGATTCTTGGTGCTTTTTTG
This sequence comes from Calotriton arnoldi, assembly GCA_963921515.1. Taxonomy (NCBI): domain Eukaryota; kingdom Metazoa; phylum Chordata; class Amphibia; order Caudata; family Salamandridae; genus Calotriton; species Calotriton arnoldi. The sequence continues at coordinate 2,699,812 of CAWUFW010000839.1, forward strand.
AAGTCTGAAGGAGCTCTGGGGTTCTTGGAGTCTTCACAGGTTCCAGACGTCACAGAACACAGTGATGGTCACGGTCCTAGAGGCAGCAGGCAGTGTTTGGTGCCAGTTTTCTTCAGCAGCAGGGATCAGTTCTCGTGCAGCGGGTCTTCTTTGGCCATTTCTTTTTCCTGCCCATTGAATATAGGTTCAGGGCTAGGGATACCACCAAAATACTGAATTTAGGGATGTTACAGAGGGAGACAGGTAATAGCCAATGGGCTACCTACCTTTAGGGTGCCTACACCCTCTAAGTGACCACTTCCTGTGGGAAAAGGCACTGACCTAGACCTGATAGGTTGTTTCACAACCACCTCAAGATTGTGGATATTCAGGAGAGGGGTTCACATCACCTGTCCCACCCTAGAGGGGTGCTAGCTGAGAGTGGTCCCTCCTCCTTATCTAACTAATTTTCCTCTCTGCCCTCCCACCAAATGTGGAGCAGGACAGGGGGGTTGGCATATCTGGGGAAGCCAGGGCTAAGCTTCAAAGGCGGCAAAGCCTTTGAAGCTTCCCGCTTTGGAAGGCCATTTCAGCCTGGAGGAGGTGTGAAGCACCTCCGCCCAGTGCAGGCTTTGTTTCTGGCCTCTGAGAGCGCAGGCTCTCACCCCATGAGGGCAGAAACACGTCTGTAAGGCATGCAATAGGGGTGACTTACCTATATCTCATGCAGTGTGTTAGGGCATGTCACATAGGGCGGTGTGCCATGTCGACTCTTCGGTTTTCTGTGCACCAAGACACGCAGCCTGCAGTGGCAGTTTGCATGGTTTGGTGCAGAGTCTCTGGGGTGGCACAATTTGTGCTGTAGCTCAAGTGGACCCGCTTCAGTACCCATGACTTAGTTACCAAGGGTACCATTTACTAGGGACTTACAAGGGTGGCTGAATTTGTGCCAATCGTGGTACAGTTTTAAAGAAAGAACACTGGTACTGGGAACCTGGGTAGCAGGGACCCAGTATACCTCAGTCAAAGTTGCACCAAAACCAGGCAGAAAGTGGGAGGGGCCTTCAATAGACACCCAGTTTCTTACACAAGACCCTCTCCCCAGCCCACAGGTGAGGAGACTCAGCCAAACCTGAGAGAGTATTCCTAGTCTGGCAGGCGAGGAAGAGTAGGGGAACTGGTTGGAGTGTTCCAGAGTCTATTCTGCCTTACATTCTCCTGTCCAGGTCAGTCCCTCTGGGGAGCTGGCCTACCTCAACAGTTTCTAGACCCAATTTAAAATGCTCTTTGTCTATCTCTTTACTGTATTTATCCAATCTTTTTAGTTTGGAATCAGAGGAGCCCACCTGTGCTAATTCTAACTTGGCCAGGGCAACACCCAGCTTACCCAAAGAGGTTACCCACAGCTTGAGTAACCCCACCATTACCAACAGGGTCAGGGGGCCTAACCTACTATTTGACATGGGATCAGACCACCTTGCCAAGGACAGGGCAGCCATAAAGGATAGCACCCAGCAGAGGCCACTGACAGCTGTCAGTGCCTAGAACCACACCGTTAGCTCTTCACTGAAAGGTGAAGGACCTAATTTACAGGTTTCTTGGGGTTCTGGTTGCTTGTCTGCTGCTTTAGAGTGGGGGGGTCACTACCTCCTGTAGCAAACACCCTTCTTCCGCCCTCTTTTCTGTCAGCTGAGGAGCCACCAACTCAAGCTGAACAGCTGACTGACTAGTCAGTACGTTTTGTGGGGCAGGCATGATTTCACCAGTGCCAACTTTGGAGTTCTCCCCTACTGGTGTAGAATCTCCATGGCTCACTGGAACTGTGACTAACAGTTGCCCACCTTTCCTACACCTTCTCTTCTTTTTTTCTTCTGGGGCTTACCTGCACTAGCTGCAGGATCAAACCCCCCAGAATACTTGGGTGAGATCTGTTTGGCTCAGTCCAGCCTCTGGGTGGTCATTTCCAGGGAGACAGTGATGGGAGAGGTCTTTACTGACTACCACCCTTCTCAGGCTAAGGGACTCAGATATTTCTAAGGGAACTACAGTCATAGGCCTATCAGTGACCTCCTCTGGAAGGACCCTCACTCTTTTTGTCTCACTTGGGATATATTGGTTGGAGAGAACCAGTCTGTCATGCAAATCAGTTTGACTGGCACAGATATCTCTCAGAGCAGTGACTGGGATTCCATTTACCAGTAGGTAGTGGAAATGTTTAGTCACCTCTGAAATCTTCAGTACACCTTTTGGGCCCATTTTCCAGTTAAAGGCTAGAGTGACCACCTTCTCTGAGGACTGACGCTCTAAAGGTACACTAGCAACCGCTGCAGGTGTATTAGTGGGGTTGTTTATAGGACATCAGGGGTCCCTGGCTAGGTGCCTGGTCTTGTTGCAGTTAAGGCACCAAGTCTTCTTGGGGTTCCAGTTCTTAGCCTGGTACCCACCTTTATCTTGTGATGTGTCTCAGGTCCCACCCTCCTGGACAGGCTTTTAATGTCCTATAGAGGACTCCTTACATTTATGTTTTTCAGGGGCGGGGTCTTTTTTGCCTCTCACTTTTGGTCACCACCACCATGTCTAGTTTTGGACACTCTGGTTTTTACTCTTGTCAAAAATATCGACATCCTATATTTATAATGGTAAGCACAAAAATATCGAAAAAATGAATATCGATGTCATAAATATAGGTGTACAAAATATTGTTATATATATACATATATATATATATATATACACACACAAAGACACTCCAACAAGGATCCCTGGCCCTGGGTAGGTGGCTCGGAAAGGTCGGCGGAGCCACTCGACAATGTTACCACATAAACTGGTGCACAATAAAGTTATTGTGCAGTCCTTTGGTGTGCTGTATCTTGGTTTTTTGTCGATCGAGGCAAATTTGCAGGAATCCCTTTGAATTTTGAGCGGCTGCTGCTGCCGCTGTCAGGCACCGACGCCGAAGGCTGGGAACCACTATGTGCAGCGTTGGTGAAATCGTTATATATATATATATATATATATATATATATATATATATATATATACACACACACAAAGACACTCCAACAAGGATCCCTGGCCCTGGGTAGGTGGCTCGGAAAGGTCGGCGGAGTCACTCGACAATGTTACCACATTTGAAAAGGCAGATGTCCGTGCTCTCAGGAAGTGACCAAGACAGCTTGCCTGTCGAAACGCATTACCTGGTGCAATAAACTTCACTTTGGCACTTCCTGAGAGCACGGACATCTGTCTTTTCAAATTTGATATATATACATGATTGTCTAGGGCACTGGCCCAAGAGAGTGAAATGCTGAACTGAGACCTCCTAGCTCTGGGGTCCGAATCCTGTACACAGAAAAATAAAGTACACATAAGTGTCATTAATCATGAACTGTAAGATTGTTACAAAGTAAGATATACAAAAAAATAACATTAAAAGAGTAAAAATAAATATTTTTGTAAAGAGGGAAAAAGGGGGAAGAAAAAAAAGGGGAAAAAATGAAGAAAGACTGTTGATACACCAATGTCTTCCATGTCTATGACACTATGTACCACTTAAAAGGAAAATGGCCGGATGGCCAGTGTATCTTTGATAAAGGCTGGGACCAGCCAAAACGCGTCAGGGAGCTGACACGCTGCATGTTTAAATAAAAAGAACATTTCTTACCCCCGTCTGGAGTGCCCACTGTGTTCTCGTGCAGCGAGTAGTTTGGAGTTGATATATATATATAAATGATAAATATTAAATATATTAAATAATAAAATTAATTTAAAAAATAAATTACATTTAATATACATTTTAACAAATATAACAAATAAAGTTAATTTTAAAAAGTCAAACACACATATATAATAATTAATATATATATATATATTTACTTTAAAACAATAAAAACACAATTAACACTATATAACTCAATTAAATATTAATAAATATAAAATAATCATTAATTTATTATGATTAAATTAGCCCCCACTCTACGGAACTAAAATACGCAAAATGTAATTAAAATAAAATTGATAGCTACTAAAAATGTAACACATATATTAAAAACCATAAACAATAATTATACAAAAAAATACATCACATGCATTTAAAATAAATACTAAGGGGCTCATTACGATACCCGGCGTAAAAAATCCACCAGGCATGGAAGCGGCAAAAATCCGCCCGCACACACCGCCTGAACACCGACCACGCCATTATGAGTACACAAACCGAAAACCGCCATCGGCGGAAAAATCACACAAAATACCGCCCGCCATCGTCCGAGTCGGAGTCAAACCGCCCGCCACGGACGGAAACACGCACGACAACACAAAACCGCCCGCCCACACGGCCGACACACCGCACGTGAAATTACGATCGCACCGCCATGAGCGCGGAAAACAACAAATATACCGCCCGCCAGCGCAAACAACGCCGATGAGAATCGACACGGCAGAAGCCATGGCGCCCACGTACCTGCACAGAAACCATCCGCACACAAAACCAATAGCACACAACATGGCCAACAAGTCCACACAGCAAGGCACACACAAATACACAAGCACAGTACACATCCCGAAAACACCCCCCGGACAAACAAAAAATACAAAGGCCAGAACCCCAGACACAACACACCTGAAAACAACAGACCATGAGGACACACCCACATAGGTGAGTACAAAAGCAGCACTCCCACAGACCACAACCCCTTGCTACATTGCAAACCAGAGAGGAGAGGAGAGGACACAGTGACACAGCAAGGACAGCAGCACACCACAGAAACGCACACATCACCACCACCACCACCACCACCAAACACCGGCACCACAAACCCCCTGCACATTACACAACACACACCGCACCAGCACCACAAACACCATGGCACCACAAAGGATGCCCAAGTTCACGCCCATGGAGCTGACGGTCATGGTCGACGAGATCATCAAGGTGTACCCACAAATCTATGGGAACATGGTCCAGCACACACCACTAGCCACCAGAAACAGAATGTGGACCCGGATCGTAGACCAGGTCAATGCAGTCGGGACCCTGCCCAGGAACAGAGTCGAGATAAACAAACGTTGGAATGACGTAAAGAGCCTGGTCAAGAAGAAGGAGGGCAAAAACAGAGAGCTGGCTGCCGTCACTGGCGGAGGGAATCCCGCGCTCTTTAAGACCTTCAAAGCGTGGGAGGAGAAGGTGCGAGTCGTAATCCATCCGGAGATCCTCGCCGGATTAGCAGGGGAGTGGAGGCTGGTAAGTACAAACTAATGTATACCAGCACACCGCTATGTACTCACATGCGCAACTACCATGCCACAGCTCCCAGGGACAAACACCCCCATGTCCAGCACACAATACACAACACATCACACACACATGCAACAGACACTACCACACACAGCCCAAACCGAACAACTGTAAGATGCGTGGGGACATGTGTACACTAAGCCAGCCACGTAACCACCAACAGGTCCCCAAATATGCCAGAAGCGCCACAACGAGCACCCACCACACCCATGTGTCCGCCACAGCTGCACTAACCGACAAGTAACAGGTAAGTGGCAGGAACACAAAGTGCAGTGGGTGGGAGGGTGGACAGCCCAAGTACAACACACACCAGGCCCCAGTCCCACAGCACAGCAAGGAGGAGCATCCCCCACACCCCACAGCCACGTGTCAGCCACCGCAGTGCACAACGACAGCCGAAAGGCAGACATCACGGTCCACAGCAATCGGTGTCAGTGGGTGTACAGCCACCCCCACGACCCACTACACCCCCCCACCCCCACAGACCTGCAACATGGAGCACCCCCGCTTAGAGCCATGTGGCATCCAGTACAGTGCACGCACGAACAACTTGCAGGTGGGAAACTGGACAGGGCTGGATTACTGGAGGCATGAGGACCATAACACCACCAACACATGGGACATGTCACGTAGCACACGGACACGCAGCACCGCCCACCGTCACGAACAAGTGAACAATGTGCACACGGACATGAACAGCAGACTCACACCCCACATGACCCATCACAGACATAGCAACACCCAAGGAGCCACGTCTGCATGCACAAGCCACACTGAATATAGACCCACACGGCAGCCACTGTGCAACTCATCACACACAACCGAAACACCATTGAAGTCCTGTCCATGTAGCCCCCACTGCCTGTCAACCCCACACCCCACAACTACGCCTATGTAAGACAAACAACACTAGACGCAACAGAGCGGAACAACAGAAATGCACACGAACACCACTGAACCCATCAAACTCACAGACACACCATGCACATACAACATACCATCCATCCCATCCGTCAGCCCCAGTCACATGAAAGGCATGTCATCCGCACAGCTGCCACACATACAGCAGTCACGCTAAGACACATGCCCATGACCAACCATGTGCCAGAAGTCAATTAAGCGCACGACACACTGTGAGCAACAACACACAACATGGGCCACACCCCCGAGCACTGCAGTGATGCACATGGCACAGGGCAGCACGCACACCAAGGAGATGGGACAACTGCAATACGTTGGCTGGCACACAACTATCACTCACTCATAACGATGCGTCCAATGCCATGTCCAGTAACCACAACAGACAGCAAATATGCAGGGCATGTCAGGCATGCACACACCTCAGACCATGCACTGTCATGCTGCCACAACACATGTCACGTTCGGCACCCATGGCTCACAGCATGTACCCCAAAAGCATATCCCCTCCCAAATGCGAATCTGGGGCATGGTCCCCATGTTGCCATATGCGTTCCTAAGCGTTCCATTTGAACCCCAAAAGCATATTCCATCCCAAATGCGAATCTGGGGCATGGCCCCCATGTTGCCATATGCGTTCCTAAGCGTTCCATTTGAACCCCAAAAGCATATCCCCTCCCAAATGCGAATCTGGGGCATGGCCCCCATGTTGCCATATGCGTACCTAAGCGTTCCATTTGAACCCCAAAAGCATATCCCCTCCCAAATGCGAATCTGGGGCATGGCCCCCATGTTGCCATATGCGTACCTAAGCGTTCCATTTGAACCCCAAAAGCATATCCCCTCCCAAATGCGAATCTGGGGCATAGCCCCCATGTTGCCATATGCGTTCCTAAGCGTTCCATTTGAACCCCAAAAGCATATCCCCTCCCAAATGCGAATCTGGGGCATGGCCCCCATGTTGCCATATGCGTTCCTAAGCGCTCCATTTGAACCCCAAAAGCATATTCCATCCCAAATGCGAATCTGGGGCATGGCCCCCATGTTGCCATATGCGTTCCTAAGCGTTCCATTTGAACCCCAAAAGCATATCCCCTCCCAAATGCGAATCTGGGGCATGGCCCCCATGTTGCCATATGCGTTCCTAAGCGTTCCATTTGAACCCCAAAAGCATATTCCATCCCAAATGCGAATCTGGGGCATGGCCCCCATGTTGCCATATGCGTTCCTAAGCGTTCCATTTGAACCCCAAAAGCATATCCCCTCCCAAATGCGAATCTGGGGCATGGCCCCCATGTTGCCATATGCGTTCCTAAGCGTTCCATTTGAACCCCAAAAGCATATTCCATCCCAAATGTGAATCTGGGGCATGGCCCCCATGTTGCCATATGCGTTCCTAAGCGTTCCATTTGAACCCCAAAAGCATATCCCCTCCCAAATGCGAATCTGGGGCATGGCCCCCATGTTGCCATATGCGTTCCTAAGCGTTCCATTTGAACTCCAAAAGCAAAGTACAAACCAGACCCAGGATGGGCCAGGAGCCCGCATACACCAGAGTCACAATGAGTAGGGGCAAAGCAACACACCCATCGGCATGGCCAATCCGTCCCATGCCACATGTGCACAGCACACAGTCCCATTGCCTAGCACACACAACTACAGATGCCACAGCCACACACTCGCCTCCGGGAAACCCATGTACGAGATTGCACGAACTGCCAATGTCAGACGACTAATACATACTTCGCCAGGTGCAACACAATAACAAATCTCATTCTCTCCACAGGTGACGAACTGCTGGACGCTGGGGATGGAGACAGCAGCCAGCACAGCCAGCCTACAAGCCCCCAACGAGGACACACGGATCTGGAGGATCTGTCCACCTCTTCGGACACGGACCACCAAGCTGGCCCATCTGGCATGGCAGGGCCCAGCCGCTCCCCAGGACCCCTCCTACCCACCAACCCATCATCCAGGGATGCTGAACAGTCCCAGTCCCCTGCTGCCACTGTCGTTGCGGCCACACCCACGGTCATTGCGGCCACTACCACTGCCGCAACCGCCACCATCGCCGCACCGACCACCACCGCCTCCACCACCACCACGTCTTCGCTGGCACCAGCCCCAGCGCAGGTGGTGGCCTGGCCGACTGGATCCACCCTGGGAGCCACAGCGAGGACCGTGGTGAGCAATGTGGCTAGTGGGCAGGGCCGGTGGCAGCAGGACTGGTAGGAGGAGCAGGGTCAGGGAAACGCCAGCCTCCCCTGGGAGCCATGCCCTGCCTCAAATGGCCAGAGTCCTTGGGGCCTATGAAGAGGCCCAAGGACAATGGGCCAGGTCTGCTACTGACACGCGGGAGGTGCTGGGGGTGCTGAGGTCCATGGACGCCCATATGGGCCAATTCGTGTCCCGTATGGACCAACTCGTGGACCTCATGGGCCAGCTGGTGGTGGCGGTGGGGTCACAGGCAAGGCCAGCAACACCACCTCCGCCACCACCTGCTAGGGCGCAGGGTCGGCCAGCAGTGTCCACTTCCCCTGCGTCCACAGCCAGTGAGCACACCTCACCCACCACCAGCAGGTCGCCACCACACCCCCCTCCCAAACGTGGAAGGGGCCGTCCGAAGAGGAAACAGATCTCCCGGGAGGACTTCGCACGCTCCAGTCGCAAGTGAGGCAGCCAGCCAGCCTTCCGCCAGCCTTCCTTGACCAGCCACTGCATTGACTTGCTCTACGATCCCACTCCACACAGCCAGCTGGATGGCATGTGTGTGTTGGACTATGGACATAGAACCAGTGGGTACACCCTGAGCTTCACGCAGCCATGACCGACAGCTCATTGTCACTGCACGCACCACTTTTGTCATCACCTTACACACAATCACATGTCACAGTTTGTAATAAATGCACCTTTTTCACTAACTGCTGTTTGTGCCCTGTGTTTTATTTGTACGGAATACAACGGCCACCTTGGGCGGAAAGGCACCTGATGCGTGGCATGGCAATGGAATCCGGAGGGCCTGTAGGGACCTAGGGGTGGGAGACAGAACAGGAGCACATTCAATGAGTGTGTCACACACCCATCACACAGTACATGTCAACAACTACAAGCAATGTACACACATCGCACAGAGCAATAGGGCACAATGCCACAGTCACCAACAGTGGCATACTACCCTGGCCATGGAGCGTTGACACACTGCACGCAGTGAACATACGGCCACCCTGACACAGCACACACACACCTGCACAGATACAGACACATCATCCGTCGTACATGGACACTCACCGTCAAGTGAAGTAGCGGGCGATGAGCTGCTGGCGCACATTCCCAGCTTCCTCCTCTCCGCTGTCCACCTCACTCGAGCTGTCCTGGTCTGCGGGCTGGGGCCCTGGTTGATCTCCGTCATCCACAATGAGGGGGATCTGCTTCCGAATGGCCAGATTGTGCAGCATGCAGCACGCCACCACTATCTGGCACACCTTCTGTGGGGAGTACGCCAGTGCACTCCCGGTGCGGTCCAGGCACCTGAACCTGGACTTGAGGAGGCCAAAGGTACGCTCGACCACACGTCTGGTCCTCCCATGTGCCTCATTGTATCGATCGTCTGCTGGGGTGCGAGGATTCCTCAATGGACTGAGCAGCCATGCCCCATTCGGGTACGCAGAGTCACCTGGGTGTGAGGGACACAGAGAACCGTAGCTATTCCAACTGGACAGGGGACAGCATCGCACAACCAGCACGCTACACCACTCCACATACTCACCGACAATACAGGCACGATCCTGTTGCAGATTGGCCATCAGTCGTGGCAAGATGCTGTTGCGCATTATGTGTGCGTCATGGGCCGAGCCTGGAAACTTGGCACACACGTGGGTGATCACCATGTCCGCAAGGCACACCACTTGCACATTCAGGGAGTGCGTGTGCTTCCTGTTGCGGTACAGGTGCTCAGTGGCCTGTGGTGGAACAAGGCCAACATGAGTGCAGTCAATGGCTCCCACGACGTGTGGGATTCTGCCAAGGGCATAGAATGCACCCTTCACTGCCGCCAATTCACGAGCCCTGGGGAAGCGGATGTACCTGTTCCGGTACAGCATCATGGCTGCCAGTACATCCCTCAGCACCTTGCTGAACATGGGCTGGGACATCCCTCCTCCACTGCCCACTGTGTGCTGGAATGACCCAGTGGCGAAGAAATGCATGGCGGCCATCACCTTAGCCGTGGGGGTGACAGCAGTCGGATACACCCTGCGGGGACGGAGATGGGGCTCTAACATGGCACACAGTCGATGCAGAGTTGGCCTGTCCAGCCGAAACTTCCTGATTACCTCTGTATCGTCCATGTCCGCCAGCAATTGGTATGGGCGGTCAATGTTCGGTCTCCGCCTGGGTTAAATGGCAGAGGACACATGTCAAAGCAACACGGCACATAGCAATTTCGCATACACATCACTGACATGACTGAGCAAGCACATGAGCCACAGCCCAGCTGTCAAGCTGGGACGGCACGGCCACAATACACTTACACAGGTCTCCCAACAATGGCAATGGCAAGTGAGACATACCACTGCCATGTGCATGCACATGGTGATCTAGGCCCCAATGACTTGCGGGGCGTGCTGATGGGGACTGACTGCATATTCGTCAAGCGGCAACGCCACGGCAACATGAGTGTCTGCTGAGCATGGAACTGCTTCCGAGGCTGGATGAGTATGGCACACGACGACGACGATGTGGGCACGGGCTGAGCGGCCAATACAAGTGGGACCTGTGGCACGAGGGGATATGAGACAGTAGTAGGTGTCAGCACTGCACCCTATGTACAGCACTGTACGGATCACAGCTCCCGAAACATTGACTGGTGTCCACATTGACAGCCCCATGCCAAGACGGCTGTGTGCTTGCAGTCACAGGTGAGAGGTTACATTGCACGTGCCAGGTGGCAGACGTACATAGTGGGAGCTGGCATGTGTGTGCATGTGTCTCCTGTTCAGGATCCACCAGATGGGCGCTGACTCTGTACTGACCATTGGACACAGCATGTTCCGTGGAAGGCTTGTGTGTGTGGGATGGTGGCACTGGATGTGCCTCCGTTGGGTGGGGGGCCATGCACAGGGCGGGTACGTCGATGATTGCGCATTGTTGGTCACGGTGGGTGCACCAACTAAGATGTGTTGCCCTGTGTTCAATTCCTATGTCCGCATGATGATGGACTGTGGATGTGGGCAGACTACACATTGGTCGATGTGCTGTCTATATGCATGTGCCTTCACACCAGGCACAGCTGCCCCTGCACATGTGACCCCTGCTGGACTCGCTGCTGGGTCTGTGGAGCTGATGCACCTTCTGCGCGTGGGGCGGACAGCTCTCCTCACTTCCCTCATTGCGCATGTCATGTCTTTGCCGCAGGTGACATGGATCATGGAGGGCCCACATGTACGCGTGGGTAGGCTACACATGATTGTTCACTGGTCGCCACCCCCAGTCAGTGTTTCGAATGGGAAGGTTGTCGTGCTGGTGGTATGTTCGATGTGGCGGATGGGCGGGCCTAGGTGCGGGCTTACATTCCGGACATGGGGGTAGTTGGATTGGCGACTAGTTGCAGTACACACGGGACACGTCTCTTCCTTTCCACATCTGGGTCATCCCTTGTACTAACTGACAGTGATACAGTCATCTTCGCCCCAGCCCTCATGTCCTCCCCTCGCCCCCCAATATGCATGCTCACCTGCGAGGCTAGCGCTTGCACAGGCAGCCCCAAGCTCGCACCAGAGAGGGCAAGGAGTGTATGTGTGGGTCCAGTTGCACGAGTGGGCTGTCTCAGGGTATGATGTGTGGCGGGACGCCGTCCACCTGCATGGTGCCCCAAATGGAGACCCGGCCTGCATGGACTATGCATCACAGTCTTCGCCTTCCGGATCCGCCACCTGCGACACCCTGTGGCTGTGGCTGCCCTTGTGGCCATGCCGCGTCCGTCTGTGGCTGATGGCCCACACATTCACTCTTTGGCCTCTCTGGGGAGGGCTCGGGGGTGGTGGAGCACGCGCTTGCACTTAGTCGCAATGGCATGTGGCGTGGTTGGTATGATGGGCAATGGATGGGATGGTGCGAGCCACCTCCCGTGACGTCAGTGCTGCTCGTGCTGTGGTGCGTCCCCCTACACTTCCATTTGACTTGTGCCATGCTAGACGTTGAGGTTCTATTGCCTGCGTGATATGACCAGGAGGAGCGCGAGGAGACCTCTCACACACCATGCTCCACTGCCATCCCGTGCCCTGTATCGCCTGTGCGGATTGACTATGTTGGGGTTACACCTGGTCGACTGGGGCTGTGTGTGCCTTGTCAAGGGGCATGGCGGGCGCACAACAGGATCCAGCTTGTCCACAGAGGGTGGGCTGAGGTGCGCCTGGTACCGCCTTGTACGTGTGCCCGGCTGCTGTGCACACACGTGTTCACTCCCCCCGACAGGTGTCCTCTCACAATGCCCAGGGAAGCGGTGGTGTACTGTTCATGAGCCCTCCCAACACGGCGTGCTCCAACTTGGCATGTGCGCATCTACCCGTCGCACCCACCCACCTGAGCACTGCGTCCATACGACTTCACACGACACATGTGTGTCTTCCACAGTAGTGCTACTCATTTGCGTTGACATCCAATACCAGTGGACTACATGGTCATGTCACGACTGCCGTGTACTTCACATACTCTCATCCTCTCTCATTCGTACTTGTGAAATGAGTCAGCGGAGACAGTTTTGGTTTCAAACATTATATTGAGTCTTCTGTCCTCTGTGATGCAGTATAGTGGACACTACTGGCAGCGGAATACATGTTGAGGATATACTGAGCATGATAACAAATGGGATAGGGTGTGGGGTTACATCTGCTTGGCCAAGGCTGTGCTAATGTACATTTACGTATAGCTGCGGAGCTGCGGACTTTGACACAGACGGTATACATGTAGCCTACCAGACCGCTCGGCATCATGGGCACAGTCCATCTCAGTTCCATGTGACAGGTTTGCTGCGGTTGTTCCTCATGCACGCGTGCATGTGAGATGACATCAGGGCATGTGCTTGCGTGCATGCAGCGGCGTGCCACTTGTTGTTGCACTGTGGTGGTTACTGGACATGTCACAGTCACTGGGGTCGTGTTGTTGTTGTATGCACTTGTCGTCCATGCAAAGGTCCTGGTATGGGATTCCCGGGGCGGGGGTGGGAGGGGTGCAGCACCCACAGACTCCAGGCGACCTATTCATGTCCACTGAGCGGTGTGTGTGTCCATGTGCGCTGGATCCATGTCGTGTCCTGGTTGTTCGTGCAGTTCCGTCCATGTGGGTGCGATGCACAGAGCCCATGCCACTGCCTCCCACGATGCATGCGGTGTTCCTGGATGTGATGGGGAACAGTGTGCATGTCCCGGTCATATCCGATGTCATGGCGATGTCGTTGATGGTGTGGTTACAGTTGCCGGTCGTTTGGTATGGCTGTTGTGGTGGTGACTGGCCAGTCCGTGCGGAAGCTGAGCATGGGTGCGGGGTTGGACTTCATAGGTCACTCGGGGAACCTGCGTTGTGGTCCGACGTATTTACAGGTTGTCAGGTATGCGATGCCGTCCAGCAGGGCTTCCATGTCATTGGTGGTGTACATGTTTGCCAGCCAATGAAGCGGATGGTGGCTGTCAAGGTGTTGTTCGTAGGTTGTCCCTTGGAGGACCATGATGGGGCATGCTGGGTGACATTCGATGTAGCTGTTCTCGATGATCCGTCGTGTGGAGGCACAGTGGTTCCATTTCAGTGCGCGTGCGATGTTGGCCACATACGCCATGCCCCCATAGGCAGAGCAGGCCCTGTCGTGTGCGTCCAGAGGGAGGAGTAGTGGTAGCAGGTCCGCCTTCAGACATGCCGGGTTGGAGAGGCATATCTCGACGGGATGCTGGTAGGGACACCTCCGACAGTAGAAGACGGGCATGACGCAGCTGAACAATGTGATGCGGTAAGTCAGTCGGTAACTTACGTTCAGCAGGGACAGGAGATCGCATCCCAATGTATGTATCGTGTTGGTTTGGTACAGCTTGAGCTGTTCGGCGTAGTTGGGTAGGTGTGTTGCGGTTGCCATTTCGCAGCGGTTCGTAGAGGTGGCGTGCTCCGGCTGTGTGTGCAGTCTGCAATGTGCACGCTCCGGGGTTGCTGTGAGCTCTGTGTAGTCGTGGGGAGACAGGACTTGTGTTCTGTTGGCTTGTTTGGAGGACACGGGCCCTCTTCCCACATGCTTTTCAGACAGTTCAAGGTCAGTGCTGTGTGACTCCTTCCAATTAACTTGCATGTGGCCGACATGGGTGAGTGTTTTCTTCTTTCTTCCCCGTCCGTTGTGTGCTTCTGTGATATGCGCTATCTGCCCTGTGGTCGGTCTCCTCGGCATGCCTGTGTTGGTCTATTCTTGGACAATGGCTGTATTCACCGGCTTCTGTCGTAGGGCTGTGGTTTCGGAGTTGGAATGGAAGGTCATTCAGTGCTGTCTGCTCTCCCTTGTGTGGGCGGCAGGCTGCCTTTCCGCTCTGCGTTGGGCCTTGTGTGTGGATGTAATTCTTGGGCCACCTGTTGTCGGTCCCCGGGCTCTTTGGTGTTCCGTTTCATGTGTCTTGTTCATATGTGCAGGGTGGTATGGGTTTTTCAGTGTGGTACTGGCGTTCCTCTTCCCGAAGGGGCCCTGCTTCTCCTAGTTGGTGTTGCCGCCGCTGTGTGCTTCGCCATGTTTGTTACACTGGGGTGTGTCCTGCTGTTGCGTGACTTCACTGACATGTGTGCGTCGGTTGTGTGGCGTTGGGTGTTGTCCGTGAATTGGGCGTTGGGGACATGTCTGTGGCCGGCCTGTCACGTGTCATGTGCGTTCGGGGTGGGGCTGGTGTGTGTGCTGCTTGGTTGTGTCCCTGTGTCTGTGTGCGACGCATGCATGGCGCTGCGGTTGGCCTCTGCGTTGTGCGCATGTGTGGCGGCGTCATCGCCGCTTTGGGGCCGTGACGGGGTGGTTGGTTCCTAGTCCCAGGTGGTGTGTACACATGTGTTCTGCGATGTTAGGATTTGGCCTGTGTGTCATATGTGGATGCAATGGTGGATGTGTAGTGTGCACGCGCTGGTGGGGGTTGTCCGCTTTTTCCGCCCTTGCACTGTGTGCGCTGTTTGCGTGCACTTGTTGTGTGTGTGCCTACCTGCGTCTCCGCGGTACGTTGCGTCCTTGGTGGTGCATCAGCAGAAGCATGGGAAGGGCCTGCAGTGCTGGATTCATGCCCGGGGTGCCGCTTCTTCGTTGTCCGTGCTCGGCGTCCGTGTTTCCGCCTCTCTTTCACGTGCGGTGTCTCTTTGCCGTGGGAGCCGTTTGTTTGCGGCATCGTAATTTATGCGCCGGGCGGGACGTGTTTCGTCGGACGGTGTGTGTCAGTTGGGCTGCGCCGCTACGTGTGCGGGCGCACTTTGATGGCGGACGGTGTTGCTGGCTTGCCGGCGGTGTTTGGCCTGCTTTTCGCATCGTAATTGGGCGGGCGTGTGGACTGCTGCGTGCCGGCGGTAACTGGTGGTTTTTCCATCCGCCAGCACGGCGGTGGTGCTTCCGCCCGCCATCCTAATGGGCCCCTAAAATACATAACACTAATTAAAAAACCTTATTTTAAACAACTATATTTTTGCAAACGATATTAATGACTTTTATATTTTTGAAAACAATATTTCTTACCTTAAGTTCGATATTCTTGACCACGATATTCTTGCTGTCGATATTTCTGTGTCACGATATTTACAACTCGATATATGTATAGGTTGACATTTCCAACTCGATATTTTGTCTAAATACTGTTTTTGGCCTCTGAGAACACAGACTCTCACCCCATGAGGTCAGAAACATGTCTGTAAGGCCTGCAGTAAGTGTGACACCTATATCTCATGCAGTGTGTGAGGGCATGGCACACAGTGCTGTGTGCCATGTCGACTCTTCGGTTTTCTCTGCACCAAAACAAGCAGCCCACAGTGGCGGTCTCCATGGTTTTGGTGAGGGGTCTCTAAGTTGGCACAATTCATGCTGCAGCCCCAGTGGACCCACTACAGTACCCATGCTCTAGGTACCAAGGGTACCATTTACAAGGAACTTACAAGGGTGGCTGAAGTTGTGCCAATCATGGTACAGTTTTAAGGAAAGAACGCTGGTACTGGGAAACTGGTTAGCAGGGACCCATTACCCCTCAGTCAATGTTGCACCAAAATCCAGGCAAAAAGTGGGGGTACTGCAATAGACACCCAGTTTCTCAAAGTAGTCAATTCATGAAGGATAGGAAGGGACTGAAAGGGTCATTTGTTTGCAAGAAAACATTCAGGCTCCTGCACTAAGTTCCAGATAACAGAGAGAGATGCATAAAGAGAGCTAAACATTTAAACAGACTGACATGCATGGAGGTAAACATTTACTTTCTGGTTTGCCCTCAATTTGTCAATTAGTTTTCTCCAAGGAGGCTTCCTGCAAGCTTCCTATATGTGTCAAACATCTACTGAGGTAAACTGAACTTGCATTGAGGCGGGTTCCGTCTTCCCAGTAGCAGTAACTAAGCACTAACTCAATCTTGACTTTAATCTTGATTTGGAACTCAACCCTTTGCAAATAATTGAGCTCTTAATAAGCAGTCCAATTTATGTGCCTGGGTTGTCTAAGTTATGTGGCAATGAAGAACAGATTGTGCAGCAATTAAGTGGCACCTCTTTACATTAAAACAGCTCTTCAGAACAATATGGTACATTTCAAATATCTTCTGTATGTGTCCCACCAGGATGTAAATTAGGATTCAAGAAGCAGGACATTAAAACAAGAGATGTATCATATCTATGTTTTTCTCAGATCTTAGTAGCCGCTTGAAATTACTCCAGCTTTCTGCATGGTTGTCATTAATTAATGTTAATAAGGAACTATAATAAATCATGACAAAGCAGGAATAATTATACCCACCCTCTTTGAATTACGTTTAGAGCTATTTAAGCGTTTTGATTCAGATTTAGTCCCTGGTGATAGAGTATAATTCATCCTATTTATAGATGGCCACCAGCTCAGCGGTCATCTCTGTACATTAAACGGAACTGCCATCACGGAGGTTCCATTCAAGGTGCCAAAAGTGTGTTTTATGGTCACTGTTGTTTTTGACAGCCATTCACCAAACTTGTAACATTTTAATGGTTTTCAAGTCAAATCAAAGTAGCCTTATTCGGTTTCAAAAGAAGACCATAAAAGTTCATAAAATCAGCATTACAAATTATTATTCCTGTGATCTATATACAAAACAGCATAAAAGGCAATTCATACACTTCAATTCATTAGGAAGAAAGAGAGAAAAATATACACCTTAAAAACAGTCTTCTAATAAAAATACAATCTATATTACAAGGCACTTATCATCATTACGACATGCAGCTCCCTCCATAAAAATATGTCAATGCTTAGAGTTGCACTATTCGGGTTCAATAACAATGACTAATACCATTTCCTAATAGCCATTGCAACTTTAATGTAGTTGGAGACCCTAGTGCATATATCATAAGTAGCCAAAGAATATAGATAATAAAAAGCTTCAATATAGGAACAGGGCCTAATTTCTTTTAAAATCGGAACTAAAAATCTTCCTCTTGGATCTTTATAGAGGGGGCAAAATAGCATAAAGTGCACAGTGCTCTGAGCTTTCAAATTAACACAGGGGCAAGGCTCCAGTTTATCTTCCCACCCGATTGTTTTGGGAAAGCCACCAGAAAGTGCAAGGTAAGTAAGCGAAATCTAGTTAAATAAAATTGAGTCTGTACATTTATAGTGAGTGTTAAATAAAATTGCTGCTGATCCAAGAATAGACAACGGCGGTCTGTTACATCCGAGTGAGAGCGGGATGTATTCGCCCCTGTAGAATGTGCCTCTTTTATGGTGTTTTTGGCATTTTCAGGGATGCTGACTGGACAATCAAAATAGTGCCCCAAACCTAGCTTATAAAGGCTATCCTTTACGAATCGGAGCCAAGGGATAGAAAGTGCTCCTTCAAGATTAATACAATCTTTAATAACCTCTCTGGAAAACACTAACTCTTCGGACAGCCAGATTTTAGCCCATAATAACAGGGGGGCAATGTCTATGCGATCCTCTATGAAGTCAAGCCCCAACTCTTGATGACAAAAGATTGTGGGGGCACTGTTTGGGGTCATCAATAGTCTTTTAATAAATTTGTTTTCCATAACTTGTAGCTGACGGCTGTTATGGTATCCCCACACTCCTACTCCGTATGATGCAACAGGCACACATTTGGATTTATAAAGTGTAACCAGCTCAGTCACTGGCTTATGGCCCAGTTTTCTGGCAAAGCGGAAAAGTCCCTCAACTACCCTGCCCGCATGCTGCACCCTTGCAGTAACAAGCAGATCCAAACTCAACCTTTTATTAAAAATATTCCCTAGATATCTAAAATTATTTAGTTTATCGATTCTCTTATCTCCCACCACGTATTTCCTTGTTTT
The DNA here is from genome assembly GCA_963921515.1 of Calotriton arnoldi. NCBI lineage: Eukaryota > Metazoa > Chordata > Amphibia > Caudata > Salamandridae > Calotriton > Calotriton arnoldi. Next base: position 2,718,533 of record CAWUFW010000839.1, read on the forward strand.
TGTCATTTTGGGGCCACACACCATGATATACGATTTTATAAAATTCACTTTTAAATCAAGAGCCAACATAAAATCTGTGAATGCGTTAAGCAGTTTTTGGAGGCCAATTGCTGTCAGGGCCATTAACATGGTGTAATCCGCGTAGGAAAGTAGCGGGACCTGTATGCCACCAATGCGCGGACAATCAATTTCTTTATCTGTTAAAAAGCCTCTTATCCATTGGTGTAAATTAAAAAGAGAAAAGGCGCTAAGATGCATCCCTGCCGGACACCTTCTGTGGAGGCTATGGGCCTAGTTTTTTCCCCTTGGGGGCCATATCTTATAACGACAGAGGTCGATGCATGGAGCCTACGAAGAAGAGAAATCAAAGCCTCCTCCACTCCCATTTTTCCCATAAGAGCCCACAACTTCTCCCGATTTACAGTGTCAAAAGCACTGGACAAGTCCATGAAGGCCAGGTGGATAGAACCCTTCCTGGCCTTCATGTACTTGCCCATAATCAGTGACAAGTTAAGGCACTGTTCAATGGTGCCCATCCCTCTCCTAAAACCATACTGTGTTCTTGCCATCACTCCAGTGTCTGTCGCCCAGGTTTCAAGTCGGGCAAGGACGACCCTCCCCAGCAGCTTTGCCGTGGCATCAATAAGGGAGATTGGCCTGTAGCAGGCAGGGTCACGTTTACCTTTCTTGAATAAAGGGACCACAACAGCCTCCCTCCAGGATACTGGGATACGGCTAGTCACCACTGCTTTAAAAACATTGGTCAACAATGGAGCTCATAGCTGGGGATTACTTTTAAAAAGATCTAAAGGGACTCCATCCGGACCTGGCGCTTTCATGCAAACTCCTTTAGCTAAGGCTTCCTCAACCTCAGCCACTGAAATTGATAAGCTTAGCTTGGAAGCCGAGGTTAAATTTAAGGGCAAATCCCTGCTTAAAGCCTCGGGATGACGGCCATAAGGATTAAATATAGCCGAGAAATGAGTTTCCCAAACATCCCCCAAGATCAAGGAGTCTATCTTCCTCACCTCTTCGGTGAAAAAAGGGCGATTTAAACATCCCAGAAGCTTTTGGAGTCTTTGAAGGAACTGGCTCTTTCCAAATCGTCCCAGGCTAATGACCTTAGTTCTTCCTTCCTCTGCTTAACTATGGTTTTATAAATCTTCCTAGCATTTTTAATTTGAGCCCTGTCACGTGGGTTAGCGTGGAGAGCCAATTTCAGTGTTTTTTGAGCATTTGAGCAAGCGGCATTAAACCACCTTGTCTCTGGAAGAATCCTGACCTTGATCGATTTGGTCACGTTTTTTGCTATATCTGCGCATATCAATTCGAAATCACGGATGATCTCAACTGAGGGTGAACCATGATGTAAACACCTCATAATCGAATCATAGTTGGCTACAACGGTTTTTGCCTCAAATTCAGATGGGTTTACTTTATTCCAGTTGAGTCTTACCCCTTTATTAGGGCTAAAATGAATCGGGCAGTCATCAACTTTCCCTGGCTGAACTAATATACTAAAAGTCGCTATGAGGGGATTATGATCACTGGCATTATTTGGCTCCACCTCAAAGTCTTCAACAAGTGGTAAGAACTTCCGTGAGATAAACATAAAATCATTGAAGCTTTCCCTACCCCCTCCAACATAAGTAGGGCACTGTATTAGGCAATTACTAGCTAGCTCATTAATTAGGCCCAAATCATTCTCCATAATGATAGAGTTTAGGGCCTCACCCTGGGGAGTATGGATAAAGTGCCGCAGGGGCTGCCTCTCTGTGTTTAGCAACCAACAAGCATAGTTAGAACTATGTGGGCAGGAAGAACAATTAAAATCACCTACCCAAAAAATGCATAATGGTTGCCATTTCTCAGTTTTGTTAACTTCTGCCTGCAGAGCCTCAATAACCTGACAGCTGTTTTGGTTAAAAATATTGTAGTACCAGTTCACAATTAATAGCTTGACCTGTAACATATTAGTAATCAGGATCAATTGGATCCAAGGAGATGTAACAACAGTGGTGATTTTTATGGCCTCATATTCAACTGAAATTAACAGAACCAACCCTCCTTTTGCTCTCCCTGCTGGGGAAGGTGTTGCATGGACCATGTACGAACAATAACCATTCATCACAATATCTTCCTTATACCACGTCTCCTGCAGACAGATAATATCGAAGTCTTTAATATAATTTAACCATACCTCATCAGTCAGTTTGGAACAAATTCCTGCTATGTTCCATGAAATACATTTTAGTGGAGCCTTTATGTGACCCTGGTTTACCATTCCCACAGGTTCGTCGTCCGTAGTTTGTTCAACTACGGTGGGAGACAGGTTCCTGGCTAGTAGTAGTGACATTTGGAGTCAGGTTAAAAAGTGGTGAATAATCTACGGGTTTATCTTGGCTCTCCATACTAGTATTTTATCTAGAGGAGGGGGATTCAATTGATTCCACCGAGCCCCTGTTAATGTGTTCGTCTATGTGAATTCCTCTCTCTTGCGCATTACAGTGCAAACCCGATCCAATCACTACAGCTGATTGGCTAGAACACCCAGGTAGTCAGTCAATTTCAGACAACCCGGAAAGGACATCAAACCGGTTAGGGTGAATGAATGAGGGAGGCTGTGTAAAGGGATGTGAACTTGAGTCCGTTCATACAGACTGTTTCCTTGCAGTAAATTCATGGTATGGAGGATAGAAAAAGCCCAAAGGGTGGATCTCTATCGAATCACCAGGCAAGTCTCTGAAATGTGTTAGGGCAAAACGGGCGCACCATGCATACTAAAATTAAGCACGACACAATTCCCTTCCTCGTGCTTGATTGTGTGACCTAGCCAGCTCACTCGCCTGGCCATAATACATTTTTCAGACCAATTTAACTTCTGCGAAAATCTCTTATAACACCAGTGAGCCGATTTATTAATAAGGCTTTGGCAAGTTTCTTGCTGGCCAAGGGCCAGACAGGGGACTCCCTTCAAAATCAAAGTATATGGTGTGCATTCCGGGGGTAGGTTAAGAACATCTTTTGCACCCCTCCCGGTTTTTAGATCGTGCACTGGGCCAATTACATTTGAAATTCCATGTAAAGGTCTACCCCTATCTATCGTAGTCGGTCTTGATTGGTTTATAACTCCCTGACCCAAGTTTTCAATGTTCCTGTGGGGGTTCCCAGTCAAAGTGGAGTCCTGCGCTGTAGAGGCCATAGGGTTAAAACGAACACTATGAGGAAAGGACTCTGTACTAGGGGCCTGGCCATTTACGGTGGGTGATGTGCTTAAAGGGGTCAGGCGGTTTGTCGGGACACTAGGGGTGACCTCATGTTGTTTAAAATTTGAGTTACTTGAGCAAGAAACGTTATCAAGCTGTTTATTAGTTACTGTCTTATTGCCTAGTCCCGACAACACTTGTGCAAGATGGTCTTCAATACAGGCTAATCTAGATAAAATGGGTGTCAGGGCATCATATACAATTCTACTGAATTTATCAACAGTGTTATCCATTTCATTTGTTGCGCTGCTTCTCCCTCCACCTAACCGAGTCCTAGATGTGTTTCCGACTAGGTGAGTTTGTTTGGTTCTCTTGACCCTCGGTGAATGTCCTTTTATTTTACTATCACCCCCGCCAGATCTGTTCGTTTCCTTTTCCCTCCGGGAACAGATAGGGGCACAGTAGCTTTCGTCACTGGACAAGTTGTAGAGTCAGCTCCTTCATTGGGGGTGTGTGTAATATCCTGACATGAAATGATTACAGTAGGGGATAAAGGAGGTAGCGGTCTCTGTACAGAAACAGATTCTGGTGTAGTTACTTGAGGATCAGAAGGGACAGGTATGATTGAGCAGGGAGCTAATGAAAGTCTTCGCTCCGTGATTTCTATTTCCTTTGTTATCGCCCCTACTGCCTTTTGAAGGTAGCCATCCAGAGTTGTGTCTACTGTCTTTGATGTGGGGGTGGGTTTTCGTTTTCCCATGGTACAAATTACCTTAACAGTAAACAACAATAAAGAGATAAAAGCAAAAATAGAAATGTTTCACCTTCACACAATTTTGTAGAACTGGATCCTGATCAAAAATAGGAAACAAAAAAATAGAACCAAGAGAGTTGGCCCAGCCCAGCCTTGTCCTGCCGCGGACGGGCGCAGACGGGCCCGTCCTTGGCCCGGGCTTCACCCAGGCGCTGCCCGGGCACGCCCGCGCGCGTCCTGCACTACGGGAGCCCAAGGCCGCCTTTAAGTGCCCCGCCGGCACAAAGGAAATGACGTTGGGGAATGGAGTCCCCGGTTTGCAGGAGCAGGCGAGTGGCAGGCAGTGGCAGGAACAACAGTTGCTGCCTTTAAGCGCCGTGCCGGCACAAAGGGAATGACGGTGGCGACTCCTGGCGCGTTGGTGCGCGGGGAATGGAGTCCCCGGTTTGCAGGAGCAGGCGAGTGGCAGGCAGTGGCAGGGGCAACAGTTGCGGGCTTTAATGGTTTTCAAAAATAAACTCTCAAAGTGGGAGTTATTAAAAAACAAAAAACTATTGATCTCATCAAAGTTACATAATCGGAAGATAATATCTTACACTCATGCTTCATCAAACCTCTCTTCACAGAAACTCTGCCATCGCTGCTCAATATCATTCAGACCTCCCTCACTCAAGGTATTTTCCCAGATGTTTGCAATATAGGAACATTCTACTATTCCTTCAATTAGCCCTGATGCCTTTGTCATCTACAGCCTCTCACTCACCTATCCTTCACTGGCAAGATCAATAAAAAAGCAATTCACGCACAACTCCAATATCACAAATATGCCAAAGGTATCTTGCATGACTACCATGGCAGCTTCAGCTCACACAGTTGTATGGAGACTGCTACTTGCAAATTATAGAAGATGTTCTCTTGACTACACATAAAGATGCCACCAGACTCCTGATATTATATTGCTGGACCTATCAGCATCCTTAGATACCTTCAATCAGCTTACCCTCAGCCACACCCTAAACTCTTGAATTGGATTCACTGGCATCATCCTTTACTTGTTCTCCTCCTACCATTATTTCATCCAAAGGGGCACTCCCAGGTCCCAATATATCACTCTCTGGTTCCCACAGGTACCCACCTTGTCTCCAGTAATATTAATTCTCTACATTGAGGCCCTTGGAACTCTGCTCACTGAAAACAGTATCAAAGTTTACCACTTACAAACAATACACATTTGAAAGTCCCCACCACTTCAGAGATCCAGTCCCTCAGCACTGCAAGCACATAGTCCAGACCTGAACGTCTAGCATGTACCTTCAGCACAACCCCACCAAATCCGAATTCCAATTATTCACCAAGGACAACTAGTAAGAACATCACTTAACAACATGATCCTGAGTTGATTTGAAGCTTAACTTTCACAAAGTCTGTCAGATTGACCCTGATCACTGACCTCCTCTTCAAGAAACATCCTGCCCAGGAAAACAGCATTGCCTCTCCTCTAAATAAAGTGAAATCCGTCCTCTCAGAAAGTGACGTCAGAAGTGCTGTCCTACCATTCAAAGTTCTGAAGTTGATACTGTTAACACCTTATACGGCATCCTAAATTCAGTGGCATGCCCTATCATGGGCTTAAACAAACATGACCACATCAACCACAACCTGATGGAATTCCATGGGCTCCCCTCACTGCCCTGCACCATCTACAAGACCAGCTGCATCATCTACAGTTTCTCCGCCTATCTAGCTGAGAATCTCACCTTCTAAGTAAGATCTCATCAAACACCCGCAGCTAGGGCTCCATCAGAATGGCCATGAAGATGTGCCACACAGAAAAAAACTTTGAAATAGTCCTTTTCAATTTATGCATTCAGAGCCTGGAACAACATTCCTGGATCCATCATCACTGTCCAAGCCCTGCTCCAATTTAGGAAGATACACCTCTTTAAGGAACATTACATCACAAAGAAGTAACAATCTGCTTCTTATCTCAGAACCCAGCTACCCCTCCAATCACTTGTTAACAGCATCTTTTCATTTGAATCAGTACAGCGCTCTCGTGCCTTGTGACAAGGTGTGCAATATTCAACACCACATACATTTTGCATTTCCACCTTCAGAGTCCCACTCCACCCTTTTCGTTTTAGGAATCCATCCAATACTATCTTTGGAAAGCGCTGTTCTGCCTGGTATTAATGCAAATGGGGTTCACTGACACAACATCGATGTCAAAAATATCGATGAAAAAATATAGACTACAAAAATATCGACTCCCTGTACTTAGGGCCAGATGTACGACGGTTTTTGCATGCGCAAATGGGTTTGCGAACCCGTTTGCGCATGCAAAAACCAATAGGGGTATGTACCATTCCAAAATAGCGAGTTGCAATTTATTTGCAACTCGCTATTTTGGAATTGCGAGTCGCTATTAGGAAGGGGTGTTCCCTTCCTAATAGCAAGCGCAACCCCATGTACAAATGTTTTGCGACCGCAAATGCGGTCGCAAAACACTCGCAAATTACCACCCTCTTCAAGAGGGTGATAATGGGGTCGCAAAAGGGAAGGGGTCCCCAGGGGACCCCTTCCCCTTTGCAAATGCAGGGGAGAATATTTTTTAAGGGCAGGCAGTGGTCCCAGGGACCAGTGCCTGCCCTTAAAAAATAAACGAAAACGGTTCTTTTTTTTTTTTTTTAAATGCATTCCGTTTTTCTTTCAGGAAAATGGGCTGCATTTAAAAAAAAAAAACCTGCTTTAGTAAAAAGCAGTCCCAGACATGGTGGTCTGCTGAGTCCATCAGGCCACCATCCCTGTGAGGGCTGGCATTCCCAATGGGCTCGCAAATTGCGAGAGGCTCATTAATATTAATGAGCCTCGCAATTTGCGAGCCCATTGGGAATCGCAAAACAGTGTAATAACACTGTTGTAGATTTCATTTAGCGCCACGCAATTTACGACTCGCAATGAGTCGCAAATTGCGAGGCGCTAAATGAAGGGGTCGTACATCTGGCCCTTAAACAGGTAAGTACGAAAATATCAACAACAAAATATCGATGTAAAAAATATAGTTGTACAAAATAACGATTTTTATATATATAAAAATAAAATAATAAATATTAAATATATTAAATAATCAAAATATTTTTAACAAAATAAATTACATTTACTATACATTTTAACAAAATATAACAAATAAACTTACTTAAAAGAAGTTAAACACACAAACATAATAATTAATATATATATATATATATTTACTTTAAAACAATTAATAAACTATTAACTTTAATTTATTTTATAAAAAATTACATATATATATATATACCAATAACATAAAATGTAATAAAAAAACATTCTATTATAAATTAAACATTAAACTATTTCAAAATATTTAAACTTAAATTTCCCAATACAGTCAGTGCAACAGTAGGGAAAGTGTTGAATAGCAGAGGGGTAAAAATTATTATTCCCACTCTAATGAGTGAAAGGGTTAAATTTACTATTCCAACTCCAATGAGTGCAACAGTAGGGAAAGTGTTGGATAGTGGAGGGATTAAATTTACTATTCCAACTTCATTCAGTGCAACAGTAGGGAAAGTGTTGGATAGCGGCTGGGTAAAAATTACTATTCCCACTCCAATAAGTGCAACAGTAGGGAAAGTGTTGAATAGCAGAGAGGTCAAAATTACTATTCCCACTCAAGTGAGTGCAACAGTAGGGAAAGTGTTGGATAGGGGAGGGATAAAATTTACTATTCCAACTCCAGTCAGTGCAACAGATGGGAAAGTGTTGGATAGCGAAAGGGTAACATTTACTATTCTAACTCCAATGAGTGCAACAGTAGGGAAAGTGTTGGAAAGTGGAGGGATTAAATTTACTATTCACACTCCAGTCAGTTCACAAATAAAATCAAAATATATTTAAAAAACAAAATAAATAAATAAATATATAAATATGTCAAAAATTAAAATACAAATATATTTAATATTAGAAACAAAAACCACATATTATAATGTTAATTACATATGACTAATACCTACAAATATAATATAAAATAAAATAAAAAATAAACTTCAAACAAATAAATATTGTTAACTAGAAAATATTGACAAACAAAAACATTAAATATTACATAAATGTATTTATTTTATTTTCTATTCTATAACACCACACAAATCACAACTCATATCTAAATTAAAAAACAAATGTACTTCCATAAGTAACATAACTAATTACCAATTAAAGAAATATTATTAATTTAAAAAAAATAAAACTAATAAAAATTATCTAACTTCCCACACTTTAACCCCATAATCTCCACAAAACGCAGCCAAACTTAAACTGTAAAAAAATTTATTACACCATTAAAACTTATTTTAAAAAATCTATTACTATTAAACAACTAATTATAAAGTAAGTAAATTGTATTTATTCCCACCCTTTACCCCTTTAAAAGTAAAAACCACACACAATAAAAAAATTATTACCCTATATAAATATCAATTAATTAATTAATATTCATTAACAACTAATTAATAATTAATTAAACACAAATTACTTTGCAACCTTTACCACTATAAACCCCACAACAAAAGTAATTACACAATTTCCATATTTAATTTACAATTAATTAATTAATATTAACTAACAACTAATTATTAATTAATTAATTAAACATAAATTACTTCCCACCCTTTACCCCTATAAACCCCCTAACCCGCACCTAAAATTAATTACACAATTGCCATAGTTAATTTTAAATAAATTAATTAATATCGATTAACTAATTAACTAATCAACTTCCCACCCTTTACCCCTAGAAACCCCAAAACATGCACCTAAAATTAATTACACATTTACCAAAATTAATTAATTAATATTAATTAACAACCAATTATTCATTAATTTATAATAAATTACTTTACACAATTAACACTATAAAATCTCAATTAAATAAATATGAATAAATAAAACATAATAATTAATTTAATATAATTAAATTACTTCCCATCCTATTCCCCTATAAACCCACAACCCGCTACAAAACTAAAAAACACAAAATTCAATTAAAATAAAATTAATAACTACTAAAGATTTAACACATATATTCAAAAATATAAACAATTTTTATACAGAAATAATACATCACATACATTTAAAATATATACTAAAATACATAACACTAAGGCGTGGCTTGGAGCGTCAAGATGACGGTCGCACTCTAAGAGTGCGCTGGAACCCTCTGTCATCCGCTCTGCAATCCACAGCCATCAGCAGCCTAATCCTCGCCCCAAAGATGGCTGCTCCTTCCCTGAGGCAGCACCATCACCCTGAGGTGACCGAGGAGCCTGCAGCACCCTCTGGGTGTCACTTCTCCTCCCCGAGACTGGCAGTGCGACTGCACAAGATGGCGGACCCGGCCCTATCTCCGAGACACCCCAGTGAGGCCTGAGACCATCCGCCTGGGGGCCTGAAGGGCCCAGGGTGACACCGGCCCAACACCCCACCTGCCGGCCTCCTGACGAAAGGGGGCAAGGGGCTGCCCCGCAACTGGCCGCCGAGGCGCCGGTCTGGCCCTGGCTCCCGGGCCCTCTCCCCCCGGATCTGAGCAACAATCCACGCCCGCGAAGGGCGCAAACTGTGGGCGGCAGTGTGAAGGCACGATCGGGGAGAGGCGGAGGCCCCCTGGAAGACTGAGGTGATGACCAGCCCTTGCCCATACCTTGGAGGCAGGAGGAAACGACTCTGTGATGGAGACACCTCGCTGGGGCCTACACCATGATCCGACCGGAGCTGCTGGCTCCGTGTCCCACCAGATCCTTCAGACAGCGGTGAGTGGGCCCCCCTGCCTCTGATGACTGCAGCCCCGGCGATCCGCGGTGATCCTTCGACCCTCAGGGGGAGCAGAAATGTGTGCCTGCACCCCGTAGCCCCGGAGGGCCTCTGAGGCATTAGACCCATCGGGCCCTTCCTCGCCTGGGACCCGCGACTGAGCTGGGTGGCGACTGGGTGTGGACTCACTCGCCGGCCCCGGGCAGCTGCCCCTCCTCCCCCACCTCCCTCATCCTGCAGCTGGGGCTCCCCTGGAAGTGACGCTTCACTGCCCAACTGACCTCGGAGGGCCGCCTCAGCCCTGACCCATGTTGGTATCCTCTGGCACCGCAGGGGCTGGACCAGGACCAGGACGCACAGACCGAAGACCCCTAGGGGCACACTCTGCATGTAGAGCATGGCCATGCTGGATCACCTAGTGCGGCAGTGCCCGCTTGCTCCCCTCGATTGCCACCAAAATGCCCCCATCTCACTCCCTGCAGGGGCGGAACCACTGGGAAACCCCGGGACCGGACATGACCACCGGAGGTTCCGCGTCTTAGCCTGGACACCGAGGTGGACCAAGGCCTTCCAGCTGAACTTGAAGAGGAGGGCGGTGAAGCAATCTCCTGCACATCGAAGCGCCTACTCACTCTGGATCCTTGGAACCTCCCCACCCACCTCCGACTGGACCGGGCCACTGGAGGACGACCACTACCCTTGATGCCCAGCTGTGGACCCTTACTAGCACCCTGCAGGCCTGACGACTGGGGGAACAGGCCCCACTTCACTCTGGGCCCTCAAGCACAACCATTCACCCTGGGCGGGAACTCCTCTGGGGCCCAGAGGCCGCGCAACCGGCCCACCAGACCTGCTCACTGATCGTGTGCCCCTCAGGGCCCCACCGTCCGCTGACCCCCACCTTGGGCCACGGAGTTTTCCCTCCTTGCTACACCCCCGGGAAGCGGGAGCAGAAGTGAGCCTCCAACATCCCTGCCTGACCGTCTCTGGGCCAAGGACCCCTGCTGTCAGTCCGGCCAGAGACTTCCTCACTACTGACCATGGGGAAGAACCGAGGCCCCAAGTCCTCCACTACCCAAACACAGACAAAAATGGACCAGTTCACCACAGTAGAGCAAAGCCAGATGGAGGGTGCCGTGGGCGGCCCGTCCCTCCCTGGCAGCGACCTTACTGCAATCCTGCAAGCGATCAGCATGTCCCAGGCCTCGGTGGAGGGCAAGATCGGCGAGGTTTGAGTAGACATGGCCCTCATCCAACAGGACCTGCGCAATGCCACGGCCCGTATTTCAGAAGCGGAATCCTGCCTTTCTAGGGTGGAGGACGATGTCCACCAACTAAAAGATCAGGTAGCCCACCTACGGACCCACACTAAAGAACTACACAGAAGGGCTGAAGATGCCGAAAATCGATCCCGGCGTAACAACCTCCGCCTGGTGGGATTTCTGGAAGGGATTGAACAGGGTCAAATGGCAACCTTCATAGAAAAATGGATAACATCATGGATGCCCAAAGTCACTCTGTCGGCCAGGTTCGCCATCGAACGGGCCCACCGATCCCTTGCACCCAAGCCACCGCCTGGGGCCCAACATCAGCCAATAATCGCCAGGATTCTCAACTTCAAGGACCAAGATGCTGTCCTGAGGGAGGCACGGACTCTGGGCACCCTGAAATTCCAAAATCATACCATAATGGTGTTTCCGGATTACACCAAAGAGGTCCAAGCCCAACGGCGCTCCTACAGGGAGGTGAAGCAGAAATTACGTGCCCTCAACCTCCAATACAGACTCCTCTTCCCAGCCCGTCTTCGTGTTGTCTTTCAGGACAAAACACAATTCTTTGACTCCCCGCAGGCTGCTTGGACCTGGCTGACAGAAGAAAGGCCTCTTAGGGCTCGCCCGGCCTCCTCACCCGCACAGTCTGGGCCCCAAGCCCCTCGTCCTCTGTCTCCCAAACAGCGCACCATCAGCCCAACGGGTTCCCTAACCTGACAACGGAGCAGATCCACGGATAACTTGTCCATTGAACACAGCCCCCCCAGAACTCTGGACTCAGCAACTGTGGACTTGGACCTCCCTCGAAGTTCAGCGATTTGACGAGCCACGAGAGAGCAGTAATGAAGGAACTGAAAGGCCTCACTCTCGGGGCTCCTGTGACTTGGGTCCCACTGAACTGTAGAACTTAGAGAAATCTGCCGATGCTGCACTCACATCCGACGCTGGAGGAGGGGTCAACCACGCAACTCCTAAGCTAAGAGTTTTAGTGTAGCCTGTTCTTTTTTCTAGTTTGTAGGGCGACAGATGCTTCAGTTCCAGTGTAGGGTGTGGGAAGGTAGGGATGGGGCGACCTGGACCGTTTGCATTGTTCTTCTTTTTGTTTATCACTCACAACACTTTAACACAGGACGACCACACATGCGCCGCGATCCCGTACATTGCAGTTCAGGCAAGGGGACCACACCCTCCTCGCATCTCGCTAATAGCCCCTGGCGGGCTACTGCTCCATGACTCGCTTAGACTACACGCTCCATATGTCACACGCAGAACATAGAGGTAACTCTCTTCGAGTCATGTCCTGGAATGTCAATGGGTTGCTTGATTGCATCAAAGGCACAGCAGTCTTGAAGTATGCCCAATGACATTCCCCCAACGTCCTCCTGCTCCAGGAGACCCACCTCCTGGGGACCCAATGTTCCTTTCTTGCACATTACGGATTTGACAGGGTGTGGCACTCAGGCTTTGACAGAGGCTCCCGGGGGGTGGCTATCCTGCTGCGGAGAACCCTTCCCTTTGTCCCCACCCACATCCATAGGGACCCACAGGGGAGGTTTGTAACTCTCCCTGGAACACTGGAGGGGAATACCCTTAACCTCGCATGTATATATGTCCCACCCGCTATGCTAACACCAACACTGAGACACCTTACCGATGCTATTTCCACCCTGCCTTTAGGACAGACGATTTTAGGAGGTGATTTTAACGCGGTCATGCAATCCACACTCGACACTACGGGTACTCCCTCCCCTGCTAGGGCAACACAGGTGAGGAAGCTGGTTGAATGGGCGGCCACTTTGGGCCTCTGTGATGTTTGGCGGACCTGGAACCCTCAAATGTTATGTTATGTTATGTTAAATGTCTTTTGTGTAGTGCAAAATCACCTTCAGGTCTCTAAGCGCTTTTAGAGAGAGTGGCCAGAATCACTGACGGCAGCAGGTAACACAGGGCACCAGATTACACTGTGGCTAACGCCTCCCTAAATAGAAGCGTTTTAAGTTGTTTCCTAAAGGTAAGGAGGACCGGTTCCCTGCGAAGGCGCTCAGGTAGATTGTTCCAAATTTGTGGGAACATGACAGAAAACGCTCTGCCCCCTTTGGATTTGGTGGTGTATCGGGGAAGGACTAGACGGCAGGCCTCAGATGATCGCAGTGTCCAGCCTGGAACATAGTTCTCAAGGCGTTCTTTTATGTACACTGGCGCTTGGCCGTAGATTGCTTTGTGGGCAATACAGAGGCCTTTGAATTGAGCTCTCTGTTTAATGGGGAGCCAATGCAATTTATGTAATAGAGGGGTAGAGTGGGTCCTTCTGGGAAGTCTAAAAAGGAGCCTGGCCGCGTCATTCTGCACTACCTGCAGTCTTTTGATAAGTTTCTGGGGGAGACCAATGTATAGGGCATTCCCATAATCCAGCCTAGAGACGACAGTGGCGGATACAATCGCCTGTAGTGAGGCCGTTGAAAGAAGAGGGGCAAGTTTCCGCAACTGCCTCATAAGCCCTATACAGGTTCCCACCACCGTGGTGACCTGGCTGGACATGGACAACTCTGAATCGATTTTTATACCCAGGCTTTTTACGACCAGTACTGGTATGGGGGTAGTGCCCAGTTCCGGTGGCCAAAAAAGGTCACACCAAGGGCTGCTTTTTGTGGGAATGACGAGCACTTCAGTCTTGTCAGGATTTATTTTCAGAGAATTGGCCGTCATCCAATTCACTGTGAATCTGAGTAGATTTTGCGCCGATTCCTGGGCCTGACTAGAGTTGTTGATCCGGATGAGGAGTTGGGTATCATCTGCATAATTGAAGACCCGGCAATCCATGTAAGCCAGGGTCTCCACCAGGGGTTGCAGGTACATGTTGAAGCGGAGCGGGGACAATGCAGAGCCCTGGTTTACGCCGCAGGTAAGAATGCCCTTAGCCAATGCCTGCTCACCCAACTGAACCCTCTGAGTCCGGTCTGATAGAAATGATTCTAGCCATTGATGTGCTAGCCCACTGATGCCCAGGTCAGAAAGACGGGACAGCAGCTTTTTATGGCTGACCGTATCGAATGCCGCTGATAGATCTAATAAAATCAGGGCACTCAGTTTTTTATTGTCAGCCATAATTCTGAGCTCGTCAAGAACGGACAACATCACTAGCTCAGTACTATGATGGGCTCTGAAACCCGCCTGTTGTGCTTGGAGTAGCTGGTGGTCCTCCAAATAGGTCGAAAGTGTCCTCAGTACATGTTGTTCTATCACTTTTGCCAAGAAGGGGAGCTGGGAGATAGGTCTATAATTCTTAAGAGTGGAAGCATCAGCACCTGGCTTCTTTAGCAGGGGGGTGACCCTGGCTTCTTTTAGATTGACAGGTAAGTAGCTGGTTTCCAGGGAGTTGTTCAGCAGCATAAGAATCTGTTTTTCCAGTCCTGGAAGGGCCATTTGGAAAATCCTCGGAGGGCAGGGGTCTGCCGGGGAGCCCGATTTGGTGCGATTCATTAGTAGAGTCAGAGAGGCTAAGTCTATTTTAGGGAAGTTTGTGAGTTGTGTACCGGGGGGGGGAGGACTGGGTCTGGAAAGATGAGCCCTGGTTGGTCGAGGTGTTCTCAATTTCTGAGATGATGTCCCTAACTTTCCGAAGAAAGAATGCCTGAAAAACGTTACAGTCGATGGGTGCGACCGTAGATTTTATCTCAGACTTTTGGCATAATTCTTTCAGAATTATGAACGTCTCTTTCTGTACGTTAGTTGCCTCTGTAATCCTTCCCTCATAATACTCCGCTTTCCTAGTTATAATGGCTTGCTTGTAAGAGGTGAGAAGGGCTTTATAGGTAAACAGCTCATCTGGGTCATATCTTTTGCGCCACCGCCTCTCGGCTTGGCGGAGATTTTGTTTCCTTTCCCTCAGAGTTTCATTAAACCATGGGGCCCCCTTACCCTTGTCTCTGACTTTCTCCTTCCGCTCTGGTGCCACTTTGTCTATGGCCTCGCATAAGTTAGCCGAGAGGGCTTCGCTCTCCTGATCAAGATTCCCTGTAGTAGTTTTTAATGGAGGGAGTGTGAGCAGGGTGGCTACTAGATGATCTGCCTCGATTTTTCTCCAGTTACGCACCTTTCTCCACACCGGTGGTGGTTGCGACGGTTGACTGTCACTCGGGGCCCAACATCTGAGTAGCACATGGTCGGACCAAGCGCAGGGACTGATATCGGTTAAAGTAGCCCAAGGCTGCGATGTCCAGATAAGGTCAAGGATATGGCCCATTGCATGGGTGGGGCTGTTGACCAGTTGGTGGAGGTCCATTGACAGCATTGCAGTCTTGAATTGGCTAGCAGATGGCTCTCTTTGTGCTTTGTCCCAGTGATAATTGAAATCACCAACTACTAGGAGACGTCTATATCTAGAGCATAGATCAGTGATGAGCTCCAGGAAGAGGTCATTGAAGCTGGGGGTGGTCCGCGGGGGGAGATATACTACCAAGAGTAAAATGCAAGAGGATTTAAAGGAGATTTTGACCCCTAAAATGTCTGCATTGTCAAAATTCTCGCCCGCTATATTAGTGACCATTAGACGTTTCTTAAAGAAGATGGCCACCCCCCCCTCCTCTAGTATCCCCTTGTCTATTTTGCCAGAGTGCATCGAAGTCCTCCGGGAGGGCTGCAATAATGTCTGGGGCTGACGAGTCCCCTAACCAGGTTATCGTGAGGGCCAGAATGTCTATATCTCCATCTTGCAGGAGTGAGAAAACTTCAAGATGGTGCTTCTGTAGGGAGCGTGTGTTGAGAACCGCCACCTTCAGACCTGGTGGATTGTTGAGAAGTGTATTTTCCTGGGCTAATATGCACGGGGACATAGGTATAACATCTGCCCCATTTCTTCTCAATATATCTTCCAATATATCCCCCCAATACACACACATCTCAGCGGCGCATCATACCCACGCGCGAATAGACATGATTTTTATGCCTGCCCCCGACTGCCGCAACGTGGCTGACATGGCTATCCTCCCCCGAGGTATGTCAGACCATTCGGCAGTACTCCTGCGCCTTGGCGAAACCCCTGGCATGCGGCGACTGATGTGGCGATTAAACGCCTGGTTCCTGCAGTGTAAAGAGTTTAAAAAGGCAATAGGAGAGGGACTGCGGCAGAACTTCCTCACAAATCTGGACTTGGTCCCCTCCCTGAGCACCCTCTGGGAGGCGGGCAAGGCCACTATCCGAGGAGTGGCCAGGAGCCACCTCCGAGCACAGCGACTGCCCCGGGACAGCCACCTGGCTCTCCTTGAAGCACAAGCACTCCGGCTGGAGACTGAGCTCGCCAGGGCTCCAGATGTGGCTCGGGACAGGCAACTAGCGGTCCTGCGCGAAGACATCAAGCAGATCTCGTTGGACTCAGCCAAGCTGTTATGGCACTCAACTGTTGCCCTGGTATACGGCTGGGGCGACAAGAATGGGCAGCTGTTACACAGAGTAGCCTCATACCCACTAGCAAACCGAATAGCCCCCGAAATCAGAGACTCTTCTGGAGCCACTCGCCACACATCGCCCGAGATCTCAGAGGCCTTCGCCGACTACTACGCCCGCCTATAATCAGCACGTAAGCTGGAAGGCTCTCTCCCAGACCTAATAGACCCAGGAAGATTCCTATTCCCTGCCTGACCCACTCGAGGCAGCCATCCTGGACCTCCCCTTCACCCCAGAAGAGATTAGTGTTGCGATTTCCTCACTGGCATCCCGGAAAACTCCGGGTCCGGATGGATTTCCTCAAAAATACTATGCCACCTACCAGGAGCTGCTGATTCCCCATCTCTCCACCCTATTCAACCATGTTGCAGAGGTTGGAGCATTTCCCCCTGAAACAGACATGGCGACCATTGTGGTCATCCCCAAGACCCAACCACCCTCGTCGGCTTGTGCAGACTATAGGCCGATCTCACTAATCAACACCGAAGTTAAAATTTATGCCACGGTCCTGGCTCAACGCCTACGCCCCTTCCGTAGCAAACTGATTCACCCGGACCAGTGCGGCTTTATGCCTGCACGCAGCACTAGACACGGTTTGCGATGCCTCCACCTAGCCCTCGCAAACCGCCAAGTGCTCACCCCCTACCTAGCACTCCTCCTTGTTGATTTTGCAAAAGCCTTTGACACAACTGATTGGCTCTATCTCGATGAAGTACTAAAATTGATGGGCATGGGTCAGCAGTTTCAACGCTTCATTCGGGTCCTCTATTCAAACCCCAAAGCCAGAGTACTCATTAATGGGGCCCTCTCGGAGACATTTCCGATCCATAGAGGCATGGGACAGGGCTGCCCCCTTTCCCCACTCTTGTTTGGGCTAGCGATGTAGCCCCTGGCGTTGCTCATTCGAGCGGATGCCTTGATTCAGGGCTGGACCTGGGGGAGGCACCACCTAGATAAAATTGCCCTATATGCAGATGATGTCCTGCTATTCCTAGCGGACCCGGCACGCTCAGGCCCTAGATGACTTCGCACCTTACAAGCCTTTGAGAGCGTCTCTGGCCTTCGACTCAACCCAGCAAACCTCCTCTCTTAATCCTAGGGGAATATTTTTCACTTTGTGCACTTGTGGCTTAGCATTATGCTTCAACATGATTCTATGTTGAAATCCTTTCAACTGACCAATAGCACCCCAGAAAACAACTTCTGAATAATTCATCAACACTTCTTGTTCTAGCTCTCTATCATGTTCTACTACTAATTTGATAATAAGTGCAATTCCCAACTCTCCTTGATCCCACAGCCCAAAACTGAAGGCCCAGCTTCTGCGACATAAGGTCTACATTCAGCTATTCTATTTTTAGAATTAAATGGCAAAACCTTCACTCCTAACATTTTAATGTCTCCACCTGTAAATTTTTTAGGACATGTTTTTGTGGACTCCAAAGTGTTGCCTAGAACAGGAACAAATTTCTCTTGCCATATTTTCTTGTTTACAATAGTATAATGTGATCTTGAGTCTGTGGTGACCGTAATACTCACACCACCAATACTGATATGACATTTCTCCTTTTACTTTGATGGTTCACTCCACTAGACACACCATCAACACCCACACTCAAAACGCACATGTTGACATCATCATTGTCTGAGCCATCCGTTCCTGTCAAGGAATCCTCTGCAAGAAGATTTACCTCTTTAACTTTATGTGTCTTACAAACCTTTACGAAATGTCCGACCAACCCGCACCCTGAACACCTTTGGTTCCTTACAGGACATCTTTTGTCATTGGCTAAATGCCATTTGCTACCACACCTATAGCACTTAAAAGTTGATTGCTCAGGTTGATCCATGATCTTCCCTTCTTTCACCTGTTTCTTACTATTGGATTTATTCTCGTACTTAATTTTATATTTGGTGTGCACTTTAGCAACTATACTTATTTCTTTATCCATACTAAATTTTTCAGCCCTCTCTGGTATAATTGCTTTGGCACATCTGCCCGTCAATTCTGCTTTTTTCACAACATCTACTACTTCTTCAAGGGTAGACTCCCCCATGGTCCAAAACTTGTCCTGAATATTGGTATTTGCAGCACACATAACAATTTGATCACAGATTAACTGTCAGGGACTGTCCGGGACGATGTCGGGAACACAGTCAGGGACTTGGGCAAGGACTGGGAACAGGGTAGAAAACGTACACAGAGAGGAGTACAGCGCTGCCCAGGATCATACAGGAAGTCAGAGGAGAAAAGGGAGCCAAAGGGGAAGCCTGTACAAAGGAACAAGATGGCCAAGACTCAGAAAGGAAGGGCACTCACAAGGCAATTTAGCATTCAGACCAACTACACCCAGGACGGACGTGCAAGACATATATATAATACAACATTAACAATAAAGGGAATGTGGGGTAAAGCACTCGGGAGCTCCACACGGTAAGACTGAAGCTCAGTAAGTTCGTCACCCACAATTGCTATTACAGATACTGACTGAAAATACCCACATATAGGATATGTATGCAAAGGCAGGGTCTGTGGAGCTTATACCTATGGTGATGTTATAACAGTAACTCAAAGACAATACTCACAGTGAACAAGAAACACCACCTAGGTAGTCAGCTATGCCCACGGATCCTGGCGATCAAACAGGAACACGCAAGGCAGTAACAGCAAAGGGGTAGAACTAAACACAAGCACAATAGGCAAGGAGCTAGCAAGGAGGAGTGCTTAACAGGAAAGAAAGGAAATCACAGGGCACACTTGGCAGAAAGCAGGTAACAAATATACAAGGTAACAGAAGCAAGACAGCAGAAATAGAAAGACAGCAAACTAGAACTGGAACCAAGGAAATGGGAAGAAAGGCAGGGACTGGAAAATGATATACAGAAGGGGAGGCTACAAGGGTATACTAGAATAGTGCAGGTTCAGGAATCAAGAAAACAAAGTAGCATTGAAGGCAGTGCTGGGGCAGGAACAAGAATTGAGCAAAAGCTCAGGAGTCAAAGTAGCACTGCAGGTAGTGCTAGTTCAGGAGAAGGGAAACTGCTGCAGGTCAGGAACAAGGAATGCTATGGCTCAGGAGTCAAGGTAGCACTGCAGGCAGTGCTAGTTCAGGAGAAGGGAAACTGCTGCAGGCCAGGAACAAGGAATGCTAAGGCTCAGGAGTCAAGGTAGCACTGCAGGCAGTGCTAGTTCAGGAACAAGGGAAACTGCTGCAGTTAAGGAACAAGGAATGCTAAGGCTCAAGAGTCAAGGTAGCACTGCAGGCAGTACTGGTTCAAGGAAATGGGAAATAGCTACAGCTCAGGAAACAAGGAGTCAAGAGAGCACTGCAAGCAGTGCAAATCAGGAACAAGAAATAGCTGAAGCCCAGGAACAGGAACAAAGCATAACTATAGCTCAGGAACTCTGGAAACAAGGTAGTACTGCAGGCAGTGCTAATTCAGGTACAAGGAATAGCTATAGCTCAGGAACTCAGGAAACAAGGTAGCACTGCAGGCTGTACTGGTTCAAGGAAACAGGAAATAGCTACAGCTCAGGAAACAAGGAGTCAAGAGAGCACTGCAAGCAGTGAAAAATCAGGAACAAGAAATAGCTGAAGCCCAGGAACAGGAACAAAGAATAACTATAGCTCAGGAACTCAGGAAACCAGATAGCACTGCAGGCAGTGCTAATTCAGGCACATGAAATAGCTATAGCTCAGGAATTAAGGAACAAGGATTAACTATAGCTCAGGAATCAAGGAATATCAAACAGCTCAGGAAACAAGGATCGGTCTCACCGGAATACAGCTACAATGACCAACACAGGGCTGAATCAATCAATCAATCACAGAATTTGTAGAGCGCACTACTTACCCGCGAGGGTCTCAAGGTGCTGGGGAGAGGGAAAGGGGGGGGGTGCTGCTACTGGTCGAACAGCCAGGTCTTGAGTAGCCTCCTGAAGGTCAGCAGGTCTTGGGTCTGTCGTAGGCTTAGTGGAAGGGTGTTCCAGGTCTTGGCGGCGAGGTGTGAGAAGGATCTGCCGCCGGTGGTTGTTCTTCGAATGCGAGGGACGGTGGCGAGGAGAGGTCGGCGGAGCGGAGCTGGTGGTTGGGGACGTAGAAGAAGAGTCGTCTGTTGAGGTAGGCTGGGCCAGTTTTGTGGAGTGCCTTGTGTGCGTGGATGAGGAGTTTGAAGGTGATCCTCCTGTCGACGGGGAGCCAGTGCAGGTTCCTCAGGTGGGGGTGATGTGGCTGTGGCGTGGTACGTCAAGGATCAGGCGTGCGGAGGCGTTTTGTATGCGTTGCAGTCGCTTGATGAGCTTGGCCGGGCTCCCGCGTAGAGGGCGTTCCCATAGTCAAGTCTGCTACTGACGAGGGCCTGGGTGACTGTTCTTCTTGTGTCTGTCGGGATCCACCTGTAGATCTTGCGAAGCATGCAGAGGGTGTTGAAGCAGGAGGAGGAGACTGCGTTGACTTGCTTGGCCATGGAGAGCGTTGAGTCGAGGATGACTCCCAGGTTGCGTGCATGGTCGGTGGGTGTCGGGGCTGCTCCCAGCGTCGTTGGCCACCAGGAGTCGTCCCAGGCTGAGGGGTTGGAGCCGAGGATGAGGACCTCCGTCTTGTCCGTGTTCAGCTTTAGTCGGCTGATCTTCATCCAATCGGCGACGGCCTTCATTCCTTCATGGAGATTGGCTTTGGTGGCGAGGGGGTCCTTGGTGAGGGAGAGGATCAGTTGAGTGTTGTCGGCATAGGAGATAATGTTGAGGTCGTGCTGTCTGGCGATGCGTGCGAGCGGGGCCATGTAGATGTTGAACAGTGTTGGGCTGAGGGAAGATCCCTGGGGTACGCCGCAGATGATCTCGGAGGCTTCGGATCGGAAAGGTGGGAGGCGGACTCTCTGGGTTCTGCCGTCGAGGAAGGAGGTGGTCCATTCCAGGGCCTTGTCTCGGATCCCTGCGTCATGGAGGCGTGCGCGTAGAGTGCGGTGGCAGACAGTGTCGAAGGCGGCGGAGAGGTCCAGCAGGATGAGGGCTGCGGTCTCACCGTTGTCCAGCAGGGTCCTGATGTCGTCGGTGGCGGCGATGAGGGCAGTCTCAGTGCTGTGGTTGCTGCGGAACCCCGATTGGGATGGGTCCAGGATGCTGTTTTCTTCTAGGTATCGGGTTAGCTGTTTGTTGACGATCTTCTCGATGACCTTGGCTGGGAACGGAAGCAGGGAGATGGGCCGGAAGTTCTTGAGGTCTCTTGGGTCCGCCTTGGGTTTTTGAGTAGGGCGTTGATCTCTGCGTGTTTCCAGCTCTCTGGGAAGGTCGCGGTCTCGAAGGAGAGATTGATAACGTTGCACAGGTGGGGTGCGATGGAGCTGCTGGCTTTGTTGAAGATGTGGTGCGGGAAAGGGTCTGACGGGGAGCCGGAGTGTATTGTGCCCATGGTCTTGATGGTGTCATCGATGTTCACGCTGGCCCAGGCTGGCAAGGGGTCATGGTCGATGGTGTGCGGCGGGTCTGGAGTATCTATCTTGGTGGGGGCTGTCTGGGTGTTGAAGCTGTCGTGGATGTCGGCGATCTTGCTGTGGAAGAAGGTGGCGAGGAATCGCACAGGGCTTGCGACGGCGGGATGTCGTTGGTGTTGGAGCTGGGGTTGGAGAGTTCCTTCACGATGTTGAAGAGCTCCTTGCTGTTGTGTGCGTTGTTGTCGAGGCGGTCTTTGAAGGAGATTCTCTTGGCGGACCTGATGAGGTGGTGGTGGTTACGGATGGCGTCTTTATGGGCTGCGTGGCTGTCCGGTGTCTTATCACTGTGCCATTTCTTCTCAAGTTTCCGGCAGGTACGCTTGGAAGCTAGGAGTTCCGGGTGAACCAGCTGGCTCTTTTGGTGGTGTCGCTGTAGGTGAGTTTTTCAGCGGGGCGAGGGTGTTGGCACAGTCGTCTATCCATCGTCTGAGGTTGCAGGCAGCGTCGTCGGTGTTGGATGGGTCGGAGGGAGGGCTGAGAGCGAGGTTTGCCCGTAGTTGGTCTTCGGTGACTTTGCTCCAGCAGCGGCGTGGGATCTGTTGGGTGCGGTGGTGTGTGGTGGGTTTCTGGAAGGTGAAGTGGATGCAGCGGTGGTCGGTCCAGAGGAGTTCCGTGGTGTGGGTGAAGGAGACATGGGAGCTTGAGGAGAAGACGGGGTCGAGCGTGTGGCCGGCGGAATGTGTCGGTGTTGTGACGAGCTGTCTCAGTCCGAGGTTGGCGAGGTTGTCGATCAGGGTGGTGGAGTTGCTGTCGTTGTTGTTCTCCAGGTGAAAGTTCAGGTCTCCGAGGAGGATGTAGTCGGTAGAAGTCAGGGCGTGCGTGCTGATGAAGTCGGCGATGGAGTCGCTGAACTGGGGTCGGGGCCCAGGGGGTCTGTAGACAAGGGTGCCTCTGAGGGTGGTGTTGGGGTCCGTGTGGATCTGGAAGTGCATGTGTTCGGCGGTGCAGAGAACGTCGTCGGTGCTGGTCGAGACCCTGATGGAGTTCTTGTGGACGATGGCGATTCCTCCTCCTACTCCGTTGACGCGGTCTCTGCGGGTGATCTTATAGCCGTCTGGGATGGCTATGGCGATGTCGGGTGTGGAGGAGTCGTTCATCCAGGTCTCTGTCAGGAAGGCGACGTCTGGTGATGATGAGTCGAGCAGGTCCCAGAGCTCGACGGCGTGTTTGCATGCGGAGCGGGTGTTCAGTAGGATGCATCGGAGGTGGTTGAGGTCCTTCTTGGTGGGCTGAAGGGAGCTGCATGCATCAGGTGTGAGCAGGCTAGCATCAGCCAGCCACAGGTGAACTGAATTCCTCCACCCATCCTTGGCCTGCAGGGGTGGAGACAAAGCAGTGAGCAGGGGATTAAAGGTAATGGAGTTTCCAGCATGAGCAGACTGGCTTCCACAAATCCCGGCATGGATTGGGAATGGATGTCAATTCCTAAATGATGTCCAAATGCCTGGAAGTCAGGATATGCATACAGGGGAATGTCTGGAAGCATATTAGAATACTGGAAAGCCCCACAATTTGGCCCCCTGGTGGTGGGAACGAGAGCACAGGGAGTGAATCGTGACATTAACTTGTCATGTAGATTAGCAAATCTGCATGCTAATGCAAGATTTTTAAGTGCTGTGACATAGGGCTTGATGCCGATCTCATTAGGAAAGCCCTCCGAACGACTTGGTTCCGGAGAGCTTTCCGAACGAATCACGCTCCATGAGTCAGAACGATCGATTTCGATGTGTCCGTATAGTGACGGACTCGGTTTGGTCGGACTCCCATTGAACTCAATGGGAGCCTCTGTACCGAACGCGTGCACAGGCTCCCATTACAAAAAGGGGTGGGTGGGGAAAAGCGTGCACCCTGTGGCGGGCACACACTGTGCATGAATGGAAAGGGGGGACCCATGGGTACCCCCCTGCGACCGATTCAGAGGGCCCCAGGTGAAGGGGGGCCTGCTACGGCACCCTGAAGTCCGATTCCCACAGCTGTTTCGTCTCATTAAAACCAAGTCGGTACGGCTGTCAGAATCGTGCTTCGTACTCCCTCGTTCGGAAAGCCAGCCCCATTGAGCTGAACGAATTGGCTCTGAACGAGTTGGACTGATTGATTCAGGTTTGAAACTGATTTGGTCGGTGTGGACGGCTTCCTCACATCGTACTTGGTAATTCAGAACGGGGGATGATTCGGTCGGAAACATATGCTCCTAATCGGATTTGCTTCTTCCAAATCCGGTTTGTACCCTTCCGAACGACATCGGAATTGACCCCATAGTCTTCCATAGGCTCATTTTTTCCGTTGCTTTCTGCGGGAGAACTTGTATCAGTCAACTGACACACAAACAGTAGGATGAAAGTACAGGTCTAGGTCTTCCAAAGCATTTTTGTAAACATCACCTTGTCCTTGTGGTATGGTTTTCTTCTGTACGCGATTATAAATCTTTAACCCTCCAGCTCCTGAACAATGTAACAAGATTTTTTTTTCCTCAGAAGTTAACTCCTCATCATCCTCAAATGTGGAAATATAGTTTTCAAAATACTCCATCCACTCGTTCCAAGGTAAAACGGGCTCACCCTTAGCTGCCAAGAAAGTGTGTGGAGGAGATAAGTTCCACACTTTTCCAGACACCGTAATGGAGAAAAAAAATCACTGGTACATTCCAAATACTCTTATGTATAAATTCCACCAAGCACTTGATAAAAAAAAACTGAAATTAACAAAGTGAATTTTATTCCAATACCTCAATGGAGGTGGAAGTAGTCTGTACCTGAGGTGTTCTGCATAAATTCCTGCTTTACAATATCTCCTATGCAAGTAAAACACATGTGCCTGTCGTGGAGAACAACAGGCTTTTAATTTTGCAAAGGCGTGCCAGTCTGGTACGCATGCCTGTCGCGGGGAGCAACAGGCTTCTTGTAAATAAAAGCTTGCCTATCGCTAAATACACATTGTAGGCTTATAACGATGTTGGTTGTTTAATATAATATGGATCTCCCCAAAAGATGGCTGCCATGCAACAAGGTTTTTTAAAGGACAGCATATTTCAGTAAGGAGATAGGACTTGTAGAATTTTAACGGAGCATGCGCGCTGCATGTCCTAAGCAGAGGCAAGAGGATTCTACAAGGTCTCCTTGCGGTGCTGTAATCCGTTGAAAACAACGATTCTGCAATTAAGGTAATAAATAAAAGTTGACGGGCACCCGCGAAGGGGCACTTTGGCAGAGATCTTTATGGTGAAGCAATTTGGTGCGGGGAGGTGTGTGGAATAAGTAGTGTAGTGAGTGCAGAGTGGTGTTTAAAATAGGTTTAGGGAGGCCCTACTGCCTAAATGTTATCCTAGGACTCACTAACCTAACTAAAAACAATGACGCCCTAACCAGATGCAATGGTCCTAGAGGGCGTGTGTAGTGTAAAAGGTCAACATGGTTCTTGCCTCTAGTATCCCCTAACGGGTCTTGTGGCAATTCATCAGGACTGGTGGTTTCAAGAATTTACCTAAAATCTTACACTACTGCAATGCTGGTGCTCAGAGTGAAAGAGATGCAATAGTTACCAGCTTTGCGAATAAATACCAGGTCCGATTCACCTTGTATTATGTGACCCCAAGTAATGAAGGTTTGAGGTGACAGGAGCGTTTTAGCAGAGCGCGTCGTTACTCATGACAGACAGGCGGCGTGGCAACTAGCCGTACTCCTACCCCGGCTCTGATTCCGGGAAGTAGTGTAAGATTTTAGATAAATTCCTGAAACCACAGTCCTGATGAATTTAGGCAGTAGGGCCTCCTTAAACCTATTTAAAACACCACACTGCACTCACTACACTACTTATTCCACACACCTCCACACACCAAACAGCTTCACCAAAATGATCTCCGCCAAAGTGCCCCTTCGCAGGTGCCCGTCAGGCATTGCAGCACCGGCCTGACGAGGAGCAGGTCCATATGATGAAGCATGACATCCTTCGGGGTATGTGAGTTCACTTTTTCTCAGACCTGAACACTCACACTTGCACCTAGGAACTGCACACCAATCTGCTATACCGAGTTTTCGTTTGGGAGTATATGTGCAGGACCTGCTTAAAAAGCTCCTGGTTCCTCTCATTTGGAGAATAAATAAAAGTTACCTTCACCATGAAGAGTATGGAAGAAATAAGGGCTCCTGCCAGATTATTCTCCCTGCGGTACCTATGCTGCAGACATAGAATATTCACGAGGTGATCCTGACCGGAACTGCACACAAGAAAGGTTCTATGTTCCTGGACTGCTTAAATCGTTGCCAAATCTATAATGAATCCGCTCACACATGAAACTTAGAAGAGCTTTATTCTTGGATCCTGGCACAATACACAGGTGCTTCTTTCCTTCACCGACCCGACCGAGAAACTACCATCCTCCAATATTTGGGTGTTTCTAAGGCCCATTCCCTGGAGGCAATTGCGACACACAACTTAGGGAGGGCGGCTAAAGATATCGACCTACTGTTTACTAAGAGAAGGACTCTCCCATTAACCATATATGGATGGGTAAATTTAATCAAAATGTCTATACTCTAACCCTGGGTGGAGTACGCAGAGTGCCACTATGCAAAGTTCCACTGAGTTAAAAAAAACTCTGTGGAACTCCGCTCCACTCCACCCTCCCACACTGAAAAATAGTTTTGAGAAAACACTTTCCTGCTCTGGCATCTCCGGGCTGCTCTCCTCCTTGCCATGGTCTCTCCTCCTCGCCATCCTCGCCGGTCGCAAACCCCTATGTTGTACGCAGTCCTCGCAAGACGTACAATGTAAGTGTTTGTGACCGGCGAGGACAAGGACGGTGAGGAGGAGAGACCACGGCGAGGAGGAGGGCAGCCCAGAGACGCCAGAGCAGGTAAGTGGTTTTTCAAACTATTTTTTGGGCGTGGGCAGGGGCTAACTCCGCTCCGCCGCGGAGTCGGAGTTTTGCCTGAACTCCTCATTCGCAACGGAACGCGAAGTTGGCAAAACTCCGCAAACTCCGCTGGCGGACCGGAGTTCGCCACCCGTGCTTACTATACTCCCAAAATTGACACATACCTCTTCAATCGTATTCCACTTCCTTTTCCCAAAACACTTATTGCAAAAATCCAGGGTAGGATAACAACTTTTATTTGAGCCTCTGGGGCAGTCAGGCTTTCTTGGAAAAAGCTGAGGCACAGATTAAAGAAAGGAGACCTTGCATTGCCTGACTTGAGGCTGTACTGTGATGTTCAGTTTAAGAATTGCAGGTTGTTGTTAGGGACCTTGAACGGCTCAATCTGGAGTAGGATGTTGACAGAAATGACTAAGAAACTAGAAACCATTGGCTTTCTATACAAGTTTGGGGCCCCAAAATATTTTTGAAAAAAGTCCAGTTAAAGATTTTAAAGGCCACACTTAGGGGCTCATTACGATGCCTGATGGAAAAGGCTTCCGTCCGCCGTGCTCGCGGCAAAAATCTACCCGCATGATCTTCGGCATCTCCGTCGGTCAAATTACGATGCAATGCACGGAAAATCCCACCACGGCAGACGGAACTCACAAATGACCGTCCACCATGCCCGTAAAAGTTGCAAATCCGAGCGCGGCGGACGGGGAAAGCAGTTCAAGGGACTGAAAAGGCCGCTCCTGCCGCGGAATGACCGCACGGCCAATTATGATGAAACCGCGGCGCTTGAGGACGGAGCATTGCGTTCCGATTCCCTTGCTCGCGCATAGACCAAATGAATGGTGGCAGTAACAAACTGAACAACGATGCACAAAGTGTGCCTGCATTCGACGCTGCCCTCAATCACATCACACACGCCACAATGATACACCTCAAATGCCCATTGGCAATGTAATCAATGCCCAGCATGGAAGAAACACCTGGAGGACATCACTCATTTGGACACACCCACATACAACAGCATAAAACCAACCCCTTCCTGGACCAGCATCCTTTGCACACCGAAAGCTGACACAGAAAGACAGGACACCATTTACGCACACAGCACAACATCACATACACCCATCTCCACAAAACACTGCTTCCCACCCACACACCTGACACACTTCACATAACTCCACCACCCCCTGCACCCTGCACTTGTATTACCTTTGCACCATGGCCAAACAGAAACTGCCCTAATTCACAGACACTGAGTTGAAAGTGATGGGAGACGAGATAATAAGGGTAGAACCACATTTGTATGGGAGCCTGGTCCAACACACCCCACTTGTGCGCAAAAACAAGATGTGGACAAGGATCTACAACAAAGTCAATGCAGTGGGGACCACCCTACGCACACTGCGTGACATCAAAAGGCGGTGGGTCGACCTCAAGGCCCGGGTCAAGCATTGGCCCCAGAGGAACCACGAGGCGGCCCAAAGAACTGGTGGCGGGCCTCCCATACCACCACTAACCTTCACTGAATGGGAGGAGAAGGTGCTTGCCATACTGCATCCCGAGAGTCTCACAGGAATCGAGGGGGGAGTGGAGGCTGGTAAGTACAAACAAAACGATCACATCCCACTGTAATGTACCATTGTGCACAACAAGTGAGCCTCAATTGCCAGACAAAATCAAACTCATGTAGAATGCACGCTGTCAACATGAATGTCTCATAAGGCTAGCATTTCCTCCCTCTGCTTCACCTCACAGGTAGGTAGCCATCTTACAGGGGAGGGGGTTGTTGGGACCTGACAGCAAGACCACAACTCCCACAAGGCCCTCTGTCTTTCCTCCCAAACAGCATGGAGCACCCACCCCACAACACAGCCATGTGGCAGCCATCACCCTCCTCTGCTTCACTCAACAGGTAGGTAGCCATCTTACTGGGGAGGGGGTTGTTGGGACCTGACAGCAAGACCACAACTCAAACACAAGGAGATGATGGACGGAGCGCTGAAACTTTTCAGACACTCACCACCAGTCACAGATCTGGGTTGAATCCCTCATCGTTCTTTAGCTCACTTCACCACCCCAGTTCAGACACAGCTATATGCAAATCAGTCTTGACCCTGTGCCTTATGGGAACAGTCCAGCCCGAACTGCCAAGCCATGTCTTCCCTGGACCGGAAACAAGCATCCTGGGACCGGTTTCGGGCTAACAGCCCTCATCAGCCAGGTTAGCTTGAATCCAGTGGCAAAGTGAGCAAGGGACCCACGTCTGGGCATACCCTGCCAACTTAGGGTGAACAAAGCAAACACAAGGAGATGATGGACGGTGCGCTGAAACTTTTCAGACACTCACCCCCAGTCACAGATCTGGGTTGAATCCATCATCGTTCTTTAGCTCACTTCGCCACCCCAGTTCAGACACAGCTATATGCAAATCAGTCTTGACCCTGTGCCTCATGGGAACAGTCCAGCCCGAACTGCCAAGCCATGTCTTCCCTGGACCGGAAACAAGCATCCTGGGACCGGTTTCAGGCTAACAGCCCTCATCAGCCAGGCTAGCTTGAATCCATTGGCAAAGTGAGCAAGGGACCCACGTCTGGGTATACCCTGCCAACTTAGGGCGAACAAAGCAAACACAAGGAGATGATGGACGGAGCACTGAAAGCAAGACCACAACTTCCACAAGGCCCTCTGTCTTCCCTTCCAAACAGCAGGGAGCTATCTGACCACCACATCCCACACTTGTGAGCCAACTCAGTCAAGCTGCATAAGTTGTAGCCAGTGCACACACAGAAAATACCATTGACAGTTCACATGAATCACAGTGCCGTTGATGAAGTCACATGTAACTGCAAAGCAAAATGCAGGAACGCAGTGGCCAAAACCCAATGTGCAAGTACCATTATCCCAAAGCATAAAAGCTCACATCAACACCACACATGCATGTAGACTCAGTCAAACATCACAAACCACACGAGGACAGTACAAAAAGCACAACAGAAATCAGGAAGTTGCGGCATAGTAGACAAACAGTCATAGCAAAGTCACAAATATGCTAGCATGAACAGAAGTGGATGAGCACCAAGTTGGTACCAGATTACATGTACTTGGCAATATAATATCTGTACATATGAAATTGTTGCTACAGCCATGTCACATCGCTGACGAGCAATGTATTTACCTCCACATCATGTCCCACTACTGACAAACTATTAGGAATGACAAGTAATGCCAAGATGAAAAGTCATGTCGTCTTAATCGAAATGTGACAAACATGAACATCAAAGTTGTGCCGTGCACTGAACATGCTGACAATCTAACCTCTGTTCAACAGGTAACTCGCCAGTGACAGCAGGCGCCCATGCCATGGACGAGCCCAGCCAGTCTCCCACCCAAGAAGCAGAACCCTCGGATGCAGACTCCCTGGTTTTTATGGCTGAGGAGGACCGACCTGGCCCCTCCTGCGGGCCCGGCCAAGCTCAGTCTCCGGCCCTCACTGTCCCCACCACCACCACTACCACCACCACTCCCACAACAGCTGCAACAACAACGCTGACCCCTGCAGCACCGACCTGTATGGCAGCCACCTCCACCATCACCACCGCTGCTTCCAACACTGTCCCTGTGCCAGTTGTAGCCAATACCACCAGGAAGACTCGGGATGCTGGGGATAGTGTGCGGCGGCAGCACCAGGCACCGCCACAGGTCCGTGGCAGCAGGGCAGGTGGTAGGCCAACTGGGGGACAGTCACAGGAGGACAATGAGACTGAGGCCCAGGCCACCGTGCAAACTGTCCTTGGGGCATACCAGCAGAACCAGGGACAGATGGGCCATGTCCTTGACGAACTGCGTGAACTCCGCCTGCTGCAGAGGTCCATAGACACTCGTTTGGGACAAATTGCAGAGTACATGGGCCAGCTTGTGGGTGTCCTGAGTGACATGCATGCAGCACAAATAGCTGCCCATCCCCCGTGGCCAGCCGGATGATAGTCACAACACCACAGCAGCGTCTACAGGGATGGGTGAGTCACATCACAGCGAATCCTCAGATACCTCCGAGCATGCAGCAGGTTCCCCCGGCCAAACGGCTGAGGGGCGTCCGAAAAGTCCCAGGGAGGATCACGTGGCAAAGCACCGTGCCGTACCAGTTCTTGGAGCCAGCGTTGATGTCACCAGTGTCACACCGAACATTGACTTGGTTGTAAATCCGATCCCACATTGCCACAAGGATGGGAGTGTACTGTTGGACTGTGGAATCCCACCATTGTGTGTTCTACCCGAACCATCCATGTACCATCACTTTCAACTTCAACCCTCACCT
The DNA here is from genome assembly GCA_963921515.1 of Calotriton arnoldi. Lineage (NCBI taxonomy): Eukaryota > Metazoa > Chordata > Amphibia > Caudata > Salamandridae > Calotriton > Calotriton arnoldi. Next base: position 2,749,707 of record CAWUFW010000839.1, read on the forward strand.
GTCACTCATTTACAAATAAACACAAATCACACCCGTATGCCTTTGTGTCAAGAGGAATTTTTATCATAGTAAGTAGCATGTTAACTCACATTGCAATGTATCATGAGACGTAAATGCGACAATCCATTGAGAGAGTAGCGGAACCAGGAACCACACAAGAAAAAGACAGTGATTTGACATATGATGGCAGTACAGGAAAAGCACTGCACTAGGCAACACTGTACAAGATGCATAACAGTTAACACAGGCCAACACCATCAACATGGACAGAAGGGGGGTGGGAGCACACGACTTCACCTCCCAGCACAGTTTACCCCTCAGCATCCTGGTAAATGCACTGCAGTTGAAATGCTTACTTCTTTTTCCGTGGAAGTGAGTCACCACGGCTGGATGCAGGTTAGTGCTGTCAATCCCTAGACACATGTGTTGCACGAAATTATACCATTGAGATCGGTGTCTGCTGAAAAAGCTGCCACAATACACTAATGTCTCTGTACCTCTCACTGCCCAACTCAGGTGAAACACTCACAGCTACATTGCAAGTAGGCTTTTTTACTGAACTGCATTTACCAGAATGCCAAGGGGTGAACTGTGCTGGGAGGTGAAGTAGTGTGCTCCCATCCCCCTAATAACATCAATATGGATATGACGTAGGTTGTTACAACACACACAGCACTGATCAATGAATCCCACAAGAGCCAGCATCAAAACTCATCCTGTCATGTGGCCAAAGGTGACATTGTCGAATTCACAAACTCAAGTACAGTTACACGGGGCTTTTCATGGGTCATGTCCAGTCTTTTTGCATTTTTTCCCACATGAACAACAGTCACTGATGACATACCCACGCCAAATCTCCTTCTCAACGGAAGTTATCTTATCCTGAATGACCACAACTGCTGCGGTTTATGGGAAGGCGTCCCGTAAATAGGAACACTTGCACTATGTGTTCCTTGCTGTAGCAATGTTCTCTTTACCCCCCCATATGTGCTTGTACATAGTTAGTTGTGGCCTCACATTCCCACAAGGAAAGCAGACTTCAATTAGTGATGCAGGCTCAATGGGCTTTTGTTTCAACAAGTAGTCGCTCTCACATCAGGCTGTGAGACATTCGATTCCCAGGTGCCTTGACCGTCCCGCGCGATTCACTGTCTGCGAGACACTACTCTCCCACTTGTTTTTGGGCTACTGACACACCAAATATCAATAGCGTCTGATACTGAAGACCTTGCACATTGTTTCTACTTGTAGGCTCTGGCCTTGTCACTTCGTTGCACACTATTAATGGAGCCCTACCGGGTGTCACTCCTCATATTTACCGACTGCATTTGGTGGTTTCACATCAACCCTTTGCCAGTACTGCAGATTGCTGGTTTTCCGGCTCCTCTCACGCAATGACAGCCCGTCCTGTGGTCCAGGCCAGCCCGGTCAGTTGCAACTGTACCATGAACGGATGCAGCTCGTCTTTGGATGTATACCATTGGCTGTGCTCGGCATCAGTTATAGGCTGACCTTCCGCTATGCCTGTTTCACCTGCGTGCAACCTGTGTTATACTGTCGCCGATGCCCCTTTCAATGGGCCATGGATCTCTGCCTTTCCAACACGTCTCTTGCTGATCTGGATTATGACCTGTGGGTGAGTCCTTTGTTGGCCCACGACCAGGACTGTTCTGGGGATAGCCGTTTATGGGATGCCTTTCAACCTGTCAGACAGGCTGCCAGCTGCACTTGTGCATTTGCGCAACGGCTCCTATGCCATGCCTACATCGAGCCACTTCCAGCTTGCCATGAAATGCTCCTTTCGTCCTCATGGTGCGAGGAGCACATCTGTTCCTTCATGCTACTGGATTGGATGGCGGTCCTTTTTGCTGAAGCTGATTTGGATCGTCTTTTGGAACTGGTTGCCTTCGAAGCTGCATGTGCCTTCTTGGATCCGTAACTACTTACCAGCATCCGGAACTGTTGGCAACTGATTCAATGTTGTCTCAACATTTCTCTCCTCCTTCTGACAAAGGTTCTCAGCCATCTCTGACTTTGGCCCTGTCTACATTAGCTTTGACTTTGCTGACCTCTGCGGTCTGTTTCGCTTGGTACCACAGAACTGAGGAAGGGGAAGCTGTCATATGTCCGTCGGGGTGATTGTTGCATATTATGAGCCAGGCTTTCATCGTGCAGCTGACGCACTTGTAAATCCCTGACTTTGAAGTCTTGCAAGTAGCTTCGTTCATGTCTGTCACATGGGAACTGTCCGCAGAGCTTGATCTCTCCGCGCTCCTGGAGTACTGTCTGCACATTCTGTCCGTGGTCGAACAACAACGTCCCTTATCATTCTGTTCTGGTCAGGCCCTATCACCACGACTCAACAGAGTCTCGCAGCTGCGAGTGACCACGGATGCCTCTTAGATGTTATGGGGCAGCGGGCTAGGTGCACCACACTTGGGGAGGGGACTATCCAGAGAGAAGAGCGACACGGCACATGTGCTGTACATTTGACCATCTATGGGCTAAGGAGTGTGTTCTGCTGACAAAGCCCATAGTTTAGGGGCATTTGATACAGGTTCTTCCAGCAGGGGGAGGGGGGATGGGTTTGTGGGTCTTCATCCAGAGTGCTTATTGATATACCATCTTTCTTAATGATATGTGGACATGTTACTCTGCTATAATGTTTTTGTGCAAAATGCATTTCTCAAATACTTTGGTGCTGTATACTGCATGTTCTTACACAGTAGTTGCAATAAAACTTCTGAACTGTTTCTTGTCTTCAAATGAACCCCTTGTGGACAAGTATAAGAGTCAGGGTGACAGGGTGTGTTTTGTTAACGCTATTCCAGTGAGATCTGAGAGTGTTGTGTCTTGGGGTGTCTGTGCGCTTGTATCACTGTCATTGAGTGATTGAGTTAGTGAGGCACTATAGCTATTAGGTCCAGTGCTTCAGGGTGCTCAGGTGGTCGGATGACTCGGTCCCGCCCTGCCAAAGTCCTCTAATCCTGCGCATAGTTCTGTGTGTGGACAGAATCCCTGCAACAATCCTCAAAGTTTGGAAGACAACAGCATAGCACACAGACACCGCCATAGTCGCTCATTGTTAACTTACACTCAACAGAAGTAGTTGGCGATGAGATGTTGACGCATGTCAAGGCCTTCGTCCTCACCACTGTCATCGTCACTGGGCATGTGTGGGTTTGGAGCAGGGGGCTGCTGCTGCTCATCATCGTCCAGAATCAGGGGGGTCTTCTTGCGCAAGGCCAGGTTGTGTAGCATGCAGCAGGCGACTACAATCTGGCACACCTTCTGTGGGGAGTAGAGTAGTGCACCACCACTCTTGTCTAGACACCTAAATCTAGACTTGAGCAGTCCAAAAGTGCGCTCCACCACACAACGTGTCCTCCCCTGGGCATCATTGTAGTGGACTTCCCTGGGCGTTGTTGGATTCCTCAGTGGGGTCATCAACCACGGACGATTGGAATACCCTGAGTCACCTAGTTGTGAGGAACACAGACAAACATTGCAATCAGAATATGTGAGGTGAGCAGCATGTCACACATACATCACAGTCATTGACACAGCACATTCACCAACAAGCCAGCCCCGCTCGGGGTGCAGATTAGCCATCAATTGTGGTATGCCGCTGTTCCGCAAGATGTAGGAGTCATGTGTAGAACCAGGAAACTTTGCACAGACGTGTGAGATTATCTGATCCGCCTGGCATACCACTTCCACATTAATGGAGTGGTGGTGTTTTCAGTTGTGATAAATGTGTTCACGTGCCTGTGGTGGAACGAGGCCAATGTGGGTTCCGTCAATAGCTCCCACCACATTTGGGATGCCTCCCAGATCAATGAAATACCCCTTCACAGCTGGCAATTCATCCCACTTCGGAAAGTGTACATAGATGTCCTTGTACAGCATCAATGCTGACAGGACGTCACCAACACCATGCTGAACATGGGTTGCGACATCCCACCAGCACTGGACACAGTGTACTGGAAAGACCCAGTGGCGAAGAAATGCAGTGCAGCCATCACTTTCACTGTAGCAGACAATGCAGCAGGATATGTTCGCTTTGGCTTCAAATGGGGCTCCAAATGAGCACATAGCTCTCACAGTGTGAGGCGATCCAAACAAAATTTCCTGATGATGTCGATGTCCTCCATCGTCGCCAGGTGTGGGACAGGTCGAAAGATAGGTGGTCTCCTCCTACGTATCCTGTCAGGGTACAAATGCATGAGATGAGTCAAAGATGAGATATGTGGTACACAGCTTCAGCGAAGACTCACACAAGCACAACATTGCCATGAATCTTGGACATGTGACATGCACAAGTGACACGCATACAGACGTTACTTTTTTTCACTCACTCGACATACTCACTACTTCAACATCCATAGTAGCTCAATGTGTATGGCATGTAGTATACTGCTACATCAAGGTTGGTCTGCCCTGTGGTTGATGCCACAGCACTTCTGTTTCGCAGCATCTATGCAGATTTGCATGTGGCTGCTGTCACTGCACGGCCTCAGACTTCAGTCCCACAATACACGACGACATTATGGAATGAGGGCAGTGAGTGTCAGCTGGACAATGATACATGTATATTCAGCATGGTGGGCAGACAAATGTGAACATTATGGGGTCAGTACATCGTGACTGTGTGGTGATTTTGCGTGACAGACATTGCCATGTTCACCTTCATGAGGTACATAAACACATGAATTGTGTATACATGCACACATGGCTGTGAATGACAGATGATGTCATCCAGGCGATGATTTTTTGCTACACATGTGCACTCCTATGACGTGTGTGAGACATTTATAGGCAATGGCAGCTAGGCACACTGCATGCCACACCAGTACGTGTGTTGTAAGTACTAGGGATTACCAGTGTGTCTGAGTTGCAGAAAATGGACACCTCGATTTGTCAGCCTACATCACTGGCCCTTCAGAAGACGGCCCATGGCCAAGGATTCGCTAAGCACATAGCAAGAGATATACAGGCAGTGTTAACAGGTCGTTAGTTTCATGGCACTACATTGGTGCAGTGCGAGAGCCCTTTGGTCTTTTGGACTCCTTGACTCATTTAGGGCCATGCTGGCCATGAGGCATGACAAAGAATGTAATTTCACTCTCCTTTTCTTGGACAAGCCATGTGTGAGCAGACTTGGATCAAAGGTCACACTCTATGATGCCTTCACTGGGTGCACACATCACTTTCGGCTGATGTTTTGGGGTGTGTGATGCAATTCGCATGGCGACAATGCAAATGCATGATGTGTTTACAGGCGCGGTAGCTGGCGTCCACAGCGTAATCATGCATTGGCCCCAATTGAGTGATGCAGGATTGCGGACGGCGCTTCCTGGCCGACACGGTGTGGCACCGCCTATGCAAATGCGCCATCTGCCAAAGGGAGCTGCCAGCGGATTACATTTTTTAATGTCGCGGGGTGCGCGCTCTGCATCGGCGGGGCACGGCATTGGCCCCACTTGCCTTCAGGGGCCCTGAGGGTGTCACTCATGTGAATTGGGTGGGCCTCGCACATTGCAGTTGGCAGGTTGCCACATACATCGTGGGGCTGGCCCGGCCTGCACGCTTGCTGGGAGTTGTAGTTGTACAGGGGTTGCATGCGTGGAGGTGTTTTGGACGTACCTCTGCTGTAGGGCGCGGCGGTGTCTTATCTGCCGGAGGTGCACCAGGTAGAGCAGCGGAAAGGCCTCTAGCGCTGGATCCATGGCGGCTCAGCTGGTCTGGATGTGTTCTGGGTCGACTTTTCCTTTCCGTAGTTGTGCTTCCACCATCCGCGATGTGGTGGTTTTTGCGCCGCGGTGGGAAGGGCTGTTTGCTGCATCGTAATCTGGTTGGTGGACGGAACGTGATTCCGCACGCCGGTCTTGCTCTATAGGCTCCGTCCGCCACCCTTGTGTACTGAGAAAACGTGCAGAGCTGGTAAAACCGCGTCGGACGGAGAATGGCCTCTGTAGGCCCATTGTAATATGGTGGTCCCAATATACACATCAGGGGCGGGAAAAAAGACGTTTTCCGCCACCGCCAACACTACGGATGGGCTTCCGTCCGGCATCGTAATGAGCCCCTTAGTCTTTGGTATAGACTTAGGAAGACCCTGGGTGTCAAATACTATTCAGGCTTCTTGCCTATCTGGGACTCCACTCGCACTCTGGAGTGTCTGTTAGATAATCTGAGTTACCTTTGAGGGATGCCGGTATAACAACCTGGGGGCAACTACTAACAGTCCAGGGCCTACTACCCTGTTAGTTACTTAAGGTTAAGAATAACGGTCGATTATCTAGATTTAAATATGTGCATTCGGTCTCCTGGTATGCGAATGGAAAACAGGAAATTGGTAAAGTCAAGACTGAGGACATGCAACCTATAAAAAACAATAGGTCTCCACATGGTAATGGAAAATATTGGACGATGAGGAGGAAAATTTGAACTCCCCGTATTCGATCTGGAAAGGGATGGTGCCAGGGTCAGAGTTACAACATTTATGGCAAGTATCCCTAAAATTACTATATGATACAATCAAACCCACCAAACTAAAATGGAATCATTGTTTCACTCTCAATATAATAATGTGCACTCCCAAAAAGATTGCAAGGTTAGCAAAAAATAGGTTCCTGGATGGAGATCATGTGGATCCCCAAAGCCAATGATGAGCATATGTTTTTTTTACTTGTTTCTAGCTATCCAGCTTCTGGGGGACTGTGAATAAAATCATGGCTGGAATTCTGAGAGTTACATTTGAGATAAGCCCCATGGTTGTTTTTTTCAGTGCCTACACTACATCATACAGCCTTCTCAGTAGATCTCAGCAGTGTCTGTTAGTCTACCTGCTGCTTCTTGCTGGAAGAAGATCTTCAAAAACTGGCTAAATCCAACACCCCTCTCCCCAGATGCAAGACTGATGCCCATCCATCGGACTTGTATATTAGACCTTGAAGGTGCTCCTGTGGGGCAGACAACATTAGGGCTGTATCTTTTAGATGAAAATGTGTGTTGACTCCGTAAAATTGATCAGTCCTATGATTACACCAACGTGCCAATGTGATCCGGGTGTCATAGCCTGCTTCTTTGGTCATGGTAAATATGCATTAGGCTTGAGCCTGGTCCCAACACTCCTTTACCTAAGATTGCAATCAATTTGGTGACATGAGGGCAAAAAAAATTAGAATATTTAAGTTGGAGCCTGTCACCCTCCCTCCCAAGGTACCACACAATAAATGTGAACTAGTACTTGAACAGCATTTATTCATTTTCAACATACAGCCTGTGCAGTAGTCAGACTGGCAACATGCAAGTTGAAAGTAGGCTTAATCAGCAGTGGTAATGGTGAAAAACACACTATTGATACTATAAAAGGGGCTAGAGAATTAACAAGAAGTGCAGAAGTGCACGGAGGAAGCAAAAGATGATTATAAATTGTAGTTGAAGGGCAGCAGGAGTATAAGGCTGCAACGATGGTGTGGACAACCAAGTCATAGTTGCTACAGGAAGAGATGCAAGTGTTGTAGAGTAAGGTGATGTTAGTGACTCAAGCTGCGAAGCAGACTAAGTTGATGGCACATGAGGCAATTTCAACATGGATCCGTAAGTAGCAAACATGATGATGGGCAGATGAAATGTCCCAGGAAGAGAATAATTACAAGTGAATATTTGGACTTCCCCTGATCCACGGGCAACACAAGTTGATATTCCAGTAGAATAGCACAATTGAGTGAGACCTAGGTCTTGCTGCCGGTGGTAGAATGATAGCATCCGCTGTGATGAGAACAGGTCACAATTCAGTAAACAACGGTGGAAGTCAGTGGGCCCTGAAAAGATGGAAAAGCACAACATACAGACTCATATGCAGTCAAAAACCCCTAGTCTATTTTCTTGAAAGCGTTGGCAACACCTGTCATATTGGAGGTATTGAAAACTGCATCGATTATCAGCAAAATGAGTCTGGTAATGTGCGTTCAGGAGACACTGTTGCCGAAAAATGTGCTTCTCTGGACATCAAAAAATTGAGCTGCCAAAGTTAATGAAAATTAATTTTCGATTAGAATTGAGACTCATTTTTTCTCACTTTATCAAGGTGCAACAGGAGGAGACGGTCCTTTGCCTAGATAACCCCATAACAGGAGGAGAATACAGGGTAACATCACATTTTACAGTCTTTTGAACGCCGTTTAGATAAAAATTAATTTGAAGCAACTCACAGCATGAAGCATTCCTTCTGAAAATATAGCAAATATCATCAAGGAGAGCATGGTTCAAAAGAATGACAGAGGAGGATGCAACTAACAACTGGCTTCAAAAAATCATACAGCCCATATCCCAAAATCGAGTCCCACAATAAAGACTGGCCTAAGGGATTTGTGCATGAAGACTCGTTCTAATGAGGACAAGAGCCTCATTGAATAAATAATGATACTGAAAAGGGAAGAGCTACAATTAAGAATGTAGTCTTGTAGGTTGCAAAAGGAATAGGTTTATTAGCTTTAGATCAGGTTACAGGTAAATCATGTAAACCCCCACCAGGAGCAGCATCCTGCTCCTCAGCCCTTCCAATCTAACTGTCCACTCATACACTCTATCAACAGTCATCATTGGCTGAGCAGCAGGGAACATCAGACTGTGGGGAGAATGCAAAAGATAGCAAGAGGCCACAACACATCTCCCCACTATGAAACAACAGAAAAGTCAGGAGGGCGAAGCATGGCAAAACACCCTCCGAACTATAAATACCACTCCACCGAAACAAACAGAAAATGTCAAACAACACTTTCTGCAATAACTTCAATGTTCTAATGAGATGTAAGATGGTAAAATACACAGGCAATCAATACGTCCCACAAATTCACAATGCAAGAGTGCACAAAAACTGAACACAACTACCCGGTCCCCTCATATCACATACATTCTAACAGCACCAGCCCATTACACTCCATAACACAACACTGAAATGGGATCAGGGCTTCTTCCACACTCTACTGCATTAGGGTGTAACCATGTACCACCATCACCATACACCTAAACAGGACCAAGGTTTCACCTACCCTCTACTGGATAGGGGTGTAACAACATACCCCCTTAACATTGGGCTAAAAACTGTCCCATCATCCTAACCCATAGGAAGGATGCTACCTAACCACCGGGCTTAACACATTGCCCCTACATCCTAAACCCCTTGGGAAGGATGGTCAAAATCACACTTCACAAAAATGTCACTCAGCCCACTCCTCCTTCTGCACAGTAAACAGGACAGAGAAAACGTACACCCGTGCAACCTTGGGCTAAACACATGCCCATACACCCTTAACCCCTTAAGAACAGGTGGTTTCTTGGGCTTACGCACTGCCCCAACACCCTTAACCCCTTAGGAGGAGTGGAACCTTGGGCTTATGCACTGCCCCAACACCCTTAATATATTGTGCTATGCAAGCATGGGTTCGTATCCCATCCTCGTCGCCAGTGTTACAATTAAGGAGGTAGTCTTGTAGGTTACAAAAGGAGTAGGTTCATTAGGTTTAGATCAGGGTACAGGTAAATCATGTAAATCCTCCCTCCCGCCAGGAGCAGCAACCTGCTGCTTAGTGCTTCTCAATCCAACTGTCCACTCATCCAAGCACAAACACTCTCATCATTCCAACCATCCAATGATCTCATTGACTAGCTGAGAGCAGAGAACATCAAGACTGTGCGGAGAATGCATAAGATAACAAGAGGCCACAACACAAAGTTCCATTAGTGTAAAGGATAGGCATCCTGAATAGCCTCATACTATCCCAAAGATGTTTGTCATGGGTGCCTATAAATGTAGTGCCAGGTAGACAAACAATTCCAAGAATGAACATCATCAAACTAAGAACTTCAACAGTTTAGGAAGGTGTTTCTTCTATTTGTTGGGAAGAGAGAAGATTATAGACTGCATCTTTTTTAGATAAGTGTTTCTTTTTTGTTGTGCTATTGTATACAACAAGGAGGTCAACTCCATTGAGAAGAGCCATAATCACTCACTGCAACATGGCGGGGTGAGTAGACGTTTTTGAACTTGTTCATGTAGAAGAGAAAACAAGTTTTCTTTCATTATTTTAAGGGCTGATGAGATGATAAAAGACACTGAATACATTCTGTTAGATAGTGTTTCCACATTGTTTTCTACAAGGGAAAAGGAGTGTAGTAAAGAATCACTGTCAATTGGTGAATGTGTGTATTTGTGTATTTAATATATGTTATTTTATTAGTTGTGGTTTTTAGTATTATTGATATGTTTGTTTTGATATTTTTATGGAGTTTTTAATTTTTAATGAGTAATGCTTTTAAATGTAATTAGTAATGTTATAATTTAGTAACAGGTTGTTGGGATTGTTAGGAAATAGGGTGGGAAGTTAATCAAATTACAAAATATTGTGTTTTATTTTCAATAAATTTGTCACATTAATTAAATATTCAATTGGTGATTAAGTATGTAAATTATTTATTTGATTAACAGTTATTTTAATTATTTAAGTGTTTTTTCTGTATACATTATTTTGGTATAGTTTAATAGCTGATTTATATTTTAGTTCTGGGTTTTCAGGTTTGTAGGGAAAAAGGGCGAGAATCTTTTCAAATTCATTTTTATGTTAAGTACATTTTTAATAGGTAATTCATTATATAACCTTTAAAATTGTTTATTTGCTATATAAATTATTTATATACATTTTTATGAATTTTTGTATTCAATGTTAATTTTTTGATAGGTCTATTTCATAATAAACATTGCACAGTATATTTTATAACTCTTATTGGTTTTAGTTTTATTTATTTTATTTAAGTAATATTTTGTGTTACTATCGCTTTATAATATTTATTTAATTTTGGATTTCTTTGGGTACTATGGAGGAAAGTGTATTTATTTTAAATGCATTCGTTTAGTTTTTAAATTCTTTTGTGTTATTACATTTTTATTTATGAACTACTTGAATGTTTGTTTAATAATCAGTAGGAGATAGAATGGTCTATGCAACTCTTCCTAAGTCCAACGCTTTCCATGTTTTTTTTTACATTGCACTGGGAATAGTAACTTTAAGACCTCCAAAGTCCAACATTTCCCCTACTCTTGCTTAGGTTCGAGCGGGATTAGTAAATGAAACCCCTTCAAAGTTTAACAATTGCTCTGCTTTTGCTTATGTTGGAGTGGACATAGTAAATATAACCTCACCAAAGTCCACAACCTTCCTTTTATGAGTGAGAATAATAAATCTAACCCTTCCAAAGTCCAATACTTTCCTGCTTTTGCCTATTTTGGAGTGGGTCACAGTAAACCTCACCCCTTCAAAGTCGAACAAACACTTTTGCAAATTTTGCGTCAATTGGAGTAAGATTAGTTAATCTGCCTCGTTTGAAGTACAACACTTTTGCCAGTGTGGTTTATTTTTTTAATTTTCCAATATTTTTTTTAAAAAATTAAATGTTTCATTTTTCTTTAAAAATGTAATATTTTATTTAAACTTTACGTATTTTATTATTTGGTTAATTAACTGATCTATTCATTATTGTCAATGTATGTTTGTTAATTTTAATTTTTAAGTTATTGTTAATATTATTAATGTATTTTTTTAAATCGATTAGCTATTTTGAATAAATATATATCTATAAATAAATAAATATAATCTCTCTCTCTTTGATTGGGTTTCTTTAATGTTCTTAGGTACCTCAATTGATAACACACTCTGGACTTTACAAGTGAGGCAATCCAATCTAGATTTTCTGTTTGCACTTTTGCCTTTTCATATTGGGAGCTTTATTTCTTGGGGTTTACTCTGCCTTAACCTTAGGCTTGATTTTCAGTTTAGGTAGGTGAGTACTGAAGTTGGTCGAGAGAGGTATATGTTTCTAAAATCACTGAAAGGTGTGCTTCCTTTAACTGGACAGCATGGTGATGAGATGCTGAATATTACTTAGAAAGAATCAAAATTCACTATCAGTGTCACACCAAAATCAACAGCCAGAGCAAATACATTGCATGATTTTACATCAGCAGTGCCTGAACAGATCCCCACTATTTTTTTACTGATGCAGTAATACCTCATGGATGTATGTATGCCCTCACACAAAGAAAAAACACTGAACATAAAAAATATATTGAAGAAAACCTAGATAAAGGCTCTATGTGACACTTGCTCTCTTTAGCTTGTGGTGCTCTGTTCTTTCTTTCGGAACATAACGTTTTTCCCTTGGTCAACATTAACATACTTTCTAGGGTACGTCGCATGGGTGATGAAAGAGCCCTGCTGTCAATGATGAAATTGGATTGTTGCAGTCTTGTCCTGAAAAGACCACTCAGTGACAAAGACATTACCTGTAACAGACCAACAGTCATATATCAGGTGTCTAAATATATTGCTGCAGAACATCTACCTCATTCACAGTGAGGTAGATATGTCTCCAGAGCTTTATAAACTGGAAGACAGTGGCAGCAGAAGAAGGAGCACAGCAATAGGTTGAGAGCTTAAATTCAGTTATTTCTCACTGGCTGGAGATAAAACCACAGCTACCTCAAAATTGACTTAAGAGTGGACGCCAGATTTAGGAGCCTGATTACAAGTTTGGCAGTCCCACCTCCGCTGTCATGTTGGCTTCAGATTCACCTCCACCAACTAGGTGGTCCGTCCGCTGTATTACGATGTTGGCGAATTGCTGTATGAAAGACCGCCGGAGCACCGCAGACACCGAAAGCCTAGCCGTCCGTCCAAATTAGGGTTGGCTTTCCGACAAGCCGACCGTGGCGGTGGGACCGCCTACTTGAGTCAACGGAATCTAAGTATTTGGGTTGCAGTGGTCTTCTTGGGACCGTCGCCACTGCAGTACGGTGGTAAGACCACTGAACTCGTAATCAGGTCCTTAGAAGGATTGGAAGAAAGCTCACATGCCCAGTAAACGTGCATCCTCCAAGCCTCCTGCCAGCATCTACCTTTCTCGGGTCTGTAATACCTTCAAGGGACATCTTTCTTGTCTACCCCGTGGTCCAACCTGTCCCCCTCTAACCAGTGAGCAAGTCAAACCATTTCATTAGTCTCACGATGTTATATCTGCTTGTACCTTTAAACATACGTACACGTCTCTTGACAGTGTTTCTCACACTACCATTTGTATTTTCTCAAATACATTAATTATTCTTATAGTTACCAATATTGATGGTTATTTATTTATCCCCACAAGGCCACAATGCCGTCATGCGATTCGCTATCTTTGTTATCAGCCTAGTCTTTATACAGATTAATTAAGTTTCAATTTTTCACATTAATTTGAACTGTTTGGAACATATTTATACAGTAGCTGAAACAAAACGAGCAAGGCATGAAAACTATTTTGCAATCATTTTTTTGCTTATTTTTGCTCTTTCTTGTATTTCTGTTCCTAATATCATTAGTACTTCTTATGAGGGGGATCTGCATGCTAATTGTCCTTTGCCTAGGGCTAAAACGTCTGGTTAGTCCCCAAAAACGAATTAATGCTTAATTAGCTTATCCTCTAACTGTAATTTTCTCTCCTAATTATTGTTTCGAATTGTTCTGAATTCTTCTTTTCTAGTTCCACCAATTCCTCCTACCCCTTATTCATGTGATTTTCTTATATAACAGAATTGACTGGTATGCACCAAGGGTTTACAGTTATTTTTTTCAAATTGCGTTTTTCTTGATATAAGGTAACAAAAATGCCATAGGAGCATTGATATATAGCACTTAAGGACTAGGGCACCTCCTCTTTTTTTTTATTGATGAACGATGTTATAAAACAAGTCCATTTTAGATCTGACAGATTTGCACATGACACACAGAGATATCAATACTCCTTTTCATGCAGCCAAACTTCATGAATACTGAGGCTTTGCCTCCTTTAACTCATTTAGCCATATAAATCCTTAAATGTTCGCCATGGCTGTTCGTTTGTATGAGCGTGATCTTTCTTTAGTGAGCAGCGAGTCCAGTTAATTTACTCACTACTAGAGGGAAAGCGCTGCCCTTGGCTTTTCCACCCAAAGTATTAGGGGCCCAATGCACAAAGGTATTTTGTGGTTGAAAAGCGTGCAAATTGCAAAATCACATGGTTAGTGAATGCAAAATCTGAATTTAAAATGTACAAATTCCCTTTTGCATGCCGTGAAAGCCATCCCGACCGCTCAAATAAGAGGGAGCTTGAAAGTGGCATCACCCCTCCTTTACTGAGTCTCAGTGAGATGTATCAGTGGCTGGTGTCTGCAATTGCTGTTGCAAACCATTAATGACTTACTGACCCCCCGGTTGGAATGGTAACTGCAAACGGGAAGCTGTCTCTTTGGAAAGCCTCCTTTTTGAGAACCTGGTCAGGTGGCCTCTGGGAGGGCCTGGCATAGGCCCATGGAAGCTCCTACTGAGTTCGTCCCAGCAGAACTATATACATGAATACTTTTTAAAAAGTAGAACTTCTCCCTTCAATGGACATGGGCAACTTTAAAATGTATTTACATTTTGGGAATGCAATCGCAATGATGGAGAAATACTGTCCTTTGCAAGTCTCCATCCAGAGATTAGCAGTCATTCGCAGAGGGTTGTTAAATGCAACCTACCTCATTAATATTCATGACGCTGGATGTTTTGTGACTATCTTCAACTATATAATTTTAATCAGTGGCGGCTGGCAGGGAACGGGGTGGCGGGGTGAGGGGACAGGCGGACAATTATTTTTTTTAAAACACTTACCTTTTGCCGGCTGCCGCCTCTCCTCCGCTTCGGTACCTTCCCACACCGCCTTCTCCTCAGCTTCGGCGGAAGCAGGAAGCACACAGGCTCCCTCCCTTAAGCCAATCACAACGTGCAGCATTATGATTGGTCTGAGCACCGTGGTTCGGCACTTAGACGGGTAATGGAAGCCTTCGCATGTTCCTCACCAGGCTGTGTAATGCAGCCTGGTGGGGAACATGCAAATTGCGCATGACTGTTTGGCTGGCCCAAGAGGGCCGGCCAAACAGTCATGCACACTTAAGGAGTGCAAACCGCTCTTCCCCCTATGACCCCAGCCCCGCCCTAACTTAGCCCGTAGTGAAAAGTAAAATTATAATTTACTGGGTTATTATCATTTTATTTTTCCTTTCTCTTGCTCTCAGAGCAGTGGGGCGACACTCCTCTGCCTTAGCAGAGGAGCCGCTCCTGTTTTTGATGCACCTGATTACAGTAGTGGCTGCTATAATTGCTTAGTGGTGGGGCGGGGTGAATTCACAACCAAAACTAAACACACAACTAAAAATAATTACATTTCACTTACCTGCCGCTCTGACGGCAGCCACCTTGCTTCTCTCCTCCGATCCTGGACTCCAACTGCGCAGACTCCTAGATGCAAAATCCCAGCCTTTCTCTCATGCTGAGAATACTATTCCAGCACTGGGACTGGTCTGAGCGGCTTCCTTTGCCGCTCAGACAGGGCATTGGAGCCTGGGGTATTTTTCCAACCCAGCTGTGCAACACAGCTGGGTTGGAGAAGCTTAAGTGAGCATGTCTGTTTGGCTGGCCTAGGACAGCCAACCAAACACACATATGCACTTAAAAGAGCCCACCACTCCTCCCCCTGCCATGTCTGTCCCCGCCCCGCTGAGACTCGCGCCGTCAGCTGTTAGGCAAAAATCGAATGCTAATAAAATGTTTTTGTTATCATTTTATTTTTCCTCTTTTAGCAGGGGGGGCAGTGCTCCTCCGCCATTACGGAGGAGCCGCCCCTGCCTGATTAGAACGTCATTTGTCAGGCTAAATGATGGGCATTTCGCAAATCAATTTCTGTGCCATATGCAAATCCTTCCTATAAAATATTTCGTAGTACAAAGGGCCCTAGATTCTTTGCACTTATAAGAGCTTGGTGGCATCAGTGCAACAGCCTCGAGTGTAAACTCTTTTAAATATAAATACATAGCATGCCAAACATGTTGACTTTACTATTGTAATATTGAACATTACAATTTACGTTACAAAACATTCTATGCCCCAAATTGGCAGTGCTGTTCCAGATTTTCCAAAGAGGTCCATAATGTGTTGCTATTTTTCCCACATACTAATACACGCAGAAAATAAATGTAAGAAAAGGTTATCTATTGGAATATATCGTGCGGCATTTATGGCAGGTGCCTGAAAGGCAAAAGAAGCTTACCTCCACAATGTAGACAAAACCAACTATGCCTTAGAACTGAGGCTTCCAGGTGTTCTACAAGCCAATGACACCTTCTGTCTCGAAACAGAAAAATATACCACGATCCTCAAATAATGGAGATGCCCAAGCTGTTTTAAATATTTGGCCAGGATACTTATAGACGGGGGTAAGGCTGGACGTCTACGGATATAGATGATTAAACCTGAACAAAGGCGGGCCCCGATAGCACAAATAAATGATGGACAAGTGCACCACACCAGACTCTACAGCCAAAATGACTCCATGACTCGAATGGATATAGATGTGCACCTGAGTACCATAGTTTTAATAAGGGTGCCATCCAAAGGCGTGAAGCAATGAACCAGCTAGTTTCTGAAATTGAAGTGATGGAGGCCATCAGGGAATTGGCTATAAGTGAGCCTCCAGGATTTGAGGGTCTGCCACTGGATTTTGATTTGACTTACTCTGACCTCCTGGCTCCTCGTTTGGCATGCTTATACACTACACTTCTGGATAAAGGGTCATCACCCAGGAAAAGTGAGGATAGCTCTACTTGATTCCCTCCTGAAATCTGGATGCTCACCCATGTACAGGAGCTTCTTGTAGGCCCCTATCCATACGCAACTCGGATTATAAAATTTTCAGGAAACTCCTTGATATGTGACTATACCTCTGACTCACAAAAGGTGATGGGCAGAGTGCGTGCAAATAGCCGAACCACTGGCAATCTCTCTGGCTAGCATTCCAGACCATCTTTTTTTACCCATGTGCCACTCCAGACAGAGGCCCGCCTTGTGCGAATTAGTACTGACCCTGCTCCTCATGGGAACAGTCCTCCTGAACTGCCAGGCCACACCTCCCCCCCATCCAAGCACCCACACCAGACACTGCATGATGAATATTTCAAGTATATTTTATTCGCAGTCTTTCACTATTACGTCTCAACTCATATTATTAGTTGTTCATAATGTAATGTTTTTGTTTCTTATTTTGTTACTTGCTAAACTATGCAACTCTCCCGCTCTTATCAATAAATAACTGAATACATCTGGACATTGTTGAAATGCTCTGGTAAAATTCTGTGTAGAATGCAACAGTTGTATCAATCAAATGCGCCAGATGTGAAATAGACCATTTGGTCAATCAATACTGCATGATAACTCGTGCATGAGAAATTCATTAAGGTATCATTGCGAATCACAGACATTCATCAATTTCCTCTAAGTACGGTTGTAGGAGATGCCCAGCGCCTTCAGACCCCTAAGGGTGAGTAGCTGCGCTATATAAAAAAAAAAAAACGGACTTACAGTAGGCATATTAAAATGACAAAAATATGATAAAAAAACCAAAGTAAATACCCTTATTCTGTTTCTTAGTGTACACTGTTCATAAAGCTTTGCGGTTTTATGATGGCATCTGGTAAACCTTCACTCTCCCTAGGGCAGTTCTGAGAAAGTGAGACTACTGTACAGGAAGTGGAAATGTGGGTATCAGACCCAAGTCTGTCTGGTTTGTAGCGCAACCACCACATTTTACCACTTATGAAGGGGCTGATTGCTGGCATTAATTATTGAATTCCAGAATCTGTCATGCCGTGTAAGATGTTCATGCCTTTGTGCTCGCATGGATGATATTAATATTGGAGGAATGAGTGGCATTAATTACATCAACGGATCTTGGGTCACATGCATCAAGGTAGGCTTTTGCGATTCCTTAATTGCGATTATTAAGGATTCGCAATTATGGAATCGCAAAAGCCTATGCATGTAGGAATCGCTAAAAAAATAGCGGTTCCTAAACATTCCTTAATTGCGACTCGCAAATTGCGACTCGCAATTAAGGAATTGATTCCCATTCATTCCATTGGGAATTGCATGCGCAATTTGCGAGTACCCAATAGGTACTCGCAAATTGCGCATGCAATTTCAAGGGTGCAAGGGTTCCAAAAGGATACCCTGTTGCACCCTTGAAATTACAATTTAACCACATGTTGCGCACACACATGCCCCAAGGGCATGTGTGTGTGTAACATGCGACTTTGAAAAATGCACTTTAGTGCATTTTTCAAAGAAATCAAAAATTACCATCAACTTTAGATTGATGGTAATTTGCGATTCTTATTAGCGAAATCGCTAAATTATTTTGTTCAATGCATTGCATTTACGGAATCGCAATTTGCGATTCCTTAAATGCAATCGCAATTTAAGTAATCGCAAATTTTGCGATGATGCATCCCAAATGCAAAAATACCGGTCGCAAAGGGGCAGATTCTGAGAATCTGCCCGTTTGCGACCGTTTTTTTCTTTGATGCATGTGGCCCCTTGTCACCTTAACCATCTGGTCATTTGGGAGCATATGCATAACAGAGCAATAGGAATCTGGTTACTGCTTAATATGCCCGGAGAGCCATGTCAGTGCAGAACCTCAGCTTTGTCCCTGTTCTTGCCCTTTCCTGCTCGTGAATCCCGAACCGTTGGCACAAAAACCGCTAGTGAGCAATTGAGAGGGACATTTTTTTTTCTCATGCAAATCCTTGTCTCTGCTTTACTAATTTTGTCCTCTGTATGCAATTTATTCAGTGCTTTCTTGTCATTTCACTAGAAACCACAGCCAGTAACGTGACACTGAACCAATACATTGTTTTTAAATTTAGAAGTTTATATAAATAAATAGTTTATGCTCCAGCTTCTTTAATATCCAAATATAAATCACAAGGCATTACATTTCGTCTTTTATTTGGCCATTATTAAGAGCTTATTCCACAAATATGTAAGTATAGTGGCAATCTTGATTTTAATAACAGTTCACGTATATAATTTTTAATGAATGGACTGTGGGATATAAAATCTTATCACAAATAAACAAACTTGAAATGATAACTGTGTATGATTGTGTACAATAAAGGATCCTGTTCAGTAAGTGAATACTCTCAGATAACATTCTATTTCATTGCCTTATCTTTTCCTCGTTTTATTTGTTATTATTTTTCTGTTACCCAATACGTTCTCCCATTTTAAAGCATTCATACGTTTAATTTGTAATCCAGCATTTCCTGTTTTTTTCTACCTTCTTCATTCCCTTTTATTTCTGTTTTTGCTCCCTTCTGATGCCATTCAGACAATGTCTTTATCTCCAGTTATGATCCAGGGATACAAGTAAAGTTTCACATTGATAAGCTTCCGCTAATTAATTGATTTTAGTTCCAGATGCGGCTCTTGCTCTAACTTTGCACTGGCTGTTTTGTTTTTTAATCCCTTATTCATAGAGCTATCACGAAAGTTGAGGTTGAAAAAGCTGTCTTGCACTTTTCAATATGTATTCATTTGCTCCAGCTCACTGTATGACACATGTAACACAATATTAGCATTACCAATACTGCCCTAAGTGTTTTATGTGACCTCATGCCGTAACATTTTAAACAAAGGCTGGTCTTTCACTGAGAAAACTGAAGGAAGTGCCCAAACATGACTACTTTTTCTGGAAACAGTTCAATGTAACAAGTTTCTTGCATCAGAAAAATGCCAAAATGAGACGAGGCACCAAACTGACAATCTATTCTGAGTACATTCGTTTTTGAAAAATCCCCATTTACCTCATGTTTTGCTTATTTGATAATATGCAATATTCTCATAAATGTTTATGGTCAGCAGGGAGCATTAAAACAAATGAAGAGGGCCACGTCTTTCTTATAAGCTGCTACTCCAGTCAAAGTGCGGTGCAAATCAGAACACTTGCTCCTGCTTCTGTTGCCTACTTGAATAAAGGAAGAAGGTTTGTGCTCTGCACAGGAGCACATATGTCATGTCGGATGCCATGATGCACAATACGAAAGACTGTTAGACCTGCAATTCTTGGCGTGGTCTTTACCCAAATCTTTTTGCCTTCACCCGTCCTGTTTGCTGAAATCATTTTTGTTGGCTTTAGAACTCTGTGCTGTTTTCTACTTCTAACAAATGCAAAAGCACTTGTGGTCTCTCCTTCCTTCATACATGATAAAATTGAACTACACCTAAAGTGCACATTTAATTTACTAGTAAGTCCCCAGTAAATGGTACTACCAGTACTCATGGCCTGTAAATTAAATGCTACCAGCAGGCAGCAACACCTTTTGTGCCACCTGCTAAAGTAGCATTGTGAAACAGGTCTCAGGCCTGACACTTCAGCCTGTAGTCCAGTGCCTGGCCATTTAGACCTGGCCCTAAACCCTCCTTTTTAATACTTATTAGTCACGCCTAAGGTAGGCCTTAAAGACTCATAGGGCAGGGTACATGACATTTAAAATGTAGGACATGTGAGTGTGAGTGTGTAAGTGTTACATGTCCTAGCCGTGAAAAACTCCTACAGTAATTTTTAACTGTTGTAGGGCCGATCTCTCCCATTGACTAACACTGAGTTACCTTACTATATTTATTAAGTGCTAACTCCAGATTGGGAACACATAGAGATATACTGTTTGCACTCAAACAGACTGTAATATAATATCTTCAATGGTGAAGTCGGATTTTAAGTTACAATTCTGATAATGCTACTTTTGGAAAGTTGGTATTTTCTGGTCCCAACCATGCCTTTCTTCCAGTGTCCTGGGTCACATGACTATGAATAGCTCTGCTGTTGGGGTTTGTGTATTGCTGTCAGCCAGTGAGGAAAAGGGAGCTATAGTGTCAAAAGCATGGCCATCTTGACAGGATGGCTGTGGAGTGGCTGTATCCAGCCACACTTACATTTCAAAGGCCTTTGCCTACAGCACACACAAAGGAACCTGACACCAGGCCAGCTCTGTCTGGTGTCACTCCAGACAATTTGAAGCCTTGACCAGGGGAAGGGAAGGACCTTTCTAGAACCAGTTTTGGGGGTAGGACATGGAATGCCCACATACAAAGACTGGCACCAGGTATAAATATTGGACCCCTAGAGCCACATATCAAAACACTCCTGAACCTGTGGAATATTCAATAGAAGGACTGACCTGTTACCAGAGGATTGCCCTGCTGCTTGACGGACTGTCTTGCTGTCTGAAGAAGGAAGACCACCTGCCTTGCTCCCATGCTACCCAGAGTGATTCCAAGGGTCAGTTGTCTGACCTCTTGTGTGAGCTACAGGGAAACAGCAAACTTCAGAAGCCTCCATGCAAGTGCCAAACTGACCAGCTTCAACTGGGCCAGCCTGGAGCAGTCTGAGCTCTGCTGCTGGCCTCTTCTGTATTGAGTCTTGATCCCCAGGAGGTGTGTCCCAGGGCCTGGACTCTTGGAGGGCATCCATGGAAACTTCTCCAAGGAGAAAAAGTGAAAATCCTGAAGTTTGGGCTCCTCACAACTATGAACGGACCTGTTTGTACTGAAAGTCTGTGGCCCTTGATGACTGCCAATGTAAAGCTCTGGTGAGACCTGCTCTTTCTGCCTACAGCGTCCAACCGCAACCCTCAATGCGAGACCTGCACATTGCGCTACAACAACAACAGTCTGCAATGACTGTCAATGCGAAGCTCCAGCGATGACTGGAGAATATGAGTCGTTACAACGTGTACAAATACAACGCGTACCATTACAACGCGTGTATTAGTACGCGTTGTCAATTACAACGAGATACCATTACTACGCAAAACTTTTATCACGACAATGCCTTTACCACGCATGCAATTACAACGCAAAGGCATGCGTGGTAAAGGTATAGTCGTGGTAAAAGTTTGTAAGGTAAGTGACAGTAGCCTTCCCTACCCTAAACCCTAATGTTTTACCCCTGCACGACCCTACCCCGACACCCAGTCCACTCCCTACATTTATACTACTCAGCACAACCCCCCAACACTACCCTAAACCCTAAAACACTACCCTACACTACACATACACCACTACTCTACCCTAAGCCCTAAAACACTACCCCTAGCACGACCCCGACCTCCAGTGTGCTCCCTAAACTCAAACACTAACCTGCACGACCCCCAACACTACCCTAAACCCTAATACACTACCCTACACTACACAAACACCACAACACTACCCTAAACCCTAAAACACTAGCCCAGCAGGTCCCCCCCGACCCCTAGTCCGGTCCCTACACTGAAACACTACCCTGCACAACCCCCGACACTACCCTAAGCCCTAAAACACTACCCTACACAAACACTACAACACTACCCTAAACCCTAAAACACTACGCAGCACGTCCCCCCCGACCCCCAGTCCGGTCCCTACACTGAAACACTACCCTGCACGACCCCCCGACACTACCCTAAACCCTTAAAAAATAAACCCCCACCCCACGCCCAATCCCCCTTACCTCTCTCTCCTCGTGGTTCCTCTCTCCTCCTGGGACCTTCTTCACGTCGTCTCCGAGGGGCGGTGCATGTCGTTGTGAGGAAACAGCCTCTGTTGCCTCACAATAACATGGATAGTTTTTTTTGTTTTTAGTTCACATGTGAATACCTTTACAACGAAACTCGTTGTAAAAGCATACCATACATGCCTTTACAACGAATTTCTTTGTAAAGACATGCGTGGTAATTGCACATGCGAAGTAAAAAAAAAGCGTAGTAATTACTTTGCGTTGTACAACGCATGTGTGGTAATGCATGTGTTGCAATGGTATGCGAAGTAATGACTACGAACTAATGGCTGTTTACCATGACTGGATCTTCGCACAACAGCAATGACCATCCACGGCGCTAGACCTGATCTTTGCATTGAAAGCCTCTTCCTCGCGGCCTCCTTCAACATAAATGGAACTCTTCATGCCAGACTTCAGAAGGTAATTTGTTAGCGGGACTAACCTGGTCCTTTTATACAGCCTGTGCTCCATCATGATATGCTTGAACTTGTGACTTTCGTCCGGTCTAGCGCAATCAGATGACTGTGAATGGGGCTTTGTGCTTTTAAGCACTATTTTCCCTAAAAGCTTTAAAACTATATATCTCCAGTTCTACTTATTGGATTTTTGCTGTTCTGGTATAGTTTTATAAATTAGAATTCACCTTATTTTCCTAAATTGGTTTGGGTTTTTTGTGTGTTGTTTTTACAGTTTATTAGTGTTTGTATGCTGCATAAATACTTTACACTTTGCCTCTAAATTAAACCTGTCTGCTTTTGCATCAAAGATAGCAGAGGGTTAAGCACAAATTAATTTAGTGACTTTTTGGTTCACCCCGACAGGGGTTGTAGTTGTTGCCTCCACCCCCTCAACCAATAACTGGATTTCGTACAAAGAACATCTCATACATTCCTGTTTCACCACCATTTAGGTTTTTCACAAAAATTTCTACACAACCTACATTTCCTTGGCTTGCTCCATGGCATGTTCACCCTAATGCATTGTGAACCTAGTTTTATGTTGTAATAGCGAATCTCCAAGTAGGCAATGGCTTTCTTGATTTTTTGTCTGTAACCAGTTAATCTTCGATCATTTCTCCTTCCAGCTTGAAGTGTGAAAGTTAAGAAACTGAGGGGCATATTAGCAAGGGCCTTATCGCCGCTTTAGCGGCACCTTTTTGCCGCTAAAGCGGCGATTTTTTTATCGCCCTATCAGCAAGCTGTCGCTAACAGGCGTTAGCGACAGCTTTCTGGCGATAGCGGCCCGTTTTCCCATCGCCTTGCATGCCAGCGATAATTATCGCTAATGACATGCAAGGTAGGCGTTCCCAACTAAAAGCGACTGAAAACAGTCGCTAACACAACTTCTCCCTATTAGCAACGCAGGCGAAGCGATAAAAAATTTGCGCTAAGCGCGAATATCGCTAGAATTTAACACCTGCTAAAAACATGACTTACCTGTTTGTAGAATAGGAGGTGGATTGTCAGCCTAAGTCCACCATGGCGTTAATGCGTGAATATCGCTGGTTTTCCAGCGATATTCACGCATTTCGCCGCTATCGCTGGATATTTTATCGCATTGGAGATAAACCTTGCTAATAGCATGTTATCTCCACGATAATATCCTGCGATAGGCGGCGTTAAGAAAATGCGCGCTAAGCGCGGTTAGCGATAATTTTCGCCTGTTGTTGCTAATATGCCCCTGAATTTTGTTCTTAGCATTTTTAAAAAGCAGGGTTAAAGCTTGCTCAAGAACCCATTCATTTGTATGTCTATGAAGGTTTAAACAACAGCAATTTTAAATGACTTATTAGAATTCCCTTTTCATGTATTACCAAAGCCACCAGCTTCTTATTCCTCTGCTTCATGCTTTAAAAATGTGCAGAACGCTTCTATGCTGTAGTCACAGATTGTGGGACTCCATTATGGAATAATTAAACTAAACTTTAAAATATTTGTACTTTATATATTCGCAAATACCGAGTATTCTATCTCTGAATGTGGCATTAACATTCACTTTCAACTTAAAGCTAGTGCAAGATGTAGCCACAAACTATTAATAAGCATGCAGTTTACAGCACAGCTGTTGACTTAC
Source organism: Calotriton arnoldi (assembly GCA_963921515.1). Taxonomy (NCBI): domain Eukaryota; kingdom Metazoa; phylum Chordata; class Amphibia; order Caudata; family Salamandridae; genus Calotriton; species Calotriton arnoldi. The sequence continues at coordinate 2,774,265 of CAWUFW010000839.1, forward strand.
AATTATGAGAGAATTTCCAAGAGAGGAGCTTTGGCTCTGCCCATATGTTGGGAGCCAGGAGTACATGCTTTGATTGGACAGACTTTGTGTGCTTCTACAAAAAGTGCTTGCCATCAACACAGCTATGATCGTTTTGTTCATTTATTCGGCTGCCTGAGCTTGAATTTTCAGGGGCACACACGACACTGTAATGCTGTTAAAGTGTCTTAGATAACTATATAATTTGTGGTATTTGTCTTTCTCTGACAGCGGCACAGATGGGAGGAGGGTAGCCATGCGGAATGTATTGAAGTCCCAGCAACTCCCCTTTCCATCATTACATTTAGAGTGTTTATTTGTGTTTAAGAGCAGTATGGCATGCTCTTAACGTGGATTTTTCAGAACTGGCTTGACAGTGCAACTGGCACCTGAACTAATATGTTCACCAAAAGAGAATTTTAAGAGTACTACTGAGAGAGGGGCTTAGGCACCAGCCTCATAAGGGTTCTCCTGAGTACAGTATTTAATTGGGCTTAATTTATGTGCTTTCACTAAAAAGACTGATTGTATGGCACTTTCGTGGATTGTGGTAAAGCTTGTACTCGACACAGTAGAACTGAGTTGGTTATGATGACAAGACAAAGATCATGGCTATAGGCCTGATCTGTTTATTATGACATTTTATGATAAAGGCACTAGGCAAGTGTTGATTGTTAATACTCTATATATTGTTACATATAATCTCACAGATTACCACAGTAGGCAAGGGTTTTGGCATTGGCCTCCCACTCACACAAACCCTTGGCGGTTCCACTGTACTGATTTGTTTAGGCCATGTTCAGTGGTGTTGTATATTGTTTTGTAATCTGTATTTTTCCTGCATGTTATAACTGAATGCAAGATGGTTGCCAGTTTACGTGCACTTGAATAGGCAGTGTTGGGTAAGTTGTAAAGCCAAGGGTAAAGCCTTAATTGGTTCACTGGGAAAAGTCATGGCACATTACAGAGGTTTGATCTGTTTATTATGTTACAATAATGCCAGTATGCCTGACCTAATTATTGTGAAACATATGTGCTAAAGACAAGAGGCTTTTAAGGATATATTATTATTACATTTTGCTATAGCCTGTAGACAGGATTTTTGTTACATGGAATTTCACAGATTACTATAGTAGGCAAGGATTTGGTGATTCACCTGAAGAACCTGCAGGGATAGAAGCTATGCACTCCAATAATTCATGTCAGGCTCTCTTTGGAGCAATAGTATTTTGCTTTGGCAACTGTCATTTTGTATACACTTTTGTACGTTTATGACTGTATGCTGGATGGGTGACATGTAGAAAGTTTATGCTCATTAAAGTAGAGTACATCGTTATTGCAAGGACATGCCCACCGTGTTTATGTGGCAGGATGTTTTCATCATAAGCTTTATTTCGACATCCAGTGTCATAAAAGCAGTAAAAAAACATTTTATAAGAGAATTACAAGATAAACTTATCATACAGCAACACGCTAAAAATGATATATACAAGCAGTCTGTACAGGTTTACTGGTGCGCCCTCGATGTAAGATGCAGTTACCGGGATCAGCTGATTAAGAGTTAATACACATCCTATCAGTAAAAACATACAATTAATACAATAAAAATAAGGGGGGGCAATATAACAATTCGTCTTGGATAAGATCAGGTAACAAGTTTCCACCCCCCGCAAATCTACCAATAATAGTGTCCCTACCTTCCTTGCAATGGGAACACATAGGATTAAAAATAGAGGGAAAAAAGTGCATGCGCATAACATATGGTTTTGGAATTAAAAAGATCAGCCAAGGAGCCCTACAGTGATTGAGTGTCAGCGTGTTTCGGCAGCATGCTGTACTATTCCTATCAGGAGTCTCTGTCTGGTGAGCCATGCGTGACTTAGAAACTTTTCCACACAGCACGCAAAAAGCGGCCTGGAATCGGACCTAAGGATGCGCAGGGCAACCCAATAGTCCCGGGTGCCCAGTTGCCAGCACTTGGCCCTCAGGATGTTATAAGCCGTGCAAGCAAACAAAACATGGGCAACACTTTCTAACGGGGCCCTGCAACAGGGGCAGGCCTTTGATGTTTGATTGCGTGAGTGCCATTTCGCTGTGGTCTTACAGACTGGGAGTGTACTGAACCTGAAGTGGATATAAAGCGTCCTGTCCCGTGGGGCCTGAATAATATCTAAGAAGGGCTCTAGGTATCTATTCTGCTAATGGAGATAAAATTCTGCTGTTAATCTACCTAGATTCGGTTTGCAGGTTTCTTGGTGATCCACCCATTCCCAGTAAAGGCGTTTTAACTCTTCTTTCGTGGGTGGTTCCTGCCTATCCCAGTGCGCTTGGAGCCCCAAAACCGACAGCATTTTCATAATATTGGAGATCCAGCCTATTTTACAGCCAGTGTCTATTCGTATCACCTCAGAGAGGGCTTCAGCATAGGGGAGGAACTCTGGGGTTCGCCTGATGCGAGCCCAAAAGAGGAGTGGGCGGATCCTTGCTATGTCGCCAATCGATCGCCTGCCCATGTCAAGCATTAGGGGGGTGAGGGGGACATATTGGGGCAGCGTTACCAGGTCCCTGAGAAACTTGTGCTCAGACCTGCAGAGATCATGAGCCTTGTCAAATCCCCATAACACTGCACCGTACAATGCTGTGCTAACCACTTTGGCATCATAGACCTGGAGGGCTGGGGTACCGGTCTGCTGAGTGAGAGGCGGTGTTCCCTCCCAAGTGCTCCAGCCACTCGTTTGTGCCCCATCAACATCTTCACTAGGTGGGGCTTCCAAGACAGTTTGTCGGAGAGTCGAACACCAAGGTAGTCGAAGGTACCCACCCTTTCCAAAGGTATCCCGCCTAGTGAAGGGTTGCTTCTGTAGGACTTAGGGGGATTGAAGGCCATGAATTTGGTTTTTAAGGTGTTAATAACCAACCTCCGGTTGTCGCAAAAAAGGTGGAACCTGTTGAGTAGACGCTGCAACCCAGCTGGGGTCTTGGAGATCAGCAAGTTGTCGTCGGCGAACAAGAGGGTCGGTACCTTGTCACCCCCCAGGGTTGGTGCGTGTGCTGGATTTTCTTGCAGAAAGCTGACCACCCCATTCATGTAGAGAGAGAATAGGGTGAGAGCCAAGACACAACCCTGTCGCACTCCCCTGTTAACTGGGATGCGCTCTGTCAATTGTCCCTGCGCCCCCCATCTAACCTGGGCATAATTTCCTTCATGTAGCCGGACCAGCAGGTTGAGAATGAATGGGGGGATACCCATATCTTTAAGTGACAGCCACAGTTTGCTCCTGGGGACCAGGTCAAAGGGGGTACTTTAGGTCGATAAATGCCATGTAAAGACTGCCCTTGCCGATCACCACTACTTTCCAGTAGATAAGTAACAAACGAAACACCTGGTCAATTGTTCCTGTCCTTGGCCTAAAGCCAGCCTGATACTGTGAAAGGATACCAGCATCCTCTGCCCATAGCTGCATCCTCTGCAGGAGGACTCTACCAAAGACCTTCTGCAGAGCATCGATCAAGCTAATGGGCCTGTAGTTTGAGGGGTCATCTCTGGCGCCTTTTTTATGAATCAGGACCACCTCTGCGCCCTTCCAGGACCCGGGAACAGGAGCCCCGCTGGCTATGGCATTTGCCAAAAGAAGAATATAATGAGCCCAGTTCAAGGTGTCTGCAAGAAATAAATCGCCTGGCCAGCCGTCTGGTCCTGCTGCTTTGGAAGGCACTACTCTGCCTATAGCGGCCTCTATCTCGGCCAGGTCGAAGAGCTCGTCATAACTATAGGGTCCTGAGGGAGCGTCAAGCTCCTCAGAGGGCATGGCCTCAGGTGTTGAGTAAAGGCTCCGAAAATGATCATACCAATCCTGGCCTGCGATGTAATTGGGGGCGGGCATACACCTGTCTTACTTCCCCAAGTAACTAGAGTCCAGAATGTCTTGCCATCCTTAGACGAGCTTGCTTCCTTGAGTTGCTGCCATCGTAATTCCTCCCAAGCTATCCTTGCCTGATGCAAGGCAGCTCTGTAGGACTTCATGGCAGCTTTAATCAAGGGGCAGTTCTTGTCTTTAATCGCTACGGCTAGGAATAGTCGTTTGCGCCTGCAGTCTTTAGTGTACCACGAGTGGGGCCCATTTGCTGGCATGCTGCGCTTGATGCCCAAGTTAGGAGCCAAGAAGTATGCATTAAGTCTGTCAACGGTGCGAGAGTGAGCCGCGGGTATGTCTGCCATCCCGTTTGGGCTTGAGGCAGCAGCCTGGTGCTCCAGTGTGCCTACAGCCAGGTCGTGTCGTATGCCTGCTATCTTAAATTCTTGGAGGGCTACCTTCCGCCATTTTAAAAATCTTTTACAATTCGAAGGGATAATCTCTCTGGTGCTGGTTGGGGGTGGAGTGCTCACTCAATGGGTGGGGGCTTCCCACAAAGGTTTCATAGTTAGACTGAGGGGATTGTGATCACTTTCTGTGGGGGAGCCCACACTCAAGTCGATCAGGTCGCCCCAGAGCCGCACATCAAGGAGGATATAGTCGATGCAGGATGGGCAGCTAGCTCTATTGTACGTGTTCGCGCTCTGCCTATCCGATGGTGTTCTGACGTTGGCTGCCCTCAAACCAAATTCTACAGTGAGGGCATTAGGTTGGAGCGCTGACTGTGTCCATCTTTTAACTGGTGGAAAGATTAATGGGGGGACAGCCCATTTAGTGTCATCGTCCTCAATTCCTAATAGGTCATCCTTACCCAGCGGCTCAAAAGTACAGTTAAAATCTCCTGCTACCACTACTCTAGCGTGGGACGAGCAGATAGCTAAGCTCTCTTCCAGTGCCGCAATAATGGGTGCAGGTCTACTCCCTTTGGTCCCCCTCGCGTACAGATTAAACAGATTGATCGTGACTCCCCCCCAGGGCCCCCTAATGCTAATCCCCAGAATATCAGGGTTGGAACTAGTGAGACAGGTGGTCCGACAGCCCAGGGCTATGCTCACCCAAACAATCAGTCCTCCTGATGGGCGCCCTCTTCCTATAGTTGTTGCTGGCGAGTGGAAACAGACTAAGCCTGGTTTGCATAGAGGGACCAAGCTGCAGGTCTCATGGAAAATACAAATGTCAAAGCCCTCAATTAGATCATTCCAATGGGGAGGTTGACATTTTGCTGCTTAACCCAGCCACATTCCACGATATTATCCTCAGCTGTTGGTGATTTGCAAGACCGTGTACATCATTACAAGTGGAAATGCGGTGGCTGGGTAGGACGTGTACAGGGGGATGGGGATTTAAACGTACTGAGAGATCTTCTCACACTTCCTTGCAGGTGCTAGTGGAGGGGCGGCTTAATCCTACTTCCCCCCGGGAGCTGTCTTCCTTGGGTTGGGGCGCGGGCTGCAAGGCCAGGGTGCTGGTAGGGCTAGACAGGCTAGTCGTGCAATTGGGGGGGATGATGTGTAAACCAGGATGCCACAGGACTTCGCTCTGAAGTCAATCGTTGGCCTCTAATGAGGAGCCAACCAATGGACGAGTAAGTGAGTGGAGGGCAGGTTGCCTACCTGGGTCACAAATTGGAAAACGCTTAAACTGAATGGAGGAGGCTTCAGGGGGGCTGGTTCGGAACTCTAAGGCAATGAAGTTATCCGCCAGGTCAGCCCTATTAAGGGTGAGCTCGATGCAGTCAAGTGTCTGACCAGGAGAAGTACTTCTCCGGGCCCTAATAATGTTGCCTTGAATTATTGAGTGACAGCCTCTGACGTGGTGGATCCAGTGGATCACTTTATTCGTCAGAGAATCTACACCTTCATAGCCCCCCTCTTTATCAAATTTAGGGACATTAACCATGTAGGTTTTCGGGGCCTTTATTGGGTGTGTGGTGGCTAAATGGATCGGCTGATGTTGGCTGTGGGAGGGCAGTTGTTGGCCCTGGGGAAAAAAGTGGATCTAGCATTGTTATGAAGTTCCTGTGCAGTTGCTCTGTCATAAGGAATATTTTGGAAGTTGTTAGAATTATTGTTTCGGTTGGCAATAGATTTAAGTGGAACATGGTTGAAGGTCAGAGTAGAAGAGGGGGGGCTGAGTGGGGCCATGAGAGATAATGTCCCTGCCATAAGTGGCTGCCTCATGTGATGTGCAATGATTATGAAGGGGCTGAGGGTGAGTTCCTAACGAGTGGATGCCGTCCTACTGGCGGGGTGGGCCGTTCTGCAATAACGATTTGACAAGGTTGGTGAGGCCTTCAATCATAAATCTCAGGGACCCTATTTCTGCTCATAGCATATCTATAAGTTGGTGGGTACCCTGGGGTTCTAGGGCAAACGCTGGTGTAATCACTGTGGGAGGCGCAGGAGGAGACAGGGGTAAGGGTGCCTTAGGATCATCGGACAGGTCCAGTAAGGGTGTGAACCTGTTTGAGCAGGAGATAGTGTCTTCTGGCTGCAAGATGTTACTGCTAGAGGTATTGTGGGGGCTGAGCAAGTTCTCGCAGGAGCTAATGATGCCTCCTGATTTAGTGAGAGGGCCCCTTTGAGGGAAGTTTTCTGGAACATTGCTGGGATGGTAGATGGGCGGCCTGGGCCAGAGATATGGGGAGGGGATGGGTGTGCGGTAGTCGCTGCAACAGGTTCCTCCACGAGGATGCCTTCACACTCACTAATGAGGGTATCAATGCGGTCGAGAACACAGTTGCTACCTGGGTGTTTCGATGTCTTCCTGACCCTTTTCCCCTTCCCGGCTAGACGCCACCACTACCACCACCCTTGCCCTCCATGGATTTCCTCTTCCCCATCTCGCCGGGCCTCAGACAAAACAGAAGTCGGCAAACAACACAGGTATCGAAGGCTCAAGGCAAATTCAATACGGCAACAACCCTAAAGTTACTACAAGTGTCTTAGCAGGCAGGGAGGCAAGGTTAGCTGGGCAGTCTCAAATCACTTGCAGTCATTAAGGTCCAGATCAATTTCTGTGCGGGGCCAACAAGTGGATGTTAAAAAAAAGGGGAGATGAGCACAGTACTTTAAGAACAAGTGTCAGCCTGCAGTGTGGTCTGGGGGTCAGATGAAAAGGGGATGGCCCTGCCCTGCCTCTTCCTGGCGATGACGGGCAAAGACGGGCCCGCCCTTGGCCCGGGCTTTGTCCGTGCACGGCCCACACAGCGGGAAGCCTCAGGGAGCCTTATGTGCCTCTGGGCACGAAGAGGAACGTCAGCTGTGCAGGTGGAGCCTGGGAAGTGAAGTCTCTGCCTCGGCTCTACCCCCGGTGAGCAGCAACGCGTCCCGTGCAGCAAAAGCCTCAGGGAGCCTTATGCGCCTCCGGGCACGAAGAGGAACGTCAGCGGTGCAGGGGGAGCCTGGGAATTGAAGTCCCTGCCTAGGCTCTACCCCCGGTGAGCAGCAGCGCGTCCCCCAGGATGTTTTCATTTTTTCTACTTGTTTTCTTTTAATTTAGAATTCATATGTTGTTTAGTTTGTGTGTGTTTTATTGTGGTACCATCAGTAGGTGAATGCAAGAATGAATCAGTGTATGAATGATGAGGCAATTTAGAATTTTTTTGGTGAGTAGCACGCTAGTCCGGAACCCTAGATTAGTAGTAAGAATGCTAGTTCAAGTTTTTCAATTTATTTGTGCATAAATTGTGCTAAGTTTGTGCTCTTTCATAGAGTTTAGAGTAGGGATAGAATGCTAGGAATAGATTTGAAAAGGGGACGTAATACTTTTTTTGTAAGTAGTGGTTTTGTGTTCTAGTTAGTTAGGTAGCAAAAGAAAGGGTGAAAGTTTGAGAAAGATGTTTGGTAGTTCATAGTAGTCAGAAATTCAATTGTACCACAGTACTCCCCTTCAACCCTATATAGAATGTTAAAGTGCAAATGCAATTACTGAGAGTGATTAAGGTGCTATTCTAATCAAAGAGGTGGGCATTCCATCCTATACGTGATTTCAAAGTGCTGGTGCATTTATTGGGAGTAGTTAAAGTGCTATTCTGATGAAAGGGAATGGGGCCATATAGGTTCTTAATACTTCCCGTTCTGATCCAGTATCAATATTGTAAAGTGCAATTGTACCCTTAAATAATGGCATTGACCAGAAAGAATCAATTTGCATGTATCATAGCAAAATGTTTTAAAAGAAAGTGCTATGTGAGTACAACTGGGCTTCCCTTGTGAAGTACTAACATGCCTTATCTCACAAGTTGTAAAAGAAACACTGGATTCAAGCTAGCCTGGCAGATGAGGGGTGTTACCCCGAAACCAGTCCCAGGATGCTTGTTTCTGGTTCAGGGAAGACCTGGCTTGGCAGTTCGGGCTGGACTGTTCCCATGAGGCGCAGGGTCAGACTGATTTGCATATAGCTCAGTCTGAACTGATGTGGCGAAGTGAGCTTAAGAATGAGGATAGATTCAACCCAGATCAGTGACTGGGGTGAGTGTCTGAAAGGTTTCAGCGCTTCGTCCATCATCTCCTTGTGTTTGCTGTGTTCACCCTAAGTTGGCAGGGTATGCCCAGACGTGGTTCCCTTGCTCATTTTGCCACTGGATTCAAGCTAGCCTAGCTGATGAGGGGTGTTACCCCGAAACCAGTCCCAGGATGCTTGTTTCTGGTTCAGGGAAGACCTGGCTTGGCAGTTCGGGCTGGACTGTTCCCATGAGGCGCAGGGTCAGACTGATTTGCATATAGCTCAGTCTGAACTGATGTGGCGAAGTGAGCTTAAGAATGAGGATAGATTCAACCCAGATCTGTGACTGGGGGTGAGTGTCTGAAAATTTCAGCGCTTCGTCCATCATCTCCTTGTGTTTGCTGTGTTCACCCTAAGTTGGCAGGGTATGCCCAGACGTGGTTCCCTTGCTCATTTTGCCACTGGATTCAAGCTAGCCTAGCTGATGAGGGGTGTTACCCCGAAACCAGTCCCAGGATGCTTGTTTCTGGTTCAGGGAAGACCTGGCTTGGCAGTTCGGGCTGGACTGTTCCCATGAGGCGCAGGGTCAGACTGATTTGCATATAGCTCAGTCTGAACTGATGTGGCGAAGTGAGCTTAAGAATGAGGATAGATTCAACCCAGATCAGTGACTGGGGTGAGTGTCTGAAAGGTTTCAGCGCTTCGTCCATCATCTCCTTGTGTTTGCTGTGTTCACCCTAAGTTGGCAGGGTATGCCCAGACGTGGTTCCCTTGCTCATTTTGCCACTGGATTCAAGCTAGCCTAGCTGATGAGGGGTGTTACCCCGAAACCAGTCCCAGGATGCTTGTTTCTGGTTCAGGGAAGACCTGGCTTGGCAGTTCGGGCTGGACTGTTCCCATGAGGCGCAGGGTCAGACTGATTTGCATATAGCTCAGTCTGAACTGATGTGGCGAAGTGAGCTTAAGAATGAGGATAGATTCAACCCAGATCAGTGACTGGGGTGAGTGTCTGAAAGGTTTCAGCGCTCTGTCCATCATCTCCTTGTGTTTGCTTTGTTCACCCTAAGTTGGCAGGGTATGCCCAGGCATGGGTCCCTTGCTCACTTTGCCACTGGATTTAAGCTAGCCTGGCTGATGAGGGGTGTTACCCCGAAACCGGTCCCAGGATGCTTGTTTCTGGTTCAGGGAAGACCTGGCTTGGCAGTTCGGGCTGGACTGTTCCCATGAGGCACAGGGTCAGACTGATTTGCATATAGCTCGGTCTGAACAAAGGTGGCGAAGTGAGCAAAAGAATGATGATGGATTCAAACCAGATCTGTGACTAGGGGTGAGTGTCTGAAAAGTTTCAGTGCGCCGTCCATCATCTCCTTGTGTTTGCTTTGTTCACCCTAAGGGGCCGATTCCGATCTCGGCCGGTAGGGCTCCGAATCGGATTCGGCTTAACCGGATCCGATTCGGAGCCCTATTGCCCGACCGATTCGTACGCGCGTCCGGGCGAGCGAGTACGATGCAAAAACGCCGACCGACTCGTCCGGGCGTCCCGACCGCTCCGACAGTCTCGTTCCCGGGTGTAACCGCACCGACCGACTCGCTCGGACTCGACTCGCACCGCGCAATGGAGACGTTCCCCGGCCGGGTAAGTACGATGCGCGCCGCGAGCAGTCCGACTGAGCCGCGCACTCCGGCTCCAAAGAGCAGTCGGAGCCGTACTTTGGGGGTCCGTGTCGGACCCCCCTGTACGCGTACCCGCGCGAGTCGCACACAGGGGGGACCCATGGGTCCCCCCTATCTGTGCGTGTACGGCGCGAGTCGCTTCGCCACGTACACGCTGTAGGGGGCGCCCTGGTCCGCCTCGCACCCATTGAGTCAATGGGAGCCCGCGTACGCGTTGTACGACAGGCTCCCATTGACTTCAATGGGAGTCCGACCTACTCGAGTCCGATGGCATACGTGCGCATCGTACTCGTTCGGTCGGGCTGCACGGGTCCGATTCGGTCGGAAATCTCTCCGGATCCGGCTCGGTCAGAGAGATTTCCGGCCCGAATCGGAATCGGCCCCTAAGTTGGCAGGGTAAGCCCAGACGTGGGTCCCTTGCTCACTTTGCCACTGGATTCAATCTAGCCTGGCTGATGAGGGATGTTACCCCGAAACCAGTCCCAGGATGCTTGTTTCTGGTTCAGGGAAGACCTGGCTTGGCAGTTCTGGCGGGACTGTTCCCATGAGGGACAGGGTCAGACTGATTTGCATATAGCTCGGTCTGAACTGAGGTGGCAAAGTGAGCTAAAGAATGATGATGGATTCAACCCAGATCTGTGACTGGGGGTGAGTGTGTGAAAAGTTTCAACGCTCCGTCCATCATCTCCTTGTGTTTGCTTTATCTCACAAGTTGGCATAATGTATAAGAAAATTAAAAGTGTTTGTTCAAGTATGGTTAGAAGAGCCTCAGATCATGGGATACTCTTCAAAGAGCGATTCTTTGAGTTTTTAAGCATGCATTGACCATACTATGTGACTCTGTAAAAGTGTCAAATATCCAAAGATTTTCATCTAATGCTTATGCTTGTGAGATGGCCAACAGGTTCTTGTTACTTTCATTATCCTGAAAGCAGGGGAAAGTAACATTCAGAGACTATTAAATGACAGATGTATCATGGGAATTGCCATTATAAACATTTTATATGTGCAAAGAAGTTCATTAAATGCTTGTACTGATAATGTGGTCAATGTGCATTTTCATATGCCACATAGGGATAGGTTTCCCATTTAAAGTGCAAATGCTTCTTAAGAGCGGTTACTAAATATACAGCAATATCACCTCAAAATCCTATCTTCCCAGAGGTGACAGGGGGCTGACCTCCAGAGACAATAAAGCAATGGACTTCTAACAAAAAGAGCATCCTCTTAATGTTACAGTGCCTCATAATTGCGGCACTCATTAAACCGGTATATGAATCTGATGTTTCTAAAAGAGAGGTAACCATTCCTAAATGTGTAGATGCAAGAATAGAGGCCACTCATCAATATTCCATATCTGCTACCTATTGGAGTCTGTGCTGTTTTCCAAATGCCCACACACACCTATATTTTGGGGTTCTGGATTGATTGATCTCATATGACACTATGTTTCTTTCCATCATTCCTAAAAGTGCAAGATGTGCTCAGAAAGTGCATATACAATAAATAGTAAAACTAGCTCCTATCTTATGGCCTAACTGTGTTATTTATCAGCATTCTTAGTTGTTACAAAGCATAAATTCAATGTTCAAACTAAGAGGGAGAGATGGTCAAGTTGCTCCTTGTTCAAAATCATATACATGCCAAGTTTTCTCATCAATGAATATAAAGTTCTGCATCTACGTTGTGTCCAAGTGGAGCTTCTTTCCCCATCAGGATGATTATTCCTGATTCCATTCTTCTTAAAGTTAATTTTGGATCACCTCCCATGTCCCTTGTTTGATCTCATAGTATTAAAGCTCCTTGATGTTACCTTCGTGTTTCTCCCAGAAGTGCTTTGCTATAGGGTGAGAGAAATAACGATTTTGTATGGCCTTTAGATGTTGTAGAATCCTGAGTTTAGCCTTGTTCATTGTGTTTACCACATAGGTTTTGCCACAGGGGCATTCCAGAACATAGACTACATATTTGGTTTCACATGTGTTATGTTCTTTAATTTGCTCTTGCTTTCCATATTACAACATTTATGTAGTTTTGTTCATACCATGTTCACATGCCTTATATTTAGCACACTTCCAAAAACCACGTTGGTTGAGCCAACTAGAACTCGGAGGTTTTTGAGGGGGTCGGTGAATTTGTGTCAATATATTTCCAATGATGCAACTTTCCTGTATGTTATGCTTAGGTAGTCTGTAAGTGCCTCTCTCAGAGTCTCATCAAGTTGCAGAATTTTCCAATTCCTGTACAATATTTGCTTTAATGCCTGCAATTGTAATCCACACTCATGCGAAAGCTGTTTTCTTCTTTTACTTCCTTCTTACGGGCTATTAGCAGTTCTTCAAGTTTTTGGCCTTTGCTCTTTCTGCAAGGACTTCAGGTGGATAGCCTCTTGATAATAATCTCCTGGATTTGTTTTCCAAAGTCTACATCTTCAGAACAGTTCTGTCTGGCTCTTAACATTGCTCCAAAAGGAACACTCCACTGTTAAGTTTTTGGATGACTGCTGTTGGCATGTAGAATGCTATTGCACAATGTGGCTTTCTGATGGACTTTGATGCATATTTTCATGTCTTAGATAAATACCTTAATATCCAAAAAGGGTAATCTGTTGTGAACTGATGTTATAGGTGAAACTCAAGTTTAAAGCATTTTGATTCCAAGACAAAATGAATTGTTCCAGGTCCAAGATATCCCCGGCCCAGATCAGGAAAAGATCATCAATGAACCTTGTCCATAATCTCACGTGATGAACCATGTTCTGGTTCTTATCCATCCAAACTGTTTCTGCTTCCCAATAGCCCATGAGTAGGCTTGCTTAGGTTGGAGTGAAAGATGTCCCCATTGCTGTACCTTGTTTTTGTAGGCAATGGGTTCCATCAAAGATAAACACTTTGTGGGTCAAGCAGAAGCTGAGCATTTCTAAAAGTATGTTTGAATGTTCCATGTAGGTTACTGATCGTGCTCTGAGAAAGATTTTACATGCTGTTAGCTGTCGTCATGTTGGATGGATGTACAGAGTGAAGACACATCTACTGTTGCCATGAGATTGTTGTCTTTCCATGGAATTTCCTGAATTTTGTTTAAAAAGTCCAAAGAGTCTCTTTGATAAGATGGCAACACTGTCACATACTGAACAAGGAAAGTACCAATGAATCTGTAAGTGTTTTCTAACAGTGATCCAATGAAACTCACAATCGGTTGGCCAGGGGCATCTGTAAGCTTTTGTTTTTTTTTAGGTAGGAAGTAGATGGTAGGAGTCACCTGATGTTCAATTTTCAAATACCTGCACTCTGTAATCAGTATCAATCAGGTCAAGCTTCAATCAATCCAAACGTTTTTGATGGGATTCTGTGGTTACAGCCTTTATTGGATTCTCTTTTAGTTTTTCATAATACTCTCTGTTTTTTAGTTGTCTTTCCACTTCTGCCATATACTTTGAATGATTCTGAATGACAATATTCCCACCTTTATCAGATGCTTTTAACACTATTTGCTGGTCATCCCTCAATTCCTTAATAGCGTTCTGTTCCCCCAGGGTTAAATTTTGTTTATTTTTTACATTTCTTCTATAGGCCAAGCGATTGATTTCTTCAATTAATACTTACAGGAAGAGATTGATCTTATTTCCAGCAGGCATCTGTGGGCAGAATAATGATTGGAGTTTATGACCACTGCTTCCTGATTTCCATGTTGCAATTCCCATTTCTTTGAAAAACTGTGCATCCGATGTATACTGCATGCGTTCATTACCTGCTGACCCCTCCGATTCCTTCTTCAGGGCTACTGGTGCCTTTAGACCTGGTAAGTCCTTTATGATGAAGTCAGAAACTCCAGTGCAATCAATGTTTTCATTTATAGCAATTGGAGTATGTGTTAAAAAATGTTTCTTGAACTTAAGATTGCGAGAGAATTTGTAAAGATCAATCCGTATATTTGCTATCAATGGTGTCCTTGTTTATTAAATATCATACTTCCTTGTAAAAGTGTAGATTCTTCCACTTGCATAGTCAATTCGGTCCCTGTTAAATTTTCTTGCTTTTGTTTCTCCACTTCTGCTTCATGTTTGCTGATTTTCTTTTACATTTGTTCTAATGCTACTTTGATTTCCTCATTCACAGCATACTTCTCCAGTTCACATTCCGATTCCTTGATCCTAATTTTTGTCACATTCTCTAATTTCCTCTCAGTGTGCATGATGAGAGTTCACATTAGTTGAAAGGAACATTCATTTGTGTCATTTTGCCAGCTTTTTATTAGATCATTATCCAGGTCACTCAACGCTGCCATAATTAGAATTCTTATGCCCATTGGTATTCTCTTGTTTTCAATGTACTTTTGTAAGGTGGATATCTTCCACCATTCATTTATTTCTGTTATCCGTGCATTCTCTCTAAGTCTTTGATAATTATGTTGGGGGTTCTCTTTCTCTTCTCATTCTGTTTAACCATTGTGTTTGTTACTATTGTTTTTTTGTCACTTAGGAGTTCACTGGCTCTTTGGGCTCTTAGCATTCTTCTATCATATTATTCAAGAACTCAAAATGTTCCCCTTTTTGCACTGAGTCTTTGATATGAATTACTCCTGGAATTAGCACCCAAGGATTGTTATCTCTGTTGTCCCATCTGACAGTTGAGTCACTGGAAAGAATGCCCCTAAGTTTTGATTCTGCTCTTAGAATGCGCAAGAGCACGTAGAGAGTTGTCCCTCACTCCCTGCTCGTGCTTTCTGAGTGCTGTAAGGCTTGTCATGGGTTGCGTTTAAATGGAGGCAGGGGAGAACCCCACACCACCTCCGGGGGATTGAGACACATCGCTTGTGCCCCACCCCTGCTATCATGATCAACCGCTGGTGTTCCCACTTACCAGTATCCTTCTCCACAGGTGCTTGCAATCGGGGTAGAGGTGTTGGCAATTTATCACCTTCCATGGAACACTGCTTACTGCAAAAACATCACCTCACCTTGATTTCCAGGTGCATGCTTCATGCAGCGCTGCTGCTGCATTCAATCTTCATGAAATTTCCCATTCTCACTCCACAACAAGGAAACACGGTACCATGATCCTTAGGTATACCACCAATTTGTTTTTAGTCTAGTAATACAGTGAAAAACAAGAAAATAATATAGTTAATGTGTTTTAGAGCATTGCAGTTGAGTGGACCATAGAGACTAAATCCCCAGAAAGTTTAATTCAAGTGCCCACATCATAATAGTCCTTCATCTCTGCTTAATTAAAAATGACTAGAGCGTTCATGCTCATATCTTGTGGAACACAGTTAAATACATGCCACCATTTAGTTTTCAATTTTCTTACATTTCTGTAAAATGCATAGTGTGTAATCTACTAATTTATTAAGAACATTTTACCAAACAAAGTAGACACAAATTTCACTGTGGGCAGACACATTCATTGAAACATAGTTATGGAGCCCATTCTTTGATATCCCAAACAGCACATCAATTAATGCAAGTGAATGTGTTAAGTGACTTGATCAGGCAATGGAGTCAAGACAATGCTATTTCATAAACCCCTCATAATTCACCTGTCTTCAAATTATTCAGAGGTATCAACCTTTTTATTATTTTTCATTAATTTCTGCACTGTACCAATTTACAGTAAGTTGGTTACATGAACAATATTAATGGAATTCCTCACAAATAAATTCTATTATAGTGTGAGTCCTCAATAAGTCAGGCGAAATTAAGAGTGGCCAGTTATTGCAAATATTTCCCATTCTGTCCAGCATGAGCTTATAAAGTGCTGGAGCAAATACTAAAAACAAATGGGGTTCTATTCAGAGAAGTGAGGAAGAGAGGGAGAGAGAGAGAGAGGCCATTCAATTGTACCACGGTACTCCCATTCAATCTTATTTAGAATTTTAAAGTGCTAATGGCTTAACCTTCTCACTACTCCCTCTTTTAAGAAGAAGAGACTTGGCGGTTCCAGATTTTCTGAATTAGCCCCCGCTTCTGGAACTCCCTCCCACTTAACATCAGAATGACTGCCTATTATTCCAGACTCAGATAATGTATGAAAACATGGCTCTTCATACAAGCATATGATTGAAAGAGCTGAAAACATGGCTCTTCATACAAGCATATGATTGAAACAGTGAGCAGTAGGTTATGTTTCTGTACTTAGCGCCAAGAATCCATTTGGTGCATGTGAGCTTTATAAATACTTTTTAACATAACATAACATAACATAACATAACATAACATAATGCAACTACTGAGAGTGATTAGGGGGCTATTCTAATCAAAGTGGAGGCGTTTCATCTTATATGGGATTTCAAAGTGCTGGTGCATTTATTGGGAGTGGTTAAAGTGCTATTCTGATAATGGAGGAAGGGGCCAGGTAGGTTCTTAGTACTTTCCGTTCTCATCCAGTATCAATATTCTAAAGTACAATTGTTCCCTTGAATAATGGTATTGACCAGAAAGAATCGAAATGTAGTACAGCAAATTGTTGAAAATAAAGTGCTATGTGGGTATAACTGGGGCTTCCCTTGTGAAGTACTAACACATATTATCTCATGAGTTGGCATAAAGTATCAAAAAAAATAAAAGTGTTTGTTTAAGTATGGTTAGGAGAGCCTCAGATCATGGGATACTATTGAAAGAGCAATTCTTTGTGTTTTTAAGCATGCATTGACCATACAATGTGACACTATAAAAGTGTTAAATATGCAAAGATTTTCATACAATGCTTATGCTTGTGAGGTCAACAGGTATTGTTACTTTCATTCTCCTGAAAGTAGGAGACAGTAACCTACAGAGACTATTAAATGATAGATGTTTCATCGGCATTGCCATTATAAACATTTTGTATGTACAAAGTAGTTCATAAAATGATTGTACTCATAATGTGGTCAATGTGCATTTTCATATGCCACATCGTGATACGTTTCCCATTTAAAGTGCAAGTTCTTCCTAAGAGCGGTTACTAAATAGACACCAATATCACCTAAAGGTCCTATTTCCCCAGAGGTGATGGGGAACTGACCTCCAGAGACAATAAAGCAATGGACTTATAACAAATAACACAGATCCTCTTAATGTTAAGTTGCCTCATAATTGTGACACTCATTAAACCAGTATATGGATCTGATGTTTCTAAAAGAGCGGTAATCATGCCTATCAGGTGGAGGAGCAAGAATAGAGTCCACTCATGGATATTCCATATATGCTACGTATTGGAGTCTGTGCTCTTTTCCGAATGCCCAGAATCAATCTTGGGTTACAAAACGCTATATATTGAGGTTCTGGTATGATTAACTCATAGGCCACTATGTTTGATTTCATCATTCCTAAAAGTGCAAGATGTTCTAAGAAAGTGCTAGTTCAAGAAATAGTGCAAACTAGCTCCTTATCTTATGACTTACATTAGTTCTTGGTCATTTTTCTTAGTTGTTATGAAGTAAAAATTCAATGTTCAAACTGGAAGAGGGAGAGACAGTCAAGTTTCTCCTTGTTCAGAATTATACACACACGATGCTTGTAAAGATTTGTTTGCTTGATTCAACTCCTCTCTCTATATATATACCCATATGAACATTAAAGTGGCAATAATTACATTGCCCGCTGTCCACATTTTTCTTGTGGTACATTTTTTATGCTTTCAAAAGACTGTAATTAACTTATATATAAATAGATATGCACATGCTACCTATTGCAGTTATTACATGTACGCCAATTCTCCTGACAGGTATGACGTGTGGTGTTTTTTAATCTATGCAGTCCAGGACTGTAGACATTGAAGCAGTTGACATATTTTGTTTATACCAAAAAATATTCTCTACCCATAGAAATGTTGACTCGGCAGAATGAAATAATAGCTTTTCCTCACCATTTCCACAAGTACTGCCCTTTATTGCTGAGAACTCTAATCTTCTGCCACACCCAAGTAAAGAAAGTCTTGATGTTTGTTAGACCTCTTAGCCTCAGGATAGATGGTCTTCCCCCAAACTTTTTGCCTTACTCCTCCCCTTTTTGCTGATCTTGTTTTTGTTGGCCATTGGACTGTGCATGTTACCACAAGCTCTCCAGAAAAATACTGAAAACAGATGCAATATCAATAGTATACTTAAACGGTGCAGGATCAGACTTTCCACAAACAAGACCTAGAGTCCGGGATTCGGCACAAAGCACTCCACACACTGATCACATTGTAGAGTTGTGGGCACTGGGCCCACATGCTACTCAAATCACGACACAGACCCTAGAAGTATACTTAGTTAACTGGCCACGTACACCGGCTCTTTTATTTGCAGGGTCACGTCACTCGTGATGCCTGTGGGGGATGGGCACGGGGTGCAAGAGTGTCCCGCCCTCAAAGAAGTGGCTGGGAACCTAAGGGGCCTATTACGATGGCGGGCGGTCAAAGTCCGCCCGCCACCGTAACGGAGAACGGGACCGTCCGCCAGAGGTGCGGCGGTCCCGCTGTGTCCATTAGGATGCCACTGCCACGGTGACATCCCCCATCCACAACATTGTGGTGGGCGGTGCTCACAGCACCGCCCGCCACAATGCTGTGGATGCACGTTGTGCATTGGCATGCACAAGGTGACAGGCACCGCGCGGTGCCTGCCACCTTGTCCATGCCAATGGTACCCCCCATGTGCACCCCCCACCCCCCCAACAACCAGGGGGCCAGCAACGGGCCCCCCAAAGCAGACACTGTATGCCTTTTCATGGCGGCGTTTCCACCATGGAAAGGCTGATCACCGCCTACATCATGATATGTTTGGCGGTGTCTTGCAGACACTGCCACCATATTATGGCCCTTTTCCGCCCGGTCGACGAGTCAACCGGCAAAAAAGCGGCGAACGGTCTTTCCGTCCGCTGCGGACCCCCCAGCCATCCTAATATGGCGGGAGGTCACTGAAGCATGGATGGCAGGCGGATCGCCCCCGCCGGGCCGGCAGTGGCTACCGCCGGCCTGGCGGGGGCAATCCGCCTGCCATCGTAATAGGCCCCTAAGTGTCTGCTGTGATACTAGAACGTGTCCAGCATGACACTAGGGGTCCATTAGGATGGTGGGCGGATCGCCCCCGCCGGGCCGGCGGTAGCCACCGCTGGCCCGGCGGGGGCGATCCGCCCGCCATCCTTGCCTGATTGACCTCCCGCCATATTAGTATGGCTGGGGGGTCCGCGGCAGACGGAAAGACCGTCCGCCGCTTTTCCGCCGGTCTACTCGTCGACCGGGCGGAAAAAGGGCATAATATGGTGGCGGTGTCTGCAAGACACCGCCATCCATATTATGATGCAGGCGGTGAATCGCCTTTCCATGGTGGCGTTGCCGCCATGGAAAGGCCTGCGGTTCTTGCTTTTGGGGGCCCGTTGCCGGCCCCCAGGGTGTTGGGGGGTGCACATGGGGGTACCTATGGTACCCCCCTCATTGCAATGCACTACGTGGCAGGCACCATGTGGTGCCTGCCATGTAGTGCATGGCAATGCTGTGCACAGACCTTTTGCATTGCGAGTGGGTCTGCAGCCAGCAGATCCACCCGCAATGTAAAAGGCCCAGGATGCGCCCGCCAGTGTGGCGGGCGCATCCTAATTCTCATGGCGGGACCGCCGCCACTTCGGCGGTTGGTCCCTGGCTCCGTTGCGATGGCGGGAAGACTTTGTC
Source organism: Calotriton arnoldi (assembly GCA_963921515.1). Lineage (NCBI taxonomy): Eukaryota > Metazoa > Chordata > Amphibia > Caudata > Salamandridae > Calotriton > Calotriton arnoldi. The sequence continues at coordinate 2,793,949 of CAWUFW010000839.1, forward strand.
CGCCCGCCATCGTAATGGACCCCTAAATTCCTCCCAAACTTTATTAAAACTAGCAAAGTCCAACCTATGTAAATAAACTATGCACATAAGACACCACACATTCTCTTGGTCTTTAGAGGCAGTCTGCGGGGACAGGTGCAACTGGGAGCACCCTGGCATCTCAGCACATGTCGATAATTTAACCAGCTACTACTGGGCATGAAGGATGCATCGATGGATTCCGTATTCCTTGGCAGCCTGTCTGTCGGATCAATGTCCACTTACACACTGATGGCTGGACTTTTGTGTTCTTGCGGTGATGTTGTTGGTGTCTGACAACTCAAACATGGTGCATCAGGAGCGTCAGTGGCGTTCCGCTACAGAATCTTCTCTTGAGGCATCTGGGCACTACAATGACAAGACTTGCCAGGGGCACCTCAGCCTCTTGGTGCTTTGCAGGTGCAAGGCTCCACCCTGGTGACAAGTTGCTCCTTAGCTGGATTGGGTGATGCACATGGCAAAAATTGTTGTGGTTGTCATTAGACCAGGACGAAGGCGGAGTGAGGCTGACTTGTGGGACTTCTCAGCCATATAACTGTGTCTTAGCTGAGGCTGTTCTTCACTCTTGGGATCTGTGGTAACAAGCCGGGATGCTGTCTGACTTAGACTGTCAATGCTTGGGAACTGACATTCGCACTAGGAAGCGTTGGGGAGAGACACGGTTCGCCTGGCTGCAGCTTACGTTTGGTTCTCTCATTGAGCTGTCTCCAGGGACATCGCTCCACCTTGGTGGCTGTCTTGTGTCTGCGGGTGCACTCTTGTCTTGTGGTGGTACGAGTCCTTGTTCTTCTCTCGTTGTTTGTCTTTTCAGTGCACCTGTGTTCGTCCAGTTCTTCAGGGAGACAGTATTGTCACACTTCTTTTCCTTCATGATGTGACATCGTGCCACATTCTCTTCTGAGTGTTGTGGTGGTGACAGATTTGCCACTTGGGTATGTGCGACCCTCCTCCTGCCTGTAATGGGCCGATGTATGATGCAGTCTTATGGCAGTGTTGGGGCACTCCATTGATTGGCTCTGGCCCACTGCAGGGCGATGCTAGTACAGAGGAGATGTAGAGGCTGTCTTCCTGCATTCAGGCCATGCTTGGCCTTCACTCTTCTCTTGTCTCTGTCGAGCACTCAGCTGGGTCTCTGTATTCCTGTGTCTTATCCTTCACTGTGGTAGCGTCCTACCACCAGGGGATGTGCAATGCTCTTCTCCTTCACTGCCCTTCGCAGCTATGGTCTCTGCTACAGCATGGGAGGCGGTAAACTGTGCGCTGCAGTTCATGCAGGGGCAAAGTTGACTGCAATACCTGCTCATGTTTGAGCCTTCGACATTCTTCTCAGCTCAGGCTCATTATTGGGCATGTGGCCCACTGGTGTCCTGTTCTGTGGAGACTTGAGCCTGGAGCCCACCCCCCAACAGGATTATTTTCTTCCCACTGATTCTACTGCTGTGGGCAGTGTGTGTCCGCAGGGCCTCACTAGCAAACTCTACTGCCTAGGTTGACGCTGTGGAATACCTAAGCTCTTTGACTATCAGGGCAGCATGGATGCAGGAGATAACAATTTGTCTATCTCTGCATCTTGCAGGAGGGGCAGGTGCCGGTGTGGTCCACACAGTGCAGATGCTGCCACTTCAAGGCGGGGGCCATAGCAACCTTCTAAATGCTGTGGATTATTTTCTTTGTAAAATGTTTACTTTAAACTGGTGCATCGCCACATTTGGCTGCTAGGTGGCACTGTGGCACTCTTCCCAAGCCCTGGCAGCTTTCCTGAGGCTGCAGGCCTTGCAGCTCATGCAAGTGCTGTGCAGTAGAGTGCTGGGGCCAATATTTGCAAGCACAATGGAGCTTCTTCTTCCTGCGGCAGTAGGCAGATGGCCGTCATGTTATCACACATTTCTGCGCACTGTGCGACATTCACAAGGTTTGGAGACACAGGCCAATGCAAATGATGGCGAGTGTGCGCCATTCTTTCCTGGGGCTTATTTACAGGCCTAGCTAGGCATGGTGTGGGGAGGACGGCCACTAGGTGGCACTGCAGAAGTAGCGGCAGCCTTTCCTGATTGCTTCGGGCCTCGTAGGTGCTGGAGGTGCTGGTGTGGGATGAGACACTCTGTAGAGGCAGGCCCTTAGGGATGAGACCCTCACTGACTGCAGGCAGGCTGAGAAGGCCTATGTGCCTGCCTGCTGTGCTGATGCAGCACTCTGATTTTGCTGTGGCTGCGCTATGCATGGAGGCACTGGGGCATTCGTTATGAGTGTTCTGCCCCTGCAGGCAGTGTATTGCAGTGGGGCCTCACTCACAGTCTTTTTCTTTAACTGAAGCCTGACGGGGCTGTTTCGTATAGTTGACGGCCTTTAGCTTTCGGCAGTGGCGCCTTGTCACTCTCCTTCCACTTGGGCGGGCCTCCCACTGGGCCACAGCAGAGATAGGTGCGGGCCCACAGCCTTGCCGATGACCAGGAAAAACGGCTGGACGCCTCTCCACGGCCACAGCACCTCTTCCGGGGCAGGTAGGTGTCAGTAGGCCTGGGCTGCTACAGGGAATGCCCTCTGTACCTTGCAGTGCTGTAATGCAGGAACTAGGGCCTGTTTGATGTCTCCCTTCTCTCACTGGGCTCACAGTTCTTCACAGGGTAATGATGAGAGAGGCGGGGATGCTCCCATGTTCATTTTGGGCTGCTTCTGAGTGGGAGGCTGATAGGGCATGGACCCGATCAAAACCTGGAGAAGTTGAGGCACAGTCTTTCTCAGCGCCTTGCAGAGAGCGCTACGTGGGCTTCTTTGCGCTGCTCACCAGCTTTCACTGCCTCATAATAGGTAAACAGCAGCAGTAGCGGCGATGCCAGAGTTCACCTTCTTCAGGGGAGAAGCACCTGCTTCACAGGCAGGCTGCAGTAGGGACCCCCTATCACCTCTTAATGCATGGGGTGACCTTCAAGGTGGCACAGCATCGGGTCAGAACCCCTCGTCGCCCTGGTAGAGTTGTGGGCCCTGGGCCCACATGCTACTGAAATCACGACACAGACTCTAGATGTATACTTAGTTAACTGGCCACGAGCATGTGCACCTGGGCTCTTTTATTTGCAGGCTCATGTCATTTGTGACACCTGTGGTGGATGGGTGTGGGGTGCAAGTGTGTCCAGCCCTCGAGGGAGTGGCTGACAAACTAGACATTTTCTGAGACACTAGATCGTGTCCAGCACAACAATACACATAGAAACCAAACAATTCATACACATATACGGTAATAGGTATTTTTGCATAACACAAATTACATTAAAAATATAAGAAACCAAATCTAATAGAACAAATAATAATAAAACCAGTTTTGGTAAAATAAGCGCCATGTGGTCACTCGGTCATACAGGACAATCAGGCGGAGGGTGGTGTTACTGTTTGTTTAATAGTTCAGAGGACAATATTATGGGGCACAGTCATGGAAGAGATATAACTAAACACAAATGGGGGATGAACAGACTTAACAGTGCCAGTTCATTCACTGTACACCTGGGTGGTTCCCTCTCCTTCCAGACGTTCCTGTTACTGGGCTGTATTCGTCTCCGCTTCTTGTCCCGTCAAAATAAATGGTTTCGCATATGTCCTGTAAGCCACGGCCCTCCAGGGTCGTGGCAGAGGGAGTCACACCGCCCTCCTCTTCTCTGGGATGCTTGACTGTCTGGCAGTGCCTCTCAGCGTGAGGTCTCTTGGCTCCGCAGTTCTCTCCTCCTCGTCGCTTCCTGCCTGTTCCCTGGGTTCTCCTTCTCCTTCCTGCAGGGTTGACGTCTCTCCTCCTGACCCGACAGTCGCAGTCGGCTCCCCGTGGTTCATCGCTCCTTCACTTGGTTCTCTGGTCTTCCTCCTCTCCGCATCAGGCACACTTCTCTCCGCGTGGCTGCTTCCCCCTTCTTGACACTTCCCGTCTCCTGTGGCAGCTATAGCGCTGCTTTTGTTCTCCTGACATCTCAGCCCCGGTGCCATGTTGGAAATCCCGCCCTGGAGCGGTGTGGGATTACAATGCCTTTCCTCCAAGTATGGACGATCGTGCCATACAGATACCGGACATCGTGACAAAAAGTCCACGTTCCCTTGGGACCGTTCTGGGGCATGGAGGGCCTGAAAAGAGAAAGGCTGTAAGGATAGAAACCAACGAAGCACCTTTGGATTTGTGTCCTTATTGGTGGCGAGCCAGGTAAGAGGGTCATGGTCTGTTACCAGGAAAAAAGTACATCCCAATAAATAGTACTGCAATGCTTCCATGGCCCATTTAATGGCTAAACATTCTTTTTCCATGGTCGGGTAGTGCACTTCCTGCGGGAACAGTTTTCGACTAAGGTTAAGGATAGGTTGAAGATCTCCCTGTGGGTCAGGGTGAGACAACACGGCCCCTAAGCCTCGATCAGATGTGTCCGTTTGTAACACAAAAGGTTTATCAAAATCGGGACACATTAGGACAGGGGACCGACACAACAGTGTCTTCAGCATTTGGAAGCTGTCCTCTTGGGCAGTAGTCCATTTTATTTTCTGGTTGGGTTGTCGGGCCATCAGTAAGTCTGTGAGGGGACAGGCTATGTCAGAGAATTGGGGGATAAAGTGCCTATAGTAGCCTACCAGACCAAGAAATGCCCATGTGTCCTTTTTAGTTGTTGGCCTCTGTACCTCCTGTATAGCCTCTAGCTTGTTATGCTGTGGTTGTAGTGTCCCCGCCTGTATGGAATATCCTAAGTACTGCTTTAGGGTTCAGTGTAAGTTCAGTCTGGTGAAGGGAGGAGAAGAGGTGCTGCAAGTGTTGTTTGTGCTTTTGCCAATCAGGACTATATACAACAATATTGTCAAGATAAGCTACTGCACATTGTTGATTGGCTCATAACAGCACGTCCATTAATCTCTGAAAGGTTGCAGTGGCACCATGTAGGCCAAAGGGCATGACTTTAAAATGATACAAGCCGGAGGGTGTAGAAAATGCAGTTTTCTCTCTAGGGCCAGGGATGAGGGCAATTTTCCAGTACCCTTTTGTTAGGTCGATAGTGGACATTACCCGCACTTCTCCCAGTCTTTCTATGAGTGCATCAACTCTTGGCATGGGATAATTATCAAACTTGGAATGGCCTTTCAATTTGCGAAAGTCAATACAGAATCTGAGGCTCCCATCTGGTTTGGGAACCAACACTACCGGAGAAACCCAGTTGCTATGGGAAGGCTCAATGATGTCAGCTTGTAACATGGCCTCTACTTCCTGTTCTATGGCCTGCCTTCTTGTGGCCGGGATGCGATAGGGCCTCAGCTTTATCACCTTCCCAACCTCCGTCTTGATGTCATGTGTGACTAGACAGGTTCGTCCTGGTTTGCTAGAACTCTGTCCTGGGAAGCGGTCTAGTAAGTCATACAACTGATATTTTTGGACAGGAGTAAGTTTCTCCCCAGTATTATGACATTCCACAGATACTTCATTAAAGGGAGACATCCATTACAACGCAGGCATTACAACGCAATTCCTTTACAACGCATCCATTACAACGCAGACACCATTACATCGCATGCCATTACAACGCACATACGTTTACAACATATGCCATTACAACGCATGCTATTACAACGCATGCCATTACAACGCATTGGTGAGTATAGTATGGTAAGTATTTGTTAGGTTGTGGCAGTCTATTTTAATTAATACTCAGGTATTATAATTAATTATAGTTTATATTTATTAAAAGGGAGATTTATATTATATAAATAGTAAATATTATTAAAAAAGGTTGTGCTAGTTTATTTTAATACTCAGGTATTAACATTTAAAAAAGAGTATATATTTAAAATATATTAGAACATTTTATTTTTGAGAAAAAAAATTAAATGGTAGTTTATATTATATAAATATTAAATAATTTAAAAAATGGATGTTGTAATTTTTTTAATGCTCGGGTATTAAAATTAGTACTAGAGTATGTTAAAACGTTATTAGATTTAAAGTTTTGTGACATATTAATATTATAAGGGAGATGTGTATTATATAAATTTTAATTAAAATAAAAAAAGGTTGTGGTAATTTAATTTAATAATCAAGTATTAAAATTAATACTAGAGTGTGCTTTAAAAAATATTAGAAATAAATGTTTGGGATAATAGTGATAATAAAAGGGAGATTTATATTATTTTTAAATAAAAAAATTAAAAATAAGGCTATGGTAATTTTTTTAATGCTCAGGTATTAAAATTAATACTAGAGTATATATAAAATAAAAATTAGAATTAAAAGTTTGTGATAGTAGTGTTAAAAGGGAAACAAATTAAGTTAAGTTAAAAAAGTTATATTAATTGCTAAAAAAATAACAATATTGTTTATTATCTGAATAATTAAAAGTTTAAAAAAAGATGTTAGAAAAAATTATAATTAATTAGGGAAATTATTTATACATGAATTACAAATTAATATTAAGAATTAAAATAAAAAGAGTAAATAAAGGGGCCGATTCCGATTCGGGCCGGAAAACGTACCGACCGACTCGGTACGGGAATTTAATCCGACCGACACGTACCGGCGCTGCCCGATCCGCGTAGTACGATGCAATGCATATGAAATACGACCGACTCGTACGGAACACAATCCGAACGACCGAACCGCATGGAAACCAGCTATCCGGCCGGGAAACCACGCGAATCGAACCGACCGACACGCACCAGGAAAGAACCCGACAGAAACGTACCCGCGAACTCCGACCCGCGCAGTACGATGCAATGCGTGCAAAACCAGACCGAGTCGCACGGAGCTCAAGCCGTACGACCGACACGCATACAAAACCGAGCCGAAGCAACCCAATACTCCGCGACCGACGCGTACGCCGCACATGAAATCCATCAGAAACACAGCGTGAAAGACTCGGAGAAGCTCGCACGAGCCAACTGCAGCGTCCGACTCCGTCAGAAGAACGTCTCCTACATGCCCAGAAACTACAAATGAAAAATTACTAAAAAAGGGCCAAACAAGCAATGACAAAGCCAATAAATACTGGGGGAAAAAACATGGAACAAAGACACACCCCCAACTCCACCCATATAAAGGCCACAAATCCCTACCATGATCCTTTGCAAATTCAACTGACCTGCCAGCACAGAACACCATCAGACAGCAACCACAGACACACTCACAACTCATCCATCACACAAGCCACACACCATTAGCACCTCACAAATAGCACCCTCACATACACCCAGCAAAACCTACACTCACCCACCCTCACTTGCACACCCACACACACATCAATCCCCACCACCACCCATCACCATGCCCCCAAAGAAGAATCCAAAGTTCCTAGACAGTGAATTGGAAGTCCTGGTAGATGAGATCCTCAGGGTAGAGCCACAGTTGTTTGGTACATTGGTCCAACAGACCCCCATGTCGCAGAAAACCAAGATGTGGGAGAGGATCGTCGACAGGGTGAACGCACAATCACCATGTTTGCGCACAAAGGAAGACATCCAGAACAGGTGGTATGATGTGCGCAGGAGGGTCAAGGACCTACTAAAGAAGGATTACATCTTGAGTCACCGCACCGGCAGTCGCCCTCCTGCCACCCAGTATACCTCAGGCCCTGGGAGGAGAAGGTGCGGGCCATCCTACCACCAGTGAGCGTATATAGACTATCAAACATCCCAGAGCCTGGTGAGTACACAACAAATATACACAATATTGTGTGACAATACACACACATCACTGTCAAGGGGATAGTCAAACCATGCACCCTTAGCAAATCCACAGCAACCAAAAGATAATCATCCCAAGATGTGTATGTTAGTTAGATAAACACAATACATGCCATCTCATAGTGATATGTAACTGTGTCATGACATGTACAAACCGAACAACAAATAGAGCTAGGCAGTGGCACAAATCTAACCAACAAACACAGTCAGATATTTTGCCACCGCTAGAACACCACCTCACAGGGAAGCTCACTGAAAGGAAGGAATTCTGTGTATGCTGGTGAAGTCAGTGTAGCCAATAGCATGATGGGAGTTGTAGTCACAGATATTGGTCACCCTCACAATTAGCCCATCAACACCACCCTGAACCATGCTCACATCACAGGGAGTGGAAAAGAAATGACAAGATGGCTGACACTGGGTATTGCTGTGGGGAGCACAAGGCCCTGCTGGGAACTGTGCACTAACAAACAACAGGACCACACTGTCAGCCATTTTGCCATTGCTGTCACACTCACACACAGTGAAGTCGACTCAAAAGGAAGGAAGTATGGGCATGCTGGGAAGGGGGTGTAGGCAATAGCATGATGGGAGTTGTAGTCACAGATATTGGTCACCCTCACAATTGGCCCATCAACACCACTCTGAACCATGCTCACATCACAGGGAGTGGAAAAGAACTGACAAGATGGCTGACACTGGGTACTGCTGTGGGGAGCACAAGGCCCTGCTGGGAACTGGGCACCAACCAACAGCAGGACACCACTGACTGACATCCTGAGAGTCAACCTGCACACACTGCAAGGGTGGCATGCTTCATGGTGGGATAACTGGGCTTGTGGGAGAAGGAGGGCCGGATGTCCACCAAATACCACCAATGCTGGCCATGCACACACCTCAACATTCACATTGAAAAGCTTCAGGTTGGCAGGACAATGTGCTACACCAATATCAACCTCTGACTGTGACAACTTAGGACAATGCAATGTACAGGCCCGCATCCCGAGGTACAGTCACAACTGTCAGGTGTGTGAACCATTGATGCCTGTAGAAACATAACATACATTGTGTGTCTCTTCCAAAAACAGGTGATGATGGGGACACGGCAGCAGATGATGAGGAGTCCCTGTCCCAGGCTCCGGGGGACACTGAGCTCACTGGTGTGGAACAGCCTCTGCCCTCCTCGGATGGCGAAGACCTACCTGGCCCCTCCAGTGTGAGTCATCATGCAGCACCAGCAGGACCAACATCTGCACCCCCTGCACCCACTCCTCCAACAACTGCCAACACACAGACCACCCCCGCCGACACGGACAGACCAAGGACCACCAATGACAACAGCACAGGGACCCCGGCCCACCGTGGAGCAACAGACAACAACTCCAGTAACAACCCCCAAGGGGGCCTAGGGTCACCTGTGCGTGCCACCGCAGGTCCCGCACATGTCGCCAGGGGTGATGGGAGGGGTGGTAGACATAGGTCGCTGTTTGCAGAGGGGTCTGGACTGCATGATGACCCACAACTGGTACGCATTGCTGATGCGTACCAGAATAGCACCGGAGAGGTCAGCCAGGTAGTGGGGATCCTCAAGGACATTCAACAGCAGCAGGCTGCCCATCATGCCCGCTTGGACTCACACATGTTCCGTGTGGAGACACACATGTCTCGCATGGAGTCCAAGTGGGACACATTGCAAGAACTGACAGCGGTGCATAGGGACATATTGACATGCCTCCACCAGATTAGCACCAACATGGCCACACCTCCCTGTGTGCCCACAACATCTGGTGCTGCAACAACTGCAACTGCCACAGGGAGGGAGGATGACTCTGGCGGAGAGTCCTCTGCACGTGAGGGTCCCCCCCGAAAGAAGAGGGGTCGTCCGAGGAAGGAAAACTGAGAGGCCGATGGCCATGTACATCCCCCAGGAAACCAACACCTGTTCTGGAAATTCTCCTTTGTGTGCAAACTGTTCACCCTGTCGAATGCAACCCAACTCTCCCACATGACATGGGGAGTTTAAGTTGGCCCAATGTATCAGATGACTGTGGACTTTACTCAGGACATTTCTGCTACCAAGACTTCCAACTCATCTGGGAACTTTGGATTCCAATCCCAATGTACAGCACCCACCATCCTGTGCACTATCCTCACACATGTATGTAAATAAACTCACTAATACACCATAGTTGCCTCTGTTGTGATTCCAACGTGGTTTCGGTCATGGAGATGATGATCTGCTAAATGACACTGTGCATGCTAACTGCTACAGCAAGTTCAACACCGTCATGTGAGTCATGGCGACGTGACACATATGAGGGAGACACACCACTAGGGCTACACAACACATACACACCAGGGCCATCTGATTCATCGCCTACACTGATGTTGCCAGGAAATACAGTGGAATGCACAGACACCACACCTATTCAGAGTCTGTGTTAACTAGCCCACAGGTGCAGTAAGCACATGTCAGTCAGATGTGTGACCACAGACAATGCACATCCCAAAGTGAAGCACAGGTTTATTACACATTTGCAACATGTTGTTTCCACTACAGATGCAAGGTAATCCTACGTGGCAGTGGCCACACAGTCAACAAGTGTAGAAGAAATAAAGTCCAGGGGTGTGTGGCACATCACCTGTAGGGAAACAACTGCTTCCACCCTGGAAGTTGAATCATGGTGTCGGGGGATCACAGTTGACCAAACAACTCTGAAAGTACCCTGTGAAGGACAGACATGACACACAGTCAAAAGCACTGGAGAACAGGACAGAACTGCAATACTCATGCCCAATACATGTCACAAGATACTTACAGAAAACCAAGTTAGCATGTCAACACTGTTGGGGAGTACAGACTACCTGTAAGGACACATCGCTGCACGCTTCCAGTCAAGTAGCACATGGCCACACTCAAACAGCACCAGAGCACCACCAACACATATCACGCAAACTCACATCATTGACATGACATCTCTGGATACTCACATTCAGCTGAAGAAGTTGGTGATGAGCTGTGTGCGGACATCACCCTCATCATCATCATCATCACTGGCATCGTGGCCCAGGTCAGGATCCTCCACAGGTGGCGGATGTTGGTCATCGTCATCCAGGATGAGAGGCAACTCCTTCCGCACTGCCAGGTTGTGTAGCATGCAGCAGACGATGACAATCTTGCACACCTTTGCTGGGGCATATGGGAGGGCCCCTCCTGTCTTGTCTAGGCAGCGAAAGCGGCTCTTCAGGAGACCAAATGTCCGCTCGATCACTCTCCTGGTCCGACCATGTGCCTCATTGTAGCGCATCTGGGCTGGTGTCACAGGGTTCCTGAGGGGTGTCAGCAACCACGGCATGTTGGGGTATCCCGAGTCACCTACATACAGACAATTGCACATTAGCTGAGTTGGAAAAGAGGGTGGAATACAACATTGCAGAACACACACAATGGTACAAAGTCAGTACACACCGACAAGACAGGCACGCTGGTTCTGCATCTGTGACATCATCCTCGGGTTGCGACTACTCCTCATCACGTAGGCATCGTGTGCAGAACCGGGGAAACGGGCACACACATGTGAGATACTCATATCTGCAAGACATACCACCAGAGCATTGACCGAATGGTAATGTTTCCTGTTCCTGTATGCCTGCTCATGTGCCTGTGGTGGTACCAAAGCCACATGTGTCCCATCAATGGAGCCAATGACATGCGGCATCCTCCCCAGGGCATAGAAGTCACTCTTGACGTCAGTGAGTTGTTGACGTTTAGGGAAATAGATGTACTGGTTCAGGTATCTCAACATTGCCTCCAAAACATTGCGTAGCACACGGCTGAACATGGTCTGTGACATCCCACCAGCAGACGCCACAGTGTGTTGAAAGGTACCGGTGGCAAAGAAGTGTAGGGCTGCCATCACCTTCACCTTGGGGGTCAGCGCTGTAGGGTATGGCCGGCCAGGTTCCAAATGTGGGGCCAACCGCTCCGCCAATTCCTCAATCAGCGGCCTGTTGAAGCGGTACCGTCGGATGCAGTCACGTTCAACCATTGTTGCAAGGTAAGGGAATGGTCTATGGACAGCTGGTGCCCTGCAGTGCATAGGTGAAGAAAGAAAGATTGTCAGTCACCCCACATATGTGGCATAGACCATACTCAATATCACATGATACATCATTACGAAACACAAGTACCTGATGTGTGTGCCGTTCTGTAAGGACATGTATGGCACCTACATGGCCAACATCTACATCACAGTTCAACATGTGTTGACAACAAGTTCCAGGTTGTGCTATGGGATATCATTAGGCTGTGTCACAGTACCCATGTACTGCTGTCACGTTCCAAACACACACCACAGTGACATGTGAGGACAGATGTGCCCCAGGCATCACAGCTCATTGACAGGTAGATTCCCAAGGACCCTGTATTGCCACATGGACACTGGCATGACATGGCGTATCATGAATACACCACAGCAAAACAACCATGACTCCCACAGGAAGTGGTCCCTGTTGCCTCTGCAGGACAGACATGGACGTCTGTGACACACACACAAGCACAACATCAAAGTCCATGCACAAACAACGTGAATGTGGAGACTGTCTCCCATTGTGCACATGGAATCAGAGACATTGTAAACACAACATGCACACAGACTGTGGAGGGCCATCACTATTGTGGCAATGGGTCACCCTGTGACGTACATACCTTCCCACATGTGACTCAGGAGGTATGTGACATGACATACACAACCTGGAAATGTGACCATGCCACATGCTCTGAAATGAACCGTTGCACACCACAGTGGTCATGTGCACAACACACAAAGGATTCTGTCCCCATGAACACGAGCACAGCCTGGGAGTGGCTGCCCCCAAGTGCCACCCAAAAAAACACATGTTGACCCCCATACACAGAAAAGGTAATGCAGCCTTACATGCCTCAGGATACAGTGTGGACAGGCTGTGGTGTTGTGGGTGTGCCCCTGAGTCCCTGGCAAGTAAATGTGGCTGGCATACGTTCACCAGTGACAACCATGGTGACATATGCGAGTGACTTGTACAGGGACGCGTCGTACAGCAATGGACCGATCGGTGCGCACGCATTGGACATTGCATATGATGTGAGCGGATGCGTGTTGTTTTCGAAATACGCGTTGTAAAGCAATGGACCGATCGGTGCACACGCATTGGACATTGCATATGATGTGAGCGGGTACGTGTTGTACAGCAATGGACCGATCGGTGCGCACGCATTGGACATTGCATATGATGTGAGCAGGTACGCGTTGTACAGCAATGGACCGATCAGTGCGCACGCATTGGACATTGCATATGATGTGAGCGGGTACGCGTTGTACAGCAATGGACCGATCGGTGCGCACGCATTGGACATTGCATATAATGTGAGCGGATGCGTGAGGTTTTCGAAATATGCGTTGTACAGCAATGGACCGATCGGTGCGCACGCATTGAACATTGCATATGATGTGAGCGGGAACGCGTTGTACAGCAATGGACCGATCGGTGCGCACGCATTGGACATTGCATATGATGTGAGTGGGTACGCGTTGTACAGCAATGGACCGATCAGTGCGCACGCATTGGACATTGCATACGATGTGAGCGGGTACGCGTTGTACAGCAATGGACCGATCGGTGCGCACGCATTGGACATTGCATATGATGTGAACGGATGCGTGTTGTCTTCGAAATACGCGTTGTACAGCAATGGACCGATCGGTGCGCACGCATTGGCTAGGGCCTGGCATGGCAACGGACGCGTTTCCAAAGCTTTAACGAGTCTGATGCAGTGAATTCAGTTGGCCAGCCACAACAATGTTGCAAATTCATGGGTGTCATGAAGTTTAACTTTTGAAGGATGCTGTGGGCGTGTATAAGTGGTGCAAATCCATGGATTGGCCAGATTCAGAAGATGCAAACGACTTGGACCTATCACTTTGGACACATGGGACAGTATCTGCCTCTGCAGCACACATATAATGCTGGCTGTTCCCCTGAGAGCTCACTTGCCTGCACTACATGCTCCAGGACGACATCTGCCACCAACACTGCTGCTGTCTCTGCATCCTCTGGCTACTGCAATGGCACATACTGTGGAGAGAGCCCCAGCCTTCACCACTGAGGAGAACCAGGCCCTGCTGGACAGCCTCCTTCCACAGTACAGCAAGCTGTATGGGAAACCAGGGGAGCAGGTGAGTGTGCTGTCCACTGCCTTACTAAATGTGCATGTTGTCTGACTAGCAAGGCTTACAGTGTGCACACCACTGGCTAGCATGCTCACTGAGTAGTTCTCACCCCCCAAAGTGTGTAGTTACATGCACTGAACAGGTATAGTGCAGCAACAGTGCATTCCAACAAGGCTTTACTTCCCAGGCAATGATATCATGTAGTAACTGCTGGCAAACTGTTCATAGCCATCGTTGCACTGCCTGTGTACATCATATGCCCCTGTGATTGAGACATGTATATCCAACTGTGTGATGCACGGATATGTTGCATGTGTAGTAATGGCCTTTTCACTTTGTAATCCTCACAGGTTGATGCCCACCAGAAGCAGGAAATCTGGCTGACCATCGCCCGGGCAGTAAGATCCGTGGGGGACTACAAGCGCCGGATCCGCAACTGCCAGAAGAGGTGGCAGGACCTTCGGGCTGGACCCGGAGGATCGCAAGGGTCCGTGCTGAAGCTGTCGCCTCCTCGCAGGAGGGGCGGACACCGGACCCTGACCCCCCACATGCTCAGGATCCTGGCGGTGGTGTTCCCTGACCTGGATGGGCAGCTGAAGGCCAGACAGCAGCAAGGAGGGGTGAGTCCATGACTGCACTGTGAACTTTGTCTGACATGCTATGTGCCCTCCTCTGGCCTGGTTAAACTTCCACAGTACATCAGTCTTGTGGTCCAGGACCCATGTCCCTCAATTGTGACATGCCCACTCCTCATCTGATACCCAGGTGTGGCCCTTACAGTCAGGAAATTGTGTCACTTGGGTACTGTGTCCTTGCATTTTGCTTAGCTCAAGGTGGGGGACAGCATTTGTTCCCGTAACTTTGTGGTGGGCTTCATGGGTGGGTCAATTGCTTACACAATGCCTGAGTTCTGACATGTAATCTGCGTGTAACTTTGATATGTGGTCCTATTGCTGATCTGACTCACCACATGTGCCTGGGGTATTTGGCACACCCCCATGCTGCGGGTGGGAGCAATGTTTGGGCCTCAGGAGTATGTATATCAAGTGTGTCACACATGCTTAGCCACCTGCCTACTGTCCAGGGCTCATCCCTCTTTCACGTGGAGCAGGACAGTCATGCCTACTCCAGGGCATACAATACACTCTGTACTCCCACTCCCGTGTATCAGCTGACACGTTGTGCTCAGTGAAATGTTCCCTCAGGTGTCTGCCTCTGTGTCATTGTGCTGTGGCTTCGTTGTCAGGACTACTGGGGTGTTTATCGGTTAGGGCTCAGCATGCCATCTGAGATGTGACCATGAGAGACGATACTTGTGTGACATATAGGTGTTTGATCACTTGACTGTGCAGACTGGTGTATGTGACTGTGAAGTTCAGGCAGCTGTTTTTCATTCACAGCAGACTGTGAGGTGCTCAGGTTCAGAGAGTTGTGTTTCATGTCTCCCATATGTCCAATTGGTATGACGTGGACAAATAAGAGTTCAGATGATGTGGTTTGTGGGGGATGGACATGTGCACTTGTCAGCTACAGAACTTGCATTCCCCATGACCTAGGATTGTGACACAGGGCAGACTGTTGTTGGCTGGCTGCCCTGCCCATGTGACTGGAGACAGTGATGTATGACTTTGCAGGCATGCCTGTGCCATGGCATTAAACTTCCTAAGAGTGATCCTGCAGGGGAGTGACATGTGCTACATGCACCCCATTGTGGCATTGACTATCAGGACATGGGTGCATCATGGTGTCTGGTGCTGGTATGCATCACATGCATTTCAAATTAGACTCTGGCCATCCCTTTATCCGGACACCTGTACTGACTCAGTGGCAAGAGATGTGATGTGTGCATGTTCATATACTTCACTGTGTTCTCTGCAATGTCCAACAACTGTGTAGGTGGTGCATGTGTCCACACTGGGGTATTACCATCCGACAGGCACCAGACAGATGGGTGCAAGGCCAGGAGTGATGTGAGTGCCATGGTTGACCATCAGACTGACAATTGGCTTCTCCCAATCTGTGTGAGCACTTTTGGCAATGTTCAACTAAGGATGCCAGGGCTTGCTCTGTAATGTGCTGTACTTACTGTGGTGTGTGCGGTCAGTGCAGGTGACTGATGTTTGTCTGTTTCCCTAATTGTTTGCAGATACATCCACGGCCACAGGAGGGGACAGCTCCACGGACCAGGAGGAGCTGCAGAGCCAGACTGGGTCAGCAGCCGATGAGTGGTCGGAGGGACCCAGTGGCACGGAGGGAGAGGGGAGCCACATCGAGGAGTCCTCAGCACCATCCACCTCAGCTGAGGACCACAGCAGCTCGGAGGATGACTCCCTTTAGGAGGCGGGTGTCAGCAGCCACCACACCCCAGCTAGTATGGCTGGCCCTGCCACCACCACCACCACCACCACCACCCTCCCATCGGCTCCCATTCCAGAGGTCCGTGGAGGCTCCCGTGTTCGGGAGCGTGTCTCCTTCGTGCCAGGCACCGCACCCCCTGCCCCTGTGTCCCCTGCTGCCCTGAGTGAGGAGTCTGTGTACTTACTTCGCCAGCTCCATGTAGGGCAGACAGCAATGCTGAGTGTCCTCCATGCACACACCACTCTGTTGACACAGCTGGTGTCGTTCATGGAGGGCATCTCTGCCCTACAGAGGAGCAATAAGTCCATGGCCTCCTCCCTGACGGCAGCAGTGTCCCTCCTCCAACAGTCCCTCACCCCTCCTACCTCTGCCCCATCCACACTTCCTGGCACCCTACCTGTCCCAAGCACATGCACACCTGCACAATCACCCAAACACACAGACACGAGCAGCACAGAAACACCCAAAACAAAGTCAAAACGTGCACGCAAGCATCCTCAGGGGACTGATACCACACCCACAGGGGATGGGGAACAGACACACACACAGGCATCCACAGTCACTCCGCAGTCCTCCAATTCCTCTCCCTCCAAGACCCCTTCCCTTGCCTCACCTGCAACCCCACCTAAAAAGCAGCTCTTCCTCTGTGACCTCGGCCTCTTCCCCTCCGATCCAGCTGATCCAGCATACAGGGGGAAGAGAAAGTCCACCCACACAGAGGGGAGTGCCCCTCACCCTCGGACACCCTCCCCCAGGCACAGACAAACTGAGGCCCCCACCCGCAAGTCCCCCCGGACCCGGAAGAGCAAGACCCCGCCACCGCCCTGCAGCTCAACCACACAGTCTCCTTCCTCCATCCCTCAGGCCCCCACAACACAGGTTCCCCCACCACACCCTGCCCCAGGTTCCCCCACCCACAGATACACCATCCCCAAAATGATCTGGCCTTCTCCCCCTACCACTTGCTCTTCCAGCCCCACCCCCCCCGCTGCACATATTTGTGCCACTGGTGTGGAGACCGTGACCTCCCCCTCTGTCCTGCCCACCTTACCTGAACCCCATTCTAATCCCCTGGAGATAGGCACTGCAGTGGAGTCCACTACCACCCCGTCTGACTTGGGCACTGCAGTGGGGAACCTGTCCACTCCATCTGGCCAGCCCACTGCAGTCGTGCCGGCACCCACACCATCTGACTCATGCCCCCCAGTTGTGCCAGCACACACCATGTCAGACACCTCCACTGCAGTTGTCAGTGACTCTCCAGCACCAGCCACCCCTTCCCTGCCTCCTTCTAGTGAGCCCTGATCCTGTCCCTGCGGTGCCTGGCCTGCCCCCCCGTATGCCCCTCTGAGGGGAATGTCCCTGGTCCGTAGCAGTGCAGGCAAGCAAAGGGTGACATCTGCCACTGTCACCCTGTTCGGACTTTACTGATGGACTGGCCATTGGCCTTTGTCTTTTTCAGGACTTTCTATTTTACACCCACATATGCTGAATAAAGCTACTTTCTGTTCTCTAGTGGTTTTGCTTCAGATGTACATGATGTTGATGATGCTAACCATGCCCTCGCTGCAGTGATGGTGATTTTTGATATCAGGAAAATGAAGTGTTACTGTGCAGGACCCCATGTGGTCCAGGGGGAATGTGTCCTATCCTGGTGTGTATCCATGTCATCCTTTGCAGCAATATGTTTTCAATATTTGCCAATGGAATTTCCTACTTTTATTTGCAATATCACATCTGTGGCTTACACCCCTGCACATCTGTTGTGCTTGCCATTGTTCAATTTGTCTATTTCCCTGACCGTGTGACCATCTCCACTGGACATGCAAGTTTGGGCATCAATGGGGAAGGACTCATCTGTGTTATCAGTGCAACTTGCTATACATGTGTGTTGGATCTGTGCAGATGATTTCGGTGACACTCCCATGACCAGGCTGATGTGACGAGAGCCTTCATTTTGTGCTAATTGTTGACTGAGTGACCAAGTGTTCTGCTGACATGATAGAGCCCTGCAGAGACAACGTATGGCACAGCTTTCCTTACACAGGAGTGGAGTCCCCTCATGGCAGTGTGTAATTCCGTGACATTGCCTGAGCCCAAGGTGTGTGTTGTGTGAGCATGTCTGGGTGTGTTCACTTCCATTTTGCTACGCAGGCTGGGATCCCTAGTGATGTTCCTGTTTGTGATGCTTGCTGAGTTGACCTATGTTCCCCCAAAATCTTCGCCCTGGGTTATCTGGGATGTGGGTGCATGGCACATTACTGGTCATTAGGGTGTCATTCATAGGTGTGTTTGTTGTCAGGGCTGAGTTTGTGGGCAAACGCAGATGAGACACAGTCAGGATTCCCCTTGGCACTTGTTGGTTACACAAGTCATGTAATTTACAGTTAGTGGTAGCTTTCAGTGATTGTCACACGTTGTGTGTGTGACTGCTGCCACTCCTCAGGGTCAGAGCTGCAATGTTGGAAGTTGTCTATGTGTGTTCTTTGTGGGTGACCTTGGCTTCTTCATTGGTGTGTGACTGTGGCCGGGATCCCATTGGTTGGTGTGGATTTGACGTCATGCCCATGTACAGCGTACTGTGCAGTATGTCAGACATTCACGAGTCTTGTTGACTGGCCATGTGTGATGGGTTTCTGCACCTTAGTTTCCACCACCACCCCTGGGATTGTCATAGGTGCATGTGCAATGTCACCAGTCCATGTGAGCTTCACTGCTGCACATTGGTGGAGATCAAGGTGTGTGGTGTTGAGTGTGTGCAAATGAGAGTTGTTGCACGGCTATACCCCTACCTCCATATTGGCCTTGGCTGACAGGCCGTGCTGATTGATTTGTGCTTGTGTAGGTGTGATGGTAGTTTGTTGCTCAGGACACATGACTGTGGTTCAGAGTGTGAACGACATCTAGCTTTGTCATCACAGTGGGATTATCATGCAGGCCAGTGTCACCACAATGTGGGGTCCCTGGGGGTAGTGCTGTGGTGGGTCTGTCTCTTGCTGTGTTAGTTGCTGTTCCTAAAAGCTTGTGTGACATGTGTAATTTGGGCTCCCTCTCATCTAACAATGCCTGATTGCCCACATAGGGGAATCCGATCCATGAGTTACTTTTGTGTGGCACTGTATACACATCTGTGTGATTGGGATTCAGACCTCCTCATGTGTTGTGTGGTTGCCTGGGGACACTGGCACCCCCCCCCATCACCTGTTGTGTTTGATATGCAGTGTGAGGCTGCCTGTTTGTGTTTGTGCATCTGCACCACTGCATTGGCATATCTTTAGTGTGCCATTGGCTGTATGTTGTTTGGTGGGTTTCCCCTGCTGTCCCTGGGACTCCTAGGTCATCAGTCAGCACAATGATCATGGTTTATATGTCCCATTGCGGCCATGGTATGGTATTTGCTCACCTCACATCTACAGTCTCCACAGGATATCTACATTTGTGTGTCCATTGGTGCAGATATGTGGGTCTGCATTATGATGGTCACTTCTGTCATTGTGTTATTGATGAATGTTGACAATGTCAGCCCCCATGTGTGATGTTTGTCTGCACATGGCCAAAGGTATGTCTTATTTGCACTGCACTGTTTGCCTCACACAATCTATGTTGCTATGGGACACTACTATGCCACTGATGTGTTTGTTGTTCTGTGACCAGGAATCATCCATGCTGTTTGGCATTTGCAGCTTTTTCCATGACAACACTTACATTTTTGTCACTGTGATGATGGGGGTTTAGACCCCATTGCCACAATGTTCAAAATGTGCCTCAGCTATGGACCCCACACTTACCTTTTGGTCACTGTGATGATGGGGGTTTAGACCCCATTGCCACAATGTTCAAAATGTGCTTCAGCTATGGACCCCACACTTACCTTTTGGTCACTGTGATGATGGGGGTTTAGACCCCATTGCCACAATGTTCAAAATGTGCTTCAGCTATGGACCCCACACTTACCTTTTGGTCACTGTGATGATGGGGGTTTAGACCCCATTGCCACAATGTTCAAAATGTGCTTCAGGTATGGACCCCACATTTACATTTTGGTCACTGTGATGATGGGGGTTTAGACCCCATTGCCACAATGTTCAAAATGTGCTTCAGCTATGGACTCCACACTTACCTTTTGGTCACTGTGATGATGGGGTGTTAGACCCCATTGCCACAGTGGTCATGGTCTGCTTGCATTGTGGAGGCCACACACATTTATGTGTGACACATGTGATAGGGGGTCACATTGTATGTTCAATGTCATGTTCAGTGTTGTAGGCATTTGACACAGACTACACACGCTTGTCATGGTGATGGGGGATGTGTTTTTCTGACATTCCTTATGTTGGAGTATGCTGGTTGTGTCATGCATTACCCGTCCTATGAGTAGGGGTGGTGTGGGTGGTGGGCATCCAGCACCCATGAGTAGGGGTGGTGGTAGTGGTAGGCATCCAGCCCCCCTGAGTAGGGGTGGTGGTAGTGGTAGGCATCCAGCCCCCCTGAGTAGGGGTGGTGGTAGGCATCCAGTAGGGGTGGTGTTAGTGGTAGGCATCCAGCACCCATGAGTAGGGGTGGTGGTAGTGGTAGGCATCCATCCCCCTATGTGTGGGGATGGTAGTAGTGACAGGCATCCAGCCCCCCCTGAGTAGGGGTGGTGGTGGTGGTAGGCATCCAGCCCCCCCCCCTAAGTAGGGGTGGTGGTAGTGGTAGGCATCCAGCCCCCTATGTGTGGGGATGGTAGTAGTGACAGGCATCCAGCCCCCCCTGAGTAGGGGTGGTGGTAGTGGTAGGCATCCAGCCCCCTATGTGTGGGGATGGTAGTAGTGACAGGCATCCAGGCCCCCCTGAGTAGGGGTGGTGGTAGGCATCCAGCCACCCCTGAGTAGGGGTGGTGGTAGTGGTAGGCATCCAGCACCCATGAGTAGGGGTGGTGGTAGTGGTAGGCATCCATCCCCCTATGTGTGGGGATGGTAGTAGTGACAGGCATCCAGCCCCCCCTGAGTAGGGGTGGTGGTGGGCATCCAGCACCCATGAGTAGGGGTGGTGGTAGTGGTAGGCATCCAGCACCCATGAGTAGGGGTGGTGGTAGTGGTAGGCATCCATCCCCCTATGTGTGGGGATGGTAGTAGTGACAGGCATCCAGCCCCCCCTGAGTAGTGGTGGTGGTGGTGGTGGACATCCAGCACCCATGAGTAGGGGTGGTGGTAGTGGTAGGCATCCAGCACCCATGAGTAGGGGTGGTGGTAGTGGTAGGCATCCAGCCCCCCCCTGAGTAGGGGTGGTGGTAGTGGTAGGCATCCAGCACCCATGAGTAGGGGTGGTGGTAGTGGTAGGCATCCAGCACCCATGAGTAGGGGTGGTGGTAGTGGTAGGCATCCATCCCCCTATGTGTGGGGATGGTAGTAGTGACAGGCATCCAGCCCCCTATGTGTGGGGATGGTAGTAGTGACAGGCATCCAGCCCCCCCTGAGTAGGGGTGGTGGTGGTGGTAGGCATCCAGCCCCCCCTGAGTAGGGGTGGTGGTAGTGGTAGGCATCCAGCCCCCTATGTGTGGGGATGGTAGTAGTGACAGGCATCCAGGCCCCCCTGAGTAGGGGTGGTGGTGGTAGGCATCCAGCCCCCCCTGAGTAGGGGTGGTGGTAGTGGTAGGCATCCAGCACCCATGAGTAGGGGTGGTGTTGGTGGTAGGCATCCAGCCCCCCCTGAGTAGGGGTGGTGGTGGTGGTGGGCATCCAGCACCCATGAGTAGGGGTGGTGGTAGTGGTAGGCATCCAGCCCCCCCTGAGTAGGGGTGGTGGTAGTGGTAGGCATCCAGCCCCCCCTGAGTAGGGGTGGTGGTAGTGGTAGGCATCCAGCACCCATGAGTAGGGGTGGTGGTAGTGGTAGGCATCCAGCACCCATGAGTAGGGGTGGTGGTAGTGGTAGGCATCCAGCCCCCTATGTGTGGGGATGGTAGTAGTGACAGGCATCCAGGCCTCTCCTGAGTAGGGGTGGTGGTGGTGGTAGGCATCCAGCCCCCCCTGAGTAGGGGTGGTGGTAGTGGTAGGCATCCAGCCCCCCCTGAGTAGGGGTGGTGGTAGTGGTAGGCATCCAGCACACATGAGTAGGGGTGGTGGTAGTGGTAGGCGTCCATCCCCCTATGTGTGGGGATGGTAGTAGTGACAGGCATCCAGCCCCCCCTGAGTAGGGGTGGTGGTAGTGACAGGCATCCAGCCCCCCCTGAGTACGGGTGGTGGTAGTGGTAGGCATCCAGGCCCCTATGGGTGTGTATGGCATTGGTGATAGCCATCCCGCCCCTATGGTTCTGCTGTTGCTAGTGTGCGTCATTTCTGCATCCCTATGTGTGTGTGACATATGTTGGGTACGTGTCGTTTGTTTGTGTAGTGGGTGTTTGATTTACCGTCTGCGCCGTACGCGTCCGTACCTGTTCCGGTAATAGATGTAGAGTATTGGTAGGACCTGCACGATGGGATTCATGGTTGGTTCGTCTCGTTCGGGTTTCTCGTTGCTTCGACTCGTACTCGTCGCTGGCTTGTTCGTCTCGTAGCCGTGGATCGTCTTGTGGCGCGAATCGGAGCTTATGTGCGGCTCTCCCGGATGCTCTGACGTGCCGGACGTAGCGACGGGCTCGGCGCGTACGGAATGCGCATCGTACTAGTCTGACCGGAAGGTGCCGTGTATTTGCTTCCGTGCGGCTCGATTCGGCGTTTACGGATCCGGCTCGGGCGGGGAACAGGAGCTGGAATGGGTAAGTACGGCTCGCTCGGAATCTGTGCTGTTATGCGCATCGTACTTGCTCATTCGGACGACTGTTCGAATCGGTCGGGAAACACGCATTCGGCTGGGTTTTTTTCCGGACGAATAGTGTTAGGTGCGCTTCTGGCCCGAATCGGAATCGGCCCCAAAATGTTAAAAAGGTATTGAAATATAATAGAGTTAAAAATATAAATATTAATAATTTTTAAAAACAGTAATAATTGTGTATTTTTTTTTATATAATGTAAAAAGTATATAATAATTTATTAAATTTTAAAATGAAGAAAGAAAGACCAGACATGTAAATTATTATTTAAAGAATTTAATTAACATTTATATAAATATTATGTATTCAAAATTAAATATACAAAAATATTGAAAAAATAGTGTATTATTTATATTTTACAAAAACTAAACATAGATATTTTTATGTACAATAACATTTTTTGTTAATTTTTTTAATTTTCCCACACTTTTCCATGGAAGTCAATGGGAGAAAATGTCCTTTTTTCATTTTTACAGAAAGACATGACGTTGCCGCGTAAACTTAACTTTCGTCATTACGAGGATCGCCGCGCTACGGATCAGATGCAAGGGTAAGCTCCGTCAAGGTAAGAGAAATTTAAAATATTAAAATACATAGAATAGTGGTAATGTTTATTGTAAGGAGAGAGGAGGGAGGTAGATAGATGTAGTAAATGTGTTTTTGGTACTTTTAATGTGTGTTAACCAACTAATTCACTCCATACCAGGTTGCAGTAGTAGGCCCACGTCGGGTCTCATTCTTTCGTAACACTTTTCATTTAATAAAGTTAATTAAAATATATACATTAAAAGCTTTAATAAACAAAAGTGATTCGAAAGGTATCTTTTTTTCTTTTTGCTACGGGTTTTTAAAAAAAAAAAGATTTTGGCGTTTTTGCGGTTAGATGTATTTTTAATATGAATTAAAAAAAATCTTCTTTTTAGGAAATTAGAAGATCGGATATTTTTACATCCATTGCTTATTGGATTTTGGAGTTTGGAAGTGCCACTTTAATTTTTTCGAGATGGAGTTTCAGGGAAGTATTTTGGAACTTGGAATGGATCTGGAATTGTTTTCGAAATAGAATGGATTGCTTCGTTGGATTTTGTTGCGTTTTTTAGCCGAAAATCAACACTTTTTCAGGATTTTTTTTGGGTGCGATTTTTTTAGATATGCACAGATATTATTTTTTAAAGTAATGTGCACATTTAAAAAAATTAATTCGGGACGTGGAGTTTACAAAAGGAATGTGGATTATTTGCAATGGATTCCAAAATGACAAAGGACTCTTGGTGAAAAACTGGATACTACGTAAGTCCAAGAGCTGAAAAAAGAAGACATCTGATGGTAAGGAGACCCGACTTAAAAATATTTTGAATTGTTAAAAAAAAAAAAAATGAATTAGGGTTTTTTTTAGGGCAAAACAGGCAAGTAGGAAGATAGTGTAGGTTAGAAATGGAGGATGTGTGCAAGATTATCAAGGTAGTCTGAAGCCACCATCAACGTAAACTGTTGAATTGCACCCAATAATCTCTCGGACATTTCCTTTGTTCTTTTTGATATACGTGGGTTCAGACTACCTGTTAATGATTGCGACATTCTCATTTCTTGGAAATTTTGCTCCTTCCTTAAAATTTCCAAGAAATGATAGAAATTAGGATGAGGTTTGCCAATTGATTTATTGAAGGAGTTGTGCCATCCCTCTATGGCATTGTTTGTTTTTGCTCCTCCCTTTAAGCAGGTCGAGTAGCAGTCCCACCACTTCACATGGAAACGTGGTTTCCTCCTGCGACCCGACCTGCTTAGATGGCCAATCCATGTGTCTTCAAAGTAATTTAGAATGGGTGCCAATTTATCTTTGTTTGAGGTAAAGTATTCTGATTCTGTAATTGAAGTGTAGTACTCGTCTACACTGTCTCTCAGGTATTGTACTCCTCAGGATCCGGATGATGCTACAAGGGGTCCACCCCTTGACATCCCCAATCTCTGAATATAAGGTTACAGAGCGTTAGGGCAATCAAGTGAGGGAAAGGTAAGGGTAGGGAACCGCAGGGATGTGAACCTATAAGAAAAAACAACAGGTATCAATACAAACATATGTATACATGACTACTCTAGTAAGGTCTCACTAAAGCCGATTACTACCTTAGACACAAGTGCATGGAACGTCAATTCACCTCTCCATACAATAACATCCAATTCCTGTTCTGACGGATATCGTATAAGATAGAACATGTGTTAACCACTTCCATTCACAACTCATACCATGGCACAGCTATATATATATATGAGTCCAAAAGTAACAACAGTACTTGTCTACCATACCCCTAACAGACTCACCGGTTAGGTGTGAGTCCGCTTTTCAAAACAAAGAAAACAGAAATCCAGAAACAATATAGAAGCTGAATCCTTCAGCCCATTAGATTCTTAGGAACTCCAGTGGAAAAAATAGATATGTGTTCATCGTGAGTAGAACTGACTTATGAATCCCCAATGTCGCGTTTCCCTACTAAAATGAATAAACAGCGGTTTCCTCACCGCAATTGGCAGCATAAAAATAAAGGTCATAGTATGGGCAAAAGGCAACTATAAACTGAAAAGAGATTTTTTGATCTCTACCGCAGCTCCTAGTCATTATGTGACGCGCATTCACCGTCCGTTGTGAATGCCGTCTACATTAAACACTTCCAACCCTAATCTGCGGTATCATAACCGCTGATGGCTCTCTTCGCTCTCGATGTGCGTTCACCATCCGGAAAAACGCCGTCAGAACACGGAAAATACCTCCGAGTTTAGAAACAGGATGCCAACACTTACCCAATCCTGTGTGGGCGCCCTCGAAACCCCGAGTCCTCGGGAAAATATGCAGGTTCCTAGCTCAGCCGAGCTAGTGCCAGAGCGGCTTCTTGCTTCCGCGTCTCCCGCTCCAAAAGAGGTCCGAACTCCAAAATTAGGCACGCTTCCGTGTGCGTAGAGCAGCGTTTTAAGGACGCTGACTCCTCCCATCCACCAGCCTCATGGGAAATGTAGTTTATACCCTAGGCAGGCGCACTACGTCCGTGAATCCTGACAGTAGGCCCTCCTCACAAGCGCCTCCTAGATCCAGGCTTGGTCGGCCACCTGCGGTAGAAGGATCTCACCGCGGCCGGGGCATGTACGTTGGAACAGGGTTCCCACGAATCGTCCTCAGAGGAATACCCCTTCCAAGAAATCAGATACCATAGTACCCCCCTTCGATACTTTGAGTCCAGCACCTTCCGCACCTCATACTCCGCTCCGTCCTCACGAACCACCGGAGGGACCGCCTTTCTCCGAGCCCCTATGGCAGGTTTCAGGAGGCTACAATGGAACACGGGATGTATGCGAAGGCTGCCAGGCAGCCGTAGTCGGTAGGCCACAGGGTTCACTTGTCGCACCACGGTATATGGACCGATGTATCTCGGATGAAATATGCTGCGAAGCTTGAACTTGATGTTTTTTGTGGAGAGCCAAACCCTATCTCCAACATGATAACTCGGGCCTTCTATTCTGTGTCGGTCTGCCCACTCCTTGTACACCCTTTTTGCCACCACCAGATGTTGCCTTGCTTTCTTCTGGACAGAGTGTAGCAACTTAATGTGTGCCTGCACAGATGGCTGATTTGCAATGTCATCCGGTATATCAATGGGCAGAGTCTTTGCACAATATCCGTAGTTAGCCTCGAAGGGAGTCATTCCTATAGAACAACGTACCGTATTGTTGTATGACAACTCCGCCATCCATAACAAAGACACCCAGGAGTCCTGCGCTTCCATGGCGTAACACCTCAGATACTTCTTAAGTGTCTGATTTAGCCTCTCCGTCTGACCATCTGTTTGGGGATGGAAGCTAGTCGATACAGCTGAATCTATCTGTAGAGACTTACACCACGTTCTCCAGAAACTTGCAATGAACTGGGGCCCCCTATCAGACACGATCACTTTGGGCAATCCATGCTGTCGGATAACATGATCCATTAACAGTTGTGCGGTCTGACTCGCCGTTGGTAAATTCTTGCACGGAATGAAATGTCCCAGTTTTGTTAGGCTATCCACTACCACCAGAATGGCCGAACATCCCTGATCCATAGGCAAACCGGTGATGAAATCAAGGCTGATATTCGTCCAAGGCTGCAGAGGAGTGGGCAAAGGCATGAGCATTCCCTTTTTCTTGGTGTTCTCACCTTTTCCTCTTGCACATTCCTCACATTGTTGTACCCATGTGCGAACATCCTTGACCAGTGTAGTCCACCAGAAATGCCTTTGTACCAACTGTGTTGTTTTTAGGATTCCTGGGTGTCCTGCCAATGGGGATACATGACACCACTCAAATGCCTTTTTCTGTACCACCTTCGACAGGAGATACAACCGACCGTTCCAAAAAGGTAGACCTTGTTTAAGGCTACGCATCGCATTCTCTTTTGCCCATTTCTCCCACCATTCGTTTGTTTTGTTCCCTTTTACCTCATCCAGGAATTTATCCACCTTCAGAACACAGATAACCCTAGCTGGGTCGATGATTGCCTTGGGTTCAATGTTGAAAGACCCATCTACGGATTCTTGTCGAGATAAAGAATCTGCCTTACGGTTGTCTGTCCCAGGCCTGAAAGTGATAATAAAATCGTATTCCGCAAAGAACAAAGTCCATCTCATTTGTCTCTGAGTGAGTGTTCTGGCAGTTTTCATGTACTGTAGATTACGGTGATCCGAATATACTGTGACCGGATAGCGTGCCCCCCACAAATAATGTCGCCATTCCTGAAAGGCCTTCTTCATGGACAGTAGTTCCTTCTCAGCAATGGTGTAGTTCTTTTCAGCCGCTGTGAGCTTTTTGGAAAGGTACGCTACTGGATGCAGCTGGCCAGTGTCTTTATCCCTTTGTGACAAAATGGCGCCTACGGCCTCGTCCGAAGTGTCTGCTTCCACAATGAAAGGGACCCCCAATTGAGGATGCCTCAACACAGGAGCGCTGGTAAATGCCTGTTTCAAGTAATCAAATTCTGTTGAGGCTTCTTCGTTCCATACAAAAGGGACCCCCTTACGAAGCAATCTGGTAAGAGGAGCCGCTACTTGGGAAAAATGTACGATAAACCTGCGGTAGTAATTCGCAAAACCCAAGAAGCATTGTATGTCCCTCAGACACCTGGGGGTGGGCCATTCCTGTACTGCCTGCACCTTGCGCTCTGCCATGCTCAATCCTTCGGGACACAGGATAACACCCAGGAACTCAACTTCACGCACCCCAAACTCACACTTGCTCAATTTGCAATACAAGTGGAATTCGCGTAGTTTTTTCAAAATCAACACCACATGTCTTTTATGCATCTCGGTGGACCCAGAGTAGATGAGGATATCATCAATATATACAACCACAAAATGGTCCACATACTCCTTCAAAACGTCGTTCAGAAAATACTGAAATGCCGCCGGGGCGTTGCACAACCCGAACGGCATTACAGTATATTCAAACAGACCATAACGCGTCTTGAAGGCCGTTTTCCACTCATCCCCCTCTCTAATACGGACCAAATGATATGCCCCTCTTAAATCTAGCCGAGTGTAAATAGTGGCTTCGCGCACTTGATCCAACAAAACAGGGTTAAGAGGCAAGGGATACCTATTACGGATGGTGTTTTTATTTAACATTCTATAATCACAGCAGGCTCTCAACTCGCCACTGGCTTTCGCTATGAAGAACAGAGGTGAGGCTGCTGGAGACCGAGAGGGCCTGATGAAACCTATCTCCAAGAAATGATCCAGGTATTCTCTAAGATGTCATGTTTCGGGCTCAGATAAAGCATACACCCTACAAGCCGGAATGTGTGCCCCCTCAATAAGATCTATACGACAATCATAGGGTCTATGGGGCGGTAGCCGTTCTGCCTTAGTCTTACTAAACACATCCTCAAACTGTACATACTCGGTGGGTAAAACCATTTCCTTCTCTGCTGCAGTAGCCACACAAAAAGGGTGTGTCAGGGCTATAGCTTGAGACGTTAGTCCCTGTACACAGTGAGACACACATTCCTTGGACAAAAACTGTACTGTCTTGTCCTTCCAGTTTATGGTTGGGTTGTGATGACAAAACCACGGCATACCCAGGATCACCTCATATTGCGGAGCATCGATGATGTTTAGGGATATCTCTTCCAAATGTTGTCTCTTCCCATCATCTATAGAAAGCGTGAGGATTTCGGTCTTTTCCCTCAAGAGCCCTGATTTTAACGGATTCCCATCCACAGCCAATACCTCCTCTGGGATCTCACGAGGAACACTACCCACAGCCAAGTGCTTCACCAACCCGCTGTCAATGAAATTCCCCGTGGCTCCTGAATCCAACATGGCTAAAACCTGATGTATCTGTTGGTGGCACTCCAGGACCACGGCCAACACAATGTGTGACTCCGTATCCTTCACTGGTTCTATCGATAACGATGGAATCTTCCATTCCTTATCCCCTGACTGCATACTCCCGGATGGTGAACTCTCCCCAAACTCTGTGCCTACTACCGACACTGCTGCTTTCTTATGCTTGTATGTATAGCCCTGAGACTTTGGTTTTGAGGGACATTCACGTACGTAATGCCCTTTCCTGCCGCAGTACATACATAACCCCTGTGTGCGATGGCTCTCCCTCTCAGTTCTTGAAAGAGGTGCCCTGATAGCTCCTATCTCCATTGGCTCACCGGTTGATTCGTTGCTAGGATTTTCTTTCCTGGGGTTTTTATCTGGTCTATAAGAGGACCTGTCCCCTCGATGCCTTTCGCCTCTCTCTGACATACGCCCATCAAGCCTCAAAGACAAACTAATCAGATCAGCACAGGTCACTGGCTGCGGGTCGATTTGTGCTATCACATCTTTCAGATCATCGCGTAAGCCTTGATAGAAAAGAGACATTCTCTTCTGGCCATGCGGTTTCAGCCACCAACCTGTTAAAAGACATAAGGTACGTTACTAGATCATGTCTCCCTTGTCTCAATTCCAACAATTCTCGGTCTGCGCTGAACGTAGTGGTTCTTCTATCGAACACTTTTTCAAACGCCGCCCTAAAAGCCTCCCAATCAGACAATACTGGGTCGTTGTTCCTAACCAGTGGAACAGCCCAATTAGCTGCATCACCTATCAAATAAGAAATCTCAAATGCCACTCTGGAATGATTGTTGGGGAGCGATGATGGCTTACAAGAGAAATGGAGCATTATTTGTGTCAAAAACACTTGTATTTTCAATGGATCTCCGGCATACCTCTCAGGACTGGCTAGAGGAATCGGGGGAGTACTGTCACCTGTATCTGGGGATTACTAGTGACAGATACATCAAAAGGGTTCCTGGTTAACCTGTCCACCCTATCCCGTAGAGCCGCTGTTTCCAGCCTAGAGGCCGCTAATTCCTGTTGTACTAGAGCCAACGCCTGAACCACGTCGTCCATAGACGCCATCTATAGGCTCACCCGGACCGGGAGGAGTAACCTATCTTGGGTGCGTAATTCTGTCAGGTATTGTACTCCTCAGGATCCGGATGATGCTACAAGGGGTCCACCACTTGACATCCCCAATCTCTGAATATAAGGTTACAGAGCGTTAGGGCAATCAAGTGAGGGAAAGGTAAGGGTAGGGAACCGCAGGGATGTGAACCTATAAGAAAAAACAACAGGTATCAATACACACATATGTATACATGACTACTCTAGTAAGGTCTCACTAAAGCCGATTACTACCTTAGACACACATGCATGGAACGTCAATTCACCTCTCCATACAATAACATCCAATTCCTGTTCTGACGGATATCCTATAAGATAGAACATGTGTTAACCACTTCCATTCACAACTCATACCATGGCACAGCTATATATATATATGAGTCCAAAAGTAACAACAGTACTTGTCTACCATACCCCTAACAGACTCACCAGTTAGGTGTGAGTCCGCTTTTCAAAACAAAGAAAACAGAAATCCAGAAACAATATAGAAGCTGAATCCTTCAGCCCATTAGATTCTTAGGAACTCCAGTGGAAAAAATAGATATGTGTTCATCGTGAGTAGAACTGACTTATGAATCCCCAATGTCGCGTTTCCCTACTAAAATGAATAAACAGCGGTTTCCTCACCGCAATTGGCAGCACAAAAATAAAGGTCATAGTATGGGCAAAAGGCAACTATAAACTGAAAAGAGATTTTTTGATCTCTACCGCAGCTCCTAGTCATTATGTGACGTGCATTCACCGTCCGTTGTGAATGCCGTCTACATTAAACACTTCCAACCCTAATCCGCAGTATCATAACCGCTGATGGCTCTCTTCGCTCTTGACGTGCGTTCACCATCCGGAGCAACGCCGTCAGAACACGGAAAATACCTCCGAGTTTAGAAACAGGACGCCAACACTTACCCAATCCTGTGTGGGCGCCCTCAAAACCCCGAGTCCTCGGGAAAATATGCAGGTTCCTAGCTCAGCCGAGCTAGTGCCAGAGCGGCTTCTTGCTTCCGCGTCTCCCGCTCCAAAAGAGGTCCGAACTCCAAAATTACGCACGCTTCCGTGTGCGTAGAGCAGCGTTTTAAGGACGCTGACTCCTCCCATCCACCAGCCTCATGGGAAATGTAGTTTATACCCTAGGCAGGCGCACTACGTCCGTGAATCCTGACACTGTCAGGAGGAACAAAGCAAAGGGCTGTTAGTTTTTTTAGTTCAAACTGTAGTTTGCTATCTGATATGTAATCCTCAATTAAGGATGTTTTTTGAATTTTTCGCCAATAAGCCTGAGAAAAGTGAAAAAAACATCCTTGAATTTGGGTATCAGTGTACAATTAGATAATAGTATTAATCATAGGTAATTCAAAGTCAATTAGTACTTTTCTAGGACTTTTGTTTGATGTTTTAGCTTTGATCACTGACAATAATTCAGTGTATGTTGAGGATAGTTTATCAGGTAGTAAACTGTAAATTAATGGAACTACTGTATTATTAATATATGCATGAATAGTATATATTTGGGTGAATGGATGGGGCGTGGATTTAAACGTCCCATCTATCATCCAAATATCACTGTTCTCCAACCGTACAAGATTATGGGGTTTGCTAAAGATTAGTATTCTTTTTTGAGGGTTATTGTTGTCATGCAAAAGAAATGGTTCATTAGTAATTGTTACAGAGAGTTCAGGTGGAATGTTTATGTCAGAAAAGGTTTGGGGTGTTACTCTTTGTGGGTTACGTGTCTGTTTTTACGTTTAACAATTCTTCTCAGATTAGGAATTGTGGGCATACTACTTGCAACATGTGGTGGAATGTGTTGGGCTACCTCCCTCAAAACTGCACCACAGGGTTCATTGGAGGTGGATGCAATATCTTTAATTTCACTAAATGTTTCTCTATCCTCAATTTCCATTGCAGAGGCAGAGTGGTTATGTTCTGTGATTCTTAAAACAGAGTCACCAAGAGTAACCGCTCTGCCTGTGCAATGGGATGAGTAGTATTGCACACAACTCCAATGACACTGGGGCTCAGTTAGTCTCTCCTTACAAGAAACATACCCACTATGTTTTAGCAGACGGTTGCCCCGGCTGGAGGTGACGTATTTGGCATGTTGATTAGATGACATTTTCATTTATGGATTGAAATAGAAAAAAAAGTGTTAGTTTATTTTTAATTTATTGTGTTTATCTGTTTTGAAGAAAAAATATACAGTACAATATCTGGATTTTTTTATACTGTTTAAAGTTAATGCTGTTTGAAGTTATATTTAATGTTTTAACCATGTTGCATTTTTAATTTTGCTGATATGTTCTTTAAAAAACTGCTTTATTGGGAGAGAAAAATGGTTAAGTTGTTTTATTGTTAAATATTTCGAGATTCTTACCTTTTTTAAAGATGTTTCTTGATGCTTTTAGTTTGGAGGACGGTTTTGTTTTTTAGTTGGGTCTGAAAGAGAAAAGATATTATGCGTTTTTTCACTGTTATGTTATTTTAATAAAGTTTTCTAGGGAGAGAAATATGGTTAAGTTATTTTATTGTTTATTCTTTTTTTAATCTTACCTTTTTTTGAAGCTTTTTCTTGAGGTTTTGGGCTTTGTAGACCAGTTTCAATTTTATTGTGGTCTGAAATAGTAAAAAAATAAATTTGTTTAGGTATTCGTGATATTAGGAAATATTTAACCTGAAATATAATTAAATAATTTTTGGTTATGGAAGAACAGGTGAAAGTTTTGCTTTTTTACAATAGTCATTGTCTTTTCAGAGAAAAAATTAATTTGTGATGATTTTGCAATATAATTTATGAGAAGAATGAGATTTTTATTTACATTCAAAAAGTATTATTACAGTTGAATTGGTATTTTTTGGGAGAAGAGCATTTTGTTGGATTGGAATAGGAATAATTTGTTTTTCTGTTCAAAATCTTTATTGACATTTTTATTTGTTGAAAAAATTACCTCGGTATGTTTCTTGTTTTGTTGCTCGACTTTAAGAAAGGTAGAGACGTTTATAGTTGTCCAATCTGTAAAAAAAAAACAATTTAACATTGTTTTAAAAATGTAAATGTCATTAAATTCTATTTAGCAACCTGTTTTTAATATACAATATATTTTCAGCTGTTTATTGTTGATGTTGTTCTCTGTTGATATAAAAAATGTATACCTAATAATTACATATTTATTAAAAATGTTTTAAACAGCAAACACCATCCAGCACTTTCCCTGAGGCAAGCACATGTCGGAGTAGGAATAGTAATTTTGCCCCCACCACCATCCAGCTCTTTCTCTGAGGCAAGCACATGTCGGAGTAGGAATAGTAGTTTTGCCCCCACCACCATTCAGCACTTTCCCTGAGGCAAGCATATGTCGGAGTAGGAATAGTAAATTTGCCCCTACTACTATCTTGCACTTTCCCTGATGCAAGCACCTGTCTGAGTAGGAATAGTAATTTTGCCCCCACTGCTATCCCGCACTTTCCCTGATGCAAGCACATGTCGGAGTAGGAATAGTAATTTTTCCCCCACTGCTATCCCGCACTTTCCCTGATGCAAGCACATGTCGGAGTAGGAATAGTAATTTTGCCCCCAACACCATCCAGCTCTTTCCCTAAGGCATGCACATTTCGGAGTAGGAATAGTAAATTTGCACACTACAGCATGAAGCATTTTCCCTGATGCAAGCATCTGTTGGTGTTGGAATAGTAATTTTACCCCCACCACTATCCAGCATTTTCCCTCAAGCAAGCAGATGTCTGAGTAGGAATAGTAATTTTGCCCCTACTACTATCTTGCACTTTCCCTGATGCAAGCACTTGTCTGAGTAGGAATAGTAATTTTGCCCCCACTGCTAACCCGCACTTTCCCTGATGCAAGCACATGTCGGAGTAGGAATAGTAATTTTGCCCCCACCACTATCCTGCTTTTATTTATAGGTATGAACTTGTTGCAGTAGGAATAGTTAATTGGCACTCAGAACAGTGAATTTATTTTTTAATGTTTATTTCCGTGTAAGTTTAGCAATTTGCTCCCAGAATTATATTGTGTTTTCACAGAGACAAACACAAGCTGGAGTTGTATTAGCAGTGTTGACCAAACATTATACAGCATTTTCCCGGAGGATAGTACATATTGGAGTCAGAGTAGTAATTTTACAACTAACACCATTCTGCATTTTAGTCGCAGCAAACATTTGTTTGACTAGTAAAATTAATTTTAAACTTGCCAATATTCTACTCTGTTTTAATGCTAATAAATGTTTGTTTAATTATAGTTAATAGGTCCACTCTCCCATTCTGCATTTTATTTATTTAATGTGGTTTGTTAAAAAAATTGTTTGCACTTTTGATTACATTTTTGTATATTTTTGAACATTCGTCGATTTAGACTGGTTAAAATTGTTAAATAGTAATAAACAAAAAGTTTGTTTTACTCACTTAGAAGAATTTTTCATTCACTGTGTTTTCAACTGTGTTTTAAGCATGTTTTCTTTTTTTCACAAATATGCTGTACAATATTTTATATGGTATATGTTTTTAAAATCATGCTTTGATTTAGTTTGTTAATTCATTACATTTAATATGGGTACACTTACTTGGTACTGTAGATGGCACTGTTTGATGTCAAGTTTTTCATGACTGGCAAAACGCTTATGGTGTGTCTTGTAGTCAGTTAACCACTGTTTTTAAAATGGTGGACGGCTGCTTTTATACTCTTTTTTGTGGTGTACGATAATTGAGAAGAAAATATGGTTTGGGCATATATTTTTGTCGTCTTTTTAATGCTGTAAAAAAGTACAAATATTTTTGGGGGATTTATAAATGTTCGTTATTTTTTTTAACATATGTATTGTCTACCATTTTTGGCGACCTGCAGGTCAAGGTGAATTTATAGAAAGTGTTGTAGGACTTTCGTTTTTTTGTAGTTTAAAATGGTGGTTTATTTGTTTTGTTTCTGATTAGTTTCCTTTTATTGGCGTTAAATTATGTTTTATATTTTCTTTTTATATTGGTAGATATTTTGGTAAATTACATTGTGATAATATTCGTTTTTTGTGGGTTTCGTCTTCTTTAAAATATGTTTGAAAAATGTATATGAGGTGTATTTATTAAATTGATCGTTTAAAAATTATATTGTAATGTATTTAGTAGTATTATAATATTTTTTGTGAGAAAAATATATGTTTATTTTATAAATTAAAATAATTATTTTTAGAGGGATCTAAATATATTTTAAATGTTTTTCTTTATTGCACAAGAAATTTTTTTAATACACGGGTATTAATTTTAATACTCAGGTATTAATTTTAAATACCCGTGTATTAATACACCCCCCCACCCAAATCCCCTATTTTCCCTGTATCCCGTTCCAGAGGTTAGTATATTATTTATTATTGGGGAAAAAAACGAGTAGTAATTTTAGTAATCCAGTATTCATTTTAATACTTAGGGGCCGATTCTGATTCTGGTTGTAAAACGTACCGACCGACACGGACCGGGAATGGAGACCGACCGACACGTTCCGGAGCCTTACGACCCGCGTAGTACGATGCAATGCGTGTGAATTACAACCGACTCGTTCGGAACACAAGCCGCACGACCCAACCGTACGGAAATCAGTGATTCGCCCGTAAACGGACAGGGAATCGTACCGACCAACCACGCATCAGGAATGGACCCGACCGACACGTACCCTCGCTGTACGACCCGCGTAGTACGATGCAATGCGTGTGAAACGAGACCAACTCGCACGGAGCACAATGCACAAGACCGAGACGTACAGAAAACAGTGACTAGCAAACAATAGACTCCTTTGCGACCGACACATACGCCAACTTAGAAACACAGCAGAATGTCAGTGTGACAGACTCGGATTACCCCGCAAGAGCCACTGGCAGCGTCCGTCCCGGTCAAATGAACGTCTCCATCATGATCAACAAAACCAAAGGAAAAAAGACAAAAAAAGGACCAAACAAGCAATGACAAAGCCAATAAATAAAAAATAAAAAAAACATGGAACAAAGACACACCCACAACTCCACCTACATAAAGGCCAGAAATCCCTACCATGATCCTTTGCAAACTACAGACATAGGACAGCAGACAACACCACCACACTGCAGAGACACACCACACCACAACTCACACACCACACAACATCTACATCAGTTGCACCTCTCAAAAAATCAATCACACATTCACAGATAAACTCACACCCACCACACTCACTTACACCCTCACACACACATCAATCCCCACAACCACCCAGCACCATGCCCCCCAAGAAGAATCCAAAGTTCACAGATAGTGAGTTGGAAGTCATGATTGATAAAATCCTCAGAGTAGAGACACAGTTGTTTGGCACATTATTCCAACAGACCCCCATGTCACAGAAAACAAAGATGTGGGAGAGGATTGTCGACAAGGTCAACGCACAAGCACCTTGTTTGCGCACAAAGGACGATATTCAGAAAAGGTACTATGATGTGCGCAGGAGGGTCAAGAAGCTCATCGACAGGGAGCACGCCTTGAGCAGGCAGACTGGCGGTGGCCCTCCTGCCAAACCAACATACTTCAGGTCCTGGGAGGAGAAGGTGCGGCCCATCCTACCACCGGAGAGCATCCATGGATTAACAGGAATGCCAGAGCCTGGTGAGTACACAACCAATATACTCAATATTGTGCGGCAATACACATATATCACTGTCAAGGGGACAGTGAAATCAAGTACTGTTAGCAAAGCCATAGCAACAGAGAGGCAAGTATCCTGTGACGTGTATGCCAGTTACACAAACACAATACCTGCCATCTCATAGTAATATGGAACTATGTCATAACATGTACAAACCTAACAACAAATACAGCAAGGCATTGGTATAAATCACCAACAAACACTGTCAGCCATTTTGCCACCACTGTCACACTACCTCACAGGGAAGCTGATTCACAGAAAGGACGGTTTGGTATCTGGGAAGGTAGGTGTATCCGATAGCATGATGGGAGTGGTTGTCACTGCCAATAGTCCACATCCCACATGGACCATCAAGCTCACACTGAACCATGCACACCTCACAGGCAGTGGAAATGTACTGATAAGATGGCTGACACTGGGCTCTGCTGTGGGGAGCACAAGGCCCAGCTGGGAACTGTGTTCAAACAAACAAGAGGACACCACTGTCAGTCATCTTGCCATTGCTGTCTCACTCACTCACAGGGAAGCAGAGTCAAAAGGAAGGTAGGTTGGGTATGCTGGGAAGGGGGGTGTAGCCAAAAGCAAGATGGGAGTTACAGTCACAGCCCCCATACCACATGGTCCATCAAGCCCACGCTGAACCATGCTCACCTCACAGGCAGTGCAAAAGTAATGACGAGATGGCTGACACTGGGCCCTGCTGTGGGGAGCACAAGGCCCTGGTGGCACTTGGGCTCAACCAAACAACAGGACACCACTGCCTAACATCCTGAACGTTAACCTTCACTCCCTGCAATGGAAGCATGCCTCATGGTGGGATATCTGGCCTAGTGCGAAGGAGTACTGCCAGCTCTGACTACATCTAATAGCAGGTTCTTGCACACACACACCCCTTAACACAAACTCCACACAACTCACCTGGGATAATGCATTCCCTCAGACTCAATTAAAATATCTCACAAAGATTTACCACACTGGGTTCTGCTGTGTGAAGCACATGGGCTTGTTGGGACTTGTGTTCAAACAAACACCAGGACACCACTGTCTGCCATCTTGTCAGCACAGGCACACCACCGCACAGGGAAAATGAATCACAGGAAGGAAGGTTAGGTATTGTGGGAAGGTGGGTGTAGCCAAAAGCATGATGGGAGTTGCAGTCACAGCCAACAGTCCCCATCCCACATGGTCCATCAAGCCCACCCTGAACCATGCTCACCTCACAGGGAGTGCAAAAGTACTGTCAAGATGGCTGACACTAGGCCCTGCTGTGGGGAGCACAAGGCCCTGCTGGGATCTGTGCTCAAACAAACAACAGGACACCAATGCCTGACAGCCTGAAAGGTAACTTGCACTCCCTGCAATGGAAGCATGCCTCATGGTGGGATATCTGGCCTAGTGGGAAGGAGTACTGCCAGCTCTGACTACATCTACCAGCAGGTTCTTGCACACACACACCCCTTAACACAAACTCCACACAACTCACCTTGGATAATGCATTCCCTCAGACTCAATTAAAATATCTCACAAAGATTTACCACACTGGGTTCTGCTGTGTGAAGCACATGGGCTTGTTGGGACTTGTGTTCAAACAAACACCAGGACACCACTGTCTGCCATCTTGTCAGCACAGGCACACCACCACACAGGGAAAATGAATCACAGGAAGGAAGGTTAGGTATTGTGGGAAGGTGGGTGTAGCCAAAAGCATGATGGGAGTTGCAGTCACAGCTAAATATCCCCCACCCACATGTCCCAGCAAGCTCACACTGAACCATGCACACCTCACAGGGAGTGGAAATGTACTGACAAGATGGCTGACACTGGGTTCTGCTGTGGGGAGCACGAGGCCCTGCTGGGACCTGTGCTCAAACAAACAACAGGACACCAATGCCTGACAGCCTGAAAGGTAACTTGCACTCCCTGCAATGGAAGCATGCCACATGGGGGATTACCTGGCCTCTGTGGGTGAAGGAGGTCCTGCAATGACTCCAAATGCACAGGGTCAGACTGATTTGCATATGGCCATGTCTGAACTGGGGTGGTGGAGTGAGCTAAAGAATGATGATGGATTAAACCCAGATCAGTTGACTGGGGGTGAGTGTTTGATTGGCTCAAACGTTCCGTCCATCATCCCCTTTTGTATCGCTTTGTTCGCCCTAAGTTGGCGGGGGTATGCCCAGACGTGGGTCCCTTGCTCACTTTGCCACTGGATTCAAGCAAGCCTGGCTGATGACGGCTGGAAAGCCAGAAACCGGTCCTAGGATGCTTGTTTCCGGTCCAGGGAAGACATGGCTTGGCAGTTCGGGCTGGACTGTTCCCATGAGGCACAGGGTCAGACTGATTTGCATATGGCCATGTCTGAACTGGGGTGGTGGAGTGAGCTAAAGAATGATGATGGATTAAACCCAGATCAGTTGACTGGGGGTGAGTGTTTGATTGGCTCAAACGTTCCGTCCATCATCCCCTTTTGTATCGCTTTGTTCGCCCTAAGTTGGCGGGGGTATGCCCAGACGTGGGCCCCTTGCTCACTTTGCCACTGGATTCAAGCAAGCCTGGCTGATGACGGCTGGAATGCCAGAAACCGGTCCTAGGATGCTTGTTTCCGGTCCAGGGAAGACATGGCTTGGCAGTTCGGGCTGGACTGTTCCCATGAGGCACAGGGTCAGACTGATTTGCATATGGCCATGTCTGAACTGGGGTGGTGGAGTGAGCTAAAGAATGATGATGGATTAAACCCAGATCAGTTGACTGGGGGTGAGTGTTTGATTGGCTCAAACGTTCCGTCCATCATCCCCTTTTGTATCGCTTTGTTCGCCCTAAGTTGGCGGGGGTATGCCCAGACGTGGGTCCCTTGCTCACTTTGCCACTGGATTCAAGCAAGCCTGGCTGATGACGGCTGGAATGCCAGAAACCGGTCCTAGGATGCTTGTTTCCGGTCCAGGGAAGACATGGCTTGGCAGTTCGGGCTGGACTGTTCCCATGAGGCACAGGGTCAGACTGATTTGCATATGGCCATGTCTGAACTGGGGTGGTGGAGTGAGCTAAAGAATGATGATGGATTAAACCCAGATCAGTTGACTGGGGGTGAGTGTTTGATTGGCTCAAACGTTCCGTCCATCATCCCCTTTTGTATCGCTTTGTTCGCCCTAAGTTGGCGGGGGTATGCCCAGACATGGGTCCCTTGCTCACTTTGCCACTGGATTCAAGCAAGCCTGGCTGATGACGGCTGGAATGCCAGAAACTGGTCCTAGGATGCTTGTTTCTGGTCCAGGGAAGACATGGCTTGGCAGTTCGGGCTGGACTGTTCCCATGAGGCACAGGGTCAGACTGATTTGCATATGGCCATGTCTGAACTGGGGTGGTGGAGTGAGCTAAAGAATGATGATGGATTAAACCCAGATCAGTTGACTGGGGGTGAGTGTTTGATTGGCTCAAACGTTCCGTCCATCATCCCCTTTTGTATCGCTTTGTTCGCCCTAAGTTGGCGGGGGTATGCCCAGACGTGGGTCCCTTGCTCACTTTGCCACTGGATTCAAGCAAGCCTGGCTGATGACGGCTGGAATGCCAGAAACCGGTCCTAGGATGCTTGTTTCCGGTCCAGGGAAGACATGGCTTGGCAGTTCGGGCTGGACTGTTCCCATGAGGCACAGGGTCAGACTGATTTGCATATGGCCATGTCTGAACTGGGGTGGTGGAGTGAGCTAAAGAATGATGATGGATTAAACCCAGATCAGTTGACTGGGGGTGAGTGTTTGATTGGCTCAAACGTTCCGTCCATCATCCCCTTTTGTATCGCTTTGTTCGCCCTAAGTTGGCGGGGGTATGCCCAGACGTGGGTCCCTTGCTCACTTTGCCACTGGATTCAAGCAAGCCTGGCTGATGACGGCTGGAATGCCAGAAACCGGTCCTAGGATGCTTGTTTCCGGTCCAGGGAAGACATGGCTTGGCAGTTCGGGCTGGACTGTTCCCATGAGGCACAGGGTCAGACTGATTTGCATATGGCCATGTCTGAACTGGGGTGGTGGAGTGAGCTAAAGAATGATGATGGATTAAACCCAGATCAGTTGACTGGGGTGAGTGTTTGATTGGCTCAAACGTTCCGTCCATCATCCCCTTTTGTATCGCTTTGTTCGCCCTAAGTTGGCGGGGGTATGCCCAGACGTGGGTCCCTTGCTCACTTTGCCACTGGATTCAAGCAAGCCTGGCTGATGACGGCTGGAATGCCAGAAAACGGTCCTAGGATGCTTGTTTCCGGTCCAGGGAAGACATGGCTTGGCAGTTCGGGCTGGACTGTTCCCATGAGGCACAGGGTCAGACTGATTTGCATATGGCCATGTCTGAACTGGGGTGGTGGAGTGAGCTAAAGAATGATGATGGATTAAACCCAGATCAGTTGACTGGGGGTGAGTGTTTGATTGGCTCAAACGTTCCGTCCATCATCCCCTTTTGTACCACCCTGAACCATGCTCACCTCACAGGGAGTGCAAAAGTACTGACAAGATGGCTGACACTAGGCCCTGCTGTGGGGAGCACAAGGCCCTGCTGGGACTTGGGCTCAAACAACCAACAGGACACTACTGCCTGACATCCTGAACGTAAACTGTGACTCCCTGCAATGGAAGCATGCCACATGGGGGATTACCTGGCCTCTGTGGGTGAAGGAGGTCCTGCAATGATTCCAAATGCCATCAAGGCCGGCTCAAAACACACCTTCTCAGCCAGAACAAATAGCACCATTGGGACCAGTCACTCCTAAAGTAAATGCCCTGGCAAGATGGCTGACACATGGTCCTGATGTATGAATTGGCTGCAAGTCACACCTACGTACTGGCCAACTCAAACACATTTACATTCACAGCCATTGGAACTGTAGGTATCCTCTCACTGTCTGGGGATGCAGTGTCCCAGGGGTGTCCCCTGACCTGGCTGTGAAGGTGTGTCTCATAGATGACAATTGGGGAGATGCAGACATAGTACATAGCACCAAGCACACACAATGTCCCCTATACATTATTGACAGGGGACACCTGACAGTGACTAGAATGGACACACCCATATAGCTGACATTGTAGCATGGTGTCATTCCCAAAAGGTGCAGTTGTGAGCTGCAATTCAATCCCACATCGTTCTGCGTTGTATGCATCATTCACACAACACATCACTCACTGTCATAGACACTCCAAACACAATGACTAACCTGGACTGCATTGGAGGAGGCATGCAACTCACAGCAGCAGAACTGCAACACACACACCTCTGGCCATCACTGTCATGAGCATGGAAAAGCAAGAGAGCTGCTGTGCTCAATCCCTCTCACCGTGGAGGAAATTGACAAGATAAATGACGTTAGAACGTACAAAACTCAGCACCAACATCATTAGCTACGGTAACACCATGACTTGTATGAAATGAGATGTGAACTAGGAACACAGACAACCAAATAGTATTTCCCATCAGATCTCAGGCATACTGGACTGTGACCATGTTGTTCAGACACACCAATGTGACGCACAAAGACAAGCAAAAACTGCCACCACACATGCCCCAAGCTTGCAACATACCCTAAGTGGAATTGTACGTATGTCATCGTTAAAGCACAAATGTGGACAGGGATGATACAGCTGTGTCAGACATGTGATGGCACTTGAGTAGCAATGGCCATGTACAGGCAATTGATCAATACATGAGCTGGTCATGCACACAGCTTGACGTGCACATTGAAATGCTTCAGTTTGCCATGACAAAGTGCTTCAACAATATCAACCTCTGCCTGTCACAACTTAGGACAATGCAATGTACAGACTCTCATAATGATGGCCAGTGGCAACTGTCATGTGTGTGAAACGTTGATGTGTGTAGAACCATAACATACATTGTGTGTCTCTTCCAACCACAGGGGATGCTGGGGACACAGCAGGAACTGAAGAAGAGTCCCAGTCCCAGACTCTGGCGGACCCTGAGCTCTCTGGTGTGGATCAGTCTCTGTCCTCTTCGGACGACGACCACGAATGATCTGGCACCTCCGGTGTGAGTCATCGTGCAGCACCAGCAGTAGGAATATCAGCACCCCCTGCAACCACTCCTACCACATCTGACAACAGACAGAGTACCCCTGCCGACACGGACAGACCAAGGCCACAGACCACCGACGGCACAGGTACACAGGGCACCCTGGAAGCGACGGACAACACCACCAGCGCCAACACCCAAGGGGGCCCAGTGTCGCCTGTGACTGCCACGGCAGGTCCTGCCTGTGTGGGTAGGGGCGGTGGGAGGAGGGGCAGGCAGAGGACACGGCCTGCAGAGGGGGCTGGACTGCATGATGAGCCACACCTGGGACACATCATAGATGCGTACCATGAAAGCACCGGAGGTTTTGGCCAGGTAGTGGGGATCCTCAAGGACCTCAAACAACAGCAGGCTGCCCATTATGCCCGCTTGGACTCCCACATGTCCCGGGTGGAGACACACATGTCCCGCATGGAGTACAAGTGGGACAAATTGGATGATGTAACAGCGGTGCATAGGGACATACTGACATGCCTCCGCCAGATCAGCGCCAACATGACCACACCTCCCTCTGCACCCACGACATCTGTTGCCACAACATCCGCAACTGCCACAGGGAGGGAGGAGGACTCTAGCGGAGAGTCCTTGGCACCGCAGCAGCCTGCACTTGAGGGTCCCCCGAGAAAGAAGAGGGGTCGTCCGAAGAAGGGCAAGTGAGACGCTGATGGCCATGCACATCCCCCAGGAACTCAACACCTGTTCTTGATATCGTCCTTTGTGTGCAAACCATTTAACCTTGTTGACTGACACCCAACTCACCCACTTGACATGGAGGGTCTAAGTTGGAACAATGCATCAAATTACTGTGGACTTTACTCTGGACATTTCATCTTCCAACACTACCAACTCACCTGTGAACTTTGGATTACCATCACACTGTACAGCACTTCCAATTACGTTCACTATCCTCACACATGTTTGTAAATAAAATCACAATCACACAATACTTGCCTCTGTTGTGATTTAAACTTGGTTTGTGTCATGGAGATGATGATCTGCTAAAGAACACTGTGCATGCAAACTACTACAGCAATGTGAACACCGTTATGTGAGTCATGGTAATGTGACACATATGAGGGAGACACACCACTAGGGCAACACAACACATACTCACCATGGCCATCTAACTCATCGCCTACACTGATGTTGACAGGAAATACAGTGGAATGCACATACACCACACCCATCCTGAGTCAGTGGCAATCAGCCCACAGGTACAGAATTCAAGTGAATGTCAGATGTGTGGATACAGACGAAGCACATCCCAAAGTGAAGCACAGGTTTATAAAAGATTTACAACCTGAGAATTCCACAACTGATGCAAGGTAACCTCACGTGACAGTGATCAAAAAGTAACCAAGTGGTAAACAATGAAAGTCCAGGGGTGTGTGGCACATCATTGGTTGGGACAACGACTACTTGCACTCTGGAACAGGAATCTGGGTGTCGGGGTTCAGACCGCACCATACAGCAGCCAAAGTACCCTGTGAAGGACAGACAGAAAACACAATCAAAAACACAGATTTACAGCATACAACTACAATATACATGCCCAAAACAAATCCCAAGCTACGTAAACACAACCTAGTAATCAGGTAAACACTGTTTGGGAGTACAGACTACCTGAAAGGACACATCACTGCAAGCATCCTGTCAAGTAGCACA
Organism: Calotriton arnoldi; assembly: GCA_963921515.1. Lineage (NCBI taxonomy): Eukaryota > Metazoa > Chordata > Amphibia > Caudata > Salamandridae > Calotriton > Calotriton arnoldi. Next base: position 2,838,916 of record CAWUFW010000839.1, read on the forward strand.
CAGCCACACTCAAGCAGCACCAGTGCACCACCAACATATATCAGGCAAACACAATACTTTGACAACACATCACTGTATACTGACATTCATGTGAAGAAGTTGTGGATCAGCTGGGTCCGAACATCACCCTCACCCTCACCATCACTGGCATCATGCCCCAGGGCAGGATCCTCCATGGCTGGCGGATGTTGGTCATCGTCATCTTGGATGAGAGGCAACTCCTTCCTCACTGCCAGGTTGTGTAGCATGCAGCACACTATGAAGATTTTGCACACCTTAGCAGGTGCATATGGGAGGGCCCCTCCTGTCTTGTCCAGGCAGCGGAATCTGCTTTTCAGGAGACCAAATGTCCGCTCGATCACTCTCCTGGTCCGACCATGTGCCTCATTGTAGCGCATCTCCGCCAGTGTCACAGGGTTTCTGAGGGGTGTCAGCAACCACGGCATGTTGGGGTATCCGGAGTCACCTACATACAGACAATTTCACATTAGATGAGTTTGAAAAGAGGGTAGAAAACAACATTACCAAACACACACAATGGTAAACAGTCAGTACACACCGACAAGCCAGGCACGCTGGTTCTGCATCTGTGACATCATTGTCGGGATGCGACTACTTCTCATGATGTAAGCATCGTGCGCTGAACCTGGGAAACGTGCACACACATGTGAAATGGTCATGTCCACCAGACATACCACCAGAGCATTGATTGAGTGGAAATGTTTCCTGTTTCGGTATGTCTGCTCATGTGCCTGTGGTGGTACCAAAGCCACATGTGTCCCATCAATGGAGCCAATGACATGTGGCATCCTTCCCAGTGCATAGAAGTCACTCTTGATGTCAGTGAGTTGTTGTGGGGTTGGGAAATGGATGTAGTGGTTGAGGAAATGCAACATCGCCTCCAACACATCTCGAAGCCCACGGCTGAACATGGTCTGTGACATCCCACCAGCAGAAGCCACAGTGTATTGGAAGGTACCGGTGGCAAAGAAGTGTAGGGCTGCCATCACCTTCACCTTGGGGGTCAGCGCTTTAGGGTATGGCCGGCCAGGTTGCAAGTGTGGGGCCAACTGCTCCGCCAAATCATCAATCAGTGGCCTAGTGAAGCGGTACTGTCGGATGCAGTCACGTTCAACCATGGTTGCCAGGTCAGGGAACGGTCTGAGGACAGCTGGTCTCCTGCAGTACATAGATGAGCAAAGAAAGGTTGTCAGTTCCCCTATCTATGTGCCAATGTCCACGCTAAATAGCACATGAAACATCATAACAGGACACAAGTACCTGATGTGTGTGCTGTTGTGTATGGGCACATATGTCAGCTACATGCCCATCATCTGACATCTCAGCTCAACATGTCTACACAACAAGGTCCATGTTGTGCTGTGACAAATCTATGGGCTCTGTCACAGTACATCAGTACGAGTGTCACATACCAAACACACACCACAGTGACTAGTGAGGACAGATGTCTTCCCCACATCACAGGTTTTTGACAGACACACACACAGGGACCTTGTATTGCCACAAGGACACTATCATGATGTAGCGTCTCATCTACACGCCACAACGCACACATGACACCCACATGAAGTGCCACCTGATTTGTTTGCAGGTCATACATGGATGTCTGTGACACACAGACGCAACATCAACTCACATTGACAAAACACATGGATGTGGTGACCGTTTGACATTGAGCACATGAAATCAGAGTCATCTGCGTTGCAAAATGCACACATACTGTGGATGAACATCACATTTGTGGCACTGGGACACCCTGTGACACACATACCATTCCACCTAAGAGTCAGGGTGTATGTCACATGTCATACACAATGTACCCCTGGAACTGTGTTCATGCCTCGTGCTCTGAACTGTACAGTTGTCAATCACAGTGGTTATGTGCACAACACACAAAGGTATCTATCCCCATGACACCTTGCACAGCCTGGGATTGGGTGCCACTAAGTGCCACATACTAAATCACATGTTGACCCACATGCACACACAGGTAATGCAGCCCGACATGCCTTTTGATATACTGTGTCACAGGCTGTATTGTTGTAGGTGTGCACATGGGTCCCTGGCAAGCTATGGTGGGTGGCATCCTTTTGCCCATTGACTGCAATGGTGACAGACGTGGGTGACTTCTTCAAAGACGCGCCGTACACCTAGGGACCGATCCGTGCACACCCCTTGCCCATTGACTGCAATGGTGACAGACGCGGGTGACTTTTGAAAAAATGCGTCGTACACCTAGGGACCGATCCGTGCACACGCCTTGCACATTGACTGCAATGGTGACACATGTGGGTGACTTTTGAAAAAACGCGTCGTACACCTAGGGACCGATCCGTGCACACGCCATGCTCATTGACTGCAATGGTGACACACGCGGGTGACTTTTGAACAAAGGCGTCGTACACCTAGGGACCGATCCGTGCGCACGCATTGGCTATTGACTGCCATGGAGATGGACGCGGATTTGATACTTGTATGATTTGTGTGTTGAAAAATCCATTGGCTCCCTACAACAATGTATCAAACTCATTGGGGTCATGAAGTTGAAATTTTTGAACGATGCGGAAGGCGTGTACGAGGTGTGCAATGCGATGGATTGGCCAGATTCATAGGATGCAAACGTGTTGGACCTATCGCTTTGGACGCATGGGACAGAATCTGCCTCTGCAGCACAGCTATAAGGCTGTCTGTTCCCCTGAGAGCTCACTTGCCTGCACTACATGCTCCAGATTGACATCTCTGCTACCACTGCTGCTGTCTCTGCATCCTCTGGCTTCAAGAATGGCACGTACTGTGGAGAGGGCCCCAGCCTTCACAGAGGAGGAGAACCAGGCCCTGCTGGACAGCCTCCTTCCACAGTACAGCAAGCTGTATGGGAAACCAGGGGAGTAGGTGAGTGTGCAGTCCGCATCCTTTCTCATTGTGCATGTTATCTGACTAGCACTAATGGCATTGTGTACACCAGTGGCTAGCATGCTCACTGAGTAGTTGTAACCCCCAAAGTGTGTAGGTACCTGTAGTGAACAGGTACTGTGCTTAAAAAGTGAATTTTTACACGGTTATAATACCCAGGCAATGTTTCCATGTTGTTAATGCAGGACAACTGTCCATTACCATAGTTGCACTATCTGTGTACATCATATGCCCTTGTGATAACGACATGTATATCCAACTGTGTGATGCACAAACATGTTGCATGTGTAGTAATGGTCTTTTAGCTTTGTCATCCTCACAGGTTGATGCCCATCAGAAACAGGAGATCTGGAAGACCATCGTCCAGGCAGTTTTATCTGTGGGGGTCTACAAGTGCCGCATCCGCAACTGCCAGAAGAGGTGGCAGGACCTTCGTGGCTGGACCCGGAGGATCGCAAGAGTCCAGCTGAAGCTGTCGCCTCCTCGCAGAAGGGGCGGACAATGGATCCTGACCCCCCACATGCTCCAGATTCTGACAGTGGTCTTCCCTGACCTGGATGGGCAGTTAAAGGCCAGACAGCAGCAAGGAGGGGGTAAGTGCATGCCTTTTCTGTGAACTATGTCTCAAATGCTATTTGCACTCCTTCAGCCTGGTTACATTCCCACAGTTCGTCTGTCTGCTTGAACAAGAGTCATGTGCCTAAATTAGGTTATGGCCCATCCTCATCTGATACACAGGTGTGGCCCTTTCAGTCTGTGACTTGTGTCACTTGGGTTGTGTGTCCCTGCTGTTGTCCAAGGTTAAGGTTGGAAACAGCATCTGCTACCGGTGCATTGTTTTGGGCTTCATGAGTGAGGCAATTGATTGACATGTGTCTGCACATTGCCAGAAATCTGACATGTACTCTGTGTTGGCCATTAATATGTGTTCTTATTGCTGCTCTGGCTCACCATATGTGTCTGGGATATTTACCACACACCCATGCAGCAAGTGAGACAATGTTGGGGCCTCAGAAGAATGTACATCATGTGTGTCACACATGCATAGACACATGCCTAGTGTTCAGGGTAATCCCATGTTGCACATGGACCAGGACAGGTATGCCTTCTCCGGACATGAAAGTACACTCTGTTCTCCTACTCCTGTGTGTCAGCCTACATTTTGTGGATTGTGAAATGTGCAATCAGGTGTCTGCCTCTGTGTCATTGTGGAGTGGCCTAGCTTTTTAGACTCCTGGGGTGTTAAACAGTTTGGGGTGGGCAGCCAGCTGAGATGTGGCTGTTGGATCAGCACAATGGGGTAAAACATAGGTGTGTAATCACTTGACTGTGCCGAATGGTGTATTCTACATTAAAGTGCAGGCAGCTTTAATTCGTTCTCATCAGACTGTGATGTGATCATGTTTACAGATTTGTGCTTGCAGTCACTCAACTGTAGCATTTGTATCACGTGGGATCATCAGATGCCTTAAGATGTGGGTAGCAGTGGGTGGACATGTGCACTTGACAGCTGCAGAGCTTACATTCCCCACAAAAACATGATTGTGACACAGTGCAGACTGTTTGTTTTTGGATGCACTGCCCCTGTGACTGAAGCCAGTAAAGACTGATTAGCCAGACTGGCCTGTAGCATGGCATACCACTTGCAAATGTGTATCCTGCAGTAATGTCAGTTGTCCTGCATGCACTCAATTGTGGCATTGACCATCAATACATGAGCACATCATGGTGTCTGGTGAAGGAAGCATATCCATATTACTGACAATGACTTTGGCCATCCCTTATCCTGACACATGTACTGAGTCAGTGGCAGGAGATGGGATATGTGTGTACTGACACATTTCAATCACAAATCCTGAAGTTCAGACAACTGTCTATGTGGTGCATGTGTGCACATATGAGTAGTGGCATACTACATGCACCAGACAGATGGGTCCATGGACGGGAAGGATAGGAGGGGCATGGTTGACTGGCAGACTGACAAGTGTCTTGTTCAAATATGTGTCAGCACTTTTTGCAATACTTTGCAAATGATGCCAAGGCGTGCTCTGTAATGTGCTGTACTCACTGTGATGTGTCAGGTCAATACAGGTGACTGATGTGGATCTGTTTATCCTGATTGTTTGCAGATACATCTACGGCTACTGGAGGAGACAGCTCCACGGACCAAGAGGAGCCGCAGAGCCAGACTGGGTCCACTGCAGAGGAGTCAGAGGGACCCAGTGGCACGGAGGGTGAGGGGAGCCACACTGAGGAGACCTCAGCTACAACCACCTCGGCTGAGGATCACAGCAGCTTGAGTGATGACTCCCTTGTGGAGGCGGATGTCAGCAGACCCCAGACAACACCTAGCGAGTCTGTCCCCGCCACCACCACCATCTCCAACCTCCCATCTGCTCCCATCCCAGATGTCCGTGGAGGCTCCCGTGTAAGGGAGCATGTCTCCTTCGTGCCAGGCACCGCACCCCTGCCTCTGTCTCCCCTGCTGCCCTGAGTGTGGAGTCTGTGGACTTACTTAAGCAGATCCATGTAGGGCAGACAGCGATGCTGAGTGTCCTCCATTCTCACACCAGTCTGTTGACACAACTGGTGTCCTTCATGGAAGGCATTTCATCAAACATGTCTGCCCTACAGCGGACCATTCAGTCCATGGCCTCCTCACAGACGGCAACAGTGTCCCTCCTCCAACAGTCCCTCACCCCTCCTACCTCTGCCCCATCCACAATCCCCACTACCCTACCTGTCCAAGGCACACACACACCGGCACAGGCACGCACCACAACAGACACAAGCAGCACACAGCCACGCAAGACAAAATCCAGATGCACAAGCACGCACACTCCGGGGACTGATGGCACACACACAGGGGATGGGTCACAGACACACAAACAGGCATCCACGAGCACTCCGCAGTCCTCAGATTGACCATCAATACATGAGCACATCATGGTGTCTGGTGAAGGAAACATATCCATATTACTGACAATGACTTTGGCCATCCCTTATCCTGACACATGTACTGAGTCAGTGGCAGGAGATGGGATATGTGTGTACTGACACATTTCAATCACAAATCCTGCAGTTCAGACAACTGTCTATGTGGTGCATGTGTGCACATATGAGTAGTGGCATACTACATGCACCAGACAGATGGGTCCATGGACGGGAAGGATATGAGGGGCATGGTTGACTGGCAGACTGACAAGTGTCTTGTTCAAATATGTGTCAGCACTTTTTGCAATACTTTGCAAATGATGCCAAGGCGTGCTCTGTAATGTGCTGTACTCACTGTGATGTGTCAGGTCAATACAGGTGACTGATGTGGATCTGTTTATCCTGATTGTTTGCAGATACATCTACGGCTACTGGAGGAGACAGCTCCACGGACCAAGAGGAGCCGCAGAGCCAGACTGGGTCCACTGCAGAGGAGTCAGAGGGACCCAGTGGCACGGAGGGTGAGGGGAGCCACACTGAGGAGACCTCAGCTACAACCACCTCGGCTGAGGATCACAGCAGCTTGAGTGATGACTCCCTTGTGGAGGCGGATCTCAGCAGACCCCAGACAACACCTAGCGAGTCTGTCCCCGCCACCACCACCATCTCCACCCTCCCATCTGCTCCCATCCCAGATGTCCGTGGAGGCTCCCGTGTAAGGGAGCATGTCTCCTTCGTGCCAGGCACCGCACCCCCTGCCTCTGTCTCCCCTGCTGCCCTGAGTGTGGAGTCTGTGGACTTACTTAAGCAGATCCATGTAGGGCAGACAGCGATGTTGAGTGTCCTCCATTCTCACACCAGTCTGTTGACACAACTGGTGTCCTTCATGGAAGGCATTTCATCAAACATGTCTGCCCTACAGCGGACCATTCAGTCCATGGCCTCCTCACAGACGGCAACAGTGTCCCTCCTCCAACAGTCCCTCACCCCTCCTACCTCTGCCCCATCCACAATCCCCACTACCCTACCTGTCCAAGGCACACACACACCGGCACAGGCACGCACCACAACAGACACAAGCAGCACACAGCCACGCAAGACAAAATCCAGACGCACAAGCACGCACACTCCGGGGACTGATGGCACACACACAGGGGATGGGTCACAGACACACAAACAGGCATCCACGAGCACTCCGCAGTCCTCAGATTGACCATCAATACATGAGCACATCATGGTGTCTGGTGAAGGAAGCATATCCATATTACTGACAATGACTTTGGCCACCCCTTATCCTGACACATGTACTGAGTCAGTGGCAGGAGATGGGATATGTGTGTACTGACACATTTCAATCACAAATCCTGCAGTTCAGACAACTGTCTATGTGGTGCATGTGTGCACATATGAGTAGTGGCATACTACATGCACCAGACAGATGGGTCCATGGACGGGAAGGATATGAGGGGCATGGTTGACTGGCAGACTGACAATTGTCTTGTTCAAATATGTGTCAGCACTTTTTGCAATACTTTGCAAATGATGCCAAGGCGTGCTCTGTAATGTGCTGTACTCACTGTGATGTGTCAGGTCAATACAGGTGACTGATGTGGATCTGTTTATCCTGATTGTTTGCAGATACATCTACGGCTACTGGAGGAGACAGCTCCACGGACCAAGAGGAGCCGCAGAGCCAGACTGGGTCCGCTGCAGAGGAGTCAGAGGGACCCAGTGGAACGGAGGGTGAGGGGAGCCACACTGAGGAGACCTCAGCTACAACCACCTCGGCTGAGGAACACAGCAGCTTGAGTGATGACTCCCTTGTGGAGGCGGGTGTCAGCAGACCCCAGACAACACCTAGCGAGTCTGTCCCCGCCACCACCACCATCTCCACCCTCCCATCTGCTCCCATCCCAAATGTTCATGGAGGCTCCCGTGTAAGGGAGCATGTCTCCTTCGTGCCAGGCACCGCACCCCCTGCCTCTGTCTCCCCTGCTGCCCTGAGTGTGGAGTCTGTGGACTTACTTAAGCAGATCCATGTAGGGCAGACAGCGATGCTGAGTGTGCTCCATTCTCACACCAGTCTGTTGACACAACTGGTGTCCTTCATGGAGGGCATTTCATCAAACATGTCTGCCCTACAGCGGACCATTCAGTCCATGGCCTCCTCACAGACGGCAACAGTGTCCCTCCTCCAACAGTCCCACACCCCTCCTACCTCTGCCCCATCCACAATCCCCACTACCCTACCTGTCCAAGGCACACACACACTGGCACAGGCACGCACCACAACAGACACAAGCAGCACACAGCCACGCAAGACAAAATCCAGACGCACAAGCACGCACACTCCGGGGACTGATGGCACACACACAGGGGATGGGTCACAGACACACAAACAGGCATCCACGAGCACTCCGCAGTCCTCAGATGCCTCTCCCTCTAAAACCCCTTCCCTTGCCTCACCTGCAACCCCCCCTTCCTAGCAGCTCTTCCTCTGTGACCTTGGCCTCTTCCCCACTAATCCATCTGATCCAACTTACAAGGGGAAGAGGAAGTCACCACGTACAGAGGGGAGTTCCCCTGCCCCTGCCTCCCCCAGGTGCAGGAACACTGAGGCCGCCATCCGCAAATCCCCCCGAACCAGGAAGGGCAAGACCCCACCACAATCCCGCACTTCCACCACACAGTCTCCGTCCTCCAGCCCCCAGGCCACTACTCCACGGATCCCCCGCCACACCCTGCCCCAGGTTCCCCCACACACCGATACCACATCCCCAAAATGCTTAGGCCCTCCCCCCTACCACATACACTTCCACCCCCACCTCACATGCTCAGCCTGTTCCTGCCACTGGTGTGGAGACCATGTCCCCCCCTCTGTCCTGCACACCTCATCTGAACCCCATTACACTCCTTTGGAGATTGGCACTGCAGTAGAGAGCACATCCACCCCGTCTGACTTGGGCACTGCAGTGGAGACCCCGTCCACACCATCTGACCTGCCCACTGCAGTGGTGCTGGCAACCACCCCATCTGACTTGAGCCCTGCAGTGGTGACGGCACCCACCCCATCTGACTTAAGCCCTGCAGTGGTGACGGCACCCACCACATCTGACTTGAGCCCTGCAGTGGTGACGGCGCCCACTGTGTCAGGCACCTCCACTGCACTTGCCAGTGACACTCCTGCACCCACCACCCCTCCCCTGCCCCATTCTGCTATCCCCTGATCCTGTCCCTGCGGTGCCTGGGCTGCCCCTATGTATGCCCCTACAAGAGGAGATGTCCCCTGGCCGTAGCAGTGCAGGCAAGCAATGGGTGACAACTTGTCACATGTCACCCTGGTAGGACTCTTGAAATGGACTGGCCATTGACCTTTTGACATTGTGGACTTAACAGTTACAAGGATTTATGTGCTGAATAAAGCCAATTGTTGTTATCCAGTGGTGTTGCATCTAATGTACATGATGTTGATGATGAGTATCATGAACTTGCTGTTGTAATGGTGTTTTAAAGGAATAAGAAACTGATTTGTTGATGTGATGGACTCCATGTGGTCCATGGGATATGTGTACTATTCTGGTATGTATCCATGACATCCTTTGCTGCAATTTCAGGGTGTAATGATAATGAATTTTGGGACCAGGATTTTCTCCTTTTGTTTGCTACTTCACATCTTTGGCATACACTGTTGCACATATGTTGGGCTTACATTTGTGCACATTGTAAGATTCCCTGACTGGGCCCATCTCCACTGGACAGGCAGGTTTGTGCATCAATGGTACACAAGTCATCTGTGTCATCAGTGCAACTTGCTATACATGTGTATTGCGTATGTGCAGATGACTTAAGGGACACTCCCGTACACAGGCTGATGTGACCAGAGCTTTCATTGTGTTGTAATTGTTGGCTCACTGAGCAAGTGTTATGCTGACATGACAGAGCCCTGCACAGACAACGTTTTGCACAGCTGACCTTCCCCAGGAGTGGAGTCCCCTCATGGCAGTGTGTCATTCCGTGACATTTCCTGAGCCCATGGTGTGTGTTGTGGGGGCATTTCTGTGTGTGTTCCCTTCCCTTTTTCTACACAGCCTGTGTTCCCTACAGATGTTCCTGTTTGTGGCGCTTGCTGAGTTGTCCTGTGTTCATCCAACATCTTTGCCCTGGGTTTTCTGGGATGTAGGTGCATGGCAAACTACTGGTCATTAGGGTGTCATCCCTAGGTGTCTTAGTTGTAAGGTCCGGGGATGTTGTCAAACGCACGTGGGACACATTCAGGATTCCCCTTAGCACTTCTGTGTTACCAACATCATGTTGTTTTCCCAATGTGGTATCTGTCAGTGAGTGGGTCACTTGTATGTGTGTGTGACTACTCCCACTCATCAGGGTCAGAGCTGCAATGTTGGAAGGTGTCGACATGTGTTCTTTGTGGGTCTCCTTTGGTTCCTCATTGGTGTGGGAGTGTGGCAGGGATCCCAATGATTCTGGTAGATTTAACGTCATGCTCATGTACCACATACTGTGCAGTGTGGCAGACATTCACAAGGGTTGGTGACTGGCCATGTGTGATGATTTTTGGGTACCTTGGATCCCCCCACCACCCCTGGGATTGTCATGGGTGCATGAGCAATGTCACTAGTCCATGTGTGCTTAGCTGATGCACAATGGTGCAGATCAAGGTGTGTGGTGTTGAGAGTGGCCAAATGTGAGTTGTCTCATGGCTAGGCCCCTACCTACATTTTGCCCATTGATTACAGGCCATGGCCAGTGATTTGTGTTTGTGTAGGTGTGATGGAAGTTTGTTGGTCAGGACACATGACCCAGTGGGCACAGGTGACTGTGCTCCACAGTATGGGCAACATCTACCTTTGTCATCACAGTGGGATTATCATACGGGCTACTGTCACCCCAATGTAGGGTCCCTGAGGGTAGTGCTGTAGTGGGTCTGTCTCTTGCTGTGTTGGTTGCTGTTCCGCCCAGCTTATGTCACATGAATCCGTTGGGATCCCACTCATCTGACAATGCCTGCTTGCCCACAAAGGGGTGCACAGTTCATGAGTTACTTTTGTATGGCACTGTGTACACATCTGTGTCATTGGAGTTCAGCCCACCATCATGTGTTGTGTACTAGCCTGGGGACACTGAGACACACACACATTTTGTGTTTGATATGCAGTGTGGAGCTGCCTGTCTGTGTTTGTGCATCTGCACCACTGCATTGGTATAGCGTTTGTGGTCCATTGGCTGGATGTTGTTTGGAGGTTTTTCCCTAGTGTCCCTGGGTCTCCTAACTCATCAGCCTGCACATTCATCATGTTTGGTATGTCCCATTGCTGCCATGGTATGGGACTTGGTCACCTAACATCTACAGTCTCCACAGGATTCCTTAGTTTGTGTTTCTGTTCGTAAAGATATGTGTGTATGCATCATGATACTCACTTTTCACATAGTCTAATTGGACACTGGAGGCATTGTCAGGGATCATGGCCGATGCTTGTCTGCACATGGCAGAGGGTGTTCTTGTGATACACAGCAATCTTTGCCTCACCAAATCTATGTTTGTATGTGACACAACCACTACATTGCCACAACATTGCTTGTGGTGTTGGGACCAGGAATCATACATGCTGGTTTGAAGATGATGCTATTTTTATGTCCACACTCACCTTCTGGTCACTGTAGTGATGTGGGGTTTAGACCCCATTACCACAATGTTCCTGATATGCTGGTGTTTTGAACCCCACAATCACCTTTTGGTCACTGTAGTGATGGGGGGTTTAGACCCCATTACCACAATGTTCATGATATGCTGGTGTTTTGAACCCCACAATCACCTTTTGGTCACTGTAGTGATGGGGGGTTTCGACCCCATTACCACAATGGTCCTGATATGCTGGTGTTTTGAACCCCACAATCACCTTTTGGTCACTGTAGTGATGGGGGGTTTAGACCCCATTACCACAATGATCCTAAAAGGCTGGATTTTTGAACCCCACAATCACCTTTTGGGCACACATGTGATGGGAGTCACATTGTATGTTCACTGTCAGAATCTGTGTTATAAGCATTTGACACACAAAAAAACAATCTTGCCAAGATGGTAGGGGGGGGTTTGCTTAGACACCCTATGTGTGTGAATGCTGGTAGTGCTAGGCATCCAGCCCCCTATGAGTAGGGGGTACTGGTAGTGATGGGCATCCAGCCCCCTATGAGTAGGGATGGTAGTAGTGCTGGGCATCCTGCCCCCTATGAGTAGGGGGTACTGGTAGTGATGGGCATCCAGCCCCCTTGAGTGGGGATGGTAGTAGTGATGGGCATCCAGCCCCCTATGAGTAGGGGGTACTGGTAGTGCTAGGCATCCAGCCCCCTATGAGTAGGGGGTACTGGTAGTGATGGGCATCCAGCCCCCTATGAGTAGGGGGTACTGGTAGTGCTAGGCATCCAGCCCCCTATGAGTAGGGGATACTGGTAGTGATGGGCATCCAGCCCCCTATGAGTAGGGGGTACTGGTAGTGATGGGCATCCAGCCCCCTATGAGTAGGGGATACTGGTAGTGATGGGCATCCAGCCCCTATGAGTAGGTACTGCTGGTAGTGATAAGCACCCCCCCTATGAGTGGGGACTGCTGGTAGTGATAGCCATACACCCCCTATGGTTTGGCTGTTGCTGGTGGAAGGGATATCCACCCCCTATGTGTGTGTAGCATTTCGCGGGTTGGTGACGTTTGTTTGTGTGGTGGGTGTCTGACTTACTGTCTGCGACGTACGCGTCTGTTCCTGATCTGGACATAGATATACAGTACTGGGATGACCTGCGCGATGGGATTCATCATTGGTTTGTCTCGTACTTGCTGATTGTTGCTCCGTCTCGTACACATTGATAGTTGGTCCGTCTCGTAGCCGTGGATCGTGTTATGGCGCGAATCAGACCTGAAATACAGCTCTCCCGGATGCTGTGACGCGCTGGAAGTGGCGACCCGTTCGGGGCGTATGACGTACGCATCGTACTTGTCCAGCCGGAAACTGCTGTGAAAATGCTTTCGTGCGACTCGAATCGGCGTTTACGGATCTGGCTCGTACGGGAAATGTTGCTGTAATCGGAGCGTACGTGCCGATCGGGATTTTTACACATTTGCGCATCGTACTTCATCGCCCGAACGGACGGGCTCCCGGAACGAGTCGGTCGCAAGGTAAGGCTACGGACAGCTCTCGGAGAGCTGTCCGAGCGAGATCGGAATCGGCCCCTTAGTATTAATTTTAAATACCCGTGTAGTAATACTCTTCCCCACCAAAATACCTATTTTCCCTCCATCCCATCCCAGTGGTCAGCATAACATTTATTATATTTAAAAAAAGATACACAAGTATTAATTTTAGTACTCGAGTATTAATTTTAATACTGAGTACTAATTTTAAATATCCGTGTATTAATACACTACCCCACCCCAAACCCCTATTTTCCCTGCATCCTGTCCCAGGGGTTTATTATACATTTTAAAAAAATGAGTTGTAATTGTATGCGTTGTGCTTGTATGCTTTGTAAATGTTTGCGTTGTAATGGATCATTTAGTGCATTAAGATTATTTTGCGTTGTAATGGTATGCGTTGTAAAAATAGCGATGTAATGGTAGTTGCGTTGAAAAATCCACGTTGTAAAAGCATGCGTTGTAATCGCTTGCGTTGTAACGTCATATATTCTTCATTAAAGGTTTGGATTGGTATCTCAATGCGCTTGGTAAGAGTGACGTGGTTGACAGACACACGTGTGTGTCCTTTCTGAGGGGAGGGGTCTTCCCATTTCTTCAATAGGTTGATATGATATACCTGACCCCTAGGTCCGGTTCGCTGAATGGCTACTCTGTAGGTAACAGGCGTTACCTTTTGTAGCACCTTGTATGGTCCTTGCCAGGTTGCTAGGAGCTTCTTATCAGAGGAGGGTAGAAGAACCAGTACCTTGTCTCCTCCTGTCAATTCACTCAAGCTGTTGCACTGTTCATAATAAGCTTTCTGTTTTTGTTGTGCCCTTTCCATGTTCCGATGGACCTCCTACCACAGATTAGACAGGGTGGTCTTTAGTGCAACAGTGTACCCTAACAACAGCCTCCCCTCATCCTCTTCCTCAGTCCACTGTTCTGCTGTCATGTCCAAAAGGGTACATGGTCGTCGCCCAAATAGTAATTCAAAAGGGCTAAACCCCATAGACTTTTGTTCATGAGTCCTGATCGCAAATAATACCAGAGGGAGTTTGTGATCCCAGTCTTTCCCAGAGTCATTGATACACTTCCTAATGATCCTTTTTATGGTTTGGTTTTACCTCTCCACCAGTCCATCCGTCTGCGGGTGATATACCGCTGTCCAGATCTGGCGAACCCCAAGGAGAGTGCAGATCTCCTTCATTAGTCTGGACATAAAGGGAGTCCCCTGGTCTGTTAGAATCTCGGAAGGGAACCCAACTCTCGAGAAAAAGGATATCATTGCTTGGGCTACCGTAAGGGGGGTCATACTTGTCAGAGGTATGGCTTCTGGGTAGCGAGTGGCATAGTCCACTAACACCAATATATATTGATGTCCTCGGGTTGAGGGGAGAAGGGGTCCTACCAAATCCATCCCTACTTGTTTGAAGGGGACATCAATTATAGATAAAGGCCGTAAAGGTGCTCTCTTCTCTGTGGAGGGGTTTACCAATTGGCACCTGGGACAAGACGTGCAGAACCTGGCAACCTTCTTATATATTCTGGGCCAATAGAACTTCTCCAACAAATACTTGAGTGTATGTTCCTGCCCATAATGTCCGCCCCCAGCCTGACTGTGCACTATGTGCTGGGCCTGTTCCCGAAAAGCCATGGGTACAAGAAGTTGTTCGACCCGGCGTTCGGGTTCCCCATAAACCCTGTATAGGAGCCCTCTTTTTACACAATTATAGGGGTCTTCTTCTTGTGCTTCAGTCCATGCATTTGTCAAGGTGCTGTCGTCCCTCTGTGCTGTTCTAAAACTTCGAATTGGCATCTGTCTATCGTCTGGGGAGGAAAGAAGATAGGTAACAGGGAACAGTAAGGCTGACCTATATACTGCTCGTTCTTTCCTCTTCTCTGACCTGGTCTTGGGTATCTTTGTCTCAGTACGTAATATGTCAGAGGTGGAGAATAGCACCTCATGTCGCCACTCGGATTCAGGATTTCTTGTGGTTACTTTTAACAAGTATTTGTCAAAGCCGGGCAGATCTGTACCCAGGAGGACCTTCTCCACAGGAGTTGGCACCACCCCTACTTGTCACACCTGTGGGTCTACATCTATGTCTATCAAGACCTCAGCTAGGGGATACAACCGTATATCTCCATGAACACTGGAGACCTATATCTGTGCCTCCTCGGAAATCTGACTGAGAGGGACCAATTCTCTGGAGACAACGGTGTGGTAGCACCCTGTATCCACCAGTGCTTCTACGGGTCGACCATTAAGGAGTACGGTTGTCTTGTAGCGTACCTGGTTTCCCTCTGTAGCCAATATCCTACCCCGGGATAACCCTACTTCCATGGGCTCTACACCGTCTCCCTTGACCGGGCAATGTCTAGTAATGTGTCCCCATTCTGAACACCTGAAGCATTGAGGTCCTGTCTGGGTAGGAAAGGGGTTTAGAGAGGGTCTAATCACACTTCTACTTCCTCCGGATTTCCTTGTCTCGCCTACTCTGAGATAAGTCTTCTGAGGAGTTGGAGGGGCGTTTATTGACTGTACCCTAAATTCTGGTGACCTATGGTAGGTGCACGCCAGTTCCACAGCGGTCTGCACCGTTAATTGTGGTTGTTGCTGTACCCAGGTTTGAGTGTTGGTGGGTAAAGCCTCCAGATATTGCTCCAGATAAACCTTGGCAGTTACGTCTTCTATAGGGGATGCGTTGGGTTGTAACCACCTCTGCCCCAAATCCCTACTGCTATTATAAAGTGCCCTGGGGTTGTCACCCGTTGTCCATTTTTCTTTACGAAACTTAGCCCTGTAATATTCAGTGTTGTGTCCTAGTCTTTCAAGGATGTTTTTTTTTAATTTCAGGGTATGGTGTAAGTCCAGCGGGGTTCGCAGCCTGATAGGTGGCCTGTAACTCGCCAGACAGGAGGGGGGCTATATCCTGGCCCCATCTTTCCTGGGGCCAAGTAGCAGTCGTTGCTACTCTTTCAAAGTTCACAAAAAAATAGTCAGGGTCATCTCCTTCCTGGAACTTCTGTAGCACTGAATTGGGGATATTTGGGTGAACTTGTGCCGTAGATATGGCATCTGTCAGGCGCAAAATGGCGGTTTCCTGTATTTGTTGGTTGGTCATCAGGATGGTCGCTTGTTCTTTAAGGGCGGTCTCGAATGCCTCTCTCTCTTTCTGTGCATTCTGGTTCTGTCGCTCTATTACTAGTTTCAAATGTCTTAGGCCCTCTGTTAACTGAGTGACCATGGACTCCATAGTGATGGGTTGGGTCATGGCAGCCTTAAATGACCAATCCCACTTCTGACACCACTGTAGTCACTCGGTCATACAGGACGCTCAGGCGGAGGGTGGTGTTACTGTTTGTTTAATAGTTCAGAGGACAATACTATGGGGCACAGTCCTGGGAGAGATATAACTAAACACAAATGTGGGATGAACAGTCTTAACAGTGCCAATTTATTCACTGTACACCTGGGTGGTTCCCTCTCCTTCCAGAGGTTCCAGTTCCTGGGCTGTATTCGTCTCCGCTTCTTCTTGTACCGTTAAAAGAAGGGGTTTGGCATACGTCCCGTAAGCCACCGCCGTCCAGGGTCGTGGCAGAGGGAGTCGCACCGCCCTCCTCTTTCCTGGGATGGCTTGACTGTCTGGCAGTGCCTCTCTGCGTGAGGTCTCTTGGCTCTGCAGTTCTCTCCTCGTCGCTTCCTGCCTGTTCCCCGGGGCCTCCATCTCCTTCCTGCAGGGTCAGCGTCTCTCCTCCTGACCCGACGGTCGCTGTCGGCTCCCCGTGGTTCGTCGCTCCTTCACTCGGTTCTCTGGTCTTCCTCCTCTCCACATCCAGCACACTTCTCTCCGCGTTGCTGCTTCCCCCTTCTTGACGCGTCCCGTCTCCTGTGGCAGCTAGAGCGCTTCTTTCGTTCTCCTGACATCTCAGCCAGGGCGCCATGTTGGAAATCCCGCCCGGGAACAGCGTGGGATTACATGCCATTATACTGTACTCTCAGCTTCCCGAAGGCAACAAAAATAGAAAGCTGTGCTTCGAACCCAGCTTCACATCACAATGCTGCATACCTTTCTGTGGACACAAAATTCTCTGATGCATACTGTTTAATCATGCTGGCCAAGGCTCAGACATCAAGGATGTTTGTATAAAAGAGTGGGCTAATTTACGAAAGACTGCTTGTTTCATCTCACAAAGAGGGAAACTACAGCATTCCCTCATCTGTATATTGATTAAGATTTTATTTTTAATACCAGTGTTAACCACATTTGCCAACCATTTCAGGAATGTTGTCTTGTCGCAACGTTCCGGCAGTCGTCTGGTTAAAGACAAAACATTTGCAGAACTAGAATTCTTTATTTTTGCAATTTGGGCACTTTCATGGAATTATTTCCTGTCAACGAATATTCTTCCCTGATACATGGCACTTTAACACTTTCATGCCCACAATAGGATGAACACAAATACGTTTCATATATTCGGAAAAACAATATTTCAGAATTTAGTCAGACATGTGAGCTGCTGCCCGTACATATTCAAAACAGAAAGAAGATGTTTAGGAAAAGTGATTATCATAGTGGTGTTTTGTAAAGTGTGTGAGGTCAATCATTTTTAGTGGCGTAAACTAAAAGGCATTGAATCAGGCATTGAAATGAGCTGACAACAACACTTAACAAGCATTGGCATAGGCAATAGGTCTCACTTTTGGGACCTTATAAGTGTTTAGCCAGAGCTATTGGCTTTTCTAATGTGTCTAAGCTATGTTGTAGAGTAGTGTGGCTTGTGTGCAGCATGTTGCAGAGTTATAATAAAAGAGTTATATGCATTCTTGTTACTGTATCTATAATTATGGAGATATTGTGAATCATAAATCGCAAAAATCACATTTAATGGGCACCATGTGTGAGAGGGAGGAAGGATGGAGATGGAGGCCAGCAGGGTGCAGCTGCAACACAAGGGCGCCTGGAGGGTTCACAGGTGCTTTCTAAGTAGATTTTATTTTAATAACCTGTTCCTAACAACCTGTTACAAGCAAGAACGTGAGACTTTGCTGGTAACTGTTTACTAGGGTGGGCGGATGTCCCGATCTTCCCTCGCGTCCACCACATCAATTTTATTTGTTGTATTTTGTTCTGAGGAGAAAAAAGTAACATTTGCACAGAAACGCAGCAGTTTACACTTTTATGCGCGAACTTGTCTGCGCTACACCAGTCTCTGAATTTCATAGGCTTTTCTTTTTTGGATCCATTTCACAGGGGAACAAAGAAAAGAAAAGAGAGGGTAAGAGCCGTTTCTTAAAGTCACTGTATTCAGCAAGTGAGGGAGAGCGAGACAGAGAGAGAGGGACTAAAAGGAAGAACGAGAGAGACGGGGGCAGCAGCAGAGCAGGAAAAGTGAACACTGACTGCCCTTGTCTTCTCTGGGCAAGAAGGGAAAGACAGAGTCCTTTTCTTTCGATACCCTCCCGCTAGTCCCCGAATGGCCGAGCCTTATATATATGACTTGGATATTTTTGCTGTCCTGGGATGCATTTCTAAAGTTAAAAAGTAGGGGAAAGAATTGCATTAAATTAAAGAAGTAGGGGCTCGCTGGGGGGGATTTGCAGTGCGAGGTCTCTCTGCTGTGAGAAACCCGCAGCTGTGTGAGAACTTGAAGGGTGGGGGAGGACTCCGAGCGCTAGGAGGGAGGGGGAAAGCCACAAACAAACAGGCAGCAATGGAAGCGAAAGTAAAGGCTGCCCTAATATCAATATGTCCAAAACATAAAGTGTGGCGTCCATGAAGCTGTGCGCAGGAAAAAAGAGTGCGCAGGAACCAACATACATTAAAAATAGAATAATGCCACAGTAACAGGGGCAGTCGCCTGGGAGGGTCCAAAATGCCAAAAAGGGGGACTAATTTCACCTATCCACCAAACAAAGGCAGGCATTTCATAAAGGCACTAACAGAAGCCAATAGAAAAGAGGGGAGCTTCTTCCGCCACACATAGCAGATACAACATGCCTCGTAGAGCAGCGCATTCACGCTGCGCTACTCTCGACCTAAAAAGCAGATCTTGTGCTTGGTAACAGTGTTGGGATTCATTCTTTTATTATGTTCTATGAAAAAAATCCACTTTATAAAGACACAGAAGAGGTGCTCCATTATGCACATGCATTCAGCAGAATTGTATATGCTATAGAACTTCACGAAGCATAATTGATACATGTGCTGCTCGAAGCAGACTATCCCACAGCACCCTTCATGTATGGGTAAGCATTAACGGCTAAAACTTTGCAACCTCTGAACGTTTACGCCCAAAGAGGTATACGGCCAATTAGTGGGTCTTAAGGAATACCTGGTTCCTGTGTTTCGAAGGAAAGCAACCTTTCATGAGGATTGGTTCACTGCCTTGGAATTAAACATGACCCAGAGAACTGGCCTGTCACCCTCCCTAAGATTTATTAGTCCAAGCACCCTTGTCTTTGGGAACTTTCATTGCGAACAGGGGATATTGTTGATGAGCTGAGGAGATGTGAAAAAGGACATAAATGAAGGTATTAGTGATAAATGAAGGGGCCATCCAGGCCTTATATGTTACAAGAGCTCACTCAAAGGCAAAAGTAAGAAATAGCAGTGAAATGGTCACTTGTAGCTAGACAAAACAAACACAAGGGGAAGCTAAACAGTTGTTGTATGTTTAGTAAAATCAATTAATGAACTAAACGAATGGAATGGTAACGGGCTATGTGGAAAAATGACACACCAAAGCATTACCTCTTTGAAACCAACCAAGACTATATTCAACAAACAAGACTATGCTAAAAGAAAAGCTATAGTAAACGTGTTCGAGAATGGCAGGAGAAAAAAGCATAGGTGAAAGGTGGAAAATGTTTTAAATGCAGCACACAAGCCAACCATATATGATATCACTTGTGCACCCAGACATGAGATGTGTGTTCACCCTAGAAGTCCAGAACCAACTACCAACAAACCCTGACAACAATAAACTGGGAAGATCCGAAGATCAAGGCCTATACCAAAGTGCCAAATTAAAGACCTCCAACACGTACTCTACTATGATGAAAGAAACAATATGGTATAAGGACAGTGTTAGAAGGTGGTTCTGACACTCTGGGCCGCCCGGATTTTTCACTTTTTGAGCACCTATTTGTTGAGCTTTTACTGGGGGAGAGCCTCATAAGTTGGGGCTCACCCCCAGTGAACTCATGGTGAAAGAGACTGCATGTGGATTTTACTGGTGTCCCCCTAGCTTGACTAGGCCGCTGCGCTGCAGCTGGAGTAAGGGGCACCGGGCTGGTTACATGCAGGCACATGTGTACATGCGTGTGCACACGTGTACAGGCTGCGCAGGGGAGATTCCTAGGATGCGCAGCCCAGGAGCAGCTGCAAAGTGAATGGTGTGGCAGGACTTATGCAGAATTGGGTGGTGATATGGAATAGGCTTTATACAGTGGGAAGAAACATGCCAGGGAAAGTCAGTGTGTTTTACTGTTTTCACTTCATTATTCTCCTATGGGGATGTGGAGCCCATGTGCTAGTTTCACATTCCTAGGGCCTACAAATTCCAGACATGCACTAAAGTCCACTGTAACTTGTGTGAGAAGAAGTATTCTGCAGAGTCCAAAGTCATATTTGTACTGCTTTTGGGTCATCCAGAAATGTTATATTTCTCTGAGTCAGCTCATAACCAGGGCCTGGCTAGGGGCTGCCCCCAGCAGCCTGGATTAATGACCTTTCTTCCCAGAGCGAAGACCTTCCCTCCCAGGAGAGAAGAGGGGTGGAGCTACAGGCTAATCCATCAGCAGCTGTCACTGGGTGCCAGGCACCAAGCTGCACCAGGGCGAAGGCAGCCCTGGGGGGAAGGGGCTCTCAGAGACCATGTGGCAGGAGACCCTGGATGACGCCATTTTGAACAAACCCAGAGGCCTGGGCAGGAAGGAGGGAGCAGGGGCAGGGAAGTGATGTGTCGCTGTGTGATAGGGCAAACAGAGACTTCCTGCCAGCCCCCTCCCCAACTTCTTAAAAGAACTGCACAGGAAGAGGAGCTCTCTCTGGGGTGTGGTCTGCTGAGGCAGAAGGTGCTGGAGCCTGGCACAATGGGCAGTTGGAGGAGCAACCCCCTGACTGTCTCAGGTTCCTGAACAGCGCCAGGAAAGGAGACCAGGACCAGTGCGCAGAAGCAGGGGCCTCTGCGCAGGGAGAAGAGAGGCCCAGGAGGAGAGCCAGGCGAAAGGCTGGCGCAGGGAGCCAGTGAAGATAGCTCCCTGCAGAATCCCCCCTCTCAGAGACCCAGAGGGCGAAAGAGAGTGCTCCCAGTGACTGGGGAGCGCCACCAGGAGCACGAAGAGGCCAAGATCGCGAAGATCGGACCCCTGGGGGCCGAAATACGCCCCCCCAGAAGGTAGGTGACCTTTGACCTCTAGAGGGACCGACGACGAAGCGCGTGGGGCTCCGCCGCCGGTCCATGATGTGCCCCCGGGGTGGGTCAGGTCCCGGGGGCTGCCCCCAACCAGAAGAGAAAGCCGGGGAGCGCCGTTGAGCTCCCCGTGAACTGATTCCCAAAGTGGGGGTACCAGGAGCCCACCCTGGCCCCCAGAAGCCACGGGACGAGGTGGAGCACCGTCGCGCATCCCCCTCATGGGAGAAGACACAGCCGGGGAGTGCAGTCGTGCTCCCCGAGAAGATGTGCCAGTGGGGTACCAGGAGCCCACCCTTGCCCCCGAGGAAGAACGGAGGTCGAGGAGCACCGGCGTGCTCCCTGGGAAGGAGTGCCTAGGTGCCCGGGACCCCATCCCTGGGCCCCGACATGAAGAGTAGTTGGGTAGCGCCGTCACGCTCCCCGTGAAGATGACCCCCCTGCGGGGCGCCAGGAGCCCACCCTGGCCCCCGCCGACGCTGGATGAGGGGGAACGCCATTGCGCCCCCGAAGATGTTCAGGGGGCCGGGATCCCATCCCCGTGCCCCGAGTGCTAAAAGGCGGGTGGCCGGAGAAGCCGGCGAAGGTCTGCGCGTCTGCCCGCCGGAGCGGGCAGACCAGAAATGCTGTGCCGGCTCCCGCGGCAGCACACAAGAGTGCTGGCTGTGTGGGGAGCCGGCGGGAGCCACCAGGGGTGGGCTCCCCAGGTGGCTCTCCATCAAGATGGTGATGCGGGGGCCCGGGTGGGACCGGGCCCCGCGAGACGAGGAGCGGCCGGGGGTGGGCTCCCCAAGCCACAAGACGCACTCACCGCTTAGGAGCAGCCGGGGGTGGGCTCCCCGAGGTGCGAAGTATTCCCTGGGGGTCCGGGTGGGACCGGGCCCCCCACCGACGAGTGGAATGCGGCAAAGCCGCCAGCATGAAGATCGCGGCTCTCCCCAACGCAGCGGGGGAGCCACTACTAGAATATGCACGACAATGAGGAGAATCGCCCCATAATGCCTTGCAGGCCTGGACCGGCCTGCAAGGGAAAAACAGCGTTTTCTCTGGTTGTGGTGGCCCCAGGAGGACGGGGTCACCACCAAGTGAGTGCAAGGGTGCAGGGGGAGCTGCAGGAGAATGCAGTCTCCCCCAGCACGAAGATAAGGAGTCCCTCCCTAAGTCTCATGGGGACTTGAAAAGAATAACCCCTCAAGGGCTCAGCCAGCATTTTAACTCCTCTTAGGCTGGAACTTTTGTTCTGCAGCTAGGGGAAGATTGAGAAGTGCGCCAAGGGATGAAGGGCTGAGTTGGGGATGTCTGGAGAAGGGCATCCCCTGGAGGTGAAGAGGTGTAATTGCACCCATAGTGCATTTACTAATGTTATTTCTTTTAGGGGGACTGAAGATCACATGTGTAATGTGAGGTACCTGTGTAAGGTGATGTTATAAGCAAAGTGGGGTTATGTTGCCAGACATTCCTGCTAGGGTGTCTGGCTGTATGTACTTAATCCTGTGATTTCATTTGTGATGCCTTTTAGGGGCTTTAATTGCAATGCATTATAATGATCAACTAAGGTGATGAGTACTGTCATTCTAAAGTGCTGCTTAAACATGTATTCTTGCTGCTGCGCTTAAGTGAAGAACAACCCAGACTGTTAGCCCTGAAGATGTAAGGGTGCATACTGTATGGACAATATGAGATGCTCAGTCAGGGTTATGTGTCACCAGGGCAGGTGTACCTATTTTTAATGCTCGTTGAAATAATGGGGGGGGTCGCCACTGGGATGGTGCCAGTGCGCAGGGCCCTCGCTCCAGGTTATGTTCAACACAATGCATTAGGGGGCAAGATGATGTGCATACATGGGAGTGGTGGTACTAGACCCCACCCCTCTTTGGGGAGGGGTGGAAATGTTATGCAATGTCACAAAGTAATACCAACAGCTTATGTATATTTGTAAATTGTTGCATAGTATTAAGTAGTGTGTGTGTTTAATAAATGTACTCTTACTTTTATAAAGCAAAGTACAGACTGGACAATCAATTATTGAGTGTTATTGCTGCGTACCTGTAATGGCGATTACTAGCCCACACCACCTCCCCTGAGTAAGCCCCAGACTGCTCTGCAACGCTACCCTCTGAGAGTCAGGCACTACAATTGGGTGTTTGGTTCCCAGTGAAGGACAAATGTAGTCATGTTATTTGTGCAGGCCTCACAGATACTGCCTCGTTGTCCAACAGACAGCCTCTCAAATAAGAAGACTAGATTAATAGATTAATTCTAGAAGACCAAGTTGGTGTTCTACCATTAATTCATAGTGATAACTTATGAGTTATTACATCCAATGTAGCTAGACAATTAATTAATCTTTAATTGTATCTTAGCATACATATATAAATGTGTTCAGATATGTGTATATATTAGAGAAAAAAATCAAAAAATGTAATTGTTAAAAGCAATTCAAACTAAAGATATTATCTAATTAAAAACAAAAAAATGCCTTTAAATAATAACTATAGAAAGCAATGGATTAGAAAATGTAGTTGTAAATTTAATGTCATCTGTAAAAATAATTGAAATAAATGTAAAGATAATATTAATTAAAAAGTAAAATAAGGCAATTAATTTTAAGATAAATTAATAAAATAATTAGTAAATGTATTATTGAATATTTATTTATGGACATTTTCAACATTCCTACATCTAATAGGTAAATACATTTTTTTTAAAAAGGCACCTATATATCTCTGGTGGGGAGGTTTAGCCCCATAAACATTGCTTTTTTATTTAAAAAGGGTGAAGTTTGGGGGATTTACATGAGTGCAAATATGATTATTTATTGAGTGCCCAAACCCATCACTGGCATAAAACGCACTTTCATTCATAAGCATTGCCAGTGCTTGTTTATTTTGCTTGCAGCAATCCATGGAAGTACAAGGCTTTTTTCACTTTCCTTCCTCCCCACTGTATTTTTCATTAATATTTTTCTTTAATCTACGTAAGTGTAAGCAATGACATCACTTTTGAGGGGTGCCCCCATTTTTTCACTCTGATTTTGCTGGCTTTAAACCTACATGTGCTTTATCATTGCTAAGCAGTATTGGAGCACATGTGCCCCCATGCCCCAAAACATGTGCTGTGACTTGAAACATTCTGTTTGGAAAATATATGTCTGTGAGGAGCACCATTGTGCTGCGTCTGGGCATTGCTGTCATCAGTGATGTCCTTTGAGATGTCATCAGTGATGTCACTGACCATGTCATGAGTGCTGTAATATTGAGGTCTTATGCAGTGCGTTGCGGGGCGTAAGTTGTAGTTAGCTCAGGTAACTATAACTGCTTAATTTCACTGCTTTTGTATGAGTGAAATCTGATCCTAACTATAACGTCCCTGGAACCTTTGGTTTATTCATTAAATTTCTAAGGTTTTTTAATTCTACTTCCTAACTATAGCGTCCCTGTAACCTTTGTTTTTTTCAGTGAATTTATATGTTTTTTTATATTCTATTTCCTAACTATAACGTCCATGTAACCTTTGTTTTTTTCAGGGAATTTCTACATTTTTTAAATTTTTATTTCCTAACTGTAACCTGTAAACTTTAAAGTGGGTGTGTGACTCGCTGTATGGGTAGGTAAGTGGGTGTGTGAGTGGCTGTATACGTCTCTGAGTAGGTGTGTGAGTGGTTTTGTGGCTGTGCAAGTGGCTGTATGGGTCTGTGAGTGGGTGTGTGAATGACTGGGTGTTTACATGGCTGTGTGAGTGGGTGTGTGAGTGCCTGTGTGAATCTGTCCATGGGTGCATGAGTGTCTGAGTGGGTCTGTGAGTGGGTGCAGGAGTGTCTGTTTGGGTCTGTGAGTCAGTGTGTGAGTCTCTGTGTGGGTCTGAGTGGGTGGATAGGTGTCGAGAGGGTCTGTGAGTGGATGGATTGGTCTCTGAGTGGATGAGTGAGTGAGTAGGTGCATGAGTGTCTGAGTGGGTCTGTGAGTGGTTGTGTGAGTCTGTGAGTGGGTCTGTGAGTGGGTGCCATGTGTCTCTGAGTGGGTCTGTGAATTAGAACATGAGTGTCTGAGTCAGTCTGTGAGTGGGTGCATGCGTGTCTGAGTGAATCTGTGAAGGGGTGCATGAGTCTCTGAGTGGGTTTGTAAGTGGGTGTGTGAGTCTCTGAGTAGGTCTGAGTGGGTGCATGAGTGTCTGAGTGGGTCTGTGAGTATGTATTTGAGTCTCTCAGTGGGTCTGTAAGTGGGTGCATGGGTGCTTGAATGGATCTGTGAGTGGGTGCATGAGTGTCTGAGTGGCTCTGTGAGTGGGTGAGTGAGTCTGTGAGTGGGTGCCTGAGTGTGTGAGTTGGTCTGTGAGTGGGTGAGTGAGTATATGAGTGGGTCTGTCAGTGGATGTGTGCTAAAACAAGGAGGGGATACATGGGCCCCTCTCCTAGAGCGCCTCAAAAACATTGAAAAAAGACATAAGGGGCTGGGTAGGAATACACTACCCACCTAGGTCTGGTGGTGAGGTCCCACATGTACCCCTCCGGGGGTTAAAAACATTTTTTTTAATTTTGCCACAAAATCGCAGGTGGATCTGCAAATTTGCAGCAAAATTGCAAAAATAAAAACAAGTGTGGTGTCCTGCACTTGTTACACTATAGCCCCTGGGTGGGTCCGGTCCTGGGAACATGTGGTCATAGAAAAAGAAAAGAAGGGGGCACACAGGGCCCCCCTCCTAGGGTCTTTTTAGCCCCGGGGACACCACCTGCCTGTGGCTTTATTTAATATATTGGAAGGAGGCAGCGCAGACCCCCCCCTCCATTGGGCTTATTGAACCCTGAGGACCACCACCTCCCCAGGGCTTTATTTTTTCAATGGAGGAGAGCCATGCGGACACCCCTTCCTGGACTTTACCATTCCCCGGGTTGACCACCTCCCTGGGGCCTATTAAAAAAATAATACTAGGATGGGGGCCGTGCGGTCCCCCTCCCTAGGCTGATTTGTCCCAAATCACAAAAAGCATGCTTTCTGGAGCAATTGCTAGTTTTCTGCCAAATGTGGTGTAATTCTATCCAGCAGTTCTTGCTGTAGTTGCGTTAAAAATTGCTACGGGAATTAACATGGGGAAAACTCATTTTGGGACCCCCCTTTTTCTCGGCCCCCGCTTGACGGATCACCCTGAAACTTTCAACACTGCAACTGAACTGAGCATAGTATTAGTTTGAAAATTTCATGAAGATTCAGCAAACGGCACTAAAGTTATTGGCAAAACAAAAAATGCTTTTCCTATGTAAACTAGGTCCTACTTATAACTACCAACCTCTAAAGTGTATCTTGTAAGCCCACAAAGCAAGGTTTCTAATATCTAGAGACATATTGAGATAAAAAAAGACTTCTGTGCTATGCATGGTCTGATATTCTTCTTGGAAGGAGCTTTGTAATACTCAGTAATTTCCTGACTCTCCCTGAAAAATTGTTCACATGGCCTGCAGGAGCGGCTGCCAACACTGTCATTGGCGAATTGGCATTTAAAACCACTGATAATGAGGCATGAACATGTTAATAGGCAGTTGGAGACCTGTGTTATATATAGTCTAAAATCAAACACAAATATAACAGAGACCAGGCAACTAAATACACGTAATTGACACAACCACGTCATCACAATTGATGTAGGGACTCTGATTGACACCGATGAAATACCGGAATATGACTTTGAATTCTAACAACTTGACATTTATGTTCTTTCTTTGATCAGAGTGTGACTATAGGACGGCACCGAGCACCCGACACACATGACCCTTGAACAACCTAAAAATAAGGTAAGAAATATGTGTGTGAACGAATCACTGAACACCTAAATACAATGCATGTGCAATACATGACACCACTGTATTTTAATTGTAATGTACTGTTTCTGGTTAATAATTGAGTGACTTTTTATTCATGCACAGTATCTGTCCTACTACCCTTATGGGGGGCTAGGTAACTAATTAATGTTAAAGATACTCCAATGGGATACTTCTTTCACTTGGGATTAAATCTCTTGCACAATACAGGTATGGAAGGTATTCACAATCAGGACAGGTACCCTCTAGCACCCTAGGAGCTTTATGGGCAACCTATACTGCCAGCAAAATGCCAATCTGTCCTCTGAATTTAGAGTGTGGCGGACCTTTTAAACCAGTTTTCATAGAATGGGCACACAAACCTGTTACTGTTTTCCTCTACTCACAATTTGCCTCTTTCCTAGCCATCCTCATCTGACAGAGCAGTTCTTCTAAGAGATAATCTCTATCATCATCAAAGGTTGCCATAGTATAAAGATAGATACAGTAAATAAATGATGTCAGGTTATTACCACAAATCTTGCAGAGAAGAGTGTACACTAAGTAGTATTCCCCGGTGTTCATAGAGTGCAAATATGGCATATACACATGTTGTGACAACCTAAAAACAAAGGTGGCTCTGCCAGGCACAAATGCACATCTAATGAGTAAGTTTCCGGGTGTATTCACAAGCAACAAATAGTAGTTGTGGTGCTATCAAGGTACTAACCCCCCAGCCACTGAAGGGTAAAATCCCTAGAGAAAACTCTTGGGCTGAACCTATACAAACAAAGAGTACTGAAGCACACATCAGTAGTCCATACAGTGATGCTAAATTGTGGCAAATAATACAAATATAGTCCAGAGTGTCTCTTCTTCTTTAAAGCGTGGTATTTATTATCCAGTCTTATTACACATAACCAGGCAAAAGGGCAGCCCATACGTGTTTCGTCCTACTGACTTTTTCAAGGCAATTATGTTATTTCCAAGCAGCAAAAGGACCGTATTGACATTTTGGCTGTTGTAGGTCAGAATAACTGTTGTCAGCAATGTCTGGCCTTACGTAGGAAGCCTTGCATGCGAGAGAGGTACGTTCTGCACGCAAGCCGAGTATTGCGTGAAGACTACTAATCTCCACTCCGTAAACTCATAGTGGAAAAGCGCAAGCAAGTAAATGGTGAGTTGCCACAAAGTACAGGGCTGGCTCCCACCCCAAGATTGATGGTGGACAGATACGTCCGTGATAAGCCTTACACCAGTTCAGACGTGAATCGTTCGTAGTTGTAATGTCGGTGTCTCACGGCATTACAGCTACACCGACATTACAGCTATGCATGATTCGATTCCAAGCGTCAAGTGGTTGGCCTCCTGTTTCTCTTCTTCAGCGACACAAACAGCAGAAAGACTCTTGACTCCAAGAGGGCTTAACTGATCACACAGGACAGACCCATGCAGGATATCTGGATAGAGAGAGGCTTGGTGCCGAAAAGCCTGTCCTGATGAGCTAGGGGCTGCAGGACTGACTAGAAGGAACTTTCCCAGCAGTTGGCGAAAAGTGAAACATTGTAATTTTCCCCTTATGAAGGACAAGGAGAAAAGGCCTGACGAAGGAAGATTGCATCCTAGGCAGTCAAGAAAACCTAGTTCATCCTGCTCTGAGCATTTTGCCCCAAATAAACAGGTTCAGCAGGACCTTCCAATAGAGGAGTACAGCCTTGTGGAGCACCGCCCTGCTACAGCATCCAGCCTTCCCCTATTGAAGGAATTTAGCTTCCTAAAAGTAACTTAGTCTGAAATTAAAACCTTGGACAAGGCTGAGGTAGCCAGCAAGTCACACTTTTACATACTGGCAGAAGTCTAAATCCCATGGCAAAAGCGCAGGAACAGTATATTCAGTGGCGACTCCTGGTCAGACAGACAGCACTGTTTTCCAAAGCTCATCTAAAAATTTCAAAGACCATTCACAATTTGAGATTTTATGGTGCTGCATTTCAAAGCAACAAAACACTTATGTGTCCAAAAGATTATTGGGGAAAGGTACAGTTTAAGTACAGGGGAGAGACATTGCTAAAATTGATAACTTTTATGTAACATCAATATTGAAGTATAGGCACTGCAGTTGTAGTGTGGTCTTGTGTGCAGACAATAAAAAGCAACATGATTTATCATCCAACAACAGGTTTCTTATGATGTGCAGAAATAAAAAATGTGTGGTTATATAATGTACTTTCCTGCTCCTTAGATAATGTCTGTCATCAAAAGAGTAATGCCCCAAAATCAGATTTGTTTATTTTAGAGTTCCTTCTAAAATCACTTGCATTTGCAGTGCCTGCCTTACTGCCAGTGTAAGCCCTAGCCTCTTGAAACATGATAAATGGTGGATACATTCAGAGGGCAAATTGAGTACATAAGGAGGTCCACATTCCACATTGGTGTTTTTATGGGTGAGATGAGAAAACAGGACATTTAATCAAATCTTTAAAGGAAGTCTGAAAACAGAGATTTGCTGTTATGTCTTCTTGTCAGCAGAAAGGACAAGTGAGATCTACCACACAATAGTTTTGCAACATTTCACTGGAGTTCAATGGTGCATAGCCTTCACTATTTAAAAGAAAGCTGAGGCCTGTGTGAGCTCCTTCTAAAATCTCTTGACAGCAGAGACTGCATATGGAGACTACAAATCTATTGAAACTTTTTAAATCTCTAATATCTACCTTACTTTAAAAAATAGCAAATGTCATATATGGGTACATCATCCACACCAACATGCTCCTGTTCTGCTACGTTCTCTGTGTAGTCTCTTGACCATTCAGTTAGGAAAAGGGAGGCTTTCTAGTGAGCAGTTAATATCTGTGGATGTGCTGAATTCCAAAATTGTGGTTGGGAGGTTAATATTTGCCGACAAAGAAAAGAAGGCCCAAGTCAGAATAACGTTTGTGAGAGTTCCATCTGATATCTACACCCCTGCTGCACTTAGCTTACCAAGGGCCAGATGTAGGACCGAGGAAAATTGCGACTTGCAATTTGCGATAAACTGCGAGTCGCAAATTGCGAATCGCAAAAGGCTGCCCACGAAAGAAAGGGAACACAATTTTGCAAGTCGCTATTGACTCACAGCGCTATTTTGGCTCACGCTATTTGCGAGTCTCAAATGGCTCGCAAATAGCGACCTCCGCTTACAAATACTTTTTGCATGTGCAATTTGCGTGTGGCAGAAACATGCCAAAATTGCACTCGCAAATTGCAATTTGAAAAAAAAACCATGGAAAACACTTCCTGGTTGAGATAAAGGACCCCAAAACAGGAAGTGGTGTCCAAGGATACTCCTGAGCAAAATCCTAGGCACATGTCCAGGTGCAGCAGCACAGTACAACACTGCTGTGTGAGCATGACTGAAAGCATGAGCAGCAAGGCCAGTAAGAAGGGTGCACAGGAGAGGCTGAGGAAGCAGTTTTCTGAAAAGGAGCTGGACATCATTACAGAGGAATGCTGCAACCACCATGAGGAGCTATTCGGGAGTGTCTCACACCATGTGCCAGAGGCAGACAAATGGAAGATATGGCGTCATATGCAGCAGCGCATCAATGCCCTTGGAGTGGCACACAGGTCCCAGGGAGAGATAAAGAAGCGCTGGTACGATCTGCACACCAGGGCCATGGAGAGGGTGGCAGCATATCTGCAAGAGGCACAACGTACCGGAGTAGGGCCATCCACTGCATCGGAAGGTTCTGCAGCTGAAGCCATGGTGGAAAGCACCCTGGAGATGGTGGATGTTGTAGGTCTTGGGAGCCTTGACACTTCACAGCCAGCACCAAACCCAGGTAAGTGAGAAGAGTGTCTGTGATGTGTGAATACCCACTAAAGCTGGTTCTGCACATGCATACTAATCATCCACATCCAAACATCCATTTCCACCAAGCAAGTAACACTAATGTTGCATCATGGGAGATGTAGTCTGTGACATATACAGTGTAGTCAAGTAATGAACTGAGCTGATAAACATTGTAACACCACTAAGACAGTGACTCACATTTTTTTTTTTCTTCTTCCATCTTTTGGCACATAGACACACCACTTGGAGTAGACCACGGTGACGATGACACTGCGGGTAGCCTGGATCTGGACCAGATGGCGGAAGGGCAGGATGGGTAGATTCAAGCGGGCCTACTTGTCCAGAAGTCCCAGCAACACATGCACCAACAACATCCCAGGCTACTGACAGTGGGACAACAGCCTCACAGCAGTCACCAACATCCTGATGCTCTCTGGCCAACAGGGTGCCGATGTCATGACCAACACAGCAGTCCCTACGGGGTCTGCGAAGTCTGTCCTCTGGTGGAGCAGCCAGTCAGCGTATGTCTGGAGGCCTGGAACAGGCGATGTTGAAAATACAGCGCCTACAACACAAGAGACAGAGGCAAATGAGTCTGAGGATGAGACAGGGCTTCCACAACATCACAGAGAAACTGACAGAAAATCAGAGCCGGCTGGAAGCCAAAATAGATGCTCTCACAAATACAGTAGCTAACCTAGCCAAAGAATGGGCAGAAGAAAGGGCGCAGCTGAGGCGCATGGTGCGCAGCAGAGGGCAAAGATTGCACACTCTGAGCAGGGCCATTTGTAGGCTTGCCCATGCGATAAGCCAACACAGCAAGCGCACCCTGGGGCTCCAGGTGGAAATGGGCCACTTCAGTGGGGATGTTGCTCGTGGCCTGGAAAAAATCACTGCAGCAGTGGAAATACTGCAAACAAATATGATTGTTGGTGGAGGTGCTATGGGTGGCACAGATGGTGAGGTGTCAAGCCGCAGTAGTGTCTCCGCTATGGAGACACCTGTAATGTGCCATAGCAGCAGCCGGCACCTTGGATTGGGAAGTGGCAGCATTGCCCAGGCTGGACATAGAGGCAAAAATTAATCTGCGTAGGGTCACTTCACAATGTTTGGGCCACATATCATTTCTATGTTGTGGGGATGTAACCACAATGAAGTTACTTTGTAGTTCAGGCCTACATTTCAGATGGACAGGTTGGTCTTAGTTTGCTTGCACAATAAAGCACCAATTAAAAATCATATTTTGTTCTGTCTATGTATAGGAGAGTGGGTAATTAATGTGTTCTTACCTTCAAATATAGTTGTTGGCAATCTGGTCCCTGAGCCTTCTCCCCTCTGCTGCAGCGCTACCATCCCTTTGCTATAGGGCAGGGGGTCCTGGCTCCTCATCCTCCGAATCTGTGTCAGACACTTTCATGGGCAATCCACCCCTGCAGGCCATGTTGTGCAGCATGGCACATGTTGCCACGATTTTACAGACTGTCTCTGGTGCATACTGCAGAGCTCCGCCATTCTTGTGTAGGCACCTGAAGCGCGATTTCATGATCCCAAAGGTGCGCTCAATCACAGCCCTGTTGCATCTGTGTGCCCTGTTGTACCACCTTTCATGGACATTGTTTGGAGACAGGTACGGCATGAGGATCCATGGCCGCAGGGCATACGCACTGTCACCTGTTGTGAGATCTATGATGGTGAGATGACATACAAGTGAAAATGCATTCATCTGGGGACAGGAAAGATCATTACCTAGAAGGTATCCATCATCAAAGTCACCTCTTTCTAACCTCTGGTATATGCAACTGTGTCTGAAAATGTATGCATCATGGGTGCTACCAGGAAATTTTGCTACCAGGTCTGTGATGATGTTTTTGGCGTCACAGACAACTTGGATATTGAGGGAATGAGTGCTTTTCCTATTGCGGAAGATGTATTCTATGAGGGACATATGGGTACATCTGTTCCTCATCATTACTGGGCATGTGTATGTGTTGATGGATGTGGTGCAGCATGGCCTCTAGGAAATTTTTGAAAAAACGTGAAAGCGCACTCTGCGACACACCACCAGCCACTGCGATGACATCCTCGTAGCTACCAGTGGCCAGGAGGTGGAGGGAGCACAACACCTGCACATGTGTGGGAATTGCATTGCTGCGCAGGGTTCTGCTCTCAAGTAGTGGCTTCAAGGTGTCTATGAGGTCTAGAATGATAGTGCTACTCAGCCTGTACTGGTCATATATCTCCTTCTCTGTCTTATTAAGCAATGTTAGCCTGACTCTGAATATCCACTCCTGTTTCCTCCTCCTCTGCTGGGCAGCCAGTATTGGCATCCTCCTCGCTATCACGTACAGGGCACCCATTGTGGGAAGGTTTCTGATGCATTTTGGGGCTGTTTCTGTAGATTGGGCCTGGTTACCACCTGTTTCAGGTTAGTGGTAAATTGCATGCGCATATGGACCGAATTGCGCATACTCGCAATATGCGATTGCTCCATACATTGTAATTTGTGACTAGCAATTTGCGAGTCGCAATTTAGATAATGCAAAAAGCGGTTGCATTTTCTCTGAGTCAGTATTCACTCGGAGCGCAATATTTTGATTTGCGAGTGCCTTTTGTACATTGCGTATGGACATTTTTGCATACACAAATCATTTTGCGAACAATTTAGCGCATGCAAAATGGCCGTACATCTGGCCCCAAATGTCCAGTTGCAAAACTGTTTAGAGAAACCACATAAAAATGGTCCTACATGTGGTGAGGGCAGAAGTGAAATGCCTTAATTTCACAAATTACCCATTCAAGAGAAGGATGATCTAAATCTATTAACTGAATTCTTAAGGTGTGTAAACTTTTAACAACTTTATTGTTTTGCTGTTCTGCCCCACAACATTAAAAACTGGTGTATGCCCTCAAAACGCAGTTACCCATATCAGAATTTCTACTATTCTGACTGCATTGTCATACATGTCTTGCATTCCAGCACTTAAGAGAAGTAGTGGACTACATGTGTGCTTTCACTCTCCCGGCAGGTTTGTATGATGGAACAATGCATTATTTTGCAACACATGCCTTTACCATACGTGCGTTACAACGTAAATGCCTTTACCACACATTTTCTAATAATGAATATGCCTTTACCATGCATGGTTTTACAAAGAATTTCAGGGTAAAAGCATGAATGTTAAAGGCATATGCGTAGTAAAGGTTTTTCCTGACCCCCTGCCCTTACCCCTAAAACCAGTCCCTATCATGATCCCTCCCTTGCCCTCAGTCCTTATTACAAACACCCAACCCCTGCCCTAGCCCTAAAATCGGACCCCAGTGCGACCCCCCACCTGCCCCCAGCCCTTCTAAATAATACCCGCCCCCTGCCTTAAGCCCTAAAACATTACCCCTGCGTGACCCCCGGCCCCCAGCCCTGTTTAAAAATACCGGTCCCCTGCCCTGAACCCTAAAACAGGACCCCATCACGACTCCCCCTTAGCCCTTTTTAAAAATACCCTAAAGCTCCAAAACCGTACCCCGCCCCTAAAGCTCTAAAACTACCCCCGCCACCAGCCCAATCCCCCTTACCTCACTCACGACGATGAGGCATTACTTTAGGCGTGGCACAGTTCGCAAAGAGGGAGCAGAAGGGTCTCTCCATTTCCTCTAATGACGCCGATAGCCTTAACCACGCCAACAGCTTTACCACGCATATGACCTTACCACACGCGGCACCTTTACCAACAGTAACATGCATATTCCCTTACGATGCATACCTTTACAACGCTAATTCGTTGTAGAGGCATGCATGGTAAAGGCATATGCATTGTAAAAATAAGCATGGTAAAGGCTATGAGTGGTAAAGGTGCATGCGCTGTGACATGTGCGGTAAAGGCATGCGTGGTAACAGCCGCCTTGTAATGGCTGTTTCCCTCCTGGCACAAATTTTCCTGCATGATGGAGGCAGAAGAGAAATATCATGCTTTGGCAAAATTTTCCAAACAAGCTGAAAACTGACATTTTTATTTATTTTTCATTGCTATCCAGCAAGTTAGAGAAAAGTTTAATACACAACACCATGTTCTTTTCACATATGCATTTGTGTAAATGGCACGTTTTCCTACAATCTTTATGCTTAAGTGTTTTATCAATTTCAACAAATTACATGGGCCCTAAACCCCCATTTCAGTGATCGTTCCATCTGAATTGTTTGTCTGAGTTGTATCTGATTAACCCTGTATGGAAATCTCAATTACATCTTTAAACTATTGGAGAGAGAAATTTGCTGACCTGTTATCTGAATAGGTTTCTGTGAGAAAGCCTGGGTTTACTCTTTGTAGCTTAGCACAAACACCAAGGTCATCCTCACAGATTACATCACAGCAATGAAATCAATATTTTAAAGGCCCTAAATCAATTTTGGTAAATAGAATTAAAATGTAATGATTTAAATTACACTAAAATGACAAAAATATGATGTGGAAATCAAGAGTTATTAAATTATTAAGACCAATGGTAACAAACAGTACAATGAAAGTCAGTGAGGTATTGTTGAGTAGAACCAAGGTCTCCCTTTCCCCTCTTCCCCGAGGTTGATTGGTGATGGGGAAAGGTCAGATACAGGATGTTGTCTCTCCCAGTCATGCTTTATGAAAGAATGGGACCTAGATATTATTTTTAAGTTACAGACCATGGAACAAGATTGGGCAAGTTTTCTTAGTTCATTGCGGTCAAAAGTTTTACCTTACACTTTAAACTATTTCAAAGATTGGAGATCTTCAGCAGGGCAAGGCTAGAGGCTGTAGCCAAGCAAGGCTATAGAAGACTGGATAAAGGTTGCACACACTGCGGCTGTAGCTCCATACTTTATAGCCAACAGCTCAGAGTGGGACAAACCAAGACAATGTATCCCAAGAAGTCATACATTTTTTGGGCTAAGATTGCCACCTTGTTAACATCCACCAGAGATGACAAATATCCAAGATTTTCTCAAAATCGTCTAACTTCTCCCCAATGAGCCAAACTTTCTGCAAAGTCTCCTTGGATACAATGAAACCGATTCAAGTAGGAAAGCTTTTCCCCACTTCCAGTTGCAGACTCAGCCAAGGGTTATTTCACCACTAGCCTTTCTGGTTTTCTTCCAGGTAGATACAGTTATCTCTGCATTTCATGGTTCTTCGACACTTCTAAATTCTCACAGGATAGAGAAAGCTAAAATCTAACACTCAGATCATTGAACCTCAACACCGTGTGCGTCAGCAATATGGTTACTTCCCTGCCTCTTAGAGCAGCATATTCAAGCGCTGAAGCCGAACATAACACAAGAGTCTCCTATACTATGTGATTCACCTGGCAGATGGTAATTCTTTCAATCAGGTTGTCTTCTCTCTTCTCAGTCAATTACATACCAATTACAGCTGACTTGCAAAAAAATGTAAACTATGCCAATTTAATATCAAAAACAGTTTATTTGTTTTGGGGAAGACAAATGCTGCCCAACAATTCAGATATCAACTGTCCAAGCCAGGCAAATGAGGGGAACTATGCAAAATATGGATTCCACCACCATCCCTTTGAAAATCTAAGCAGGTTTAATAGTTCCATGTTCATAGGTAGCAAGTATATATGTTCATTATTTCCTTGCTGATAGACATGTTTCTGTTGCTAACGAAGAATAGATGTAAAATATTATGGATGCCATTTTCTCTGGTGTCTATTGGTCATGTGAATGAGAGTGGTATTTTATTCACTGCTTTGTCCTTTTGGTTTAAGAAAATCAGTAAATATATTACTTGTCTGCACTTCCTTGCAGCTATGGGGTTGATAACTGTTGGCAAACATTATGAGAATTTCTTCTGAAATCATTTGTTATCAGTTGGCCCTACTCCCTGAATGATCTACAATCTAATGCAAAGCTGCATGTTTCCATTATAAACATACCCAGTAGACTTGGAGCAAAGGTTTTAGTGTACAGTTTCCACTGACATGTTCCTACATGAAAGAGGGAAAAGAGATATTAAATATTTTGGAAGATTTTGCAAGGATTCCACAAATTTCCATATAGTGCAAGGGTTAGTAGGTAGCCAATCATTAAGGAGGGTATTATGCACCCTTCAATAGGGTCCTTAAGGTCTGTAAAAATGTAAGCTATGCGATTCTTCAATTTTTAGTTGGAGATGAAATATGTCACTAAATCATAGAAAACCTTGCTGAGTATATCTAATAACGTTTGCTCCTAATTTGTCAGCCTGTCCTGCATCTGATGTACTGCATGTGGGCGCTTCCCACATCTCTACAGAATTGCCTCATGTCTGGTATCCATATACTTAGGACAGATCTGGGAATGTGCATGTGGGCCTGCAATTTCCAATGACTTATCCCTTCTAGAGGTAGGTAGATGAGCAAAGAATTCTACAAACATTTTGAAGCCTGCTTTTATCAGTCATTCTGCCCATCCAGTCTTGTAGGAGAGGGATCTACTGCTTATCAATAGATTCCTTATGGTGTGGCAAATATAGTTATATATGTTGATTCTTTGTTTCTTTATGGATATTATAATAATATCTGCAATTTCAACTTAGCTTACAGCTTGTTTGTGTGCAAGAAACGCACGAAAGAATGCTGTGTCTTTGGAGGTTTTGTGTAAATGCCAAATACTAGCATTTTGCAGGCTGATGAAGTGGAGAGAGGCCCCAAACCACCAATATGTATCTTATAGTTTACAAAATTACATTTTCTACTTTTCCTTAAGGTGCTAGGCTAATATCTGTCTGTATATTGACTCTTTGGAGTGCTAATTAATTTATGGGTTCTCTTTATGCAACTGACGAGTTTCTACATGAGTGGATTAAAAGAGAAATGCTAACGTTTTGATAAATTCGGAAACAAGTATTTTCTGCTAAAACCACAATCCTCCCAATGTGAACTTTGATAATAATGAGCTACAGGTATGCTTGCCTATACTGAAAATTTCAGTAGCTGACATGGATGATTTTGATTAGAGATTATACAAAATGCGGGGAGTTATAAGTGGTTAAAGCGGGTTCACTCCACTTCCACCAATATGACTTGAAAATCAGCCAATGGAGAGAGAACCCCCAAGTAGGTCCAGTCACTTGGCCTCAACTATCAAGTTAATCTGTTATCCTGTCCTTTTAAAAGGACTTTCACCCACTAGGATTTGCCAGTGACATGCTTCATCATCAAGCCTTCACCACACAGCCATCGGATTTTAGTTGCTGGGAAACACTAATTCTCCTCAATAGCATTGCCTGTGCTTTTAACCTTGCCCTGGCACCCTGAAATTAAAGGAGTCAGGACAAGGGAATGTGAAGCATTTTGAATTCTCAAATTAACAGATTAATAAGAGCGCCTTTGTTTTGCAAGGTTGACCGACACACGCAATAGGTGTGTGGGTGAGGACTCGATGATGAAGCATGCCACTGGCAAATGCAAATGGGTGAGGCTCCTAAAAAAAGAATATGGGTTCCCTTATATGCAGGATTAATGTGATAGTTGAGGGCAGGTCTCGACCCACTAGTGAGTTCTCTCTCCATTGGTTGGTTTTCAAGTGATTTTGATCGCACCCCTGTTAAGTCCCTTTACATTAGACAGATGTCCTGAAAAAAGTGCAGGATCCTTTCTAACCCTAGTAAGGGTGAACTATGTTCACAACCTTGTTGTGGCTGAGTAAACATATTAATTGTTTTTAACAATATAAAGGTGGCCCTTAGAGCTATTAAAATATTGGTTGAGGCATATTTTTGACTGTCAGCTGTCTGTGTGACCTATTGTAACCAGTGCGTAAATACACATACATATGGAGTGGGCTTCAGCTCTGCATTAAAGGTGTATTTCACTCTCACTATATGATATTAGCTGTTGGATGTATTCTCTCGTTGGCCATTGCAATGTCAGTGAACTATTGCACATCTAAAATGTACATTCACTCATTACACTTTCAATTTTTTGTCCTACTGCACTGTATATATAAATGTCAGGAATGGGGGCAATAATTTGGGTGAGTAGTACTCCTTCTAACTACATAAACCCACTTTGGTTTGTCCAAAACACAGTTCAGAGAGCATCTCAGCTTAAGCCCCAGTTATCTATGGCACAACTAGAGGCCAATCCCCATAGAAGGGCCTGTTAAGTTCATGCAGCACCAACAGTTTGAAAGTATAGAACACAACATAATAGAATTCTCAAACTATTTTAGAAAACTAGAGAAAAATATAATGAACAATAATACCAAGATCATTAAAATATGTTAAGGGGAACCTGAGACATACATTTTTGACGTTTTAAGGCAAACATCACTTGCAAAAATTAGTGTACCATAGAGAAAGAGCAGTTTATGGTGAACTGAAATGGAGATACAATTTCAGGCTGATTGCAAGGGAGAAGAGTTCTGATACACCAAGGAAATTTTGTCAGATAAAAGATTTTACCTGAAGACTTAGGACCTGATTGGACCCACCATCTCTGGAGTTCCTCTGAAGGCAAAACAGACCATCTGGTCTAAATTGGGTGGGAGTCTGTCCTTAATCTGTTGGGCCCTACTCCATTAGCATGTTGAAGTAAGCTTTCCTTCGGTGGAGCCAGTGGTGGCAACATCTATGAGAAAGATTATGGTCTGACTGACTCTAAATAGAGGAGGCGGACTGGCGGGTTTGGCTGACAGGATACTCTGCTACTCTTGTGATGGAGCATCCTGTCTGCCTAACTCTAAGTAGGGCTGTTACTCACCAATTTCGGGAACAGCTCCTACTGGTAAGTTCTGCAGCATCTAATTCCTCAGGACATTAGGTCTCTATCTAGCAAGGTCTCCTGCAGGATACAGTTCTCAGGAATCAGATGGGACCCCTTGGAGCAGGAGTCCTTCTGCTTTGTGTGCCCCTGAATCAGGTAAACAGGAGGCCAACCACTTGATGTTTATACAGCATCCAGTACCTGGTTGCCAGCAGGAGTGAGGAGTCCTTCTGTTAGTCCTCTTTCTCCAGCAGGAGTCAAGAGAGAGGAGTCTTCTTCAGATAGAGTCTTCCTAGGTCCAGGAATATTCTGTACTGATGGTGATTATGGAGCCAGTGATTGTAGAAAATCTACCATCCAATCCTATCTATATTCTCTCAGTCCATCCGCCTACTGTTGCAATGCTTCCTCTTTTCCTTGCTATAAAATTGCCCAGGAGCCATGTTTCTAGGAG
This sequence comes from Calotriton arnoldi, assembly GCA_963921515.1. Classification (NCBI taxonomy): domain Eukaryota; kingdom Metazoa; phylum Chordata; class Amphibia; order Caudata; family Salamandridae; genus Calotriton; species Calotriton arnoldi. The sequence continues at coordinate 2,879,198 of CAWUFW010000839.1, forward strand.
ACAGAACCCAGCTACCACTGGGCAGGCCTGTCTTAACCTCTTTAGCCCTTCCTCTATTTATATGAGTTCCTCTCCCATCTGACAGGGGCCAAACTGGTTCTCCCTCCTACTGTCACTGGAGCCTGGCTGTCTTGGAGGGTTCTGGGAATGAAGTGGAGAAGCCATTTTTGGCAATTCCAAGTCAAAATAGGTAGTGCTAATGCAGTTCTTTGTTCTGCCAGCTATTCCAATCCACTCCCAGATGGCTAATCCCTGCTAAATGGTCAGCAGTTAACACCCATTTTCTCCTATTGGTATCACAGGCAGGCTGATGTCCTCTGAGTCAGAGGTTGTGACCCGCCCCTCAGCCAAGGATGTGCATTCCAGCTTTGGAGGTGTGATGAGTGGCAGAACTGGTTTGGGACATTTCTGGATCAGGCATCCAGCTGTACATATTTACAAAGTTACATTTCCAATTAAGTTATCAAAAACATGATTTTACCACTAAATTTGATTTAAAAAGAATAAGTGTGAAATAACCTTGAATTATTACTTTTGCATTCCCCATTCAGATATCGGAAATTAGGATTTTCGTCCAATCTAGGCTTGTCCAAGGAAAGGTTGTCAAAGCCTACACAGTGAAATAGTTTTATTTCACTGTGAGAGCTCAGTAACCCAAATATGCAGTTTGCCCTATTTTTATACAGAGGCACACTACCCGGTGAGCTTACAAGACACATCTTATGCTATTGGCTGCTTGATGCATCCTCCCACCATCTATATAAAAATAGACTTTTCCTACATGGCCGATGCACTTTTTGCCATGTGTCACTACAGTGCATTCAAGTTGCAGCCCAACCAGAATAAAGTGGTGCTCCTGATTGACATATATTTTTGTCATATATATAAATGGTATAAATACACACTATAGTTCACATATGACATTTTATCTATCATGTCATAGGCACCATTTACAATGGATGGACTTACAGGGAAGTTAAATAGGCCAAACAGGAAGCGCCAACGTACAGCACATATTTTAAGGGGAAACAAGGTTTAGCAATAGTATAGCGCTTAGGGTCCTTATCAGAACCCATTTCAGAGGGCCAAGGAGCATGCAGGGGTTATTGGGTCCAACCGTGGGGGTTGAGGCCTTTTACCCATGATGTCTTGGAGTCTGACCTTCTATGGATCCAGAGCAACTGAACCAAGTACCCCTTGAGCACTTGACTCTCATTAATAGCGTTGTCCAAGCAGTTCAAGGCATCCTTGTGCAGAAGTGACACAGGGGAGAGAACACAAGCTCACAACTCAAAATGCGTGCAGCAGCAATAAATTATTGTCCATCTACTGCTAGCAACACAATGGAAAAATACAACATTCACAAAGAGCTACACAGTCCCCCTGAGGTCCGGGCTTTAGTGTTTCTTTATAGGATCCCCCGGGCCCCACTCTCTCCTCACTCCTAGCAATAGTGGTTATTGTTCATTCACTATAGACCACATCCATGTCAAGCCCCACTCGTAGTCCGAGTCTCAAGAATCAACTCTGATTATGTTTTAAAGTCAACTGTCTTCCAGTGCCACAGTACTAACTATCAAGCAAGTTCCTCCAGAGCCGAATGGCCAGAAATCAGTCTTACCAGCTCCTGCAGTCTTGGAGCATTCAGAGTTCCTGAGCACGCCCAGTCCATGGGTGTTTGGAGAGAAAGCAGCTGAATCAGGTGAGTTCTCTGCATGCACTCCAAGTGGCTGCACTCAGCGGGTGCAGAGTTCCTCACATGAGGTCACAACACCGAAGCGACCGGTGGTTCTTTGCGGCTCCTTCTTGCAGGGTAAGTGTCTGATCCTCCCTATGAGAAGGGTGATGCAGAGATCCTAAAGTGGATCCCTTGCCTTGATGACAATGCACAAGACCTCCCATGATGGCCTCACTTGGTCAGCGGGGTCGAGCTGCGCAGTAATGCGCATGGCTCAATTCACGGCAGCCCTCATCTGGCATACGAGGATTGCCAACTTTTTCCTGCACACGGGCAATGATCTGGTCAGTACAGCAGCCATCTCCTCACACCTCGCAAAGGGAGTCCACTAGGCAGGGCTCCATTCTAGACCTAACTCCCTTCAATGCTCTCCTCTTCCTCACATGGTACACTGGTCTTGGCAAGCAAGCAGGCGCTGGTGCTCCAGGCTCCAGGGCACATGGTCTTGGATTCCCTGGGTGATGTCCCCTCACTCAAAAGGGAAACTAGCAGGCCTTGGCCCCAGTCCTTGTCACAGGCAGAAGTCTTGCAGATCGTCCCCTTCTCACACAGGTCCATCTGACTGCTTGGCAGATGACAATTTTTGGGGTCTCAAGCTTCCCTTACTATAGTCCACTTCCAGACACCAAATGTGATTTAGAGTCTGAGTCTTTGAAGTTTATGTTATGGGTATGCTCCTTTTGAAGTGGCCACTCCTTTCTCCTCCCTTTCTATTGAAAATAGTCTGTCACAACTCCAAAGCTAATAGCCCCACAGCATAGACCATGGGAGTGACTAGGGTTCACACCTGGATGTCAACCACAGTGATATGTGCATCAAAACGTTAGGCCCGGTTCCCGGCCTTAATCTGTATGGTTCTCTTAGCACCCTCATCTCCTTACTGAGATGAGGGTGACCGCTCAGTGAATCAAAGAGCACCCTTTGAAGTGTAAATCTGTCGGGGGGTATTCTCTACCTCCTCATGTTCCCCTTCAGGGTCCTCCATGTTTTCTATCATTTATAGGCACACATGCACCTAGTGCGTGTATACAGCACACACACACACACACTGCACTGCATGGTATCCTTCATGTACTGTACCAGTCGGCTCACATACATCGAGCATATACATTTAACATGCTGATAGCGCACAGCACTACATCCTTCATGTATTGTACCACTCATAGGCGTACGTACATCCAGCATATGCATTCAGCATACACGCACTTGACAGTACTCCATTATCCATGTATTGAACTCTTCCCATACACACAAACACCCAGCACATATAAACCACTTATGCGCTGCTCAGCACTGCACACCAAACCGATCTAGGCCAAGGGTGAGTTAAGTACACAGCAGTGGAACTTTAACTGAGTGAACCTGTAGGCCTCACTCCAGTGACACAGGTTAAAAATGACCTTCTCACTCCTACTGATCACTACACAGTATTCTGCCACCAATGCGATTGTGCTGCTCATCTCCTGGCGAAGGTGGTAGCCTTCCACCACTATCAGAGTACCAATTTGAACCCCTCTCTCGGTCCAACAAGACTATACTCCGTGAGACTGGACTATGTCATGGTGCACAGCCATGATCCATGTTTGCCTGTTTCAACAAAAATCAGCATTTGGGATCCAGACATCAGTACAGTTGGGGCACTCGGGCAAGGGTCATTGCCCATTACCATGCAGAGGACTTTTCCATCCCAACTGTTCTAAAGCCAGAAAAAATATAGTCTAGAAAAAGGGGGAAAACCTTTTGTGACCATGTAGAAAAGAATAATTTGCTACACAGTCCCACTCCAGCCGAGAGGTAAGGTAGACTAATCAATCCCTTGATGGACATCCCTGCTCTGAGGATATATAACAAGGAGTATTCTCCACCTCTGCAGACACACTTGTCTGTTCTATGCCCCTCGAACCGACCAGTAAGATTTGTCCTAACCACTGAACAATGGCAATGTGGGCCTTTCTTCTCTTCTGCAGACCCTCGCCAGTGAGAAGACCAACCTTAGCCAACTCATAGATGCAGCCCAGTATGAGCTTTCAATTTGCTGCATCAGGGTACTAACCAGCCACTCACATGTGAATGCTGAAATACAGTGGCTTGTGTAGGCCTATCTCACAGCCTGTAGGCTCACAATGAGTCACATACAGGTTCCTGATGCCTATCTGAACACAGTCCAGGCCCTTTCAACACACTGAGCCCCAGGGGAACCACACATCCTAGTGTGAAGACTTCCAGGTCAGATTCAGGAACAGGGACTAATACTGCTTTCTCGTCTGCCACCACAGGCCTATGCAAGGGTCCCTAAACAATTTCCCAGGAGGCAATGCAAGAGACTCCTGCCCCTACAACACTGGGTAATTAAATCCCCTGTGTCCTCTCAGACCTCCTAGTGATTTCAGAGTGGAGGTTACAGCTTTAGGCTGCAGACACCCTCCTTCCACTCTCACTTCCACCATCTAAGTGTTGACATCGAAAGAGTGGCTCTTCAGGTGGCTCTTTAGCCCAAGGTCTGTACCTTGAAAATTAATATTTGCCCATGAGTCCAGCGCTTCCTGTGTAGAAATACAGTCCACATCAAGAGTGGCTCACTCTTTTTGTGTCATGCAAGGGTCTGATTGATCCAGGGCTCCTGTCCCCTGTCTCTTTGACAGCGCGAACAGCATCTCCTAGGCAGAATGGCCTAGCCAGCCCCAGACTTTTGGTCCTCTAATGTCATTGCAGGCTACCTCCGGTCCAATGGTCCTCCACTATGGGTGGGACCCACCTCCTACCCCTTACTTTCCTCTTGGATCAATGTACACTAAACTTTGGGCCAGTACCCTCAAAGACTTGCAGTGGAACACTCTGAATGCTTCCACACACTGATTCTCTTCCCTCTTGTGGTGGTTCACTGTCAAAGAGGCAATCTATGGGCAAATGGGGACAGCTACTGTCCTCAGAGCAACTATCCTTCTCCACTCTAAGGAGGCCATGGCCATCGGGTGATCATACCTCCCCCATGGACACTCCTTGCCCTACAGATCTTTCCATGTAGGTACCATCCTTGGGAGACCAGCCTTTCCAGTGGCAGGATTCGGCTGTCACAGGTATCCCCCTACACAGTGACAGGGGCCCCATTTACTGTGACCTGCTGGAAATACTTCCTATAACTCTCATGGATCACCAGATTGCATTCTTTCACTACCTCTTGACAAAGGAACATTAGGGAATGCTCTACTCTCTCCTCTGGGAATCACCAACCTCTAGCACAACACTAGCTAGCCATGCAGTTTGCCCACTCGTGAGTGCCTTCCTAGCACAATAAATCCTTTTTCTTGTGCTCTGACTGATGCCAGTAAAAGCCCTTGCCCCTCTCAAAGGATTTATTCCCCCTTGAGTACCTGCCTTTCTGCCTCCCTGAAGTGGGTTGGGACTCTTTCCCTGTGTCTGATGTTTGCGTATGTAAGGGATTTTCATTTTAACCTGCTGCTGTTGTCTTACTCACCCTTTTGTGGTCACACCCTGGTACCCTCTTAGACACAATGGTGCTGAGCCAGAGGTCAACCACTTTCCCATGCTCCCTTTATTCAGTGAGATTAAAATTGATTTAGTGCAGGGGCAAATCTGTAAAACAATGGCTCAAAATGTGCCCCGACATCATCAAGTTAAACATCCCACTATAGTCAGTTACTTTGCTGACTTTACCCAACCTTCTAAAGCTTTAATAAGTACATCAACTAAATCTTCCCAAGACTGCTGTGATTGCTCAGGGGTGTCCCTAAACTTTAAGCAATAGTATTCGTGGGTGAGGCCAAACATGTGAATGAGGGTACATTCATGGGTTGGCACTGAGCCCACTCTGATGCTGCCATACTCAATAGGGTGTCCTCGCACTGGTAGGCATATGATTCCAAGGGATACCCCACAGATGTCCTCATCTGCTTTCGTCTTCCACAAAGTGGCCTCTTATCCAGCAAACCACTTATCTATGTCATCACCAACCACATAGCTATGCATAAGATCTTTAGAAATTTGACGCTGGAATTATCCTTTTTTGTCACCTCAGTATTACTGCCACCATCCTCACTAGACCTTTATTCCTTCTTGGACCTCAAAGTCATCTTTTGTTGGTCTCTTTCATGTGCCACCAGGGCCTTCTGTTCCTCCAAGGCCAATATTTTGTCCTCCAGTGCAAGGACTACTGCTGCCTGTTTCGTTTTCAGGCTCCAAGCTGAACCAGCAGTCAGGGCAGCATTTATTCCTCAACAGCCAAGACAAACTTTTCTCCTCTGGTGCAAGAGTAGCCAGTTTCAATTTCAAATCCCTCTCAACCTTTCTGCTCTAGTTTGCAATCCTCCAACTCTGATAGGGTCACACTGATCCCGGCTGTGGACCGAACAGGTGATACTGTTCTTTGAGGAAAATCCTCCACTTGCACTGCTGTTTCTTCAGGCACATGCTCATTCTCCTCTATGGTGATTGGTGCTTGGCAGACCTCCTCTCAAGCCCAGAGAGCCTTCTCACAATCTTTCTTCTTGGCTATCTGCCCGAGCTTCAGCTTTCTTTTCATGCTCATGGCCTTCATCTCCATCAAAGTAAGGCCAGCCAGAGTAGACAGGCCCAGCTTCAAGTTCCCTACAGAAATTGGTCAAAAATTAAAAAAATTACTCAACAGGGCCTAATAAAAAATGAGTCAAAAAAACCTTACAGTTAAATAAATCAAATAAAGAAATTGCCTCTAAATTTAGGATTGGATGTTAAATGAGTGACCTCTATACCTACCTCTTACCTGCAGCATCTTTGCTACTGGTCTGTGTCAATACTATGGAGTGGATGCCAAGGCAAAGTGTTTCCTTATTTGCATGGGTCACTCCCCTGTAAAAATTAGGAAGTGGTGTTTGCACCAGAAGAGAATGTGAACTGGCTTGATCCCTATTATAGAAGGGGCTGCACATATTATTTATGGCCCATTTTATAATACCAAAGTGTTCCCAAGTCGTAATAAGCAGGAGCAAATGCTTGTTGCATCTCTGGGGCATTTGCTTTAAGTTGGTCCCTAGTGTTCACTGTGTATTGCAAATGTTTTTTCCTTTGTCAGTACCAGTGAAAAAAAACATTTTTATAAAAGTAATACTATCATAAATGTTATTTTTCTTTTTGGTGCTAAAATATTTTCATCTCTTAAATCTATAATATTTGCATTAAGGCCCAGATTTACTTTTTGGGTCAGGTTTGCTTCACTATTGTAACGCAGCCCTGATGCAGCCCTGATGCAAAATACTTTTTGCCATTTACTAAGCCAGGCAAGGCCTTTGCATGGTTTAGTAAATGCAAAGATACATTGTGTCCAGTGGACATTACATGGGTGGAGCATGGGAATCCCCATGCATTTTGATGCAAACCCAGATTTAAAAATTAATTTTAAACCTGGGTTTGCAGCAAAATGGTGCACCTATCCATGTAACGGGGAGAAATATCTTTATTCTTCCTCATTACTTCCTCTTCCCATTTGTGCTGCACAGATAGAAAGTGGAGCATGCCCTAAAGATTGTTTTTGTGCAGGAAGGTGTTGCTTCCTCCACAAAAACAATCCTGCCTGTAACACAGGCATTCTTGCACTATGTTGCAAGGGTGCCAGTGCAAGGAGAGAGCAGAAATTCTCCATATCTTTGTAAACATAGAGCATTTCTGCTCACTCCCTTTTACGCAGCGCAGCGTGTTCCCTTGCTGCACCGCATTACAAGAATGAATAGTAAATGTGCCCCATTATCTTTGAGCAAAGGGGATAATGTTGCTTCATTGTAGCCTATTCTGTATTTGTGTTAGTTGCAGCATTTCTACTTTTCTCCACTACTTACTTCAACTTCACTAGTTTTATAAATAAATGAGAAAGGTCAAAAATGAACGTACAGCCAGGTACATCACACTGAGCTTTCCAGTTCTGTCTGGGACATTTCCCTTGTCTTTTGCGTGGCCTCTTCCCAGTTGTGACCAGGGACATCTTAAGGATTTTGGGGGCCCTGGGCCAATCGTATTTTTGGGGGCCCTATTAGGAACAGCTTTGAATTTATGATCCAATATCATCTCTTTCATGCCCTCTTTGGCAGTGCACAGGCAAACTCGTCCAAAATCTATATGCGCTTACATCTAATATTCAGGGATAGTGATGTGTGTTTTCAATATTTTAACACAGCAGCAGCTCACTAATATTACTGCAAGTAATCTCTGTGACACCCTCCCATTTCATTTCCCATATCAGAGGTCCTGTTTTGATCTAAAAGAAACATTTTATGGATGTTGCATGAAAGACAAACACACTTTCTCTGCAAAATGTCAGTAATAGACTCACACATCACCCACACTAAAAATAAATTAAAGGACAATGGCATTTCAAACAATCTATTTAAGAATTATTAAAGGTGATCAGGGCAAGACTCTCTGCAGAACAGATCTGGCTCTATCAGGGGGCACCCTGAAAGGCTGGGGGACCTCGGCCAGAGCCCACTTTGCCCATGCTTTAAAACGTCTCTGGTTCTGATATAAGACCCTCCTCTGTCTACCGTCGGGGGTGGCCTGCTGCCTCTGAAGGTTGGAAAGGTAGGACAAGAATCCTGTAATGTTGATGAACAGGGATCTGTTCTCATTTCAGCTGTAACGACCCGGCTGTTGCAACAATTGCAACCGATTGCTAAATGGATAAAGCAAGCTAGGCATTGCTACAACAATTGATCACATCGATCTTCTGTCTTCAAATCAATTGCTAACAAGTAACGCAACCATTGCAGCGCTGCACTTTCACGGCAGGGCAGTTTTGCATCGAAGGGGTTAACCCATAATCAACGCAGATGTTCACGAGCCTGACAGACAGCTTTAGATGTTGTATCTTTATTCCCATTAACGCGGCGAGCACAGGATACCCTAATGAAAGCATAGACAGTCTGGAATGTAACATGACATGTTTACAGCTCAAGAAATTGGTACCAAACGAAATTAATTAAATTAATCCTCTAATATGGGGAATTAAAGATTCTAGGCACATGGCTGTAAAGGCAAAGAGCTAAACGGTGCTCATGGAGGCAGTTAATGAAGAAATCAACAAGCAAAACAAAACTACGGTTAAAACTGCCCAGGCAGAAAGCCATATAACTAAACTGTCTGGGCCTAATTGATATAGATTATAAGGAAACCTCGAGTTATCATATCAATCAATCGCCTGCCATCTAATGAAGACAGCGGTTTGGAAAATCCTATTGTGATGCCTGAGTCAAAGTTCAGTTGGACAAGGCAATTTGAGATTACAAAATGACTAACTGTCTAGTGATTTTGAGGAATAAAAAAGTGTGTGGTATGTGGGAAGGGAAGTGTGGAGAGGTTTGATAACCACGTGTTGACTGTGACAAGGAAATCAGGGTAGATATGTGTAGACATTCGTTTTGTTCAAACCCAATAAGGCAGAAGGTATCTACCTAGAAATAAAATAGGAATTTACAATTAGCAGCGATTCTTTTCAATAATTATTATTATCAGTCTGCAGGAGTCCCAGGCAATAAAACCAATATCTAAACTGTAAAACTTTCCCTATGCTTTTTCTCCCTCCGCACTGGAGACCTTATGAGTCACCAGAATCGGGGATTATATCTATATCAGAAACTCTGTTGGTAAAGATATATGAGCACCAGGGGGTAATTAACGAATTTAGGGGCACATCAGCAAGGGCTGGCGATAATTATCGCTCAGCGCTCTTAGCGTGAGGATAATTATCGCCGGCCAACTCTGAATTTTATCGCGGAGATAGCGTGCTATCAGCAACGCTTATCTCCAAAGCGATAAAATTCAGAGCGCAAGCTGCCAACTGTGAGATTATCGCTGGAAATCCAGCGATAATCGCACAACTTTTGGCGATAGCTTGCTGATAGGGCTACACATACTTAGCCATGATATCCACCTTCCATAGGATATCATGGCTAAGTCAGTTTCAAAGCAGGCGTAAGGAAAGTAGCGATAACAGAGGTTATCGCTTCTTTTCTTGTCGCTATGCTTCTTTGTGTGAGGCTTGATAATAGGAGAAATGTCGCTTAGCGACATTTCTCCCGTTATTCTGGGGAGGAACGCCCACTTTGCTTCTCATTAGAGATGCAAAGCTGGGCGATAAGAGAAAGGGCGAAGAAGCATGGATTCACGCGTTAGCGTGTCCTTGCTAATAGGGCGTTAAAATTATCGCCGCTTTTCGTCCGAAAACGGACGCTAAAGCGGCGATCATTTTAACTCCGGCCCTTGCTGATATGCCCCTTAGGGACTCAGTATGAATGCCCTGGGTGGATACAGGATTTCAAGTCATGCAGTTTGACTATACTTCCTAGATGTTTTCAGGAGCGGCTTCTCCACAAGAACGGAGGAGCGTCGCCCTGTTAAAAAAAAAAGCCACCAGAGCTGACAAATAAAATGGTAATTAAGTTTATGTATTAGCATTTTATTTTTCAGCAACCCGTCCTGAGCCGAGTGCCAGGACGGGGCGGGGCAATTGCTGCTCAGTGGCAGCAGGGAGCTGTGCACTTATCTTTAAAGTGTGCATGTCCCTTTGGCCGGCCGTTTTGTGATGGCCAGCCAGACATGCACATTTTAAAGTTCTCTAACCCAACAGCTGGGTTAGAGAAGCACAGGCCTCCAGCGCTCCTAAGAGTGCTGAGAGAGGCTTCTCCCTCCAATCCTGATGCTTCTCTCATGCTGTGAGAGCAGCCCCAGGATTGGGTAGTGCAGTTTCCTGGGTCCCGGAACTTAGAGGAGAGAAGAGAGGACGTTGTGTAGCAAACTAGGAAGGTAAGTGGCATTTTTAAATGTATTCCATATGCATCTTTTACTCATTCTACAATTATTTATTTTTATTAAATTGTGTTATTTGCAGCGGCGGCCAGCATGGATCAGAGGTGAGGGGGCGGGGCAGGGGCACGATGGGGGAGGACGCAGAAGAAGCGGGCAGCAAAAAATAAAATAAAAAACTTACCTTCTCGCCGCTTCCTCGCCGAGTCTCTCCTCCGTAGTCCTCCCTCGCTGATCTGAACAACAGGAAGCACACCCAGGCTCCCAGTCAGCCAACCACAAAGCTGCCTCATCCTTGGCCGTGTAATGCAGTCTGCATGGAGGACATGCAAAGTGCGCAAGGCTGTTTTGGGCGGCCCGAGAGGACCGGTCAAGCAGTCATTGCGCACTTAGGAGGGTGCTACCACTTCTCCCCTTCCCCCGCCCCCTGACGCAAACCTGCGGAAGTAGGAGAAAATAAAATGTAAATGCAAGTTATTATAATTTTATTTTCTCTTTATTTCACTGCTAAAAAGCAGTGGGGCGACGCTCCTCAGCCTTAGCGGAGGAGCCGTCACTGGTTATTTGAAAACTGTTAGTTACAACTACTATCTGTCGATGTGTGAACCTCTTTCAGAGGGACATGGGACACGCAAGTTGTGACAAGGAACGAGGCAGCAGACTTGAGGAACAGCAAGGGAAGACTTTTATTCTTAACTGCAGAGAAGAGAGCCCACAACCACACCTCCTGCCTCGCTGGTGTCCTTGAAGAACTCAACCACCGTTCAAAAAGAATACCAATGACAAAAGAAGAAGAAAGCGGTATATAGATGAAACATGAACACATCAAAGCATGTTTATATATGTGCGACTCAGAAATGCAATGCCCGGCACAGAAGTAAGAACATTACATCACCATTACATAATCTTTCTCCTTATGAAAAAAACAAAAAAATAATAAATACATTAAAAAAATAGTAAATATAACTAAACATAAACATGAATACAATGTGTACAATGCATACAATATAACACAAAAATAGAGTTTATATATAATAATCTCTAAACCTAATAGGAATAGAAACATTTCGATTAGACATGCCTGAAGGCCTCTGAGGAACCCTGGGCTCTGGCAAACTAGCAAAACTAGTTCTTGGAGAACCCGCTGATGATGCTGGACAGGAAGACATGTCATCCGAAACAGAGTTGTCATTGCCAGCATAGGCTGACCCGGCACTTGTGTGACAACTGGATCCCTCATACGAAGGTGATCCTTTTAAAAAACCATGAGTAGATATTGGTGAAGTAGCAAGTTGATGGTTAACATCACCGTTATCCCACCACGAGCCATCAAGATGTGAATCATTACTACAACATCCATTTTTTTTGCATGCCAAATTTTAATAGCCTGAACAGGAGAGATCTTAACAAAGCTTCTTCTGTTCCACCAACCTTTCCCATCCAAAGCACAGTCCCTTTGGACACTCTGGATACTTGGAAAGGAAACATACATTTAGATTTCCCTTTTTTAACTCTATTGGGCTTCTTGATCAGAACACAATCTCCACTTTCCAAGACAAGCTCTTTGGTAATATGTTGTCTTTCAAAGTTAGCTTTTATGGCATCTTATATGCTTTTGACTATGTCCAAATCAACTCCTGAACCATTTGAACTGCCCTTAATGTCTTTAACCCAATCGGTCACAAAGGACATCTGGGCATTCTATTGCGCAATTATCTGAATGGAAACTTATCAGTGGTACTGTAAGGAGTCGCCACATAACTCAATACCTTCTTGCGTAAAAACACTTTCACAATTTCACCTGAATCTAGAACAGTTTGTACTCCTTCCTTTAAAAACGTATTCATGCGCTCCTCCAATCCTTTGGAAGTGAGGGAGTACAAAGCGACCTGCACATGCTTAATCTGTAAATCATCCATAAATCTTCTCATCTGAATGGATTTAAAACAAGTCCCATTATCAGTGACTAGTTCTTTCTGGAGTCCTGCTACAGTAAAAATTATTTGCAAAAAAATAATCACTGAGGAAGTATCAGGTGAAGAGGCAGAATCAAAATATACCCGCCTGGAAAAGTAGTCTGATAGAACCAACATATACCTTTTGTTAGAAGGCAATAAACCAAATGGTCCTGCAAAATCAAGTGCAACTTTTTCCCAAGGACCACCGGGTAAAGGAACCATGTGCAATGGTGTCTCATAAGTCTTTCAGTGTTTATCAGAAACCAGACAAGTAATGAAGGAAGACACCCAGGTGTTCACCTGAGCATCAATGAATGGCCACCAATAAAATGACTTGATACATCGGACTGTTGCTATGACCCCTAGATAACCTTCATGGGCACCATTAATCAAGGAATCTCTTAACACCATGGGTGGAATAAGGACATCATGAAGTAATAAAAAACATACACAAGTGATAGTTCCCCAGCCACTTGGGCAAATGGTTTCAAGCTACTCTCCCCGTTTCTCTCATTGGGCCAACTATTCTTCACAAACTTCCTTCATTTTGCAATAAGGTATCAACATTTAATGATTTCCAACCAACCTTTGCTGGAAACGTTATCATCACCCTCACAAAATCGCCAACTAAGGGGCTCATTATGATGGCAGGCGGATCGCCACCGCCGGCCCGACAGTGGCGATCCGCCCGCCATAGTAACGTGAATTACCCACTGCCATATTACGATGGCGGTGGGTATCGCGGCAGACGGAAAGTCCTTCCGCCGCTTTTCCGCCGGTCGGCAATCGTTACGATTGCCGGCCGGGCGGAGCTGGGGCTCATATATGGTGGCGGTGCCTAGCAGGCACCGCCATCCATATTATAATTTCTAGATTTCAAGGCCTTTCCATGGCGGCGATGCTGCCATGGAAAGGCTGCCGGGGATTTGCTTTGGGGGCCCGTTGCGGGCCCCCGAGGGGGTGGGGGTGCACCTGGGAGGTACCTATGGTACCCCCCTACATGTCCATGCACAAGGTGGCAGGCACCGCACGGTGCCTGCCACGTTGTGCATGGAATTGCACAACATGGCATTTTACCATTGCAGCGGGTGCTGCAGCCAGCAGCACCCTCCGCAATGTTAATATGCCAGAAGCGACCGCCGCGGTGGCGGTCGCATCATGATCAGGGTGGCGGGACTGCCGCATGGCAGGTGGGCGGTCCCGTTAGCGCTAGGATGGCGGGCGGACTAAAGTCCGCCCGCCATCCTAATCAGCCCCTAGTCCACAGCACATTCAACATCATCCAGTTGTTCAACAAAAGAATCAATTTCTAATGGAATTCTTGAGAGACAATCTGCTCTCACATTCCACCCCCCCGTAAATACTTAGGGCCCAATTCCGATCCCGTCCGGAAAGCCCTCCGTACGGCTCAGATCCGGAGTGCTTTCCGGATGAAACGTGCTCCGTGAGTCCAAGCGAGCGAGTACGATGCGTCCGTAAGCATACGGACTTGATTCGCTTGGTCTTCCATTGAACTCTATGGGAGCCTGCATACAGACGCGTACACAGGCTCCCATAGCAAAAAAGGGGTGGGTGGGAAAAAGCGTACACCCTGTGGCAGACACCCCATGGTGACCGCCACACTGTGCATGCTTGGATCGGGGGGACCCATGGGCACCCCCCGTGACAGATTCGGAGGGCCCCGGGTGAAGGGGGGCCTGCTACGGCCCCCCGAAGTACGCTTCTGACAGCCGTTTCGTCTCGCTGAGACCGAGGCGAAGAGGCTGTCCGGATCGTGCATCATACTCGCTCGGTCGGAATCCGGCTCCATTGCGCGGCACATTTCGTCAATGTACGAGTCGTACGGACAGGTTCGGGTCCCAGAAACGACTTGGTTGGCGCGTACGCGAAGTTCGCATCGTACTTGGTCGTTCCGACCTGTTTACGATTCGGTCGTAAACAAGGTCTACGAACCAGATCCGGTAAAGTCAAATCCGATTCGGAGGCCTTCCGAACGACATCGGAATCGGGCCCTTCATCGTGAAATTATACTCTCAAAGTCCGGAGAGCAATCATACCAACCTAGCAGACACCTTTCCTCTACCATTACCCGTAAGCATATAAATCAGTAGTTTAAAGTCAGTAAAAATGACAAACTCCATACCTCATAAAAATGTTCTAAATTTTTCAACAACCCAACAGCGTGCCAATGTCTCACACTCAATTGTGTTTTAATGAGATTCAGACTGGATAAGTGAGTGGGAAGCAAAAGCAATGGTATATTGCTTGTTGTCAACCCACTGAGAAGGAACAGCTCCCAAACCCAACTGACTGGAATCCACCTTCAACAAACATGATTTGCCAGCTATAAAAGATGATGGTTCACTGACATAATATCGATATTAAAAATATTGATGACAAAAATATCGATGAAAAAACTATAGAATGCAAAAATAATGACTCCATATACTTACACAGGTAAGTACAAAAATATTGAATCAAAAATATCGAATCAAAAATATCGAAGTAAAAAATATAGATGTAAAAATATCGATTTACAAATATATATAAAATAAACTATATTAAATATATTAATTATTAATATTATTTTTAACAAAATAAATGTAATTTCGTATGCATTTTAACTAAATAAAACAAATAAACTTAATTAAAAAAAATATAAACAGACAAACATAATAATGTATACGTATATATATATTTAACTATCTTTTTTAAATTTTTAAACTTTAAAATTATATAAAAAATAAAAACATATATACATATATATCAATAAATTAAAATTTAAAAAAATCTATAATAAATTAAAACATTAAATTATTAAAAAAATGTAAACTTACATTTCACAATACAATAAATGCAACAGTAGGGTAAATGTTGGATTGCAAAATAATTAAATTTACTATTCCAACTCCAGTGAGTGCAACAGTAGGGAAAGTGTTGGATAGCGGAGAGGTAAAAATTAATATTCCCACTCCAGTAAGACAAACAGTAGGAAAAGTATTGGGTAGTGGAGAGGAAAAAACTACTATTCCGACTCCAAAGAGTGCAACAGTAGGGACAGTATTAGATTCCGAAGGGGTAAAAATTACTATTCCCACTCCAGTGAGTGCAGCAGTAGGGAAAGTGTTGGATAGCGAAGGGGCAAAAATTACTATACTCAATCCAAAGAGTGCAACAGTAGGGAAAGTGTTGAATAGCGGAGGGGTAAAAATTACTATTCCCTCTACAGTGAGTGCAACAGTAGGGAAAGTGTTGGATAGCGGAGGGGTAAAAATTACTATTCCCACTCCACTGAATGCAACAGTAGAATAACTGTTGGATAGCAGAGGGGTAAATGTTATTCTCACTCCAGTGAATGCAACAGTAGGGAAAGGGTTGGAGAGAGGGGGGGAAAAATTACTATTCCCACTCCAAAGGATGCAACAGTAGGGAAAGTGTTGTATAGCGGAGGAGTAAAAATTACTATTCCCACTCCAAAGAGTGCAACAGTAGGAAAAGTGTTGTATAGTGGAGGGGTAAAAATTACTATTTTCACTCCAAGCAGTGCAACAGTAGGGAAAGTGCTGGATAGCGGAGGGGTAAAAATTACTATTCCCACTCCAGTGAGTGCAACAGTAGGGAAAGTATTGGATTGCGGAGGGGTAAAAATTATTATTCCCACTACAGTGAGTGCGACAGTAGGGAAAGTGTTGGATAGCGGAGGGGTAAAACTTACTATTTCCACTCCAGTGAGTGCAACAGTAGGGAAAGTGCTGGATAGCGGAGGGGTAAAAATCACTATTCCCACTCCAGTGAGTGTAACAGTAGAGAAAGTGTTGGATAGCACTGGGGTAAAAATTACTATTCCCACTCCAGTGAGTGCAACAGTAGGGAAAGTGCTGGATAGCGGAAGGTTAAAAATGACTATTCCTACACCAGTAAGTGCAACAGTAGGGAAAGTGTTGGATAGCGGAGGGGTAAAAATGACTATTCCCACTCCAGTGAGTGCAACATTAGGGAATGTGTTGGATAGCAGAGAAACAAAAATTACTAATAACATTTAAACAATAGAAAAAAATAAAAAATTCATAAAAATAAATAAACGATATTAAAAATATACAATTAAATATATTAAACATATAAAAAGAACACATATTATAATATAAATTACATATAACAAAAAGCTTCAAATATTATACAACATAAATTATAAATACATTTATAAACAATAATTATTTAAATGAGCAAATATTAACAAACAAAATAATTATTTAAAACATAAATGTATTTATTTTATTTCCTACCCTATAACACCACACCAATAAAAAAACACTTCAAAAGTTTTATTTACATTTATTTCCATAATTAACATAATTAATAATCAATTTAAAAAATATATTTAATAACAAAATAATAAACATTCATTAAATACACATGCATTAACATTATAATATCCACAACACACACCTAAAATTAATTACACAATTACCATAATTAATTTCTAATTAATTAATTTCAATTAATTAACAACTAAATATTAATTCATCAATTAAAAATAAATTTCTTCCCACCCCTCCCACCATTTACTCCTACAAACACCACAACACACACCTAAAACTAATTACACAATGACCATAATTAATTACTAATTAATTATTTAAAATTAATTAACAACTAATTATTAATTCATCAATTAAAAATAAATTCCTTCCCACCATTTACACCTATAAACACCACAACACACACCTAAAAATAATTACACAATTACCATAATTAATCGCCAATTAATTATTTAAAATTAATTAACAACAAATTATGAATTAATTCATAATAAATTACACATTTAACACTATAACATCTCAATTAAACAAATATTAATAAATCAAAAATATTCAATACATTTAATATAATTAAATGACTTCCCACCCTATTCCCCTATAAAACCCACAACCCGCTACGGAACTAAAAACACAAAATTCAAATAAAAAAATATTAATAAAACTAAAAATAATCTATAAATTGTATATAATTAAATTACTTCCCTACCTATTCCCCTATAAACTCACAACCCGCTACAGAACTAAAAACACAAAATTAAAATAAAAAATATTAATAACTACTAAAAGTTTAACACATATAATAAAATACAAACAATTCTTATACAAAAAAAATACATCACATACATATAAAATATATACTAAAATACATAACATTAATAAAAATATGGAGACTGGTACCGCCCGCCTGTAAGGCGGCGGTCCCGCACCCCCGATTACAATGCGACCGCCACCGTGACGGTCACATCCTGCAAGTTTAAGATTGGGGCGGGTGCTGCTGGCTGCAGTACCCTCCGCAATGCTAAACAAGCATGTAGTGCATTTCCCTGCACTACGTGGCAGGCACCATGCGGTGCCTGTCACCTGGTGCAGGGAAATGTAAGGGGATTACCATAGGTACCCCCCAGTGCACAACCACCTCCCCCAACACAAGGGGGGCCCGCAACGGGCCCCCGAATGCAATCCCTGCCAGCCTTTCCATGGTGATTTCACCGCCATGGAAAGGCTGCCGCGGATCAGCATCGTAATTTGGCGGGCGGTGCCTGCTAGGCACCGCCACCATTTTACAGATGCTTGGAGGGTCCACCAGGCAATCGGAATGATTGCCTGCGGCGGACCCATGACGGACGGACTTTGCGTCCGACAGCACACCGCCCGCCATCGTGATATGGCGGGCAGAGCAGGCTGCCAGTGGCGGTCTCACCGCTATCGTAATCAGCCCCTATATTTTTGCAAACGATATTAAACACGTCGATATTTTAAACATCGATATTACTTACCTAAAATCGATATTCTTGACCACGATAAATTGTCTGTATATATTACTGACCCACAATATTTTAACCTCGATATTTGTGCAATTTGATATTTTTGCATCGATATTCTGTCTCTGCACCAAAGATGATAAAGCGGCGGCTGAAATGGTCAAAGACTTTACCTTACTAAATATTCAATACATTTAATATAATTAAATGACTTCCCACCCTATTCCCCTATAAACCCACAACCGGCTACGGAACTAAAAACACAAAATTCAAATAAAAAAATATTAATAACAACTAAAAATAATCTATAAATGTTATATAATTAAATTACTTCCCACCCTATTCCCCTATAAACCCACAACTCGCTACGGAACTAAAAACGCAAAATTCTAATTAAAAAAAATTAATAACTACTAAAATTTTAACACATATAATAAAATACAAACAATTCTTATACAAAAACAATACATCACATACATATAAAATATATACTAAAATACATAACATTAATAAAAAATCGAATTTTTAACAACTATGGGGCTGAATACGATGGCGGACGGACTTGAGTCCGTCCGCCATCGATGTGGGGACTGGGACCGTCCGCCTGTAAAGCGGCGGACCCGCACCCCTGATTACAATGTGACCGCCACCGTGGCGGTCAAATCCTGCAAGTTTAAGATTGCGGCAGGTGCTGCTAGCTGCAGCACCCTCCGCAATGCTAAACAAGCATGTTGTGCATTTCTCTGCACTACGTGGCAGGCACCACGCGGTGCCTGCCACCTGGTGCAGGGAAATGTAAGGGGGGTACCATAGGTACCCCCCAGTGCACAACCACCTCCCCCAACACAAGGGGGGCCCACAACGGGCCCCCAAATGCAATCCCGGCCAGCCTTTCCATGGCGATTTCACCGCCATGGAAAGGCTGCCGCGGACCAGCATCGTAATTTGGCGGACGGTGCCTGCTAGGCACCGCCACCATTTTACAGATGCTTGGAGGGTCCACCAGGCAATCGGAACGATTGCCTGTGGCGGACCCGTGATGGACGGACTTTGCGTCCGACAGCACACCGCCCGCCATCGTGATATGGCAGGCAGAGCAGGCTGCCGGTGGCGGTCTCACCGCTATCGTAATCAGCCCCTATATTTTTGCAAACGATATTAAACACTTCGATATTTTAAACATCGATATTACTTACCTAAAATCGATATTCTTGACCACGATAAATTGTCTGTATATATTACTGACCCACGATATTTTTACCTCGATATTTGTGCAATTTGATATTTTTGCATCGATATTCTGTCTCTGCACCAAAGATGATAAAGCGGCGGCTGAAATGGTCAAAGACTTTACCTTACTAAAGGCCTCATTGGCACCATCAGACCATACTTCTCCCCTTTTTTCAAAAGATTCCAAAGATGTTGTACCATAAACGCATAACCAACTGTGGAGCAAGAATAATACTGGGTGTAGTTTATGCATGGTGAGGGCTTTTTAGAGGTCACGGATGGGTAGTGTTTAGGTGTGGTGAGGGGGTCAGTAAATTAAAAGCATTCAAATTAATTGTTTGACAATGTAAAATATATAGATCTGAAATAATGTCCCCTAAAGTAAAGCACTGTAATAAATGTCTGCACCAAAAATGTTTCTGAAAGTAAGACCTGCAATTATTGTATTTACAACTTAAAAATAAGAATGCAAAAGCCAATTTCGAAAAAAATACATTCTATGAATTGGTTTCTATGGAATGGCAAATGCCAATCATCCTGCAAATGTCCATTAAACAGTTTGGATGAAATGGTAACCTTTTCCTTTTTACTTTTTCCCAAGGTTGACCTCAAAGGCCCCTACCATCATATTTTTATAAGTGACAAAGAATTGGTCTACTGCAGTCCTGAATCTAACAGGTTGCAGCTTGGTTTTGGTTAAAAGCTAACTAACTCAGCGTCATTCTTTAATTTGTAGTAAACCGCAGTAAACCTAAAGTCATGATTTTGGGAAACAAAACACAGAAGTCTGGAATCTGGGACATGAATGGCAGCTGAGTGCTAAGGGAAGCCGAATACAAGGTGGTTCCTGATAATGTCTTTATTAATAACCACCAACTAAGGCGGTCATTTACAAATCTGGAGGTCGTTCCTTCCAACAGGGCAATGGAGTAGTTTGCTCTGTTGCCCTGGCAGGCCCATTGGCCAGGATGGCCGGGATATAAATTAGGCCCTAAAAAGTGTAAAAATGAAAAAAACAAGAACAACATATCTGTATCATCAGGAACACCCAACGTTGCTTCAATTACAGAAAGAGTTGAAGACTCACCTTTTTAAAAAAAAAAATATTTTTATTGATTACAACAAACAACAGTACAGATTTCACAGGTAGTGTAGACTTAGAGTCACAGTAATCATTGACATGGAACACATGGGCTAATTTCAATAAATAACACCTCTCTTGGTTAGATTGCTCCCGCATGTTAAGGTTCTGGTTCGTCTGGGGAAAACTGCAATGGTAAACTGGGCGGTACACATATATCCCCCCTGTATACGTTCCATTTACCCCATATTTGCATCCACTTTCTCGGGCACCCCCTAGATACATATGCTGTTTTCTCCCTGAACATGCACCAGTCCATGTCGTTTTTCCAGTCCATCACTGTCGGAACATCTTGTGCCCCCCATTTCCTCGCTATGTTTCTCTTAGCAACCATCTGACCTAGTGTCACCCATGTTCTCTCTTTGCTACCCAAATCTGTTGGTTCCCATATGTTGAAGACTCACCTTTTTCTACAATACTCCATCACAATGCTTTCAGTGTTTGCCAGAAATCACACAAGTACTGCAGGAAGACACCCAGTTGTTAACCTGACCATCTATGAATGGCCACCACTCACTCATTGCCCGTATGCATGTCTTTGACCCTGTACAGTGCTCTGCTGTGTTTTGGGCAGGTTTGTCCTATAGAAATCCATACACATACATACATACATACACAAATGGGCAAGCCTCACCCTGCTCCCTAAAAAATGTCATGAAGTTACCGAACCCTCCTCAACTGACCTTCCTGAGCTGAAAGGAGTCAATTCCTCAAACCCATGTCTTCCTGCCAAAATGGCTAAGACATTCTTTCTGCTCTGTGAGCAGTTTTCACAAATCAGTAAGTGGAAACAACTGACATATGGCAGCAGCTGGCAGGCTAATGCTTAATAACCTACTGGAGCTTCAGGCAGGCAAACTTTAACTTTTCAGAAATTACGTTTTGTGTATATTTATCAAAAATCCAACTTCAACATTGAATTTGATTTGTAATAAATATTACAAACAGTGGTTAAATTATATATTTAGGCTTTCCCAACCAAAGTTAGCAAAAATAGTATTTTAATTTCACTTTGTATAATACAAAACATATGTAGGGGTGACGTATTTAATATTTGATAGAAGGGTTCCTTCCAATCAAAAAGGGTTATCATGACAGGTTCGCCTGCACGTTTAAAAGCTGTGGTAGTCAGGGTCCACATGTGGGCCTAAAGCCATGTTTTTCTTTTTCAGCCTAAAGGACTGCATAATAGGTGCTGCAGATCACAGGCGACATTTAACTTTCCATCCCATTGATCTTTTTTTCCTGCACCATAGACTATAGTCCTTACTAGAAAGTTAGTCATGCCAATTGTGGATTAGTTAATTTTTCCATGTGTGAAGGGGCAGGACACATACAAAGGGGACTGGGCAGCAGTGCCCCATTACGCAGAGTTAAAAAACTAGCAATACCAGTGAGCAAACATCGATGTGAACACACAAAAACAGGAACTTTCTTGCATCAATTTTTATTAAATATTTAATTCCGTTCACAATAGTCAAATTATGGCCATCTCAAAAGATATGTATTGTATTGAGATTAGGGCACCATTTTGCATATGTGGATTGATATAAGGATGTTATGCTCATTCTATGAGGCCTGATAATTTGTGCCATTCCAGAGCATTTGGCAGATGAGCCTGCAACAAGGAGAACCTCAAAATTGTGCTCCAATTGCTGGTGTGAGCCATGGACGTCATTTGGGGGTAGTCAGGGGTCGCAGCTGAGACCTCTAGCTTTCTCCCTGATACTCCTGGCACTTCTTTTGTTATCACTGGCCTTAGAGGAGGCAAAGGTTTGCTCGCTCTGAGGCAAGGGGTCAAAAAGGAAGTTCCAGGAGTAACAGGGAGCAAGCTAGACGTCTCAGCTGCGACCCCTGTTTACCCCCAAATAATGTCCCTGTGCCAGCCTGATTGACAGCCAAAGCAATGCAATAGGCCTAAGACAGAGGAATCACAAGAGGAACTACTTTTGTTTGGTCTAAGGAGGAAAATAACTGGGTTTCAATCATTTAAAAAATGCTTCTTGTAATTAAAGATTTAAGTGCATAACTTCAGAACTAAATGGTTAAGACTTTGGCAACAAGTGTGTCATCTTGAGATTTAAGCAAAGCAAAGAAACTGTATATATATCAAATTAATATCAGCCGGACCATACATTTTCAAGAGGTTAGTTGATCATATTTGTGCAATAGGGTGAGCAGTTGAATTAAGTACTTACTAAGCATTGAATAGAGTACCAATTCCAAATCTGTGTACACATTGTTGCTTTGATGAGGAACTGCTATTTGTAAGTTGAGCATATAATTGAATCCAGTACCTCTTAATTCAGTGCCACCAGGATGGTGCCAAGAGAAAAACTGAATTGGTGCATAATGGCCATATTTACAGTCTAGTGGATTGTTGGGGGGGGGGGGACAAAGACTAGTTTTTTTTTATTAGGACCCATAATACTAGTATTTGATGCTCTCTCGAAAATTCTTTTCCCCAAATCAATCAACTAGACTCATCTAAGTTTCATGGGCTGGATGTTTCCTGAATAAGCACTGACTCTTTACTACTCTGGAGCAGGTTATTGACACCTGACACCAATGATTCAGTAATGGAAGATCTGCATAACGTTTGGTTGCAATAAGCCCACTACTAGTTCCAATGCCTTGAAGAATACATGTGTGTGCTATGTGGGCCCGCTTAGGTGTCTATTTCATCATGAACCTCAGGAATGACAATTACCCTGGTGAATCGGGATCTGGCAGTATTCACAATGTAGTTCCATGCGACCAGGAGATGCATGTCATCATTAAGGGGGATGATGAACTGCAGTACACCCATCTTGAATAGAATGTATTCCATGGGCCTATGGATCTTCTTCACATACTGGTCAATGTTTTCAAGATACCTTTTCAACGGAGAGGAATTTGGTGAAGACCCCATGGTCACTATGGAACTGGAGCTACTGCTCTCTGGTCAAGCAATTTTTTAATGCATTAGATCGTGCCTTCCATTTGGACAAACACATGGTTTCCACATTCAAATTGGACCAGATATTAGCTGACATGGAGCCAAACTTTAAGGATGAATCAATATGTATGTGTGAGGCTCCTAAAACTCTCTAATCCTGTTAGTTTATGCCTCATAGGACTGCTGGAATGGACTAAGAAGATGATCTGGTTATATTATCTGTAAAGCACAGTCATGTCTTTGGACCTTATTGTAGGATGTAGGGCTAGTAAACTGAGGCAAATGTGTTTATTGCAGCCATGGGTCCAAGCATGAAAGGGAAACCTTTTTGAAGTATTCCACTGCAACCATGGACTAGATTTTAAAGATCTTATCATGGCACAGATGCTAACATCAGGTAGCACGGGTTCCAAACAAGCTGCAGGATCTTTTTTCTCTGCTGTTGGATGTATTAATTTATTTAGTTTTGACCCACATACCTTAAGACCCAGGAATGAGAGCTTATGAGGGACTCAGGAAGGGGCGTGGCAAGAAACGCTGCAGAGGAGCCGTGAGGATGTCATGTGGAGTGAGGAGCCAGCTGCGGTAGTGAATGTCATAGCTGTACTAGTGTCCGCGAAAGTACCGTGACCACTGCATAGGTGTGAGCAATGTGTGGCATCACAGTTTTGGGGTCTAGAGGTCCAGACCTGGGGCTCGTTGCGGCTGTTGCTGTGTCAGCTGCAGCAAGCCTTGGGGAACCGCAGGGAGCTGGGAAGGAGCTGAAACTGGTCCCGGTGGTCCCGTGCAGCTGTGAGAAGAACAGTGCTCTACAGGGCAACGGCAGAAACCATAAGGAGGCTGCAGCTGCAGTCAAGGAAACTAAGGTAAAAGCAGCAAAAGAGCAAGGGAATCAGCAAGTGGGCCATTGAACAAAGCCAGAAAATCTTTAGCTGGGTCAAAAGCAAGTCTCTCCTTGTCCCCTGGACCTCTGCTCCCCTCTCCTTGCCCCCTGCTATCTGCAAAAAGGTATCTGCCACTTGGTATCTTCTGCGGCTGCTGTTCCTTACATTTTTTCCTCCCAAATCTTGGCAGGTGGGACACTGAGGATTGATGTGGAGGTTGATTCTGGTAAGGCCCTAGGTGGCTGAGGGTTATAGCAGGAGAGTGTGGAAGTGGGCGGCATTAGTCCAGTGTGGCTTGCTCTGGTCCCTCTTCAACCCAACTGCCTGGGACTCCATTTTCCATCATCCTTTGCCCTGTAAGGAGGGGCCTGTGACCAGCTGCCTCCCACTGCCAGTGACGCGCTATAAAGTGCCTGGAACTTCTCTGCAGTGCGGGCCACGCCCGGACTAAGCTCGGGCCATGAACAGGCCCTTCCTTCAGTGACAGAAGGAGACAGGGCAGGGCCACCCCCCTTGACTTTTTGTTTTTTTATATCAGTAACATACTTTTTGGTGAGGCTCTCTTTCCCCTTACTTATTTTTATGGTTGGAACTTGACACTGCCTGCAATAATGACTTTAGGCCATGAACTGTATTTCAGCTGCAGCTGTTGAAAGAAAAACCTTTTGAACTAGTTGGATGTTTGTGGGTGCCATCGCTGGACCTTAACGGGAGGACTTCTTAGCTCAGCATCTGGGCCGATTTGTTTCAGTGCACGAGCCATGGGAGGAGAATTGAATTTTCGCACATGACCTATGTATGTTGAAAGTGACTCACTGTTTATGAGACAGAGAATTTTGAATTCAATTTGCCTTGCTTTCATAACAGGTTGGCTTTTCAAAGAATTTGGAATTAAGGGGAGACATCCAGGCAAGCTCGAGCGGCAGCATACTGTTTAGCTTGTCTTTTTAGAAGGGACTGCTTGGTCTGTTGCACAATTTAATTGAACACTGATGGCGGGAGAGTCAAGATTCATTTGATCATTGCTGGGGGTTTTGTGCTTAAAGGTACACTGATTCCTGCATCCATTTGTCCCTGGGATAGCTCGCCTGGTTGCCAATATACTTTGGAAGATTGGAAGTGGTGTTTTGCTTTATATTGTATTAAGGAGCTATTAAATACAGTCTGGTACCTCAATTGGTGAGACCATTAGAAAGAAAAGATTACCAGGGTTAACCTCCGCACAAAGCCCCACGGCTGTTAAAACCACTGCGATAGATCGAATGTTAGAAATAACAATAGGGATGGTAAATACCGAGATAGAACTCTCCGAGAGAAAGCTCTCCTTGGGGCGTAGTTCAGGCCTGCCTGTTGCTCACCCTGAAGGGGTAGCCTCCTAATAAATTTACCTAGTACTTCACCACCTCATGAAAGGGATCTGCCTCCCACGTCTGACACGATTGAGGGTTCCAGTAAACAGGGTACAGACTTTGACTTGAGACCCCAAAGGAGAAAAAAAGGTAGGGGTGTAACTAGAGTCAAAGCTTAAGCCAATTCTAAAACCACAAAGACGCACAGGGAAATCCTACAGGATCATTCTTCCGTAGGTACTGGGGGGCAGGAAACAGATATTTGGAGGGTATGCCAAGCCATATATGAATCTATGTTTAAAGAACCTGCATCTTATCCAATTGCCCAAGCTGATTATGATCCCTTTAGTGATAAAGGTAAAGAACTCCTTAGGGATACAATTAGGCAGGAACTTGCCCCCCTTTTTTCATGTCTAGAAGATATGGCCTATTAAATAAAAGCCTTGAATAACCAGCTAAAAGAAGGACAGAGGACATATAAAGATGCGCTCAAGAGCACCAACCCCATTTACCTGCCCGTAGAGGTAAACCATAAAAAGATAGAGGAACAAAGAACGTAGGGGCCTGGAACACAGAAAAAACACTAGTTACTCTTAACTCTATGGTTACACACTCGCCACACTCAGCACCAGTATGTACCAATGATACTCTTAAAGGCAACAAAGATCAACAGGGAAAAGCAGATGGGAGGGACCAAAATTATGCTAAAGGCTGCCCCCCACCCCCCGAGTGTACCCCATACATTATTGTTTTAAAGGATGCGCCAACACTTCCAAAAGAGGGTATCGAAGATCATTATACTGTGCAAAATAAAACTGTGCATTGGTTGACATCAATTATGTGTTGGGTGGGGGACCTGGCACGGGAGGTGGTACACATGAAGAGAACACCTTGGCTCGGAACCCACCTAAAAGAAACCACAGGTGACTGCATAATTGTTAATTTTAGCAGACCATATATCTATGGACGTCATTTAGGGGTCGCCAGGGGTCGCAGTTGTGACCCCCTGGCTTTCCCTTTGTTACCCATGGCACTGCCTTTGCGACTCCTGGCCTTAGAGGTAACAAAGTCAGTGCCAAAACGGCTGAGGCAGCTTGCTCTTATGGTTGTTGGCGCTCTTTCCTTGTTTTCTGTCCATGTCTTATCATACAAGTAGCGAATAATAGTTTATTATTCACTATTAGTTTAATATAAATGGAGCACCAACAGCTGGAATGAGTTCGGCAGTTGCAGATGATGTAAGTGAAAAAACTTTTTAAATGTATGTTGTGTGGATGCTTGTGGATGAGAGTGTGTTTGTGTGCAAGAGAGTGTGTGTTTGTGAACATGTGTCTATATGTGTGAGCATGCGTGAGTGAGAGGATGAGAATCAGTGACAGTGAGTGAGAGTCAGTGGCAGGTAGCGAGTGAGAATGTTTGAACGTCAGTGAGTATGAGTGAGTCAGTAAGTGAGTAAGAGCAAGTGCAAGATACTGAATAAGAGTGAATGAGTGCAAGTAACAGAGAATGAATGACAAAGTGTGAGTGAGTGTGAATGAGCGTGGGTAAGAACATAGGGGCTCATTACGATGACGGACGGAAGCCCATCCGCACTGATGGCGGTGGCAGAAAAGATTCATTTCCCCCCTCCGGATGCAGTCATTGCGACCACCGAATCACAATGGTCCAACAGAGGCCGTATTCCGTCCGCCGCGGTCTGTCAGGCTCCACACGTTTCTTGCGTACGCAAGGGTGGTGGATGGAGCCAACAGAGCAAGACCGGCGTGCGTAAACACGTTCCGTCCGCAAACCAGATTACGATGTGGCAAACAGCCCTTCCCACCGCCGCGTAAAAACCACCACGTTGCGGATGGCGGAAAGAGAACAACGGAGAGGAAGAACCGATACAGAAGCCATCCAAACCACCGGAGCCACCATGGATCCTGCGCAACAGGCCTTCCCGCTGCACTACCTGCTGCACCTCCGGCAGACAAGACGCCGCTGCGCTCAACAGCAGAGGTACGTATCAAACATCTCCACGCATGCAACCCCTGAACAACTACAACTCCCAGTAAGCGTGGCGGCACCACGATGAATGTGGCAACCTGCCAAATGCAAAGTGCGATACAAAAGGGGATGATGGACGGAACGTTTGAGCCAATCAAACACTCACCCCCAGTCAACTGATCTGGGTTTAATCCATCATCATTCTTTAGCTCACTCCACCACCCCAGTTCAGACATGGCCATATGCAAATCAGTCTGACCCTGTGCCTCATGGGAACAGTCCAGCCCGAACTGCCAAGCCATGTCTTCCCTGGACCGGAAACAAGCATCCTAGGACCGGTTTCTGGCATTTCAGCCGTCATCAGCCAGGCTTGCTTGAATCCAGTGGCAAAGTGAGCAAGGGACCCACGTCTGGGCATACCCCCGCCAACTTAGGGCGACCAAAGCGATACAAAAGGGGATGATGGACGGAACGTTTGAGCCAATCAAACACTCACCCCCAGTCAACTGATCTGGGTTTAATCCATCATCATTCTTTAGCTCACTCCACCACCCCAGTTCAGACATGGCCATATGCAAATCAGTCTGACCCTGTGCCTCATGGGAACAGTCCAGCCCGAACTGCCAAGCCATGTCTTCCCTGGACCGGAAACAAGCATCCTAGGACCGGTTTCTGGCATTTCAGCCATCATCAGCCAGGCTTGCTTGAATCCAGTGGCAAAGTGAGCAAGGGACCCACGTCTGGGCATACCCCCGCCAACTTAGGGCGACCAAAGCGATACAAAGCGATACAAAAGGGGATGATGGACAGATCATTTGACTGGGGGTGAGTGTTTGATTGGCTCAAGCGTTCCGTCCATCATCCCCTTTTATATCGCTTTGTTCGCCCTTAGTTGGCGGGGGTATGCCCAGACGTGGGTCCCTTGCTCACTTTGCCACTGGATTCAAGCAAGCCTGGTTGATGACGGCTGGAATGCCAGAAACCGGTCCTAGGATGCTTGTTTCCGGTCCAGGGAAGACATGGCTTGGCAGTTCAGGCTGGACTGTTCCCATGAGGCACAGTGTCAGACTGATTTGCATATGGCCATGTCTGAACTGGGGTGCTGGAGTGAGCTAAAGAATGATGATGGATTAAACCCAGATCAGTTGACTGGGGGTGAGTGTTTGATTGGCTCAAGCGTTCCGTCCATCATCCCCTTTTGTATCGCTTTGTTCGCCCTTAGTTGGCGGGGGTATGCCCAGACGTGGGTCCCTTGCTCACTTTGCCACTGGATTCAAGCAAGCCTGGCTGATGATGGCTGGAATGCCAGAAACCGGTCCAGGGAAGACATGGCTTGGCAGTTCGGGCTGGACTGTTCCCATGAGGCACAGGGTCAGACTGATTTGCATATGGCCATGTCTGAACTGGGGTGGTGGAGTGAGCTAAAGAATGATGATGGATTAAACCCAGATCAGTTGACTGGGGGTGAGTGTTTGATTGGCTCAAGCGTTCCGTCCATCATCCCCTTTTGTATTGCTTTGTTCGCCCTTAGTTGGCGGGGGTATGCCCAGACGTGGGTCCCTTGCTCACTTTGACACTGGATTCAAGCAAGCCTGGCTGATGACGGCTGGAATGCCAGAAACCGGTCCTAGGATGCTTGTTTCCGGTCCAGGGAAGACATGGCTTGGCAGTTCGGGCTGGACTGTTCCCATGAGGCACAGGGTCAGACTGATTTGCATATGGCCATGTCTGAACTGGGGTGGTGGAGTGAGCTAAAGAATGATGATGGATTAAACCCAGATCAGTTGACTGGGGGTGAGTGTTTGATTGGCTCAAGCGTTCCGTCCATCATCCCCTTTTGTATCGCTTTGTTCGCCCCTAGTTGGCGGGGGTATGCCCAGACGTGGGTCCCTTGCTCACTTTGCCACTGGATTCAAGCAAGCCTGGTTGATGACGGCTGGAATGCCAGAAACCAGTCCTAGGATGCTTGTTTCCGGTCCAGGGAAGACATGGCTTGGCAGTTCGGGCTGGACTGTTCCCATGAGGCACAGGGTCAGACTGATTTGCATATGGCCATGTCTGAACTGGGGTGGTGGAGTGAGCTAAAGAATGATGATGGATTAAACCCAGATCAGTTGACTGGGGGTGAGTGTTTGATTGGCTCAAGCGTTCCGTCCATCATCCCCTTTTGTATCGCTTTGTTCGCCCTTAGTTGGCGGGGGTATGCCCAGACGTGGGTCCCTTGCTCACTTTGCCACTGGATTCAAGCAAGCCTGGCTGATGACGGCTGGAATGCCAGAAACCGGTCCTAGGATGCTTGTTTCCGGTCCAGGGAAGACATGGCTTGGCAGTTCGGGCTGGACTGTTCCCATGAGGCACAGGGTCAGACTGATTTGCATATGGCCATGTCTGAACTGGGGTGGTGGAGTGAGCTAAAGAATGATGATGGATTAAACCCAGATCAGTTGACTGGGGGTGAGTGTTTGATTGGCTCAAGCGTTCCGTCCATCATCCCCTTTTGTATCGCTTTGTTCGCCCTTAGTTGGCGGGGGTATGCCCAGACGTGGGTCCCTTGCTCACTTTGCCACTGGATTCAAGCAAGCCTGGCTGATGACGGCTGGAATGCCAGAAACCGGTCCTAGGATGCTTGTTTCCGGTCCAGGGAAGACATGGCTTGGCAGTTCGGGCTGGACTGTTCCCATGAGGCACAGGGTCAGACTGATTTGCATATGGCCATGTCTGAACTGGGGTGGTGGAGTGAGCTAAAGAATGATGATGGATTAAACCCAGATCAGTTGACTGGGGGTGAGTGTTTGATTGGCTCAAGCGTTCCGTCCATCATCCCCTTTTGTATCGAAATGCAAAGTGCGAGGCCCACCCAATCCCCATGAGTGACCCCCGGCGACCCTGAAGGCAATTGGGGCCAATGCCGGGCCCCGCAGTTGCAGAGCGCGCACACCGCATTATCAAAATATGTACGCCGAAGGCCCCCATTGGCTGATGGCTCATTCGCATAGTGGTTGCCACACCGCGGCAGCCGGAAAGCTGTGACCGCAACCCTGCATCATCCAATTGGGGCCAATGCGTATCATCGGTGCGGATGCCAGCTACCGCGCATGCGAACACATTCTGCATTTGCATTGGCACCATGCGAATTACATCACACATCACAACTCATGTGCCTAAAGTGATTGGCGCACCCCATGTGTAATGTCGTGGGGCACGAGGCCCCCATGCATAGAAAGTAACCACACAGACACGTACATGTATAGGAGAACTGGCCCAGGGCATGTCCATCCGGCCCTGTTTGTTGGCAGGGTCACATGTCCAGTGACGCCTGTGCTGGGTGGCTGTGGGATGGGGGTAAGCCAGCCCTCTGGGAGTGGCTGGTGCATCAGAACAACTAGAACAGTGACCAGCAGGTCACTACATTTTCAAGGTATGAGAGAGTGTGACCATTGAGTCAAGTCCTTGCACACATGGTATGTCCAAGAAAAGGAGAGTGAAATTACAGACATTGTCAGGCCTCGGGGCCAGCATGGACTGAAATGAGGGAAGGAGTCAAAAAGGACAAAGGCCCCTCGCACTGTACCAATGTTGTGGAATGAAACATCCAACCTGTGAACATCGCTTGTATATCCCTTGACATCTGACTGGCGTCCCTTGGCCAGGGGTCATCTTGTGAAGGGCCAATGACGTAGGCAGACAATCAGAGGTGTCCATTGTCTGCAAATCAGACAGACTTGTAATCACTAGCACCCCCAACACACGTACTGGGGTGGTGTGCAGTGTGCCTAGCTGCCATTGCCTGCAAATGTTCTCACACACGTCATAGGAGTGCACACATGGAACAACCAAACATAGCCCTGACCGAAATCATCGGTCATTGTCAGCCATGTGGGCATGTATACACAATCCATGTGCATTTGTGCCTCATTCAGGTGGACATTGCAATGTCTGTTACGCAAATTCCCCACACACTCACACAGGACTGACCCCATAATGTCCACATGTGTCTGTCCACCGTGCTGTATATCCATGTTGCGTTGTCCAGATCACACTCACTGCCCTCATCCCGTAATGTTGTTGTGTATGGTGGGACTAAAGCTTGCGGTCGTGCAGTGACAGCAGCTACATGCAACTCAGCACTGATGCTGGGAAACACAAGTGCTGTGCCATCTAACCACAGGGCAGCTCATCTTTGATGTACCAGTGTACTATATGCCATACACATCGACTTCTTTGGATGTCGTAGTGTCAGTATGTCGAGTGAGTGAAGAAAAACAACGTCTGAATGCAGGTCACTTGTGCATTTCACATGACCAAGAGTCCTGTTAATGTTGTGGTTGTGTGAGTCTCTGGGTAAGCTGTTCACCACATCTCATCTATAACTCAGATCATGCTTGAGTACCCTGACATACGTAGGAGGAGACCACCCTTCTTCCGACCTGTCCCCGACCTGGCGACGATGTAGGACAACGAAATCATCAGGAAATTCTGTTTGGATCGCTGCACACTACGAAACCTATGTGCCCAGTTGGAGGCCCATTTGAAGCCCAAAAGAATATATCCTGCTGCATTGTCTGCTACAGTGAAGGTTATGGCTGCACTGCATTTCTTCGCTATTGGGTCTTTCCAGTACACTGTGGCCAGCGCCGGTGGGATGTCACAGCTCATGTTCAGCATGGAGTTGCGTGACATCCTGTCAGCATCGATGCTTTACAAGGACAGACATGTCCCCTTCCAGAGGAGGGATGAATTGGCAGCTGTGAAGGGGGGTTACTATGACCTGGGAGGCATTCCAAATGTTGTGGGAGCCATTGATGGTACCCACATTGCCCACGTTCCACCACAGGCAAGTGAACACATCTATAGGAACCGCAAACACTACTACTCCATCAACGTGCAAGTGGTATGCCAGGCGGATCAGATCATCCCACACGTGTGTGCAAAGTACCCTGGCTCGGCTTATGACTCCCACATCTTGCGGAACAGCACCAAACCCCAATTGATGGCCCCACTGCACCCCGAGCAGGCCTGGCTTGTTGGTGAGTGGGCTGTGTCAATGACTGTGATGTATGTGTGACATGCGGCTCAAATCACATATTCAGATCACACCGTTTGCCTGTATGTCTCACAACTAGGTGACCCTGGGTATCCCAATCATCCATGGTCGCTGTCCCCACTGCGGAATCCAACAATGTCGGGGGAAGTCCTATACAATGATGCACATGGGAGGACACGTCATGTGGTGGAGCGCACATTTGGACAGCTGAACTCAAGATTCATGTGCCTGGACAAGACTGGTGGTGCACTTATGTACTCACCACAGAAGGTATGCCAGATGGTAGTCGCCTGCTGCATGCTACACAACCTGGCCTTGCACAGAAGGATCCCCCTGATTCTGGGCGATGATGAACAGCAGCAGCCCCCCGCTCCCAACCCACACATGCCCAGTGACAATGACAGTGGTGAGGAAGAAGGCCTTGACCAGCGTCCACAGCTCATCGTCAACAACTTCCGTTGAGAGTAAGTTAACAATGAGCGACTATGACTGTGTCTGTGTGCCTTGCTGTTGTCTCACAAACTTTGGGAATTGTGTCTGACATTTTGTACACATACAGGACTATGCGCAGGATCAGAGAACTTGGTCAGGCAGGGACCGAGCACCCAGAAGCACCCATGAGCACAGGACCCAATCGCTATAGTGCCTCACTAGCTCTCCTACTCACTCAGAGGAATTCAAGCGCGTGTACACAAGTAGATAAGTTGAAGACCAGAAACGCTTTGAAATGTGCATTTTTACTACAGTGTCAAAACATGCAACATACGTGCCACAACAAGTTGAGAATGCATGAGTACAAAAACAGTTACCATAGTGACACATCCATATCACAAGAAGCAAGATGTTATATCAATAATCCCTCTGTATGGAGCCCCACGAGCATATCCCCCCACCCCTTGCTGGGAGGAGTTGTATGAGATGTCCCAGGTCTATGGGCTTTGTCAGCAGACCCCATTCCTCAGCCAATACATGGTGAAATGTACATCCCATGTGCTGTGTCGCTCTCATCAATGGATGGATCGCTCTCCAAGTGTGGGGCAACTAGCCCGCCTCCCTATGACATCTAAAAGGCACCCGTGACCTCTAGCAGCTGTGATACTTTTTTGAGTCGGGGTGCTAGGGCCTGACCAGAACAGAATGACAACGGACAATGTCCTCCGACCACGGACAGAATGGGCAGGCAGTACTCCTGGACCACGCAGAGAACAAGCTCTGCGGACAGTTCTCATGTGACAGACAAATACTGAGGTACTTGCAAAACGACTACGCCATGTAAATTTTGTGCGCTACAGCTGCATGATGGAAGCCGGGCTCATGCCAGTCGACAATGTCCATGACGGTCAGATGACAGCCTCCCCTTGCTCAGGTCTGTGGTACCAAGCGAAACAGACCGCAGAGGTCAGCAGAGTCAAAGCTAATGCAGACAGGGCCAAAGTCAGAGAGCAGAATAACAATTCCTGTCAGTAGGCGTGAAAAAGATAAAAGGATATTGAATTAGTCACCAACAGTTCCTGTTGCTGTTAAGTAGTTACGAATCCAAGAAGGCACAGGCAGCTTCGAAGGCAATCAGTTCCAAAAGACGATCTAAATCATCTTCAGCAAAAAGGACCGCCATCCAATCCAGCAGTATGAAGGAACAGATGTGCTCCTCGCACCAGGAGGATGAAAGGAACATCCCATGGCAACCTGGGAGAGGTTCGATGTAGGCCTGGCACAGGAGCCTTTGCGCAAACGCACAGGCGCAGCTGGCAGCCTGTCTGACACATTGAAAGGCATCCCACAAATGTTTATCACCGGAGCAGTCCTGGTCGTGGACCAACAAAGGACTCACCCACAGCTCATGATCCAGGGCAGCAAGGGATGTGTTGGAAAGGCAGACATCCATGGCCCAGTGAAAGGGGCATCGTCGACAACAGAACACAGGTTGCACGCAGGTGAAATAGGCATAGCGGAAAGTTAGCCCATAACTGATGCATAGCACAGCTAATGGGACACATCCAAAGTGAAGCTGCATGCGGTCACGGTACAGTTGCAACTGACCAGGGTTTGCCTGGACCACAGGACGGGCAGACATGGCGTGAGAGCACTCTTAGAACCAGCGCGCAGCTGCACAGCCACAAGTAGTGATATCAAACCGCTAAATGCAGTCTGAAAATTGGAGGAATGACACCCGGTAGTACTCCAAAAATAGCATGATACGAAGGGATAAGGCTAGAGCCCACAAGTTTGAAAAAAGTGTGCAACGGCCTTCAGTATCAGAGGCTTCCGATGATTTCTGTGTCAGTCCCCCAGAAAAAAGTGGGAGTGCCGTGTTCAGCAGTGACTGAATTGCGCGGGACGGTCAAGGCACGGTCTCAGGGCTGGTGTGTGAGCGACTACTTGTTGAAACAGAAGCCCATTGTGCCTGCACACTTTTTGAAGTATGCTTTCGCTGTGGGAATGTGAGGCCACGAATGACTATCCACAATCACATATGGGGGAGTAAGGAGGACATTGCTACAGCAAGGAACACGGCGTGCAACAGTTCCTATATACGCGATGCCTGCCCTGTGACCGCAGCAGTTGTGCTCATTCAGGAGAAGATAACTTCGGTTGTAAAACAGATTTAGCTTGGGTATGTTGTCAGGGACTGGTGTTCATGTGGGTAAACATGCATAGATCGTACATGTCACATGAAAATCCCTGGGCAACAGTACTTGCATGTGTGAATGTGACAATGTCACCATCGCCCACATGACAGGATGTGTTGTGATGCTGGCTCTTGTGGGCACACTGCCAGGGATGTCATTGTTCTGTGCTGTGTGATCTCTGACAACTTCTGTCATGTCCATGATGATGTCATTAGGGGGATGGGAGCACACTGCTTCACCTCCCAGCACAGTTCACCCCTCGGCATTCTGGTAAATGCAGTTCAGTCATGATGCTTACTTGTCATGCGACTGAGGTGTTTCACCTGAGTTGGGCAGGGAGAGGTACAGAGACCCGAGTAGATTTTGGCAGCTTCCTCAGCAGACAACGATCGCAATGTATCTTACCCCTTGATGTGGGAGGATAATGCGACACACATGTGTCTAGAGATTCACAGCACTGACCTGCACCAACCTTGGTGACACACTACAACGGTAACAGTAGTAAGCTTTTCAACTGAACTGCATCTACCGAGATGCTAAGGGCTAAACTGTGTTGGGAGGTGCAGTCGTGTGCTCCAGTCCTCCTGCTGTTCATGTTGATGGTGTTGGCCGGTGTTATCTGTAATGCATATTGCACAGTGTTGCCTCGTGGTGTGCTTTTGCGGTTGTTCCATGATATGGCAACACACTGTTATTTCCTTGTGTCTTTCCAGGTTCCTCCACCCTCTCAATGGATTTTCACTTTTACATATTCGGATACATTGCAATGTGAGTCAACATGCTACTTACTGTGATGAAGATGCTCTTGACACAAAGGCATACTGTTGTGAGTTGTGTTTCTTTTGAAATGAGTGACAGGTGAGGGGTGAAGCGGAAAGTGATGCTCGGTGTTACAGTGGTGACATCAGCGGTTGCTCCGAGAACTGGTACGGCACGGTGCTGTGCCACGTGATCCTCTCGGGGTCTTTTCCAGACGCCCCCTCTGCAGTTTGGCCTGGGGGGAACCTGTTGCATGCTCAGAGGTGTCTGGGGATTCGCCGTGGAGTGACTCGCCCCTCTCTGTGGCCGCTGCTGAGGTGGTGTGACTGTCATCCGGCTGGCCACCGGGGGGGGGTTGGCAGCGATTTGAGCCGCATGCATGTCCCTCAGGACACCCACAAACTGGCCCATGTACTCCACATGTTGTCCCAAGCGAGTGTCCATGGAGCTCTGCAGCCGGCTGAGTTCCCGCTGTTCTTCAAGGACCTGGCCCATCTGTCCCTGGTTCTGCTGGTATGCACCAAGGA
Organism: Calotriton arnoldi; assembly: GCA_963921515.1. NCBI lineage: Eukaryota > Metazoa > Chordata > Amphibia > Caudata > Salamandridae > Calotriton > Calotriton arnoldi. The sequence goes on from CAWUFW010000839.1 coordinate 2,915,969, forward strand.
CAGTTAGCACGGTGTCCAGGGCCGCAGTCTCATTGTCCTCCTGTGTCTGTCCCCCAGTTGGCCTCCCACATGCCCTGCTACCACGGACCTGTGGCGGTGCCTGGCGCTGCCGCCGCACACTGTCCCCAGCACCCCGAGGCTGCCTGGTGGTATTTGCAACTGCTGGCACAGGGACAGTGTTGGAGGCAGCGGTGGTGATGGTGGAGGTGGCTGCCACACAGATCGTTGCTGCAGGGGTCTGCATTGGCGGTGCAGCTGTTGTGGGAGTCGTGGTGGTGGTAGGGACAGTGAGGGCCAGATACTGAGCTGTCCTGGGCACGCCGGAGGGGCCAGGTCGGTCCTCCTCATCCGAAAAGACCAGGGAGTCTGCATCCGAGGGTTCACCTTCCTGGGGGGGAGACTGGCTGGGCTCGTCCATGGCATGGGCGCCTGCTGTTGCTGGCGAGTCACCTGTTGAAGAGAGGTTATATTGTCAGCATGTTCAGTACACAGCACAACTTTGATGTTCGTGTTTCACACATTTCATTTGAGATGGCCCTACTTTTTAGCTTGGCATTGCTCAATCAATCAATCAATCAATCAATCATGCCACTTATAAAGCGCACTACATACCCGCGAGGGTCTCAAGGCGCTGGGGGAAGAGGGGGGTGGTGCTGCTACTGATCGAAGAGCCAGGTCTTGCATCCATAACAGTTTGTCAGCAGTCGAACGTGATGTGGAGGTACATACATTGCTCGTTCGCTATGTGTCATGGCTGAAGATACAAATTCATTTGTACAGATATTGTATTTCCAAGGACATGTCCTCTGGTACCAACTTGTTGCTCATCCGATTCAGTTCATGCTTGGACATTTGTGTCTTTTCCATGAGTATCTGACTACTATGCCACAACTCCATGATTTGTGTTATTCTTTTTGTACTTACCTCCTGTGGTTTGTGAGGTTTGACAGCGTTTCCATGCATGTGTTGTGTTGACCCGAGTCTTTCTGCTTTGAGGCAATGGGACTTGCACATTGGCTTTTTGTGATCGCGTTCTTGTATTTTGCTTTGCACTTACATGTGACTTCATCACTGACACTGTGAATCATGTGGCCTCTTGGTGGTATTAGCTGTATTTGCACTGCCTACAACTTATAGGGGGTTCCAGAGTTGGCTACCAAGTGCGGGATGTGGGGGTCATTTGGCTCCATGCTGTCTGTGAGGGAGAACAGAGGGCCTTGTGGGAGTTGTGGTCTTGCTGTCAGGGCTCAACAACCCCCTCCCCAGTGAGATGGCTACCTACCTTTTAGGAGGCACTGTCGACGGGGTTAGCTGACACATGGCTGTGGGGTGGGGAGGGTGGGCCATGCTGTTTGGGAGGGAGGCCAGGGTGCATGAGCTGACTACCTACCTGTGAGGTGAAGCTGAGTAAGGAAATGCTAGCCTTGTGATCCATTCATGTTGAAAGCATGCATTCCACATGAGTTTGATGTGGGTTGGCGATTGAGGCTCACTTGTTGTGCACAACAGTACATTACAGTGGGATGTGATCATTTAGTTTGTACTTACCAGCCTCCCCTCCCCCCTCGATTCCTGTGAGACTCTCGGGATGCAGTATGGCAAGCACCTTCTTCTCCCATTCGGTGAAGGTTAGTGGTGGAATGGGAGGGCCACCACCAGTTCTTTGGGCCGCCTTGTGGTTCCTCTGGGCCCGATGCTTGACCCAGCCCTTGAGGTCGCCCCACCGCTTCCTGATGTCACGCACAGTGCGTAGGGTGGTCCTTACGGCATTGACTTTGCTGTGGATCCTTGCCCACATCTGATTTTTGCGTGCAAGTGGGGTGTGTTGGACCAGGTGCCCAGACAACTGTGGTTCTACCCTGATTATCTCGTCTACCATCACTTTCAACTCTGAGTCGGTGAATTTGGGCATTTTTTGGGGGGGCATGGTGCAAATGAATGAGTGGTGCAGGGTGCAAGGTAGTGGTGGAGATATGTGAAGTGTGTGAGATAGGTGGGTGTGTTGTTGTGCAGTGTGAGTCAATGGTGTCCTGTCTCTCTGTCTCGGCTTGTGGTGTGCAAAGGATGCTGGTCCAGGAAGGGGTTGGTTTTATACTGTGGTATGTGGGTGTGTCCACATGAGTGATGACCTCCAGATGTCTCTTCCATGCTGCGCATGGCTTTCCTTACCAGGAGCAAGTTGGGGTGTGTCATTGTGGTGTGTGTGTTGTGATTGAGGGCGGCAGGGAGTACAGGCACACTTCGGGCATAGTTGTGAAGTTGGTTCCATCTGCCATTCATTTGGCCTATGTGCGTGCGCGGCGGTCGGACGCAGTGCTCGGTCCGCCAGCTCCGCATTCTCATCGTAATTAGCAGTGCATTCATGCCGTGGCAGGAGCGGCCTTTTCAAGCCGTTGGACAGCTTTCCCCATCCGCCGTGGTCGGATTTGCAGCTTTTCCAGCCGTGGCGGACGGTCTTTTGTAACATCCGTCCGCCGCGGTCTGATTTCGCGTACATTGCATCGTAATTTGACTGACGAAAATGCCGCGGCTCATGCGGGGGGATTTTTTCCGAGACCATGGCGGTCGGAAGGCTTTTCCGTACGCCATCATAATTGGGTCCATAGGGTCTGCCATTGGTCCTGTCATGCTGACGGTAATTCCTGGCTTTTACAGGCACCCAGGAAAAATACTGCTGCTGCTAAGCTGGAGGCAATTATTAGCATTACAGGCACCTGTAACAAAATACTGACACTGGCATGCTGGTGGAAATTATTGGCATAAGACTCACCCTTAAGTAAAATACTGGTAGTGGCATACCAGAATTAATTCTTGGAATACAGTGCACCTATGGAAAAAAGCTGGCACTGGCATACTTGAGGAGATTTAGGCATTGGGGCACCTTTGGGGCTAGCTCATTGGAGATGCTTCTTGACATAAGAGAGGAAAACTGTGGCACATGGTAGGGGGACCACCAGGATAAAATACTGGCTCTGACGTTCTAGCGGTAACTTTGACATAAAATATATTAATAGAATTAATTGGAAAATTCTCACACTGGCATACTGTAGGTAATTTTTGGCATAAGGGGGCATCCATGGTATATGAGAGACCTGCATGATAAACTGCTAGCCCTGGCACAATGGAGGTAATTTTTGACATGTGGGGGCACCCATAGCACATGCTGAAAATAATGGGGTCTTCTCCTCATTAGTGTCTGGTTTTCTTGCCTTGGCACACCATGAAAGGACTTGAATATGAATGAGTGTCTTTTCAGAGTCAATGGCTTTTTAGCAAAATTATGTGAATATTGTACTTTTAAATACACAATTTGATCCCAGTTAACTCAAGCTTTTCTCCGGAGGAGAACCCCCAAGACATTCTAGAAGAGGTCTGACTAGTAACAATTCAAGACAAGTATTACTTTCCACCACTTTCAAAGGTCATGTTAATCCTCTAATGTAGGTGGTTTCTAAAATGGGCATTTGCCTATTTTGTGTTACAGTAAGCATGCAGTTATGGGACTTTAGCGATGACAATTATTGCAATGCTTTCAGGTCATGTTTTTCAATTTCCTGGGAATATACAGGGTCAAATGATGTAATTTCCTGTGATTTAATTAAGGTGTGATGTCACTTCCACTACCCCTGGCATTTTGGTGAATCGATGTCCATGCTCATATTGTTTCAAATTTATTTGAGCCCTCATCACAAAGACCCCCTTGGTTAAGTAGGATCAAAGCTCTCCCCTTAGGATACTTTTATAGAACTTTCAGGCATAGTAGAATGAAAACCTTGGCCCCAGTTCCATCATTACAACATGGGCAAAACCAACAGAGTGGTCAGTTGGTATCACCATGCAAGGCCGTTGCTCCAGTTTTATGTCTAACAGATACACTCCATTATTGCAGCTAGTTGAACAGGATTGACAGAAAAAGACCGTGCAGTTAGATGGGGGATTGAAGGCCTAAGGTCTTTGGTACCTCATAGATTAAAAAAGAGCCATCAGGGAGGGGTTGCATCTTCAGATACGCCAAACCAACATTTAATAATTAACTGTTGGAATGTGGCCGGGGTAAGAACGAAATTACAAAATCCAGACTGGCGAAAGCTTGTCACATCTGCTCAGATTTTATGTCTGCAGGAGACCTGGAGCAAGAAGGTTTTTTATATAGATTCTTTTTGTTCAGTAATAACACCTGCTACCCTTTCAGCATATAGGGGTGCTGAAGGAGGGTTGACAGTACTTATCACTAATCAATTCCCTATCACTGTAAAGAAACTATGACCATTTCCCATTATTTTCAGATGTTCTGCCTTTCTATAGAAAAAAGGTATGAGGTTATTCTAATAATTTTTTATAATAACATTTTTAATAACTCAGGTGTCAGAATTATTACTGATTTGGGAAATTATTTGGAGCCTTTTTTAGCTAGGGTGGACCCGAACCATATACTCCTTTGGGTACGGGATTTTAACACGGGTAAATGCCAAGCTAAAAGTGGTACTGTATATGGTCTTCTGGATTGTTTTGGGGCTGAACAACCCCATTTTATACATGATATTTATGGGGATGCCTTAAGTGAACTTATATATAAATTGAATCTTGAAATCATAGAACAGGAGTTAGATGGAAACATCCCAGGCCCACCGACCGTTTATGGAAATGGCCACACGTCCATCATTGATCATATTTTGACATCAGTAAAGGATTTACATTTGATTAATAATTAATAAGCACTGTGTTAAGAGACCATGCTGCATTAACTTTTTTATTGAACATTGTCCTTGACAAAAACAGTTAGCAAATGGAAGTTGTACCATTGATAAATACATCAGGGAGAAACAGGTTCTCCATAAAAAATATTTGAGGCTATCATTACGGAGCAATGAAGCTCCTTTGTCACTTGCATAGAATGGGGGCAGACCACGATAGGATGGGTGATGCTTTTCACCATATAACTCAGGCTGGGCGTAGTTCGCGGAGTTTTGCTACACGGAACTCCACGAAGTGACAAAAAAACTCTGCGGAGTTCTGCAAGTGGCGGAGTGCAGTGCGAATTGCCGTTCGCACTGGTCTTCCTGCCGCTCGGGTAGATATTTTGCCGGAGCGGCAGCTCATGCTAGCAAACTTTCCGTTTTCGAGTGCGAGCGCGGAAAAAGCTCTGCTGCACTACGTGGAGTGGAGTTTTCTGCCCTCCGCGAGCTCCGCAGAGTGCAGAGTGCAGAAAACTCCGCTAACTCCGCGAACGGAGCGGAGTTCACTGCCCAGTCCTACATATAACACTAGCAATTGCATCAAACCTACATTGGCCACTTGAAAGTGGTGAAAATAGAAGAATTGTACAAGGGCGGTTTGATTCTCTTTGCACCCAAGCTAATCAGGCCCTTCGAAGGGCTTTACAAGAATCACCTAGAGATGGGGCGAAAATAAAGGAATTAAGGAAGGATTATAGGACCATGTTAGACAGAAGAAAGAAGGAATTACAGGAGCAGGCTTGGGCAGATTTTAAACAGGCAACTGAAACTGGAAATAATATTCTCTTTTGGAAAACTATAAATTCCCCCTTTCTTAAAGAGAACACTACTCCTACTATGGACTCGTCGGTTTTGCCAGATGCCTGGATTGCGCATTTTGGATGTATTTTGAATCCAGACAATATGGTAATTGGTGAGCCGGTGAGCTGCCCAAACAAAGTCAAGTCTAGGCCTCCGGAAGGAGTAACTTTGGAGGAGGTTAGTGCAGCTTTACAAGAGAACTATACAAAAGAGAGCCCAAGGAAAAGCACCAGGCCCGATGGGGTCCATGTGGGGTCCATGTGGACATTTTTAAGACCCATCCTTCCCTATGGGCCCCAATTCTGACCCATATCTTTAATGCAGCAGCTCATGGCTATTTCCCAAAATCATGGAGCGAAATTGTGATTGTCCCTATATTTAAAAAAGGAGACAGGCGATGCTAGGTGCTACTGCCCTATATCCCTCCTGGATTCTACTGTGAAAACCGTGGGCGAGGCTGGAAGCCTGGGCTCAGGATAAGGATAAAATAACAGACTCTCAATACGGTTTCAGGAAGGAAATCGGGACTGTGGAACAAGGAATTAACTTACATCTTACTGTCAGTTAGCATGGTATGACCATGTTCATGTATGAGTTGCTGACCTGTCTAGACCCTTTGACTTGGTGAATCAAGTTTGGCAGGTGCTTATAGATGCGGGCGTTCCAATTAATACTGTAAGCCATCTCTCCCAGTTATATGTCTCCCTAACAGCCTGTGTGCTTTCCGGGAAAAATGGGGAAAAAACAAGTCATTTCTGGGTGACCCGGGGGATTAGGCAGGGGTGCGTACTTGCACCATTCTTATTTTCACTGTACATAAATGGTATGGACAGCTTTCTGCAAAAAATATAAATACAGATACCCCTAAGGTAGGCCCCCGGATCACCCCGATTTTACTTTACACGGATGACGTGGTACTGATATCTAGGACAGCAATTGGCCACTAGCGGCTCATAACAAATGTCATCATCTTCATGGAGAGTAGAGATTTAAAACTGAATTTAGCTAAGACCTTTACCATGGTATGTGGGAAAAGCCAAAAAAAGGGTTTTAGTCATTATGCAAAGGGCCAAAAGCTCGAGGAGGTGAAAACTTTTAGTTATCTGGGAAAGGCTTTTCCCGGAAAGGTGGCTGGTCACCCCACTTGAAATCGGCCAAATTAAAATTCATAAGGGCTATATCGGCAATATCTAGCTTTGCTAAAAATGTAGGAAATAAACCCCTGAGAGAGATCACTGAACTCTATGGATCTACATGTCTCAAAGTGGTTCTATATGGCTCCCCAGTATTGGCTAAACTCTTACAGTTGCAAGAAAATAACTATTTACGTAGGCTTTTGGCGGTGCCCAAATCAACTCGAGCATTTATTGCTCATAAAGAACTGGGATTAGAGTTTATGGAGTATACCATTGACCTTAATACACTAACAAAATGGTATAGTATATGGTCAAAATAGGGTGTTAAGTTCACAAGCCAAATCATTAAGGATTGTTTGGTATTGAACAACTCTGGAAAAATACCTTGACTCCAGTACATAAAATCTTTGGGCCCGATTCACAAAAGTAATCTGAGACAAAATCCTAACTTTACGACTTTCGGTATTCACAGAAGGCATTTAGGAGTACTAAAGTTAGGATTCCTAACTTTACTACTCCTAAACTGAAAAAAATCCTAACTTTATGACTTTCGGTATTCACAGAAGGCATTTAGGAGTACTAAAGTTAGGATTCCTAACTTTACTACTCCTAAATTGAGAAAATCCTAACTTTACGACTTTTGGTATTCACAAAAGGCATTTAGGAGTAGTAAAGTTAGGAATCCTAACTTTAGTACTCCTAAATGCGTTGGACCATCATCAGCGTGATCAAGCTAGCTCCAAGAGGCGCGGATCTTTCACAGCTTCTCAACAAGGAGGAACTCAAGTGGATTTTACGAACTGGCAGCATACACACCGGGCTAAATCACCTGGAGGACTGGACTACATTAATCTGAGCGAATGCCATTTTTCACCGTTAACCTAATGTCATTTATCTGAAACTCGTTTTTACTAAATTGCTGTGCATTCTCTTGGTCCTTAAAGTATCTTTCTTCCAAATTCTCTTGCATCTTCCTTTGATTCACCCAAGGATTGTCTTGCACAAAATCAGGCGTAACTGTCACTCTCTTAACAATTCCTTTATCTCTTACTCACCACTACAAGATGGCCACCTCCTTTACGCTACCTTGTCACTCTCCTAATTATGTCACATGATCCTATCATCCAATTAGTCCATTGACTATTTAACCTACCGCCTCGCTGGTATCCCGTACACTCCTTTCCCTGGTGCCGACAGGAAGTCCATGCTGTAACAGCGGCTGATCATAGGTAAGCGCGTCCTGCACCCCGATCCCTTTCCGCCATCCCAGCACATTTGACTCTAAGCCCTTACACTATTGTTGTTTAGATTTGCAGCGACTCTGCTCCCAGACCTCTGAGACAGCCCACGCGGCTCACATATTCTGGCTTGCCGATACTCTGCATTCCATCGAAATAGGTAAGCCCAAGTGCACTACTTCCGTTACTGTCCCGTTCTCTGTGGCATCACTTTTCTTAACAGGCCACACACACTCTCTCTCATTAGGCTTCCACGACTCCGATTCCGAGACCGCAAACGCGGCTCTAACCTACCCGCCTTCCAAATGCACCTGACGTCCGGTAGCATATTTAGGCTGTTACAGCTCCTTAATTAGGTAAGCTCCATTCCTTCTTTCCTTGACACGTCAGGCTCTATGACCCATTTTCCTATTATCTACATCAATTGGCTCCTTATCACTCAGGTCGACTGTGACCCAGCCCTTCATTGTGGTTCTCTGCAATTTCCATCCCCTACGCACTCGGCCCGGACATCTAATTGGTCTCCGCCTGGGACAAAACTCCTCCAAGTGATTTTGACCTGGAACTAGGTACTATTGTAACTACCTTTCCCAACTCCCTCCTGCTTGCTCATTGTCTTCACACGCGCTTCACCACTAGCATGGTTTTGCCAAATGTGTTTTATATCTTTTTGTTTCTTCTACGCCGCATGTGCTTGTGACATTAGCATCCTACTAGCTCCTTGCTAGTCTCACGTGTTATATCACCACACGTCTAGTTATCTGCCGGTTCGCGTAATTTATCACCACACGCGTCTAACTTTATTTGCTCATAATTGCGTAATTCTTAATAGGACTCTTGGTCCGACGTATCCTTGTTGAACAAAATGTGCCCAGATCCCCTCTCTGGTTTTTATGTAACTCACAAGCGAATCTTTCACGTCGGTTTGACATAGAGGTCGCCCTCACCAGCACTCGAACTGTTTTTTTAAACTGCTTTCTGCCCGAGCTAATTTTTTTATAGTTTCTTGTTGTCTTTTTTCTCATCTTCTATTCCCTCCTATGTTTCCAGTTATTACAGGCAAATGTATACAGGCATAACATTGATAATGTCCTGAGGATAATCCTATATTTTCTGTAAGGATCAAAACGCCGTCGACTAGTTGTACACCATATACACTTTGCTATTTAAGACTAATTATGTGTAATGGTGTCTCCACTATAATTTGTTTGTCATACCAAAAATTGTGTCATACAAACAATTTACTCTGCCTGAGCCTTTCTGTTTTGTTTCATGTTATGCGAGGTTGGATGCAGGCTTGTGTCCCACTTTAAATTGTTCCTTGTTACATTTTTTGTTTATTTAATTAACTGCATATTAAAATACCCCTGTCCGGCTGGATAGCGGTAAAAATATAGTACTGTTTGGGTCTATATTTATTGTTTGCTCACATTAATCCGTTGTCTAGGGACCACTGTCTTTAGAAATAGTTGATTACCCAAGGTCCCTGACCGACTTTATTTGGGTCCCCTTGTTTTTTATAACACATTCATCTTCATGGTGGCACAATCCTGAATTCCATCTCCTGGGCTTGCTTCCCCCAACAGGTCATGGTGTTGTTTTTTAGTGTACTTTTGCTAGGCGCCTGCAGGAGAAGGTGTTAATATCTAATCCCATTAAACCAGGAGCTTCTGTTATCTAATTTTGCCTGGCTTCAGGGACATAATGTCTGGAGTCTTGCACTCATGAGACTGCTGTATCAACAAAAAGGAAGGGGGGACCAGGAGCTGATTATGGTCCAGTGTCCGTGCTCCTAAATCTAGTCATCAACTCAAAATGGGGGGACACTGTTCCGTAGGTGGGGGTGCCAGGGGTCACCCACTCAACCCAATGAAAAAGAGAAAGAGAAAGAAAAAGACAAGAGATAGTCCTAGGTCTAGAACCCACTGGTCTGAGGCAAGAACAAGTCTTGTCTCTTGTTGCCCTCACACACTCCGAAGGATGTCATGCTTCATCTTCGGGCGTTTGCTCCTCGTCGGGCTGGCGCTGCAATGGCCTACGGGTCCCCCGAAGGGTCACTTTAGCGGAGATCTTTTGAGAACTGCCATCAGATGGGTGCGGGTGTGTGGGGTGAGTCCTATGAGAAGGGTGAGAGAGTGTGTGTAAGTTAAAATTGGCTAAGGGTTTCCAAAAGGGGATATTTATTGTGGCAATACCCTTGTCAGGATAAAAAACCCGAAGGTGGTGTGTTACTCCAGTAGGCGTAATGTGCCCAGGTAATTAAAAGGTCGACATGTTTCGCGCCTGGTTGGTCACAATGATCCGTGGCGCTTCATCAGGACCAAAAAACAAGTTGTGGTGCAAAAGTGCTAGTGAGTAAAAGGGCGGGCCACAACTGTGTACCCTACAGTTAGGCTACAACTAAATAGTTGATCCACTCCTGATGTGACCTAGGAGAGAAATGAGACAGCAAGAAAAGGGACAAACATCAAACATACATCAGAGGCATCATTTTATGCCTCCTAAAGTACATCACAACGCGCACATAGCTCATGAGACAAGAGACTGACTGAGTGAAGATATCATGGGGCTGGTTCTCGCTGTGGTGGCTATCGAGGTGTGCGCAACAGGCCGACTACAGGTCACGCCAGATAGGTGGCGATCACATGCGCGGCACTGCCGGTCACCCAAGAAGCAATCCTTGGTGAGAAAGAACCGTGAATTAAAAGTCCGACACAAGGGGTTGAATGCGTGCAATGTATGCACTGGACCAGAGGTGTTGGGTGTGCACAAAAACGTGATAATATCACTGTCGCATTGCTGTTAAGTGGAATTCGCGTCGTGAAGACACAGCCCGTTTATTGGTGCCAGCACGCACAAGTCAACCAAAGAACCTGCGATGCTGCATATGCAAAGATACATGAATGAAACAATGCCGCGTTGCCGGTAGAGCCGAGGCGGGGAGAGTCCTTACCTAAAGTCAAATGGAGAATTGCTCCATGGGCTAGGGGCGTAGGTAGCCCACACCTTTACGGGCTAAGAGAAGAGAAAGTGAAGCATAGAATAAGAGAGGTGCAATCTAACACAAACGATAGTCCAGGAGCGACTTACTGTGCGGGCTTCGAGACATGACTCTCCTGAATATACTCACGGTTTCGCTAGAGTGCTGGCTCTCAGCACCTACCCGTCCATACGCCTGCCCGAATGTTATCTGGTCGCGGTGGAGGGAGCCCAGATATAGTGGCACTTCTGGCGTTGAGGGCGGCCCCTACTTCCGGGATGCTTCGTCATGTTGCGTTGATGCGGGCATGTACAGAGGAGTAGTATTGGGGTCCTGGGACATAGCACATGCGCGAGAAGGGAGATACTGCTAAAGTTGACCTGCGCATTGCGGGCACAGTAAGAAGGAGGTGCAGCTGTAGTGGTTGCCATGGGGAAAAGACAAGCCTGCTCTGGAACTAGCGCAAACCAGCATGTGAATAAGAGAGGCAGAAAGGAAAAGTGGAAATCCACAGTGGTAGTCCACCCTAAGCCAAATGCCAAATAGTGTTACAAGATACACTTATGGTATGAAACTACGGCTATGTCAGTCACGTATGTGAGAATGTAGCGTGATACAGAATTATAGGGGGTAGAGAGAGAGGAGGGCGATGGTGGCCCTCTACGTGGTGTACAATGAAGGGCAGTCCTCACTAATACCAACACTATAGCCAAAGGGAGAGAATCAGCCTAAGGTTAAAGTGTGGAGGGTGGGTATGTAGAGTCCAACCCTCAGAGTGATGGTGGAGGCAGAAAAATGTTATGTTATGTTAACTTTAGTTTATATAGCACTTAATCACCTGCAGGTCTCTTAGCGCTTGGGGAGAGAGCTCAGATACCCTCTACCATCCCCGATGAGCACCAAACAGATGTGTTAAACTGTGTCCAGAGCCTCCCTAAACAGAAGGGTTTTGAGGCCTTTCCTGAAGGGGAGGAGGGTGGGTTCCTTACGGAGGTTCTCAGGCAGTTCGTTCCAGAGTTGGGGAATTAGGACAGAGAAGGCTCTGCCACCTTTAGATGCCATTTTGGCCTGAGAGTGAGCCAGAAGACCTGCCTCGGACGAACGAAGTATGCATCCCGGTGCATACTTCAGCAGGCGCTCATTGATATAGCCAGGAGCCTGACCATAGATGGCTTTGTGGGCAATGCAGAGGCTCTTGAACTTTGCTCTCTGATTGACCTGGAGGCAATGCAACCTGTGCAGCAGAGGGGTGGCATGGGCCCTTCTAGGGAGCCTAAAAATCAGCTTAGCTACGTCGTTCATGGTCACCTGCAGCTTGCTGATTAGTTTCTCAGGGAGGCCATTGTACAAGGCATTGCCATAGTCCAACCTGGATACAATCGTGGCCGACACAATCATCTGTTGAGTAGTGGGCGAGAGCAAAGGGGCAAGTTTCCGCAGCTGTCGCATTAGGCCCAGGCAGGTGCAGACCACAGAGGCAACTTGATTGGCCAGGGAGAGGTTGGCATTGATCTTAATGCCCAGGCTCTTTACGACGGGAACTGGCGTGGGGGCAGTGCCGAGCTCTTGAGGCTAAAAAAGGTCATTCCAGGGGTTACCTTTAGAGGAGATTACAAGGACCTCTGTTTTATCCGGATTGACTTTTAGTGAATTGGCTGTCATCCAAGTCACAGTGTATCTAACAATGTTTTGTACGTGAGTGTGGGCCTGCGGAGAGTTGTTAATCTGCAGAATCAGTTGGGTATCATCCGCATAATTAAAAACTTGACAGGCTGCCACTAATGGCTGGAGATACACATTAAAGAGGAGAGGGGATAGAGCTGAACCCTGGGGGACCCCACAGGTAAGAGCACCACTATTTGACATCTGTTCACCCAGTTGGTCCCTTTGGGACCGCCCTAGCAAAAAGGACTTGAGCCACTGTCGGGCCAGCTCGCAGATGCCCAGATTAGCAATTCGAAACAGGAGCTGTGCATGATTGACTGTATCGAACGCCGCTGACAGATCTAACAGAATCAGGGCGCTCGCATCTTTGTTATCGGCCCTAACTCATCAAGCACGGCTAACATCACCAGTTCAGTGCTATGGTGAGCCCTAAAGCCGGCCCGCCTCACCTGGAGTAGGGGGTGTTCCTCTATAAAAGATGAAAGTGTTGTGAGGACATGTTGCTCCAGTACTTTTGCTAGAAAAGGGAGCTGAGAAATGGGCCTATAGTTTTTAAGATTGGCCACATCTACCCCTGGCTTCTTCAACAAGGGCGTAACCCTGGCTTCCTTCATACTGGTGGGCAAGTAACATGTCTCCAGGGAGTGATTAAGTAGAGAGAGAAACTCTCTTTCTAGCCCAGGAAGGGCCATGCGAAAGATCCTTGGAGGGCAGGGATCTGCAGGGTAGCCAGATTTGACGCGATTCATCAGGCATTATAGGCATGCTAGATCTAAGTTAGGAAAGATGGTGAGCTGCTCACCTGGGATACGGGGGCTAGAGTCTGGTCCGGGGCTATCTGATTTGTTGGAGTGTTATCTATCTCGGTGAGAATGTCCCTAACTTTCTGAAGAAAGAAATCCTGGAATTTGTTGCAGTCCGCCGGCTCAGGTGCCAATTTCTGTTCTGACTTCTGGCTATTCTCTTTGAGGATTCTGAACGTTTCCCTTTGTTTGTTTGTAGCATCTGTGATTCTTGCCTCATAATATTCAGCCTTTCTGGCCATAATGGCCTTTTTGTATAGGATTAGCATGGCTTTATAACTAGCAAGCGCGGCTGGAAGGTATAATTTGCGCCATAGCCTCTCAGCTTGACGAAGGGTTTGCTTCCTTCTCTGCAGGTCCTCGTTTAACCAGGGGGCTCCCTTGCCCTTCTCTCTAACTCTTTCATTTCGTGCCGGTGCCACCTGGTCTATGGCCCTACTTAAGTTACCAGTTAGGGCCTCACTCTCCAGGTCGAGGTTACCTTTCGTAAATATTTTAAGGGAGGTACTGAGCAGGGTGACTATTAGATTATCAGCCTCAATCTTGTTCCAGCTGCAGACCACTCTCCACTCTGGGGGTGGATGTGGCAGTTGACTAGCTAGCTGAACCCAGCAGCTAATTAGTGAGTGGTCTGACCAAGCACATGGGCTGATGTCTGTGAGGCTCACCTGTGGCTCAGTCGTCCAAATGAGGTCCAAGATATGGCCTTTAACATGGGTGGGGGAGTCCACCAGCTGGCGGAGCCCCATCGAGCTCATTACTCCCTCGAATTGGCTGGCAGATAGCTGTCTTGGAAGTTTATCCCAGTGGTAGTTGAATTCTCCTACCACTAGGAGACGTTGGTACCGGGAGCGGAGATCACTAATAATCTCCGAGAATGCCTCATTGAACCTAGGGGTAGCTCGAGGAGGGCTGTATGCCGCCACGAGGGCTAGACAGAAGGATTTGAAAGAGATTTTTATCCCTAGGATGTCCGCGCTATCCGTGCTCTCTGCCACTATCTTGGTTACCAGGAGCCGTTTATTGTAGAAGATGGCTATGCCTCCTCCTCTGGTATTCTCTTGTCTATTGAACCATAGGACATCAAAGTTAAAAAAAATGAGAGGAATGAGGCCATCAGGAAACATCTAACCCACTACTTAGGGGTGGTGACCAAGGTCAGTAGAGAATGTTATAATTCAACCCAGGGTATCTCATCATTGAGGCCCCGTATGTGGGTGCGAAGGCGGTGGACCCAACATTGCTCACGTTGTAGGAGTGAGGTGTTACTCCATGCCTGATTAGCCTCCAGGATGGTCCACTGTATCTCCTCACAGGAGTGTCCTTTTTCAATAAAGTGGTTGGTCATCTTGGTTGCCGTCCGGCCACGTCTGATGGTGCTCTTGTGCTCGCTGATCCTGATCTTCACGGGTCGAGTGGTCATCCCAACGTATCTCAGTGGACATAGGCAAGTGATCATATACACACAGTTCTTGGTGTTACAATTAGTGTGTGTGCATTGTTCCCACGAGAAATCCTCCAACTGGAGAGTTTTGGAGTGTCTAGTGGATGAGCAGGCGCTGCAAGACCCACACGGGTAATGTCCTGATACAGGGGGCAGGTTCCACAGTGTTGTATCCTGGGATTTCTTCTTGGGTCGTGGCCGTGTATTAACCAGTTGGTCTCGTAGGTTCATAGTGCGTTTGAAGGCAAAACGAGGCTGCTCAATGTTGAGTGAGCCAGTGTTGAGGATCTTCCAGTTGTGTTTGATAATGTTCTTTATCTTGTTAGACAGCAGGGTGAAGGTCGTAACGCAGGTGATGACATTACTCGTCTGAGGCTCCCTAGTTTTGAGTAATCCCTGATGGTTGTTGTTGTTTCAGGCGCGTTTCCTGGCCTTCCGGATGACGTCTCCAGGGTAATCCCTCTCCTGTAGGTTCCTAGCGAGCGAGTGAGCTTGGGCGTCAAACTCGTGGATGTTACTGCAGTTGCCCCGTATCCTGAGGAACTGGCCATAAGGTAGGTTCTCCCTGAGTGCCTTAGGGTGGTGACTCTTGAAGCTGAGGAGGCTGTTGCAATCAGTAGCCTTCCTGAATGTCTTTGTATGTAGTTGTCCATCCTCCAGTGTGATCAGTAGGTCCAGGAAGGGAATGGCCTTGTTGGATGATGTCTTGGTAAAGCGTAGATGGGGATTCAAGTTGTTGATCCACTCATGGAACTCGACGCAGGTTTCTTCCGTACCTCTCCAAAGGATGAGGAAGTCGTCGATGTATCTCTTCCAAGTAATGAGGTTCTCCTGGAACAGGTTAATGTACGTAAAGATGTGGGTGCCTTCAAAATGTGACATGTACAGCCCCGCCAGACTAGGCGCAAAGGTACTACCCATAGAGGTGCCTTGAACTTGATGGTAGGTAGTGGTCCTGTACATGAAAAAGTTATTTTTGAGTGCGATGGTAATGACATCCAAAATGAAGTCAGCCGGCGTGTTGGTGGGGAGGTCCGCTTCCCGTAGTAGATTGCCCACTCCCTTGATGGTGGCATCCTGGGGAATGTTGGTATATAATGCCTCTACATCGAGTGTGAGGAGGAGGTTGATTTCTTCGATGTTGTCATCATTGATCTCTTGAATCAGATTGAGAACGTCCCGTGTGTCCTTGAGGTAAGCAGGTGTAGCCTGGACCAGGGGGCGTAAAAAGAAATCGCTGAACTGGCTGAGGCGTTCGAGCAGGGAGCCAATACCCGAGACGATCGGGCATCCAGGAGGAGGGACAATGCCCTTGTGAATCTTGGGAAGAAGGTAGAAATATGGCATCCTAGGATTAGTGTTGACCAGGAATGCCACTTCTCGAGGGGAGATCCACCCCTCTGTGGCTGCCTCATTCGCCATGATCCTGATTTGAGTGAGGAGACGTTCCGTCGGGTCAGTGTCCAGCTTCGCATAGTATTGGGCGTTGCTTAGTTGTCGTGAGCATTCTTTTTCATAATCGTCGATATCGAGGATCACCGTGGCTCCCCCTTTGTCCGCGGGTTTAATGATGATATTCTCATCGTCTTTGAGAGAGGTGATGGCTTGACGGAGTTTGATGGGCATGTTGTTGTATGTGGGTTTACTCTTGAGTTGATTGGCCTCCTTCAATACCGCCTTTTCAAATGTGAGGACCTCGCTGGGTACCATGCCTGCTGTAGGGGTGAATTTGGAAGGAGGTCTGAGCCCAGAGTCTCCTCGCTCAGGTGTGGGATTCTCATTAAAGAAGGATTTCAATCTTATTTTCCGGAACAGTAGGTGTAGTTCCTTGTTCATGCGGAAGTTGTCCTCCTTGGGGGTTGGTACAAAACCTAAGCCCATCTCCAGAATAGTGACCTCATCAGTAGTGAGTTGCCTTTTGGAAAGATTGACAATTAGGTTTTTGGATGTGTCATGCTCCTTGTTGTTCTTTGGTTCTCCGCGTCCTGCCACTGGACCTGTTTGTTCCCTCTTCTTCTTCCTCTGCCTCTGCCTCTGTTCTGAAAAGGAGGAGGAGGATGATGGAAGATAGGTTGTTGGAAACCTTGTTGTGGACCCGGATAGGCTGGGTACCACATTGGTCCCTGAGGGGATAGGGTTGGTTGAGGTACCCATACATAGCTGGTAGTGGAGGTTGTGGGAGAAGTCCTTGCTTGTTAGAATTCCTACCCCAACTGATGTTACTTGAGTTGCTGTTGGATGAACAGTTGAAATTGTGTGAGGTTGTAGAGCTGTCATCTGACAGAGCATCATTATCGGAGGGTAGGAAGTCCTCCTTAGTGTAGGGGTATACTTTCTCCCTGTCAAACCTTTTGATATCCTTCTGCAACTTTTGGATCTTCTGTTGCAGAAGGTAGTCGTGATGGTCAGATATTTCGGCATTGATCTCAGCCAGGCGGTTTTAAATGCGGATATACTGATACCTGTTTTCAGGCCATTCTCCGCTATGTTGATCTTAATGATTAGCGCTTCTGAGAGACGCTTGGCTGTGCCTATGATCAAGATGAGCTAGTCGCGGGTACACTTCCACGCGATCTGGCTCCATTCACGTCTGAAGATCAGATCATCCAGGAAGATCCACGGTGCGGTCCTTACTAGCAGGCCATTAGGCGCTGCGTTGGCTCTCAGGTACTCAGTCATCACGGATCCGTGTAGTGCATTTTTGACCTGTAATTTTTTGAGTGAGGCTAAGGAGTTCTAGTCACCTTGTAGACTGGCTGTTGCCACATTCCCTTCACTGTCCAGTAGTGATGGGGTTCTGAGAAGTTCTGCCACAATGTCCTCACTGAAGCTCAATCCTAAATTTTCACCCATGGTGGAGGTGGTCTTGTCTCAAGAGAAGGGAAAGAGAGAAAGAGAGAGAGAGGTAAGAGGAAAGAGGGTCCCTCGGCTGGGCCGCCGTGCTAGAATTGTATCAACAAAAAGGAAGGGGGGGACCAGGAGCTGATTATGATCCAGTGTCTGTGCTCCTAAATCTAGACATCAACTCAAAATGGGGGGCCACTGTTCCGTAGGTGGGGGTGCCAGGGGTCACCCACTCAACCCAATGAAAAAGAGAAATAGAAATAAAAAGACAAGAGACAGTCCTAGGTCTAGAACCCACTGGTCCGAGGCAAGAACAAGTCTTGTCTCTTGTTGCCCTCACACACCCCGAAGGATGTCATGCTTCATCATCGGGCATTTGCTCCTCGTCGGGCCGGCGCTGCAATGCCCTACGGGTCCTCAGATGGGTCACTTTAGCGGAGATCTTTTGAGAACTGCCGTCAGATGGGTGCGGGTGTGTGGGGTGAGTCCTATGAGGAGGTTGAGAGAGTGTGTGTAAGTTAAAACTGACTAAGGGTTACCAAAGGAGGATATTTATTGTGGCGGTACCCTTGTCAGGATAAAAAACCCGAAGGTGGTGTGTTACTCCAGTAGGCGTAATGTGCCCAGGCAACCAAGATGACCAACCACTTTATCGAAAAAGGACACTCCTGTGAGGAGATACAGTGGACCATCCTGGAGGCCAATCAGGCATGGAGTAACACCTCACTCCTACAACGTGAGCAACGTTGGGTCCACCGCCTTCGCACCCACATACGGGGCCTCAACGATGAGATACCCTGGGTTGAATTATAACATTCTCTACTGACCTTGGTCACCACCCCTAAGTAGTGGGTTAGATGTTTCCTGATGGCCTCATTCCTCTCATTTTTCTGCCTCCACCATCACTCTGAGGGTTGGACTCTACATACCCACCCTCCACACTTTAACCTTAGGCTGATTCTCTCCCTTTGGCTATAGTGTTGGTATTAGTGAGGACTGCCCTTCATTGTACACCACGTAGTGGGCCACCTTCGCCCTACTCTCTCTCTACCCCCTATAATTCTGTATCACGCTACATTCTCACATACGTGACTGACATAGCCGTAGTTTCATACCATTAGTGTATCTTGTAACACTATTTGGCATTTGGCTTAGAGTGGACTACCACTGTGGATTTCCACTTTTCCTTTCTGCCTCTCTTATTCACACGCTGGTTTGAGCTAGTTTCAGAGCAGGCTTGTCTTGTCCCCATGGCAACCACTACAGCTGCACCTCCTTCTTACTGTGCCCGCAATGCGCAGGTCAACTTTAGCAGTATCTCCCCTCTCGCGCATGCGCTATGTCCCAGGACCCCAATACTACTCCTCTGTACATGCGCGCATCAACGCAACATGACGAAGCATCCAGGAAGTAGGGGCCGCCCTCAACGCCAGTAGTGCCACTATATCTGGGCTGCCTCCACCGCGGCCAGATAACATTCGGGCAGGTGTATGGACGGGTAGGTGCTGAGAGCCAGCACTCTAGTGAAACCGTGAGTATATTCAGGAGACTCATGTCTCGAAGCCCGCACAGTAAGTCGCTCCTGGACTATTGTTTGTGTTAAATTGCACCTCTCTTATTCTATGCTTCACTTTCTCTTCTCTTAGCCCGTAAAGGTGCGGGCTACCTACGCTCCTAGCCCATGGAGCATTTCTCCATTTTACTTTAGGTAAGGACTCTCCCCGCCTCGCCTCTACCGGCAGCGCGGCATTGTTTCATTCATGTATCTTTGCATATACAGCAACGCAGGTTCTTTGGTTGACTTGCGCGTGCTGGCCCCAATAAACGGGCTGTGTCTTCACGACGCGAATTCCACTTAACAGCAACGCGACAGTGATATTATCACGTTTTTGTGCACACCCAACACCTCTGGTCCAGTGCATACATTGCACGCATTCGACCCCTCGTGTCGGACTTTTAATTCACGGTTCTTTCTCACCAAGGTTTGCTTCTTGGGTGACCGGCAGTGCCGCGCACATGATCGCCAGCTATCTGCCGTGACCTGTAGTCGGCCTGTTGCGCACACCTCGATAGCCACCACAGCGAGAACCAGCCCCATGGTATCTTCACTCAGTCAGTCTCTTGTCTCATGCGCTAAGTGCGCGTTTTGATGTACTTTAGGAGGCATAAAATGACGCCTCTGATGTATGTTTGATGTTTGTCCCTTTTCTTGCTGTCTCATTTCTCTCCTAGGTCACATCAGGAGCGGATCAACTATTTAGTTGTAGCCTAACTGTAGGGTACACAGTTGTGGCCTGCCCTGACCTCACAGAGGGTCGTTTTATCCCTTTTACTCACTAGCACTTTTACAGCACGATTTGTTTTTTGGTCCTGATGAAGCGCCACGGATCATTGTGACCAACCAGGTGCGAAACATGTTGACCTTTTAGTTACCTGGGCACATTACGCCTACTGGAGAAACACACCACCTTCGGGTTTTTTATCCTGACAAGGGTACCGCCACAATAAATATCCCCTTTTGGTAACCCTTAGCCAGTTTTAACTTACACACACTCTCTCACCCTCCTCATAGGACTCACCCCACACACCTGCACCCATCTGACGGCAGTTCTCAAAAGATCTCCACTAAAGTGACCCTTCAGGGGACCCGTAGGGCATTGCAGCGCCGGCCCGACAAGGAGCAAGCGCCCGATGATGAAGCATGACATCCTTCGGGGTGTGTGAGGGCAACAAGAGACAAGACTTGTTCTTGCCTCGGACCAGTGGGTTCTAGACCTAGGACTATCTCTTGTCTTTTTCTTTCTCTTTCTCTTTTTCATTGGGTTGAGAGGGTGACCCCTGGCACCCCCACCTATGGAACAGTGTCCCCCCATTTTGATTTGATGAATAGATTTAGGAGCACGAACACTGGACCATAATCAGCTCCTGGTCCCCCCCTTCCTTTTTGTTGATACAGTTCTAGCACGGCGGCCCAGCCGAGGGACCCTCTTTCCTCTTGCCTCTCTCTCTCGTTCTCTCTTTTCCTTCTCTTGAGACATGACCACCTCCACCATGGCTGAAAATTTAGGATTGAGCTTTGGTGAGGACATCGTGGCAGAAATTCTCAGAACCCCATCACTACTGGACAGTGAAGGGAATGTGGCAACAGCCAGTCTACAAGGTTACTAGAACTCCTTAGCCTCACTCAAAAAATTACAGGTCAAAATTGCACTACACGGATCTGTGATGACTGAGTACCTGAGAGCCAACGCCGCGCCTAATGGCCTGCTAGTAAGGACCGCACCGCGGATCTTCCTGGATGATCTGATCTTCAGACGTGAATGGAGCCAGATCACGTGGAAGTGTGCCCGCGACTGGCTCATCTTGATCATAGGCACAGCCAAGCGTCTCTCAGAAGCGCTGATCATTAAGATCAACATAGCAGAGAATGGCCTGAAAACAGGCATCAGTATATCCGCATTTAAAATCCGCCTGGCTGAGATCAATGCCGAAATGTCCGACCATCGCGACTACCTTCTGCAACAGAAGATCCAAAAGTTGCAGAAGGATATCAAAAGGTTTGACAAGGAGAAAGTATACCCCTACACTAAGGAGGACTTCCTACCCTCCGATAATGATGCTCTGTCAGATGACAGCTCTACAACCTCACACAATTCCAACCGTTCATCCAACAGCAACTCAAGTAACATCAGTTGGGGTAGGAATTCTAACAAGCAAGGACTTCTCCCACCACCTCCACTAATAGCTATGTATGGGTACCTCAATCAACCGTATCCCCCTCAGGGACCAATGTGGTACCCAGCCTATCCTGGTCCACAACAAGGTTTCCAACAACCTATCTTCCATCATACTCCTCCTCCTTTTCAGAACAGAGGCAGGGGCAGAGGCAGAGGAAGAAGAAGAGGGAACAAACAGGTCCAGTGGCAGGACACGGAGAACCAAAGAACAACAAGGAGCATGACACATCCAAAAACCTAATTGTCAATCTTTCCAAAAGGCAACTCACTACTGATGAGGTCACTGCTCTGGAGATGGGCTTAGGTTTTGTACCAACCCCCAAGGAGGACAACTTCCGCATGAACGAGGAACTACACCTACTGTTCCGGAAAATAAGATTGAAATCCTTCTTTAATGAGAATCCCACACGTGAGCGAGGAGACTCTGGGCTCAGACCTCCTTCCAAATTCACCCCTACAGCAGGCATGGTACCCAGCGAGGTCCTCACATTTGAAAAGGCTGTATTGAAGGAGGCCAATCAACTCAAGAGTAAACCCACATACAACAACATGCCCATCAAACTCCGTCAAGCCATCACCTCTCTCAAAGACGATGAGAATATCATCATTAAACCCGCGGACAAAGGGGGAGCCACGGTGATCCTCGATATCGACGATTATGAAAAAGAATGCTCACGACAACTGAGCAACGCCCAATAGTATGAGAAGCTGGACACTGACCCGACAGAACATCTCCTCACTCAAATCAGGATCATGGTGAATGAGGCAGCCACAGAGGGGTGGATCTCCCCTCAAGAAGTGGCATTCCTGGTCAACACTAATCCTAGGATGCCATATTTCTACATTCTTTCCAAGATTCAAAAGGGCATTGTCCCTCCTCCTGGATGCCCGATCGTCTCGGTATTGGCTCCCTGCTCGAACCCCTCAGTCAGTTCAGCGATTTCTCTTTATGCCCCCTGGTCCAGGCTACACCTGCTTACCTCAAGGACACACAGGACGTTCTCAATCTGATTCAAGAGATCAATGACGACAACATCGAAGAAATCAACCTCCTCCTCACACTCGATGTAGAGGCATTATATACCAACATTTCCCAGGATGCCACCATCGAGGTAGTGGGCAATCTACTACGGGAAGCGGACCTCCCCACCAACACGCCGGCTGACTTCATTTTGGATGTCATTACCATCGCACTCAAAAATAACTTTTTCATGTACAGGACCACTACCTACCATCAAGTTCAAGGCACCTCTATGGGTAGTACCTTTGTGCCTAGTCTGGCGGGGCTGTACATGTCACATTTTGAAGCCATCCACATCTTTACGGACACCAACCCGTTCCAGGAGAACCTCATCACTTGGAAGCGATACATCGACAACGTCCTCATCCTTTGGAGAGGTACGGAAAAAACCTGCGTCGAGTTCCATGAGTGGATCAACAACTTGAATCCCCATCTACGTTTTCCCAAGACATCATCCAACAAGGCCATTCCCTTCCTGGACCTACTGATCACACTGGAGGATGGACAACTACATACGAAGACATTCAAGAAGGCTACTAATTGCAATAGCCTCCTCAGCTTCAAGAGTCACCACCCTAAGGCACTCAGGGAGAACCTACCTTATGGCCAGTTCCTCAGGACACGGCGCAACTGCAGTAACATCCACGAGTTTGGCACCCAAGCTCACTCGCTCGCCAGGAACCTACAGGAGAAGGATTACCCTGGAGACGTCATCCGGAAGGCCAGGAAACGCGCCTGAAACAACAACCGTCAGGGATTGCTCGAAACTAGGGAGCCTCAGACGAGTAATGTCATCACCTGCGTTACGACCTTCACCCCGCTGTCTAACAAGATAAAGAACATTATCAAACACAACTGGAAGATCCTCAACACTGGCTCACTCAACATCGAGCAGCCTCGTTTTGCCTTCAAACGCACTATGAACCTACGAAACCAACTGGTTAATACACGGCCACGGCCCAAGAAGAAATCCCAGGATACAACACTATGGAACCTGCCCCCTGTATCAGGACATTACCCGTGTGGGTCTTGCAGTGCCTGCTCATCCACTAGACACTCCAAAACTCTCCAGTTGGAGGATTTTTCGTGGAAACAATGCACACACACTAATTGTAACAGCAAGAACTGTGTGTATATGATCACTTGCCCATGTCCACTGAGATACGTTGGGATGACCACTCGACCCGTGAATATCAGGATCAGCAAGCACAAGAGCACCATCAGACACGGCCGGACGGCAACCAAGATGACCAACCACTTTATCGAAAAAGGACACTCCTGTGAGGAGATACAGTGGACCATCCTGGAGGCCAATCAGACATGGAGTAACACCTCACTCCTAGGAGGGGAGCAACGTTGGGTCCACCGCCTTCGCACCCACATACGGGGCCTCAACGATGAGATACCCTGGGTTGAATTATAACATTCTCTACTGACCTTGGTCACCACCCCTAAGTAGTGGGTTAGATGTTTCCTGATGGCCTCATTCCTCTCATTTTTCTGCCTCCACCATCACTCTGAGGGTTGGACTCTACATACCCACCCTCCACACTTTAACCTTAGGCTGATTCTCTCCCTTTGGCTATAGTGTTGGTATTAGTGAGGACTGCCCTTCATTGTACACCACGTAGTGGGCCACCTTCGCCCTACTCTCTCTCTACCCCCTATAATTCTGCATCACGCTACATTCTCACATACATGACTGACATAGCCGTAGTTTCATACCATTAGTGTATCTTGTAACACTATTTGGCATTTGGCTTAGAGTGGACTCTCTTATTCACACGCAGGTTTGCGCTAGTTTCAGAGCAGGCTTGTCTTTTCCCCATGGCAACTACTACAGCTACACCTCCTTCTTACCGTGCCCGCAATGCGCAGGTCAACTTTAGCAGTATCTCCCCTCTCGCGCATGCGCTATGTCCCAGGACCCCAATACTACTCCTCTGTACATGCCCGCATCAACGCAACATGACGAAGCATCCAGGAAGTAGGGGCCGCCCTCAACGCCAGTAGTGCCACTATATCTGGGCTGCCTCCACCGCGGCCAGATAACATTCGGGCAGGCGTATGGACGGGTAGGTGCTGAGAGCCAGCACTCTAGCGACACGTGAGTATATTCAGGAGACTCATGTCTCGAAGCCCGCACTGTAAGTCGCTCCTGGACTATCGTTTGTGTTAAATTGCACCTCTCTTATTCTATGCTTCACTTTCTCTTCTCTTAGCCCATAAAGGTGTGGGCTACCTACGCCCCTAGCCCATGGAGCAATTCTCCATTTGACTTTAGGTAAGGACTGTCCCCGCCTCGCCTCTACCGGCAACGCGGCATTGTTTCATTCATTTATCTTTGCATATGCAGCATCGCAGGTTCTTTGGTTGACTTGCGCGTGCTGGCCCCAATAAACGGGCTGTGTCTTCATGACGCGAATTCCACTTAACAGCAACGTGCAGTGATATTATCACGTTTTTGTGCACACCCAACACCTCTGGTACATTGCACACATTCGAACCCTCGTGTCGGACTTTTAATTCACGGTTCTTTCTCACCAAGGGTTGCTTCTTGGGTGACCAGCAGTGCTGCGCACGTGATCGCCAGCTATCTGGCGTGACCTGTAGTCGGCCTGTTGCGCACACCTCGATAGCCACCACAGCGAGAACCAGCTCCATGGTACTTCACTCAGTCAGTCTCTTGTCTCATGCGCTATGTGCGCGTTTTGAAGTACTTTAGGAGGCATAAACTGACGCCTATGATGTATGTTTGATGTTTGTCCCTTTTCTTGCTGTATCATTTCTCTCCTAGGTCACATCAGGAGCGGATCAACTATTTAGTTGCAGCCTAACTGTATGGTACACAGTTGTAGCCCGCCCTGTCCTCACAGAGGGTCGTTTTATCCCTTTTACTCACTAGCACTTTTACACCACGACTTGTTTTTTGGTCCTGATGAAGCGCCACGGATCATTGTGACCAACCAGGCACGAAACATGTCGACCTTTTAGTTACCTGGGCACATACGCCTACTGGAGTAACACACCACCTTCGGGTTTTTTATCCTGACATGGGTACCGCCACAATAAATATCCCCTTTTGGTAACCCTTAGCCAGTTTTAACTTACACACACTCTCTCACCCTCCTCATAGGACTCACCCCACACACCTGCACCCATCTGACGGCAGTTCTCAATAGATCTCTGCTAAAGTGACCCTTCGGGGGACCCGTAGGGCATTGCAGCGCCGGCCCGACGCGGAGCAAATGCCTGATGATGAAGCATGACATCCTTCGGGGTGTGTGAGGGCAACAAGAGACAAGACTTGTTCTTGCCTTGGACCAGTGGGTTCTAGACCTAGGACTATCTCTTGTCTTTTTCTTTCTCTTTCTCTTTTTCATTGGGTTGAGTGGTTGACCCCTGGCACCCCCACCTACGGAACAGTGTCCCCCCATTTTGACTCATGAGACTGCTGCCATTTTGGTTCTCGGCACAGCAGGTAACTAATGTGAGAAGTTGGCCTGGTATATGCTGTCCACTAGTTATAGTGGGCACCTTGCACCAGTCCAAACGACCTTTATTGATGATAGGTTTAAAGACAACCTTTATTGAAAGCTATCCTAGTGGTAGCTATGGAGAGCAGCCTTCAGGCTAAGTCTTGAAGGAGTGTTAAGCTGTTGTTTTACCAGTTATAATCTCATGAATTACCAAATGAAAGGAGAACCACACCAGGTATATATATAAAATATATGTATTTATTACTAAACACTACCCAATAGTCTCTTTATGAGGCTAGAGGTCAAAGTACACAAGTTACAAGTCAAATAGCACAGTAAAATAGCACAATATACGATTAGCCCCAGGGGCGTACCAAACCATATATTAAGAAAGTGGTATAAGAACCACGACTTAAATAGACATGAGGCCTAGAACCTGTAGAATCGCTGGGACCCCAAGGAACCACCCAAGGAACCACCCAAGGTAGTGACACAGGGGAAACACGGGGGCTATGTGCAGTGTGTGAACACAGCCGCGAGCTCCGTTAAAGTCTATGGGAAAGTCGCGGTAACAGTTTTAGAGTTTAAGGACACTTAGAAATGGACTAGGACCAAACCCTCTTGGACTTAGACAGTTCTAGGGTTAACACCCATGGGAGCACTGGAGTACTCAAGTTACCTCACCCAGGGAAGCCGGGTGCATAGGTGTCGAATGGTGTCGGGTCGCGTCATCGATTTCAATGGCAGCCTGCAACGAAGTGATGCTGCCGGGAAGATGCGAAGTGTCCAAAGGGATCCAAGCCTGGATCGGAGATGAGAAGAACCTGAAAGCAGAGGGGACAGCATCTGGGTCACTTGCCAGTGACCAGGGGCACGATAGTCGAATGTCCACCGATGTCGGGTGCTTCAGGTGAAAGAGGTGAAGCTTGACTCTTCAGCCACGAGGACCAGGAGGCGTCGATGACAACCAGGAGCTGGATTCGAGCTGTTCCACAAAGGATGTCGAGTGCTGCAGCATTGGTGTCCAGATTGAACACAACAAGCTTTGGCAACAGCAACCCACGCAGAAAGGAGAAAGATGCTTTGATGCAGACCAGCAAGGTCTGAGGGACTCACCACTTGGTGGGGAGTCAGGACACATCTAGAGCAACCAGAAACGCCCAAAGAAAATCAGAGTTGCCTTCACAGGGACCCACCAGTTGACAGACCAGGGATTGCAAAGGAGCCTCAAGCGGAAATGCAAGAAGCGGGCCCATGGAACACTCGTGGAGTGTAGGCTCACAATCTTCAAAGCAAATGGTGCTCGGGGCCTGGACTACAAGTAACCCAAAGCAGGACTTCAAGAGACGTCGAGAAGTTGATGCACTAGCAAATGTACACAGTGTCTAGGGGTTCCAGTTCCACGTCACTCGTGAGGGCTGCGGGTCTCAGCTTTGCTGGAGACTCGGGTCGGCCTCTGAGAAGTCTCCTGGGCTGCAAGTACTTCGGAGTCCAGCGGGAGCTTCGGAGATGCAGACTGGCAAATGCTTCATTGGTGCCTGCCAAGCAGGGGAGTCACTCCTTGACCCCAAGGGAGATTTCTTCAGTCCTCTAGTCTTGAGTAGAGCATTGAAGTTCCAGGATTCAGTTGCAGAGTTTCGTCCAGGGATATCTAAAGTCCTGTTACCAGGGGTTCCTTACTTATACCCAAGAAAGGGGTTGGACTAACTCTGTGGACCCACCTATGGGAGGGTTTGGAAAGAGGGGTGGCTACACCCATTTCCTTTGTCCAGTTTCGCGCCAGAGCAGGGGCTGGCAGCCCCTGCAACCGGTTTGAACTGGGGTATGCAAGAGGACACCAAATGTGCCCCCAGTGCAGGACTTCAAAGCTCTCTTGGAGTGCACCCACCCAGCCCCAATCCACTAAGGCCTGTCTGGGAGGTGGTAACACCTCCCTGAGACAGGAAACCTATTGTCCAGGCCTCCCCTGCCGGAGTTTTGGTCAGCAGCAGGAGGCCAGACTCGTGTCTGTGGCTGCAGCATCCATTTTGTGATGCCAGGGCTCTGTTTAGCTGTACCGGGTATACTGGTGCTGTCATGTCTTTCCCTCTAGAAGGGTGGGATCATACTCCCACACCAGTTACTGGTGTGGGGGTATGATTCCAAGGTGTTTGACACCAAACACGACATGTTTCCATGCAGCCTTCCCAAAGTTAGCATTTACCGCGAGGATATAATGCACTTAAGAGTATATGGTCAGGCTGCACCACAGACAACCCCGGAGAGGAGATTCCGAGGGCTGCAGAGGGGCTCTGCTCATGCAGGGGCACCCCCTCACATATAACCAAGCACCCTGCCTTCAGGATTGATAAGGCCTGCCATAGGGGTGACTGATAGGTTTCTATGTGCAGTGATAGGTGAGATATAGTGAACCTATATCTCTGTAAGGGGTGCATGCACCACCTCACTCAGGCTGCAGTAGCAGTCCTGTGGTGTCATTTTGGATGGCCTTCCAGGGGTGGCACAATACATGCTTCAGCCCCTGGTAGGCCTCTAGGGTACCTATGCCCTGGGTACATAGTATACCATATACTAGGGACTTATAAGGGCACCCCAGAATCCAATCTGAAGTGTACTTAAGGTACATGGAATCAATTTATAGAGGAAGCAGCTAGGCTGGGGTCCTGGATAGCAGGGCCCCAGCCAGACTAAAGTCGAAAAACAGTGAGACATCAGCAAAATGTGGGGGTAACCATAAGATGCAGATCCTACTCTCCTACACAACCCCCCCTAACGCAGGGACATTAAACTAACCTTGACCAGTTGAGTCTTCATGTTCTAAGTGGAAATATCTGGAGAGTCCATCTGCATTGGCATGGTTACTCCCAGGTCTATGTTCCACTGTATAGTCCATCCCCTGTAGGGAAATGGACCACCTCAAAAGTTTGGGGTTTTCACCCTTCATCTGTTTTTGCCATAAGAGGGGCTTATGGTCTGTCTGAACAATGAAGTGAGTGCCAAACAAGTATGGCCTCAGCTTCTTCAGAGCCCAAACCACAGCAAAGGCCTCCCTCTCAATGGCTGACCAACGTTTCTCTCTGGGCGTCAGCCTTCTGCTAATAAAAGCTACTGGCTGATCCTGACCTTCATCATTCAACTGTGATAGTACAGCCCCTACCCCCAACTCAGATGCATCTGTTTGCCCAATGAACCTCTTGGAGTAATCAGGACTCTGCAGAATGGGAGCAGTGCACATGGCCTGCTTCAGGTCATCAAATGCCTTTTGACAGCTAGCTGTCCACTGAACCTTTTTGGGCATTTTCTTAGAGGTTAAGTCATTCAGGGGTGTCGCTATTGATCCATACCCCTTGACAAATCTTCTGTAGTACCCAGTCAGGCCTAAAAAGGCTCTCACCTGAGTCTGGGTAGTTGGAGCAACCCAGTCCCTGATGGTCTGGATTTTGCTCGGCAATGGTTGAACCTGGCCTCCACCCACAAGGTGGCCCAGGTACACAACCTGACTCTGCCCTATCTGGCACTTAGTGGCCTTGATAGTGAGGCCTGCCTTCTGCAGGGCCTCCAAAACATTTCTGAGGTGGACCAGGTGATCCTCCCAGGTGGAGCTAAAGACAGCAATATCATCTAGATATGCTGCACTATAGGCTTCCAGACCTGTAAGAACTGTGTTCACCAACCTCTGAAAAGTGGCAGGTGCATTCTTCAAACCAAAGGGCATCACCACAAATTGGTAAAGCCCACCAGGGGAAGAAAATGCAGTTTTTGGCTTTGCATCATCAGCTAGTCTGATCTGCCAGTAGCCAGCTGTCAGGTCAAATGTGCTTAGATACTTGGCTGAGGCCAAAGTGTCTATTAGCTCATCTGCCCTGGGGATTGGATGGGCATCAGTCCTAGTGACTGCATTGAGGCCCCTGTAGTCCACACAAAACCTCATCTCTCTCTTTCCAACTTTGGTGTGAGGTTTTGGCACCAGGACTACTGGACTAGCCCAAGGGCTATCTGAGGGCTCAATGACACCCAGTTCCAACATTTTCTGGACTTCTGTCCTGATACAGTCCCTGACTTGGTCAGGTTGCCAGTAAATCTTACTTTTAACAGGCAGACTGTCCCCAATGTCCACTTCATGAGTGCACCAGGTGGTCTTACTTGGAGTCAGAGAAAACATGTGTCTGAACTGATTGAGCACCTGTCTACAATCAGTTTGCTGCTGGGCAGTGAGGCTGCCTGCCAAGGCTACACCATCTACTGACCCATCATCAGGGTTCTGTGAGAGCAGGTCAGGGAGAGGGTCACTCTCCTCCTCCTGTCCCTCATCAGTTGCCATGAGCAAGCCCATGTCAGCCCTGTCCACATATGGCTTCAGCCTGTTGACATGGAGCAGCCTGTGGGGGCTCCTGGGAGTTCCCAGGTCTACCAGATAGGTAACCTCTCCCTTCTGTTCAACAATTGTATGGGGGCCACTCCACTTGTCTTGGAGGGCTGCTGGGGCCACTGGCTCCAACACCCACACCTTCTGCCCTGGCTGGTATATAGTCAGCACAGCCTTTTGGTCATGCCAGGCTTTCTGTAATTCCTGGCTAGCCTCAAGGTTTTTGGTTGCCTTTTTCATATACTCAGCCATCCTGGAGCGGAGACCAAGTACATAGTCCACTATGTCCTTTTTAGGGGGTTTGAGAGGTAACTCCCAACCTTCCTTCACCAGACACAATGGACCCCTGACAGGATGGCCAAACAAAAGTTCAAAAGGGCTGTAGCCAACCCCCTTCTGAGGCACCTCCCTATATGCAAATAAAAGGCAGGGCAAGAGTATGTCCCATCTTCGCCTAAGCTTTTCTGGGAGCCCTTTAATCATGCCCTTCAAGGTTTTGTTGAACCTTTCAACTAAACCATTGCATTGTGGGTGATAGGGTGTGGTGAACTTATAAGTCACTCCACACTCCTTCCACATTGCAGTCAAGTAACTGGACATAAAGTTTACACCTCTGTCAGATACTACCTCCTTAGAAAAGCCCACTCTTGAGAAAATTCCCAGGAGGGCCCTTGCCACCACAGGTGCTGTAGTGGTCCTAAGATGAATGGCTTCTGGGTACCTGGTGGCATGGTCCACCACCACCAGGATAAACCTGTGCCCAGAGGCTGTTTTGGGATCCATGGGACCAACTATGTCAATCCCCACCCTTTCAAAGGGAACCCCCACCACAGGTAGTGGTATCAGAGGGGCCTTTGTGGTGCCACCTGCCTTCCCACTGGCTTGGCAGGTTACACAGGAGCGACAAAACTCCTTGGTGTCTTCAGACATGTGGGGCCAGTGAAAGTGAGGGACAATTCTGTCCCAAGTCTTGTTCTGGCCCAGGTGACCTGCTAAAGGAATATCATGGGCTAGTGTCAATAGGAAGCCCCTGAACTTCAGAGGTATAACCAACCTCCTGGCTGTTCCAGGCTTGGGGTCTCTACTCTCTGAGTACAGGAGTCCATCATCCCAATATATCTTATGGGTGCCACTAGCATTCCCAGCAGCCACAGCAGCAGCTTGCTGTCTGAGGGGTTCAAGAGAGGGGCAGTTCAGCTGCTCCTGGCTCAGATCTGCCCTGGAAGGGCCCCCTGTCCCCAAGAACTCAACCTGATCAGGTTCAATCTCCTCTGGGACAGTTCCTTCTTCAGGCCTGAGATCATCTTCCTCAAAAGACTGATCTGCTTCCTGAGCCAAGGCACTGCCTTAACCCTACTGCTCCTCCTCTTGGGAGGCACCTGGTCCATTGTTCCAGAAACCAGGGCCTGTTCAGCTTTTGACATTTTTACCTGTGACCTAGTCACAGCAAAGACATGTGCAGGGATCCCTAGCATTTCTGCATGTGTCCTGAGCTCCACCTCTGCCCAAGCTGAGGTTTCAAGATCATTGCCAAGCAAGCATTCGACTGGTAGGCCTGCACTCACCACAACCTTCTTAAGGCCAGTTACCCCTCCCCAGGAGAAGTTAACAACTGCCAGAGAATGGTCTGTTCTGACATTGCTAGCATTGGTCACCTGGTACATTTCACCAAGTATAATCTGCCCTGGCTCCACAAGATCTTTTGTCACCATTGTGACACTTGCTCCTGTGTCCCTGAATGCCCAAGCCTCTTTTCCATTAATTAAAGGCTGCTGTCTGTATTTGCCCAAATTATTGGGACTCACTAAGCGGGACATATCCATGCCCCCATCACAGACTAGGACAGCCTGAGTTGGCACTCTGACTAGGCCAGATCCCATCTCAGTACCCAGGGTCAACCCTACTAAACCCTTATTCTGAGTACTTCCACCACCATTTGTAGCTGGACTAGGGGGAACAGTTGCCTTAGGGGCAATGGTGGCTGGATTAGAGTCTTTGGCCTTGGTGCAGTCACTTGTCCAGTGAGTTTTCTGCTTACAGATTTTGCACCATGGTTTCTTTTGGCCTTTTCCTTTAGTAGATTGGGATTCCCCACCAGATGCAGATTTTTGGGGACCTTGAGAAGACTTCTGGTCTTTCCCCTTTTCCCCACCCTTGTCAGAGTTTTTGGAATCTTGCTTCTTCTGGTCACCACCTTGGTTCTGTACCTTCTGCTTCACCCTGGTTCTGACCCATTTGTCTGCCTTCTTTCCCAATTCTTGGGGAGAGGTCAGATCAGAGTCAACCAGGTACTGATGTAGCAACTGATTCTGACAGTTATTAAGAATCTGCTCCCTCATGATTAAATTATACAATCCTTTGAAGTCACACACCTTACTGCCAAGTGACCAGCCTTCCAGAGCCTTAGTAGCACAATCTACAAAGTCCACCCAGTCCTGTGTCTGTGCCTTTTGGGTATCTCTGAACTTTAACCTGTATTGCTCAGTGGTTAAGCCAAACCCATCTATCAGTGCACTCTTCAGGACTTGGTAATCATCAGCATCCTCTTCTCTAACAGTGAGGAGCTTGTCTCTACCTTTGTCTGCAAAGGAGAGCCACAAGATTGCTGCCCACTGCTCCTAGGGGACCCTCTGAACTTTACAGGCCCTTTCCAGTGCAGTAATCCATTTGTGGATGTCATCCCCACTCTGGTAGGGAGGGACAATCTTGCTCAGGTTTCTATGGTCATAAGACCTTTCCCTACCACTAGGGAAGTTGCTGCCACCATAGGACTCTAGTCCCAACTTTCTTCTTTGTCTATGAAGCTCTAGGGACTCCCTGTCTATAGCCAACTGCTCTCTTCTGATCCTAAGCTGAGCTTCTCCATACTTGAGCAGTCTCTCTTTCCTTTCATGAGAGGATTCCCTCCTATGAGAGGAAACAGAGGTCCCTATTGAGGTGTCAGAATGGTTAGACTCCTGAGAAGGAGATCTTGACCTTCTAGGCACACTCACAACTCTTCCTGGTGGGACAAAGGGGAGGCCATTCTGGTCCTCCTCCTCATCTGCAGGAGGAGCTGGATTTTCCAGGGCAAGATCATTGTCATCTTCCTGGCCAGTTTCAGAGGTCAGGTCCTGGGTTTCTTCACCCCTGATCCCTTCCTCATCTTCTGCCCCACCCTCTCTGCCTACCCCTTCAGACCCTGTGGGTCTTCTGAGATCATCCAACAGAAGCACCTCTATGAGGCGTTGGGTGTTGGCACTTTTGCCTGTCTTCAGCTTCCTAGTACTGCACAATGCTCTCAATTCCAAGAATGGGAGGTTGTCATACTTGGAGGGTAGAAGCCCACTGGCTTCTGGCAGGGACCCACTGGTTCCTGGCCTTGAAGACATCACTAGTGAGGTGTGGTGTATGCACTACCTACTCTAATGTGGCCTACTAAACTCTCTTGAGTTGTAGAAAGGGTGTGCTAAGCCCTTGACACACAACTCTAAGTTCAGTAGAACTTACTGTATTTCTAAGCTTGAATTTTTATGTACCTCAGGTACCTTTAGTGGTTTTCAGTTAGTCACACACTTGAGATTATCTGGTAAAACAAGACAAGCTTGAATCCCACCGCTGCCACCAATGTGAGAAGTTGGCCTGGTATATGCTGTCCACTAGTTATAGTGGGCACCTTGCACCAGTCCAAACGACCTTTATTGATGATAGGTTTAAAGACAACCTTTATTGAAAGCTATCCTAGTGGTAGCTATGGAGAGCAGCCTTCAGGCTAAGTCTTGAAGGAATGTTAAGCTGTTGTTTTACCAGTTATAATCTCATGAATGACCAAATGAAAGGAGAACCACACCAGGTATATATATAAAATATATGTATCTATTACTAAACACTACCCAATAGTCTCTTTATGAGGCTAGAGGTCAAAGTACACAAGTGACAAGTCAAATAGCACAGTAAAATAGCACAATATACGATTAGCCCTAGGGGCGTACCAAACCATATATTAAGAAAGTGGTATAAGAACCACGACTTAAATAGACACAAGGCCTAGAGCCTGTAGAATCGCTGGGACCCCAAGGAATCACCCAAGGTAGTGACACAGGGGACCCAAGGGGGCTGTGTGCAGTGTGTGAACACAGCTGCGAGCCATGTTAAAGTCTATGGGAAAGTCGTGGTAAGAGTTTTAGAGTTTAAGGACACTTAGAAATGGACTAGGACCAAACCCTCTTGGACTTAGACAGTTGTAGGGTTAACACCCATGGGAGCACCGGAGTACTCGAGTTACCTCACCCAGGGAAGCCGGGTGCATAGGTGTCGAATGGAGTCGGGTCTCGTCGTCGATTTCAATGGCAGCCTGCAACGAAGTGCTGCTGCCGGGGAGATGCGAAGTGTCCAAAGGGATCCAAGCCTGGATCGGAGATGAGAAGAACCTGAAAGCAGAGGGGACAGAGTCTGGGTCATTTGCCAGTGACCAGGGGCACGATAGTCGAATGCCAACTGATGTCGGGTGCTTCAGGTGAAAGAGGTGAAGCTTGACTCTTCAGCCCCGAGGACCAGGAGGCGTCGACGACAACCAGGAGCTGGATTCGAGCTGTCCCACAAAGGATGTCGAGTGCTGCAGAGTTGGTGTCCATATTGAACACAACAAGCCTTGGCAACAGCAACCCACGCAGAAAGGAGAAAGATGCTTCGGTGCAAACCAGCAAGGTTTGAGGGACTCACCACTTGGTGGGGAGTCAGGGCACGTCTGGAGCAACCAGAAACGCCCCAAAAAAATCAGAGTTGCCTTCACAGGGACCCACCAGTTGACGGACCAGGGATCGCAAAGGAGCCTCAAGCGGAAATGCAAGAAGCAAGCCCAAGGAACACTCGTGGAGTGTAGGCTCACAATCTTCAGTGCAAATGGTGCTCGGGGCCTGGGCTACAAGTAACCTAAAGCAGGACTTCAAGAGACGTCGAGAAGTTGATGCACTAGCAAATGTGCACGGTGTCCAGGGGTTTCAGTTTCACGTCACTCGTGAGGGCTGCAGGTCTCAGCTTTGCTGGGGACTCGGACCGGCCTCTGAAAAGTCTGGAAATCCTCTTCTTGGGCTGCAAGTACTTCGGAGTCTGGCGGGAGCTTCGGAGATGCAGACCGGCAAATGCTTTGTTGGTGCCTGCCAAGCAGGGCAGTCACTCCTTGACCCCAAGGGAGATTTCTTCAGTCCTCTAGTCTTGAGTAGAGCGTCGAAGTTCCAGGATTCAGTTGCAGAGTTTCATCCAGGGATATGTAAAGTCCTGTTGCCAGGGGTTCCTTACTTATACCTAAGAAAGGGGTTGGACTAACTCTGTGGACCCACCTATGGGAGGGTTTGGAAAGAGGGGTGGCTACACCCATTTCCTTTGTCCAGTTTCATGCCAGAGCAGGGGCTGGCAGCCCCTGCAACCAGTTTGAACTGGGGTATGCACAAGGACACCAAATGTGCCCCCAGTGCAGGACTTCAAAGCACTCTTGGAGTGCACTCACCCAGCCCCAATCCACTAAGGCCTGTCTGGGAGGTGGTAACACCTCCCTGAGACAGGAAACCTATTGTCCAGGCCTCCCCTGCCGGAGTTTCGGTCAGCAGCAGGAGGCCAGACTCGTATCTGTGGCTGCAGCATCCATTTTGTGATGCCAGGGCTCTGTTTAGCTGGTACCGGGTATACCGGTGCTGTCATGTCTTTCCCTCTAGAAGGGTGGGATCATACTCCCACACCAGTTACTGGTGTGGGGGTATGATTCCAAGGTGTTTGACACCAAACACGACATGTTTCCGTGCAGCCATCCCAAAGTTAGCATTTACCGCGAGGATATAATGCACTTAAGAGTATATGGTCAGGCTGCATCACAGACAACCCCGGAGAGGAGATTCCGAGGGCTGCAGAGGGACTCTGCTCATGCAGGGGCACCCCCTCAGATATAACCAAGCACCCTGACTTCAGGATTGATAAGGCCTGCCATAGGGGTGACTGATAGGTTTCTATGTGCAGTGATAGGTGAGATATAGTGAACCTATATCTCTGTAAGGGGTGCATGCACCACCTCACTCAGGCTGCAGTAGCAGTCCTGTGGTGTCATTTTGGATGGCCTTCCAGGGGTGGCACAATACATGCTTCAGCCCCTGGTAGGCCTCTGG
The DNA here is from genome assembly GCA_963921515.1 of Calotriton arnoldi. Classification (NCBI taxonomy): domain Eukaryota; kingdom Metazoa; phylum Chordata; class Amphibia; order Caudata; family Salamandridae; genus Calotriton; species Calotriton arnoldi. The sequence goes on from CAWUFW010000839.1 coordinate 2,952,353, forward strand.
GGTACCTATGCCCTGGGTACATAGTATACCATATACTAGGGACTTATAAGGGCACCCCAGAATCCAATCTGAAGTGTACTTAAGGTACATGGAATCAATTTATAGAGGAAGCAGCTAGGCTGGGGTCCTGGATAGCAGGGCCCCAGCCAGACTAAAGTCGAAAAACAGTGAGACATCAGCAAAAAGTGCGGGTAACCATAAGAGGCAGATCCTACTCTCCTACAACTAAACACAAACCTCATAGCTTTTTATCAAAGCCCAAGAGCACAAGTTGCAGCTGGGGCCATGAAAGGAGTAGCCCAGTAGGCAAGATGAAGCTGCAGCCAGCTGGGGTGAAGCTACTTACTAGTGAATGGACCCTTGACTAGAATCCTGCCCCTTAGAGAAAGGAGCTTGGGCACACTGGACCCACGTCAAGCTGCAATTTTTTTGCTGACATGGGCAAACAATAACAGGAAAACAAATTACCAAGAAGCAGTGTACTTTCCTTCGAAGCAGATGGGACTTTGTGTATGTACAAAGGATTAAAAGAAGAGGAGGTGGGTAGGACGCGGAAAGGGGTAGGGATAATATTTATTTTAGGAAGGAATGTTAAGAATTCAGAGTAGGATTTGATGGGAGGCATTCCCATTAAGCAATATTAGGGTGTTGTTCTCTGTGTAATAACTCACACTCATAAACATACTTCAGTTACACAGGAAGCTGAAGACCTGGCTCTTGGTTTAAGCACTGAGGGAGCACACACCTACACACCTGCCTAAGCGCCTGGATACCCTCTCGGGTGATTAGTGAGCTATACAAATCAACATAACATAAGGACTGTGAAAGCGAAAAGGAAAGAGGTTGTGATTCCCAAAACAAAAAAATACCTGGTCCACAAACTGTGATTTGGACTCATTACGGGGGACAGTGGTGGCCCCTCTGATGCACACCATTGAGGTGTTATGCACCATGTCGACATTTTGCTGAATTGATTTGCTGCTATTAATTATAAAATGGTTCATGAATTTGCCCTTTCATTATACACCTTTTTCTTAGTGAGAATTTCAGTTTCACTAAAGCGTTCAGCTTTAGTGTGTTTTTAAATTTTCGATGCGCCCTACACCTCTGCTCTATGGAGCACCCTTCTATTTAATTAGTTTTAAGTCTAATTGTGTTTTGATATAGAAAGATTATTGTATGCGACGCTTGTATTGATTTTTTTTAAGGACAATAAGTTGGAAATACATGAGATTGTTAGACTGATTGATTGAATAGTGACATTTTATACAACCCTAAAGTAGGCTCATCAATCAAAGGATTGTGGTTTTCATCACATAATACAAGACAAGAGGATGCCATTACACCTGGAAAAATAGATGTGCAACTGATATGTGACATTTCACAATTATGGCATTTTCAGAAACATGGTCTATTATCTAACATTTTCATTACTTTTATGAGGGGAAGTAAAACTACAAAGGCAAGATTGAATGGCACCTTCATTTTGTCAATTACAATTAGTATGTTTTACAGTTTAGTTTTAAGTTAAAATAGATTTTTTGTACAGTTTGGGATTGGCTGTTAATATATTTCAAAGTAGCACAAATTCTGGATTCTGAGCACCATAGTTCCACTATTTAAATAGGAAACACATCAACCCAATGTCATTCTTGGACTTTTCTGCTAATGTGCTTGATGGACTTCGTTTTCAAAAGGTTAACGAGTGGATACAAATTAATTTTGTTAACCAATTAATTGTTTAACATTGCTTTCCCTATTTAATCGATTGTTAAACCTCTTTCAAGTTAAATGATGATTTATTGACATGAATTATGAATATGACTTAATCATTAGACATTATTCTGAAGTGTACACACTATTGAACTGGACGCCTCACATTAAACATGATAAGGATGCTCCACACTTAACTATGAGCGAGATTACAATATAAGCCCTAACTGAGTCAGTATTTATATGTCAGGAAAACAAAGGGTTTTCAAATCTGTACCCAGTCCTTGATCGCACGAGCTGATACTGCCATGTCCGCTCAGCAACACCTCCAGGATGCCTCGTAGTAAAGGATGGGAAGAAACGAGCAAAGGATTCTGGGACAAAGGCACTGTGCTGGAAACCTTACTCAGCCTCTCTCCACATTCTAGACGGCACCTCTCATTCAGTAGCCACCAGTATCTGTAGGGATTATTTTTGCCCTGCTGCTGTGACTTATTGTGCTAAATTCCTAGTAATTCTTCTCACTGCACCTGGGTGGATTTAGCAAAAAGTTACAGGGCACCGACACATAAAAGTAGGTTGCGTTCTGTTGATGTTTTCACTTCCAACCTCACTGCAGTAGTCTCACCTCTGCTACGTTCCCTGGAGTCCCTCTGAAGAAGCATTGGTCTTCAGTCATCCTGGACCATGGACACGGCGGGTTGTGTAAAATACCCTTGGTTGGCCTTCATGTTAATCCAGTCTTTGAAGAACAACATGGCGCCTCTCAAGTAATGTCCGAATTCTTGCCTTCTCAGGTGGGAAAGTGGGCTATTTATTTCAGTAATAATTCAGGTCCAGATTTACTAAGAATTTGTGTTAGAGTTGCACAAAATCCATATTGTGATTTACCAAGCCAAACTTTTTATCCCAAAAGCAATGCAACACAGTGCATACTGTTATCTTGCATCCGGAAGGCCTTACATGGGTGGATCATGGGTGTTCCCGTGCATCCAGCTATGTATTTTGAGGCAAATCCAAATCTACTAAAGTCAGTATATGTGGGCTTGTGCCAAAATGGTGCACCTGCCAGAGGCTGGCATAATGAGAAGAAATATGTTTTATAAAGTATCCTTATCTGCAGAAAAACTATTTTGATTACAAAGCAGGCAGCCAGAGGGCTACAAGAGAGCAGAACTGTGCAATATCTTAGTAGACATGATACATTTCTGCTCTCTCCCTTTCACACAACACAGTGCAGAAACTTCCCTTGAGTTACTGCGCTGCATCAAGGTTTAGTAAATCTGGCCCTCAATCTCTTTGGGTGCCACCAGAGCTGGACTACTTGACTGTAGAAGTTAAGTGATCTTACTGCCCTTTCAAACCACTTGCAAAATTATTTGAAAGATCTGAAACTATATTATATATCCTTGGGCGGTTCTCAGGGCATTCAACATTCTCTTGCACATTTGTATTTATTACATACTCTATTTATTTGGTATTTGCATGAGGAAATCTTGCCTTCTCGGTTTGCATAAAAACAAAGGCAGAGATTACAATAAAGAAAACTCAAATTAATTGACAGAGCCTCGTAGAATTAAATGAAAGGTACAGAGTGTCAGTGGCGGTTCCTCCACTAAGGCGAAAGAGCATCACCCCACTGCTTGCAGCAGTGAAATAAAGGAAACATAAAATGATAATAACTCAATGTTATTATCATTTTATGTTTTCCTGCTGCAGCAGATTTGTGGGCAGGGCTGGGCTGCTCACACAGGAGCAGGGGGAGGAGTGGTGTTGCCCACTCCAAGTGCGCATGAATGTTTGGCCGGCCGTCTCGGGCTGGCCAAAGAGTCATGCTCACTTTGCATGTCCTCCACCCAGGCTGCATTACAGCAGGGTGGAGAACATGCCCAGGCTCGCACTGCCTGTCTGAGCACTGAACCACGGTGCTCAGACCAATCACAATGCTGCACTGCAGCACTGTGATTGGCTATGGGGAGCCTGGTGCTTCCTGCTTCCTGTTTTGGCCGGGAGAGACGACAGAGGGGCAACAGAGGAGAGACGCTGCAATCAGGTAAGTTTTTTTCTTTTTTTTAAACACCACCCCCAGCCCTGATCGGTGCCGGCCACCACTGCAGAGTGTAAGGGGTGGGTAAAAGTTAACTAGTGTTAGGTAAGAGATTATGATGGAAGGGACGGCACATTATGAAATGGGGGAGGAGGGGGAGGACGGGGATACCTATATTTCCTATGCTACTGCACTCCAGAATATTGTATCTTAAAAGGGGAAGGTCATTTTGAGAATCTTTGCTTAAATTGTCAGAAAAATAGCAAGGAGCAAATAGGATTTGCTTAAGGTTTCATATTAATTTATTAAGATTGACATTTAAGATGGAGCTCAGGAAATTGGCAATGTTGTAGGGCTTTAGAGGTACTGCACACAAACTAAAGTGATATTAGCACAAGGGGGAGTCAGTGAAGTGGGATATTAACAGGAGTAAAATCGTTTGATTAGATTGTGCCATTGACTCGTCAGGCTGCTAAGAGGCAAAAGTATCCCAGGCTGAGCTACAGAGGCTTTTGACAACCCAACTAGGAGGCTCCAACAAAGTTACTGTAGCACTAGCATGAAATTTTTGAAGGAATAAGGGGCCCAGATCTGCAGAGGAGGTGGAATTAGTGGCATGCATACATTCAGATTTGATATTCACATTTTTACAGTTAGGGATTGTTCTTTTAAGGTCCCAATGATTTAGCAGCAAATAAAAGACTGGGATAGATACCAAGAAGACATTTATACTGCTAGCATAAAATCTTCACTGGAGAACACAAACTTTTTTTTACTTTATTGTTACAAATATATGCTGATTTAAACATCTGGTTTTAGAGCTCGTCAGAACTCCTTCAGAAGCCGCAGTGCGTCCAGGGGTTGCTAGGCCTCAAATGATTGAGGCTGTACTTGTTTCTTCACACAAAGGGCAAAACATACTGCACAAACCAATAGAGCATAATGCTAAGGAGGAAATAGTAACACTACGGGAACCTGACAGACTAAGCCTCACAGTGTAATAAGTAATTCAGCTTCTGCCCTTTCCTTGACTGAGAAGGTCAGTCCATAAGGTTTCTGTGTCACAAACTCAATCATTATGAGAGGCAGCCCACAGATAAGCAGGTGTAAATGTCAGTCTTTATGTTCACGGTCCTCCGATGGACTTTACTTTACATCATGATGCAGTGCATCAGAACCAGTGGAAGTGCCGTCTGGTCAAAGCACCTTCATTCACCCGGCCCTACCTCTTCTTCAGTACTTAATTTGTAAAACAAAAAAAGAAAATAAGTGCCAGGGCCCTTGTCAGAAGGTCACTGCAGCTTGCACCATCCATTGCCCACACTAGGGCTGCCAGTGACAGTACCATCACAACTAAGCATCACACTCATACAAGAGTGAAAATGACTAATACATATTAAGGAATTTGGGGGCCATGTGCCAAACGTATTTTGGGGACCCCTGTTTGGATCAGGTTCGAATTTCTGATCCAGTTTCAGCTCTTCATGACCTCTTTGGCCAGGTCACTGACAGTGCACAGGCACACTGGTCCAAATTCTAAATCTGTTTACATCTAATATTCCGGGATAGTGATATGTGTGCAATATTACTGCAAATAATTCCTGTGACACCATCCCATTTCTCATATGTGAGATCCTGTTTGGATCTAAAAGAAACTTTTTTTATGGATGTTGCATGAAACATAAACACAACATGTGTCTGCAAAATGTATGTAATAAACTCTCACACATTAACCAAGTGAAAAATAAATTGAAGGAAAATGCAATTTGTAGCAATCTGTTTAAGAATTATTCAAGGTCATCTGGGCAAGAGAGTCTGCAGAACAGAGCTGGCTCTATAAGGGGGCCCCATGAAAGGCTGGTGCCCTGGGCCAGAGCCCACTTTGCCCATGCCTTCAAACGTCTCTGAATACATGCTGCCCAAGCTAGCTGTGGTTGCCAGGTGTTAGTGATTTTAATGTATGTTTAGTATTAAACAACTGGTGTTGTGCTCCTCACAAAAGTAGATTAACAGCGCCACCATGTGGCAGGCTGGTATAAGAGCCGGTGTTGACAATAATGAGCCGATGCCGAGCACCAGAAACCACCAGCTCAAATTAAAAACTCCTCTTCCTCTTGTGGCTCCTACAGACTCGTAGTACACTTGCGGTTGGGCCAGGTAAAGTTGCAGATCTACATGTGGTGGTCACAGGCCCAATGTAGAGCCTCTACCCAAGCAATAGAGGATCCCCTACGGATGACTGCTATGCCAGGAGGGTGTTTCACAGACCAATTGTTTGGGAGTTCCTAGGAGGACTAAAATTGACACGTGGAGCACACATGCCACAATCCTTGGGCTCAGTGGTAAATGGGTCCAAAGGTCTCACCTGTGTATTTTGCAGTGTTGCACATGGTTTTATCAGGCCATCAGCAAAAACACCAGTTGGATTAGCAGTCATTCAAAAACCTCACACTTTGGGCAGCAAGGGGGTATTGAATCAGAGGCAGGAGGGACACAGGCTCCCAGAACATCTTATTTGATTATGGATTAATATAATTTCAACTCAGCAAACCCACCAAACTCTTCCAGGCCAGGGACAGATCACATAGCTATGAAAAAAAACAAGCGCTACTCATTGGGGTATGAAGTCCCCTTGGATGCTGTGGGTCCTTGAGGGCCAAGAACCCCTATTGTTGCCATCAGTAAGTCCCACACAACAGGACTGCTGAGACCTCATCGGAGGCTCTATCCCCTTTCTCAACCACTCTGCAAACGTACCTCCTGGCACACTACTGGTTTGGGGATGAAGTTCCCTTGGCTGCTGAGGGTAATTAAGGGCCAAGAACCCCAATTGTTGCCACAAGTAAGTTCCCCACAGTGGGACTGCTGAGACCTCATCGGAGGACCCGCTCCCTTTCTCAACCACTCTTCAAACGGGCCTCCTGGCACACTAATTGTTGGGGGATGAAGTCTAGGGGTGAGTGTACTGGTAAACTCTACTCTGCCCGTGGTTGGCTAAGCTTTTGCTGAACTCCGCATTCCAAGCGGAGTGCGGAGTGGTAAAACTCCTCAAACTCTGGCAGCAGACCGGAGTTTACTGCCCACCCCTAGTTTTCTGCCTTTTTTCTCCTAATTTCTGGCCTTTATTTTGCCTCTTTCTGCTCTTTGCTGACCTTTGTTTTTCCTCTCTCTGTTTGTTTCTGACCTGTATTTAGCCACTTTCTGCTCGTTTTTGACATTTATTTAATCTCTTTCTGCTCGTTTCTGACATTTATCTTGCCTCTTTCTGCTCGCTTCTGATCCCTATTTTGCCCCTCTCTGCTCATTTCTGACCTTTATTCTGCTTCTTGCTGCTAGTTTCTGACCTCTATTCTGCCTCTTTCTGCTTGTTTCTCACCTTTATCATGCCTCTTTCTGCTTATTGCTGACCTTTATTCTGCCACTTTCTGCTCATTTATCACCTTTATTTTGCCTCTTTCTACTCTTTTCTCAACTTTGTTTTGCCTATTTTTGCTTGTTTCTCACATTAATTCTGCCTCTTTCTGCTCATTTCACACATTTATTTTGCCTCTTACTGCTCGTTTCTGACCTTTATTCTGCCTCTTTCTGCTTGTTTCTGACCATTATTCTTCCTCTTTCTGCTCATTTCTGATCTTTATCTTGCCTCTTTCTGCTCATTGCTGACCTTTATTCTGCCTTTTTCTGCCTGTTTCTGAGTTTTATTCTGCCTATTTCTGCTCATTTCTGACTTTTATTTTGCCTCTTTCTGCTCGTTTCTGAACTTTATTTTGCCTCTTTCTTGTCTTTTCCCCCCGGGCTGCAAGGGAGCCTCAAGGCCCCCATAGTCCCAGGTGGCTCCCCGCCTCCTGTGGGAGCCAGCATTGTTCTCACAGACAGGGACCTACTAAACATGCAGCTCCTTGTCTGTCAGAGCAATCCTTTTGTCCGTTTCCATTCCTGCTTGACACCGGGCAGGGAAACAGACGAAAACTCTGCTCGCAGCAAGCAGGAGCGGTTTCACTGCTCCTGCTTACGGAGAGTGTAGTTCGTGTTTGCTCTGACTTGGTGAGAGCTGTCAAAGCTCTCGCCAAGTCAGAGCAAACAGCTGGGACATAGCAGGGCCAAAAAAGCATTAAAAAAAAAAAAAAATTAAGCGGGAGTCGCAGTGGATCCATGAATCTGGCTGAAATTTAAAAAAATTAAGCACTCCTGCGCTTCGTTTACTTTAGGCCCCCAGGTGGGCCAGGTCCCGGGGGCAATTACAAATAATAATGTGGGGCCCCGAAAACCACAACCTCCCCAGGGAAATATTACGTTATAATGAGTGGGGGGCTTCAGCCCCCCCACGCTACCCCTGGGACGGCCACCTCTCCGGGGCCCAAATCAAATCACTAAGGGGGTCCGTTGTGTACCCCAAGGCCCCGGGGACCACCATCTCCCAAGAGCAAATGTGATGAAAGGAGGGGGGCACATAGCACCCCTCCAGGAGCCCTAGATGGTCTGGGGACCGCCACCCCCCAGGGTCAGCTCCAACAATGTCCCAGGTTGCCTACCCCTGGGATATTGCAGTTTTCTATGGCTTGGTGAGAGCACCGCTCCCACCAAGCCATAGCAAGCTCTGCTCTGGTTCATGGAAGTGTGAGCAGTAAAAATGTTCTTGCTTCCATGAAGCGGAGCAGAATTGCTTTTGGACAGAGGGAGCTGCATGTTTGAGGCTCCCTCTGTCCAAAGACAATGTCGGGTCCCGCAGGAGGAGGTAAACCGGCAGGGACCGCGGGGGCCTTGAGGCTCCCCCTGTGGTCCCCAACTTGGTGGCCATGCCCCGGGGGATGGGTCCCCAGGCAATATCAGGCTAGGAAGGGAGGACGTTGTGGCCCCCCTCCCATTTAAAAAAAACATAAATAAATGCCTGGCCCCAGGGGATGGGGTCCCCGGGCCGGAAATGGCCTGTAGAGGGGGGCCGTGCAGCCCTCCTCCTATTTAAAAAAAAAAATTAAATAAAGGGTATGTCCCAGAGGATGGGGGTCCCTGTCACCAAAATTGGTCCAGAGAAGGGGGGGCATTAATAATTATATGTATATTTTTTTTCTTACGTGGTAGGAGTCGTGACCCCATCGTGGTGCTCAGCACGGCCACAGTGGAGTCGCGGATCTACCTTAACCGCTTCGCCGCGATCGGAATTCCGCCCAGGTGCTGGACATTCCGATCGCGGGTGTGGTCGTGACGAGCTCAGCTCGTCATGCGCACAGCGCGACTGCGCAGCATGACGAGCTGAGCTCGTCATGAGCATCGAAGGGGTTAAATAAATAAATAAATATTAAATAATCACACACCCACTCACACAGTTGTGAAGCTTATCATAGAGCTACTCAGAGTGAAGTACATACTTACATTCAAATTTGCAGAGTTAGAAAACATTTTAATATGTGTACATTTAAAAATATAGTTAAAAAAGTAAAATGTGTTGTTGTTCATTGAATTTGTGCTTTTGTTTTCCGGATGCGCGATGGGTTTGCGAATCACAAAATATTTTTGAGAGATATATTTTGTGTCAGAAAATATACTTTTCACTGTTGGGTTATATGGTGGCTCTGAGAAGAGCTGTTGTGTTCATTATGACTTTGTTGCAGTTGCATGTAGGTGCGAATGCACATCTTGAGGTTGTTGAGAAACACCCTGTTCCCTTCATCTGTGAAGTGAACTCCATAACTTCCGTAGATGTTATTCATGTCAAAATGTGGATTGTTGTTATAGATAGAGCCCATGTTATGGTCTCTGAGGTAAGCAGGAACCGCTTTATTAACATGTTTCCTGGCTTTGTCAATCTGTGGACAGAATTGATTTGATCACATCCATTTCTGTCTTTGGCATATATTTGAGTACACAAAGACACTGTGAGGGAAAAGCGACATCAGTTGTGCAAAGGTATCCTTCATTAGGATTTCCAATCCTACCCCAGTCAGTGTGCCTAGGTCATTGCCATCATAGTGCACAATCATGAGGTCAGGGGGGTGGAAATGCAAAAAGGTTTTAACCAAAGGCAGCAATTGGTGCCACTTTAATCCTCTCTGCGCAAACCATTTAATATCCATATTATGTAAACCCAGGTCTTTGTCAATACCTCTGAAAATATAGCTGTAAGCATTTTGTAAGGATTTGTGCAAAGATTCAAAAGATGTGTGTAGCTGAGTAAATTAGTTGGTATAGTGAGGGGTATGTAAGATGGTGGACAGAATGTGGTTTAACAAAAAGCAGATAAGCCATTGGGTGTTCATAAACATTGTGCACTTAAAAATAGGTTGTATGTTACTTTGCAAAACAAGTATGTTTCTGATTGGTTATGGAGAAAAGTTTCAACGGTACTATAGACTGGATAAGCTAATATTTTGCAGTAGTCAACCACACCTGTTATGTGGATTTGGAAGCCAGTGTGCTGCATTCAAAAATATGGCAAACTTTTGACCTACTGGTATTGTTGAATGTAGCTGAAACTGTTACTGGAAACTAGGATGAAGCACTATGGGGGAAGGATTTAAAGTAAAGCATGGTTTTAAAATATAAAATGGAGTGTTATATATATGATATATGTTTTTAAATTGTTTTCCCAAATCAGTAGTATGTTTAGAAGTGATATATTGTTAAAAAAATAATAGTAGTATTATTGGAAATGGGTTTTTGAACTCCCATAAGGGTTCGCGACTCCATTGCGATGTTACACTGGGGTGCCTCGGTGGAGTCGCGACTCCAATAAGTTACAGAACCAGTTTGGGCTCTTTTAGAAGAGAGTAATAAAGGGTTAATATGACTATCCAATAGAAAGTGGTTTTAGATTTTGATTTGTTACTTACATTCATTTCTGTAGAAAATGAGAGGGAAAATTTGCCATTAATGTTTTTTCCTTATTGAGAATGGTGCATCACATTTATTGTGTGGAAAATAAAATTATTTAGGAATTTCTGATATTTTCATACTCTACAACAGGATTTTAGAGGTAAGTTACAAATGTGTAAGGTGTGTGATGGAGTGCTTCAGTGATTGTAATTACATTTTTAACTTTGAGATGAAGTATTTATAAAAGTTGAGAAACATTAGAGAAAAGTGAGGTTTAAAACATGTTGCCAAATGTAGTAACCTATATTCTACTCTATATAAATCTACAGAAACGAACATCGCAAATAGGTTGTACATACTGATACCTGTGCTTGAAACTAAAAGCTTATTTTGTGAAATTTGAATGTTTGAGTGGTACCATGTCTCTTGTTTGTTTGTAGTTTTCCGTGTTATTTGACATATTTGATGCAGGTATTGATCATAACTTAAAAAATATTTGGTCTATGATACCCCTACACAAATATTGTCAGAGCTACTTTAGCATTCCGTTTCACAAGTAAAGGTCAGTTAGGTGGACAGGGTTTGTGAAACCAATTTAACACACAGTTTCATGTCTGACTGCTCTGTAAAGGAAGCAAAAAGAGATCTGTGCAGTTTCTTTTACATACATATTTGAACAGGATAAGGTGTGCAATAGAGATAGTGTTGTATGTATAGTGTACTTTTCATGTGCTATCTCACCCCTAAAAGGCATTGAGACAATTATTGGGGTGTCTAGAAACATGGTGACACTAATATGACTCCTATGGGAAGAGACACTTTTTCATTCTATTAGCTAGGCAGGCATAATGAAATCACTTGCACACACACCTTTGCACCCAGGTGCCCTGTGTAATGAGCAGAAAGTGATTCATGCAGGTTCTTCTATGCACATTTAGAAAGCATGTGGTGTGAAACAGGGGTAGTCTAGTACATATCGGCTTATTTGAATGAATTATCTCTTCTCTAAAAAGGCACAGATACAGTCATTGAGGTCTCTAGAAAGATGCTGACATTCACAAGAGTGGCATGACAGGACTCAGCCTTTCATTTTGGCTTAGGCCTGGCATTGCGACTTCTGTCTCTCTAAGGAAACTGGTAGAGAAAAGTGAGGTTTAAAGCATGGTCCCAGATGTTTTAACCTCTATTCTAGTCCATATAAGTCTGTGCACAGGTACACTAGGAGTAGGCTGTAGATAGTGAAGTGTATGCTTTAAACTTAAAGCGTACTCTGTCAAGTTTGAATGTCTGACCTGTACCATGTCTCATGTGTGTCTGCACTTCAACATGTAGTCTGATATGTGTGGTGCAGCTGATGAGCCTAACTTAAAAACTATACAGCCTATCATACCCAGAGACGTTTTAAGGCATGGGAAAAGTGGGCTCTGGCCCAGGGCCCCAGCCTTTCAGGGGGGCCCCTGATAGAGCCAGCTCTGTTCTGCAGACTCTCTTGCCCTGGTGACCTTGAATAATTCTTAAACAGATTGCTGCAAATAGCATTTTCCTTCAATTTATTTTTCACTTGTTTAATGTGTGAGAGTCTATGACATTCATTTTGCAGATACATGTTGTTTTTATGTTTCATGCAACATCCATACAGGATCTCACATAGAGAAATGAGATGTTGTCACAGGAATTATTTGCAGTAAAATTACACACATATCACTATCCCAGAATATTAGATGTAACACATTTAGAATTTGGACCAGTGTGCCTGTGCACTGTCAGTGACCTGGCTAAAGAGGTCATGAAAGAGCTGAAACTGGATCAGAAATTCAAACCGGATCCAAACAGGAGCCCCCAAAATACGTTTGGCCCAGGGCCCCCAAATTCCTTAAGACGTCCCTGATCATACCCCTGCACAAATCTTATAAGACCTACTTCAGCATTCAGTCCCAAAAGTATAGATCTCTTAGCTAGGCAGGAAACACAAAATTACTTGAACACATACTTTCATACCCATGCTGCCCTGTGTAATGAGCAGAAAATGATTCATTGAGCTTCTTCTACAGACATTTTTAAAGAATGTGGTGTGAAACAGGGGTAGTCTAGTATGTATAGGCTTGTTTGAATGTATTATCTTGCCTCTAAATAGGCACTGATACAGTCATTGAGGTCTCTAGAAAGATGCTGACATACACAAGAGTGGTATGACAGGAGTCAGCCTTTCATTTTTGCTTAGGCCTGGCATTGCAACTTCTGGCTCTCGAATGAAACTGGTAGAGAAAAGTGAGGTTTAAAAGATGTATTAACCTCTAGCCTAGTCCATATAGGTCTCTGCATGGGAGTAGGCCGTAGACAGTGAAGTGTGTGTTTTAAAAACTATACAGTATATCATACCTCTACACAAATTTTGTCAGAGCTACTTGAGCATTTAGTCCCAGAAGCACAGATCTCTTAGCTAGGCAGGCATTAAGGATGCACTTGAACATAGAGCTTCATACCTGGCTGCCCTATATAATGCCACTATAATAAATAGGCTAACCCAAACAAAAGTCCTTGGACCTGGGTGTCGAGTGGTACAGAAAACAATGGTCCTGGACCTTTCTTTTCACACAAATTCCTTCTGTAGACAGTTGTCATTCAATTAAGACTTTGAGCATGCATAAAGTCAGCTCACGGTTACATAGATCCAAAATAGTTAAAGTATGGGGTAAGCGTTGACGTTTCGACGGTGCCGTGTCAGAGTGAGGACCTCTTTATACGCTGTTGCATAACAAGTTGCTGATTGAATCCTTGAATTGTACACTTAGTACACCGATTTACTCAGTCCACACCGCTAAACAAGTGCGGATGAGGATCACTTCTCTTTCGTGGAAACATGGACTCTTGAGGCGGGAGGCCATACCGGGAGCTAGATCTACCAACATCCTGAATAGGTTGCTTCTTTACCCCTTGTCCTGAAGAAGACCCGCAGGCTGAGGTTACAATTACCCTCCTTGCCCACAAGTCAGGTCGAAACGTCGACGCTTACCCCCAGCAGGCCTGGACCACATGTCCCTTCCCCTACCTTGCCAAAGATGATATATCTCTCCATTGTTTGTGAATTATGCTGAACCAATTAACTGTATAGTTTACTACTACTGGCCAGGCCGCCAAGATTGATTTTTGTTATCAGTCACACCATAATTTTATCAATTGTTCCTTCTGATTCCGCTTGGGATTCCTTCTCCTTTCTTATCTCCACTCACTTCACATCAGAGCACCCCTTTTTCTTGCACGTTCCCTTGGAGCCACCCCCTTCTTTCTCTTTATTTTTAATTTTTTTTTTATGCACAATGTTTTTATGGCAGTCCTTCTGGCTATCTTTTTTTTATTTTTTATTACTTTTTTATTATTTTGTGATAAAACATCAAACAACTTAGCAGGTACATCTCAATCAGTGTCCATTGATTACAAATGACACGGCTTACAGTTAGTAAGGATACAGAGTTTACGGCATTATAATCGTCTTCCATGACTCCTACGATGCCGCCCACCCCTTGTGGTAGACACCCCTCAAATCCCATAGCTAGATGTGGGTCTAGGGTAACGAACCCTGCGCCTATACACCATTGTATGTGCCATCCAATACGTCTGTCTCCTCATCTTCCATCTCTATATTGTAGTAGCTCAGCCATGGCTGCCAGACTTTCCTAAACTTTCTCAGGCAACCCCTCACTTTATATACTGTCTTTTCGGCGCCCATGTACATGTCCATGCCAGTCCGCCACTCTTTCAAGGTGGGGAGTTCTGGTGTCCCCCAGTATTTGGCTATATCACGTTTTGCCACCATGAGGCCTAGGTTACTCAACAGGAGTTGATATCTGGTAATGTCGATGTCCGTGTGGATGCCCAATAGAACGTACTTAGGGTCCATCGGGATTTGTGCATGTAGTATGTTATTGAGTTCCTGCACTATCCGTGCCCAGTAGCTATGTATTGGCCGAAAGTTCCATAAAGTGTGGACGAAGGATCCGCGTTCTGTTCTACAGCGCAGACATTCCGGCGTCTCCGCCCTACCCATCGTATGTAATTTAGCCCTGTCATAGTATACCCTATGTAAGATTTTAAATTGAACCAGTCATAGCCGCAGCTTAATCGCCACCTCCCTAGGGTGCATTAGGGCCGTCTCCCAATCTATGTCCTCTAGTGTACCCACAAAGTCTTCCCACTTGCCTCGGAGTGTTAATAGGTTATCAGGCATATTGTTGATTATGATTTGTATGTCCATGAGACTGCTTTCTCCGGTATCACTTCCTGTAGCAACCGGCCTTCTAATGGGGCATATTCCGGGAGGTCCACGATGTCAGGTTTTTGCGTCTGCCAAGCGTGTCGGAGGTGAATATATTTATAATACTGCTTATCCGTCAGGCTATATTCCGTTTGTAGCTCCGCAAACGTTAACAGGGTGCCCTGTCGTGTTATGTCCCCAAGAGTAGTGATCCCAATAGCGTCCCATCCTTTAAACCCCTGTAATTTTGCTAATTCAGGCAGCTGTGTACCTTCCCACAGAGGTGTGGACCTGGTTAGTCTCTTTCCCCATTTAATCACACGTTTGGCATCCCTCCATGCCGCAATCGCCCTCTGCATTGCTGGCAGCAGACTTGTCACCCCATGGCCCACGTATATGTAATGGAGGTGAGAGCGTTTTTGAAATTGGAGTCTCTCCAGGGCGTATGAGGGGTGGTCCTGGGGGGCGTGCCCCAATTCATTAATAACTAAGAGGTGCGCCGCTCTATAATACGCCCGGACATCCGGTAGCGCTATTCCCCCATTATACTGGCTGCGTTGCAGCGTTTGCAGCGCTACTCTGGAGTGGCCCCCGTCCCATAGCAAAGTTCGTAGTTCATTATTTATTGCCCTAAAGATTGCTTCCAGTATTCTACAATACGTGTTTTGGAAAATGTATAATAGCTTGGGTAGTGTGATCATCTTGAACATAGCGGCCCTTCCCAGTAGTGTCAGAGGGAGACGCCGGCACCTAGCCACGTCGTCTCGGAAGTCCACTAGAACGCGCTGGATGTTATGGGTGAGGCAGTTCGTCACGTTTTCAAAAATGAAGAGTCCTAGATATTTGAAGCCCTCTTTAGCGATGGGAAGGCGTACCGGTACGGAGCGCATGTCGATGCGGCCCCCTATTGGGTATATGGTTGACTTCCCCCAGTTGATCTTGTATCCCGCCTGTTTACCATAATTTTCGACTACATGAAAAATGATCGGAAGCGTCTTATTAGGGTTATTTATGTATAATAGGATGTTGTCTGCGTAAAGTGAGATTCATTCATCCAACGGAGTTTAAGGTGTATGGCACGTTGGGGCATAAAGCCTGACTGGTCCTTGTGTACCAAGGACGTAATAACCGTCAATAAGCGTGTGGCGAGTATGGAGGCCAAGATCTTGGTTTCAATATTAAGGAGCGAAATTGGGTGATAAGAGCCACAATTTTCTGGGGGCTTGCCCGATTTTGGTATGACCACTACTGTGGCCTGGCAGAGGTCTGGGGGGAGTGCTCCCTCCTCTTTTGCCGCTAGGAACATGTTTAATAGACGTGGCGCTAACATATAGTTGTTTAGTTTGAAAAATTCCCCTGGCAGTCCATTTGGCCCCGGGGTTTTCCCCGATTTCTGTTTGGCAATGGCCGCAGAAACTTCTTCTAAAGTGATCTCAGCCTCTAGGGCCGCTGCGTCCTCAGTTTGCAAGATGGGCATATCTATTGCCTTAAGATAATCATCTATGCTGTTCTCATCGGTCGTCAAGCGGACCACGTATAAATTAGTGTAATAAGCAGCGAATGCCGTCGCGATCGCTGGTGCCGTTGTATGTCGTGACCCCGCCTCTTCTATTTGGTTTACCCAATTCGCTTCTCTTTCCTTCCGGCTCAACCAGGCTAGTAACTTCCACGCTCTATCCCCCGACTCGTATAGTCTGTGTTGAGTGGTCTGAATTTGGATGCGAGCTTCTCCCTCTACTAAGGCTCGGAATTCCCTCCGCGTGACCTCTAATTGCCAAAGCATCCCTTCCTCTGTATCTGGGGACAGTTTATTTTCTAGTTCTAGCAATTTGCCTTCCAAGTCTTGTATTTGTAACGTTTCCTCTCTACGTTTTCGTGCAATTACATCTTGCAGCCTCCCCCTAAGGACTGCCTTATACGCCTCCCAGAGGGTGGCCTCCAAGGTAACAGAGCCTTCATTATCTTGGAAAAATAATTTGGTCTCAATGGCGACGGTATCTGTTACTGTCTTGTCACGTAGCTCCCAAGCATTGAGTCTCCAGTCTGACTTGGGCCTATGTTCACTGCCCCCTACCTTTAACTTCAGTGGCGAGTGATCTGAGATACCCCATGCCAGATATTCTATATCCTCGATGGCTTGAATCTCCCCTGCCGGGGCAAAGAGGTAGTCAAGTTGGGAAAAGGTCTTGTGTGCCCCTGAGAAAAAGGAGTAGCTACGGTCAAGTGGGTGGTGCCGGCGCCAAAGGTTGGTCAGTCCTAACGATCTCACAAATTCCGCCAGTGGGGTGGGCGTCTGAGTGCCCGTCGCCGCACGGGATCTATCCAAACATGGGTTCATCACATCATTGAAGTCGCCCCCTATAATATGGGTTGAAGAGTCTGAGTCTAACAATATCTTGGCCACAGCCTGTAGTGTCTAGGGTTGCAGTCGCGGCGGGGCATAAACACTGGCCAGGGTAAGCTCCCTCCACCCCATGTACCCCTGACCGCTGCGTATGCGCCCCCAGGGTCAACCCAGGTCTTGGCTACCTGAAAGGGTTTTTTTTTTTAATAAGGACAGCCACTCCACGGGCTCCAGGGGAAAATCCAGCATGAGCCAGTGTAACGTAAGCCCCTCTCCCAATAAATGCACATCTGGTACCTCAGAGAGGGGTCTCTTGCAGGAGGACCACGTCAGGCAGGCTTGGTCCGTTTGATATATCTGTTCACTAGGCCCCTCTTAATCTTACTGCCCAGTCCGTTGACATTCCACGTCAACACAGTGTATGGTGTGTCGTGCATTGTGTTCGTGGTTTATGCGGTTTGTACGAGGAGTGTTCCCTAACCTGCCGACCCCTATCCTGTCGTATCCAACTCTGTAATTGAAGACATCCTGCTGTAACTAAGAACAAAAACCTTTTAGATCGAAAAACTCCAAACTCCCTCACCTTCCCCTCCCTGGACCCCCCACCCTACATCTAACCCTTCAACTGTCAACATGACAACAGGCGTATGAGTCCACTGAGGAGTCTGTTGAACCCTCCCTTTCCCACCCCCCTATCCCCAAAGAATGACCAAGGCAACAAAGGATATTATCCCAGTTCCGGAGAGTAAGTCACACAGTCTCTCCCTAGTACAAACAAGTCTAGGAGGGGGGGCCTCCATGTAGTCGCTGTTGTGCCAGCATGTTATTCGCTCACGCCCTTGGTTCACATTTCTTCGCCACTTTTGTTTATTTGCATTTGGCGTTCGGGTGCCATTTCCGGAGCCGTCGCCCCAGATCCTTCTACATTGTGAATGGTCTTAAGCAGGGGGTGGTCGCCGTCAGATTCCTCCAGGGACTCTTGATCAGAATGATCAGCATGAGTTCTGTCCCCTTGAGTCGAGTCTCTGGTGGTGGCCCGAGCCCCCCCGCCCCCTCCTCAGAGGGCTCCCCTCTCCGCCGATATGGAGTCCCAGGCTGCGTGGTCCCCGGGCGCTTCAGATTTCTCGCAACAAGGTGCCTCCTCGGTCTTGGTCTCTGTGGTCCAGGCTCCCATTGTGATTGCGAGTCCCCAGGATGCATTGCTCTGCTACCTATCTCTGGTCTGGGCCTCGGGTGTTCCTCGATCCACGCCCAGGCGTCTTCAGGTGTTTGAAAAAACTGGGTCGAGTCTTGGAAAATGACCTTGAGTTTGGCCAGAAAGAGAAGCATATATTGGATGCGTAGAGCCCGAAGTTGAACTTTTACGGAGTCAAAGAACCTCCGCATCTTCTGCACCTCCCTAGAGTAATCGGGGAAGATCATGATTCTGGTGTTGGCCAATTTGAGTTCTCTCATTTTCCGCGATTCTCTTAGAATTACGTCTCGATCTTGATAGTTTAGAAATCGGGAGATCAGGGGGCGCGGAGGGGCGCCAGGTGGAGACCTCGTAGCCGGCATCCTGTGCGCTCACTCAATGAGAAAACAGGTGGAAAACTTGGCGCCCGGTAGGGCTTCTCTTAACCATGTCATCAGGAAGGCGATTGGATCCATGTTCTCCTGTCCATCTGGCACCCCAATAAAGCGGAGATTGTTTCTCCGAGCTCTGTTTTCCGCATCATCGACTTTCCACATCACCTCCCTCATGCTGGCCTGGAGCTCCTTGATGTCTCCTCTGGATTTATGTGCCGTGTCCTCTACCTCTGATATGCGAGCCTCCGTTTGCGTGACGTGGTCTGCAATGTTGCATACATCCTGCCGAAGGAGAGACACCTCAGTTCGTATCTCGGCCATTTTGCCTTCAACTGCCTCTCTCGAGGCATAGATTTCCTGAAGGATGGCTGCATTATCTGGTGCACTGGCATTCTCCCCTTCTGATTCTGTGGGCGCAGGGAGCACCTTAGTGTAATTGTCCATTTTCCCCTGCTTTTGAGTCTTGGGTTCCTTATCTTTGGCCATTGTCAGGTATAGCAGTTGAGTACTATCGTCCGCAATTCTAGAGGCCGGCAGCACCAGTGGGAGGCTCACAGGCTCGTTGCAGGGAGGCTATTATACTGAGCAGTATCTGGGAGGTGGGTCCGTCATACCCCCCCTGCGCGCAATGTTAACTGAAGGGCTGCTAACATATGTCGTCTTCCTTTACTACGGCACAATGACCCCTCTCCAATAGCTAGGCCAGCATACGATGACACCCCCTGGTGCGTGATACACTTCTGTCCGCAGGGACCACTTCCCTGCCATTCACCAGTTACACAGTCCCCAGTGGTGGTTCCCCTGGGCCTCCTCTGTGTTCCCCTTCAGATATTCCGGCCCGTGTGTTCTCGCAGGGCCAGCCAGTATCAGAGGCCCCGTCTCGGGCATACACCAGCAGCGTCTCAGCCCTTGTCGACGTCTGGCGCGGTGTAGCCCCAGAATAGTCCTCTATTTGGAGAGAGAGGGACCAGTTTTATATACTTATGGCCGGCCCATGCACCCCAGGGAGTCCACAGGTGGGTGGTCCGGGAACAGACATTCAGCAGACCCAGCAAGGCATTGCCTGACTCCTCCAGGGATTCATTACTACAGGGGCTCCCATTATTTGTCTCTGTGTCTAGGGACTGGAGGGCTCAAGCAATGTCTGTTGCCCCCAAGCCATCCCTCATGTCTGGCGCCACTCACCCCCGGCCCCAGGGCATCCGCCGCCGCTTTGCAGCCTCTCCGGCTTGTCTGGCTAGTGGCTACACGCTGCACGCTGCACGCTGCCCCTAGGCGTGCCGGCAACCCGTCTTTCAAAGGGGCCCAGTCGTGAGGCTGGGCACCGGGAGGACCGCAGCACCAGGACAAGTCCATCTGCAGCGCACCGCTCCTCAGGATCTCTGCGGGTGCCTCTCTTCACAGCGGGCCGGGGGGGAGGGAAGGGAGGCTCAATACCCACTGCAGAGGAGGCCGGCCGCCTCACGTCTTTACTGCCCAAAGACACGGCCTCACTGGCCTCTTTTATCGGCAGCCGCGCACCACCTCCGGGTGAGTCCACAGCTTACTCGTGGCCCTCACCAAGTCCCAGTTGTGGGCCCGGGCCCACACGGAGCCGCTGTGCCGAGACGAGCCCGCCCCCAGCTCACGCCTCGGCAGGATCGTGGTGCAGCACCCCACGCCTCGGCGTGTTGAGGGGGAAGGGGGCCCCCCTCACTGCACAGCGCGAGATACCTCTTCGGCTACCCAGATGGGGAGACCTCTGTCCCAGCGCCACGGGGTCCGCAGGGCTCAGTCTCGGCGGTATCCTCCCCTCCGTCGGCCAACAGAGTCGGTGCTTAACCGGTGAGCAGGCACTGCAGCAAGCGCTGTGTAGCGCAGGGGTCCTCCTCCTATCGCTGGCATGAGGAGCCCCGGGGGCAATGTTGTGTAATTATCGGGTCCAGTCGGCCATCTTGGTGGCCGAGGCCCGTCGTCGTATGGATCGCTTTTCTGCCCCTAATCATGCCGCAGCGGCCACGAAGGCAGCCCCCTCCACAGGGCTAAGATTCGAAACACACTCGGCTTGGAGGTGAGTGCGTTGTTCGTGGCTAGAAGACAGGATTTCAGACAGGAGTCGTTGCGGGCGATCGGAGCCTCGGCAAATGCAGCTACTCAGCCATGCGGCTGGCCACGCCCCTCCTTCTTTCTCTTTTAAGCTATAGTAAAGCAAGATATCTACTGTCTGTTGATTTTATTTTGTGATTAATAAATACATGCTTTTTTGAAATCTAATGGTTGTTGCACATCCAAGTACTTTAACTATTTTGGATCTATGTAACCGTGAGCTGACTTTATGCATGCTCAAAGTCTTAATTGAATGACAACTGTCTACAGAAGGAATTTGTGTGAAAAGAAAGGTCCAGGACCATTGTTTTCTGTACTGCCCTATATAATGAGCAGAAAGTCACCCGTGCAGCTTCTTCTACACACATATAAAGAGCATTTGGTGTGAAACAGAGGTAGTCTACTGCCTATAGGCTTCTTTACATGTGTCATGTGTAATAAAAGTGACATGGGAGGAGTTGGCCTTTTATTTTGGGTTAGGGCTGTCGCTGTGAGCTCTGTGTCTCTAATCAAACTGGTATAGAAATGTGAGGTTGAAAACATGTTCCCAATTGTATTAACCACTATTCTACTTTATATAAGTGTATGCAAAGGTGCACTGGAAGTAGGTCATAGATAGCGATGTGTGTACATGAAACTGAAACTTATTCTGGCAACTTTCAATGTATGACCTCTTCCATGTTTCACTCATGTCTGTACTTGTACATGTAGTCCAAGACGTGAGGTCCAGCTGATAATCCTAATTTCAAAACTATGCAGTCTATCATGACTCTTGGCATATATTAACAGAGCTGCTTCATATTTCAATCTCAGTACCTTACATCTCTTTTCTAAGAAGGCCTTGTGGAAGCACTTGAATATACAGGTTCATACTCCACTATCTTCTATGTTAAGTAGAAAGGGATCCATGCTGCTTCTTTTATACACATTTACAGACTATTTATTCTGAAACAAACATAGTCTACTATCTATAGGGTACTTTACATGTGTCATCTCACCCCTAAAAGGCACTGATGCAGTTATTGAAGTTTCTACAAAGTTGCTGACATCAGAACAGTGGCATGAGAGGAGACGGCCTATCATTTTGGGTCAGGCCTGGCAGTGTGAGCTCTGCCTCGGTAATGAAACTGGTAGAGAAAAGTGAGGTTTAAAAGATGTTGACAAATGTATTAACCTCTATCCTAGTTGATACAACTCTTTTTGAAGGTGCATTACAAGTAGGCCATAGATAGTGATGTGTGTGCTTTAAACTGAAAGTATATTCTGTCAAGTTTGAATGTGTTGGTGCTACCATGTCTGAGGTATGTTTGTATTTTTATGTGTAGTTTGCGCGTGTTGTGTAGTTGATTTTCCTAACTTAAAAACTTTACAGTCTAGCATACCCCTAGACAAATATTGCCAGAGCTACTTCATCATTCAGTCCAAGAAGCACAGCTCACTTAGCTAGGCTGGCCCTGTGAAAGTTCTTGAAGAAACAGCTTAATCCCCGCCTGCAGTGAATAATAAATACAAAGTGATCCATGCAGCTTCTTTTACATACATTTACAGAGTGTATAGTGTTAATTAGAGGTACATTACTACGTATAGACAAATTTACATGAGTTATCTCATCTCTAAAAGGCAGTGACACATTCATTGAGGACTGTTGAAAGATGCTGATATTAATGACAGTGGCGTGAGAGGAGACAGACTTTAGTTTTAGGTGAGGACTGGCACTGTGAGCTCCATGTCTGTAATGAGACTGGTAGAGAAATGTGAGATTTAAAATTAAAACATGTTGCCAAGTGTATTAACTTCTATCCTAGTGCATATAAGTTTACGCAAAGGTATATTGCAGGTAGACTGTAGATAGAGATGTGTCTGTCAGACTACAGTCATGTCTGAGATATTTCTTTATTTCTACATGTAGTCGGGCATGTGCAGTGTAGCTGATGACTCTAGCTTAAAAACTATACTTTCTATTGTACCCCTGGAGAAATATTGTGAGAGCTACTTCACCTTTCAGTCCCACAAGCACAACTCTGTTTGCTACGTAGGTTTTATGGAAGTATTTGAAGAGGCAGCTTCATCTCTGGCTGCCTTGTATAATAAGTAGAAAGTGATCAATGCAGGTTCTTCTACAGACATTTACAGAGCATGCAGTGTGAAACAGATGTAGTGTAGTACCTCTAGGCTTGTTTATATTTGTTATCTTACTCCTAGGAAGGCACTGACACACTCATTGAGGGGTCTAGAAAGATGCTAACACTCAGAAGAGTGACATGACAGAAGTTGCACTTCGAGTCCATATAAGTTTCTGCAAGGATACACTTCCAGTAGGCTGTAGATAGTGATGTGTGTGCTTTAAACTGAAAACGCACTCTCTCAACTTTGAATATCTGACTTCTACTATGTCTCAGGTATGTCTGTACTTCTATGTGTAGTCTGATACATGTGGTGCAGCTGATGACCCTAACTTAAAAACTATACCGCCTATCATACCCCTGAACAAATATTATGAGTTATGTTATATGCATAATTTAAGATGATTAATCTATAACATACTATTAAAATTATTCTTTATTTTCAGATATATATTTTACTTGAAGCAAAAGACTTAAAGATGACAAGAAAACAACAAAAGAGAAGAGTACAAAAAAAACAGTATTACTTAAAGAAGATTGAAAAGAAGAAATTCGAAGATGGACACAATATTATAGAGGAAAAAAAATCTTCTGGTAAGAGAACTAAGCAGTTTCTTAAAACAACAGTTTAAGAACAAATCACAAACGAAAAGGGATTACAACAAATTGTAAAACAACAACTCATCTAAAAAAGAAGGCAGACACAGTATCAAGATATAAGAAGAATGCATAGAAATAGAGCAATTCAAAATTTACTAAAGAATTTAAAACAGTATAAGAGAAGATCAGCAGCTTATAAGTAAATGCAACAGATTGATAGTGTAGTAGATAAAGCTTTTGAGTTGAAACGAAAATTATTTATCTTAATATTGAAGAGACTGAGAACACTTGATAAAACAGTGGTGTTTATGAGGGAGAAAAGCAAGAGAAAAAGACAGGTTAATTGAACTAACTTTTGTAAAACGTTTACTGGTGAATGGAAACACACTTGCAGCACTGAGCCTTTCTTTAATGAAGAAAGCTATTTTCAACAGAATACATTAGTACATGCAGTTGATACTAGTGGTCCATGTTATGAGGTTAAAGATAGTTCTCCCATTGAAAAGGAGAAAATGGTTCCTAGGAATGTAGAAGAAGTAATAGCTGAAGAAGTTCAAGGAAGGCGTACACAAGCTCCTGTATATAAGTGGGACTGTAGCAGTAATTGCAGTATTCGTCAGGCGTTTATTGACATATTATGAATTTTTTTACGTGAATATGCAAATAAAAGTGTTAAACAGAAGATTAAGATGTTGCACGGACTAGACCCATGTAAAATAAGAAAATATACCAAGTTACAGGGACATTCTCTGGCTTGTCTTTTATCATTTAAGAATGTTAGCTGTCCACCACTCTGAAATGCGGAAGTTAGTAAAGAGACATTACTATGTAAAAACTCCTGCATTATGTTTAAGTGAACTGAATAAAGCTCTTTTGCATGGTTCTGTAGCAGATGTAAAGAAAGTTTGTGATGATGTACAGTTTCGTTTTTTTGGTTCTGAAAAGGAATGTAGAGAAAGTGAGGACTTGATATATTTAGGTGTAGTAGAACAGGACAAAGAGATTAGTATTGATGATTTTGCAGAAGAAATTACAAAGTTTAACACTGTTTCCTCTGAAAAAGCAAACTATGTTTGTATTTGTTGTTGACGTACTCACTATAAAAGTCAAACTAGGAATGTTGATTTATATTTAAAAAGTGAAAAAGAAAACAATAATAAGTGGCAGCAATTTGCTGTTTATTTATTTATAGAAGGACAATTTGAGTTGTCCACTGATCAAGTTATATGTAAGTACTGTTACAACAAATTAGAAGGAACTTACATGCCAGCTAAAGCAGTACATTACAACTTAGGGGCATATTCTCAAGCCCCTATCGCCACGGGAATGTCACTTTTTCTGACGTTCCCGTGGCGATAGGGTCAGCGCCTTATTCTCAAGGCAGCGTTAACCCACTTAACGTGGCTTTAAGCCACGTTAAGTGGCTTAACGCTGCCTTGAGAATAAATCCCTTTCACGCTAAATTTAGCGTGAAAGGGGCGTGCAGTGGGTGTTGCGGTGGGCGTTCCACCGCAACACCCATTGTGATCGAAGCTGCCACCTATTATCAAGGGCGGCGATAATAGGTGTCAGCGCCGAACTTAAGACCAGAAAAATCCTGGTCTTAAGGTGGCGAAACGAGGAGAAATGCTTTATTTCTCCTTGTTTTTGCTTTTCCATGTGTGCTGCCTTGTGCAGCACATAGGAAAGAGCAAAATGCCATGGTTTGTTCATGTACAGGAAGGTGTCCCTTCCTGTACATGAACAAACCTTTCAGAAATGCCATTTTGTAACTTTGATGTGTGCTGCACGAAGCAGCACACATGAAAGTTACAAATGGTATTTTAGGATTGTTTATGTGCAGGAAGGGGCACCTTCCTGTACATAAACAACCCTCCCCTGCACACAGACACCCTTGCACTCTGGTGCAAGGATGTCTGCGTTGGTGCTAAGTCGTGAAGCTTAGCGCCATCGCAGGGAAAAATGCCCGGCTGCACCACATTCTTGAGAATAGGGTGCAGCCTCGCATTTCCGAAGTGGTGGTGAGAGGCGTTAAGCCAAGGAGGCTAACGCCTCTCACCGCCACTTCCTTGAGAAGATCACCCTAAGAGTTGGTACCTATTCCTCAGGAACAGGCAGATTTAAATGTATATGAGTCTATTCTCATTCAATCTGTACACCCATTCCAGGCCATAGTTCGTATGGAGCCTAAGACAGGTAAGCTGCCACCAACATATTTAAAAAAGGTCTCAAAGGAAGAGTTGGGTACTTACCTTTAGATTTTAAGAAAAATATTAAAACTGTTGATGTAGACGGAGCGGAAAATGAGCCAGTGGTTATTCTAGTAAATGGTGTACCAGCAAATAGTAAAAAAATCTGACAAGAGTTTGTAGATATTATTAAACTTCAAAATGCAACATTATACCTGCTACAGAATAATATTTGTTATAAAAATTTAAAATATGATGAAGATGTAAGATGCCTACAAGATGAAACAGTAATGTCAACTGGCCAAATTGAAAACGTGGACAAATCCAGAAGTGAAGAGATTTCTGAACATTATACCATACATCCTCTCCATTCGAAAGAAATCATAGGAAACACTATTGAATTATTTCAAATGAAAGAAGCAAAAGGAGCTCCCATGAGTATATGGGAAAAAGGTTTAGAAGCTCGCTGTTTTCCACAGCTAGTCCCCAATGGAGAAGGTGGACGATTTGATGACCGAGCTCTATGGATTCCAGCGTCAGAATACCAATCAATAAGATTGTGATTTGTCTGGACTTTCATATGCTGTGAACCATGTATTAAAAACAGGAGTTCATCTTCAAAAAGTTTCTGCAAAAGAGTTCATGGAGAAAGTTGAACAAAGGGATGAAAATTTGGAATCTCACTTAATCAATTTGATGGCGTGCCAATGTGGCACCAATGAATATTGGTATCGCCGTCATGGTGAACTTAAATGCATGTTCAGAAATCTAGGTACACCTACTTGGTTTCTAACTCTTAGTTGTGCTGAATATGCGTGGGATGATTTACTTGAATTCGTATGAGAAGCAAATTCAAATGCAAAAATCATTGAACTGAAGACAACTAGAGAACTCTGTTCCTTGGATCCCGCAAATGTCTGCAGGTATTAACCATAGGTTTGAAGCTATGATGTCATTTATCTGCAATAAAGACATTCCACCTCTTGGAGAAGTAACTGATTTCTTTTGGCGAAAAGAGTACCAAGCCAGAGGCGCTACTCATGTACACATGCTATTATGGATAAAGGATGCACCAAAATTTGGAACAGATAGTGATGAAGCTGTTTTGTCTTTCATCAAACAGTATGTTACATGTGACATTCTAAGAGAAGGAGAAGAAAACAGCTTGAGACAACAAGTTATATGGTTTCAAACTCATAGATGTGGAAAATACAGCAGACGGAAATACAAATGTAAAGGAAACTTTTATACAAAATGTCGTTTTGGATTCCCACGACATATCATTTCTAAAGGAAGAGTAAATAGTTTTTGTCAGCAGTAAGACATACAATAACTTGGAAATCTCCTAAGAATACATACAACTTAAGAAGAACAGAAGCTTCAAAGTATATTAATGACTATAATCCAGTCATTTTAAAAATGTGGAATGCAAACATGGATGTTCAGTTTATTGCAGACAACTCAATTGCTGTTGCTTGTTATGTCGCATCATATATTACAAAATCTGAGAAGTCAGAGATGAAAGAAATGTGGGAAGAAATTTCTGCAGAAAAGACTCACAGCAAGAAATTGTACAGCTTTAGCTTGAAGATGCTTTCCCATAGAGAGATAGGATCTTATGAATGTTCGGATAGCTTGAGCTCAGCTAGTTTGTAGTCAAAGTCAAGAGGAATCATTTGGGTAAGTCTAGGCCTAGCCTCCACACGAAACAGAGTATTGAAATCTTTTCCAGAAATCCAATTCTCAGCACAGTATGAGCCAGAAAGCACTGATATTGTCAAAACTAATATGTTGGATACACACTATCCCAAAAGGAGTTCACATCTTGAAAACGTATGTCTGTATGAAATACTTCAACATTACAGGTTTAATAAGAATGTTACAGAGAATATAAAAGAAGAAAAATATGCAATAATTGTATGTGATGGATGTTTAGAGTAATATGCCAAAGGAAATCTTATTAATCACCGAAAACTCAGTTGCGAAACTCAAGATAAGAGAGAATATTTCTATTAGCACTTCTACAAATGTTTAAGCCTTGGCTTAGTGAAACAGAATTACTTGGAGATTTTGACTGCTACGAAGATTCTTTTAATTGAACAAAAGATACTATTCAGTGTACAGTATTTCCAACTTACTTGAAAATGATAAATGATGGGATTGAACAAGGAGGAACTATCGCAGCTGAAATAGCTAGAGAAAGTTCACAAAGCAGTCAAAGTTCTGGTCCACTGATTCAAGGTCCACTTGGACAACCAATTATTGAAAATGAAGCAGCAATAGCCATGAATAAGGTAGAAACTGCAATGCAGCAAGCACAAAGGAATACTGTTGAGTTTAAAAGGTTAGAAGAACAACTGAATATTGAACTAAACGAAATATATCTGCAAGTGAAACAACAAGTAGAACATGGCTTTCTCCATAAAAAAAAGAATGTCAATGTTCATCATTTCAACCTATTCTATTATACATTAGTGGTCAAGCTGGAACAGGAAAAAGCTTCTTAACTATAGTTCTGACAAGTTATCTACATAGGACTACAGAATCACATTTATCTTGTGTCGTAGCAGCACCAACTGCATTAGCAGCACCCAACAATAAAGGTATTACTTTACATCAATTACTTATGCTTCCTGTCAAACATGTTAATAATCTGAAATATCAAAAGCTATCTGGAGAAGCTTGTAATTAACTCTCAAGAGTACTGAAAAAACTGAAACTTTTAATCACTGATGAAGTGAACATGGTCTCAAACTTGATGCTTGCCTTTGCACACTTGACAATGCAACAGATTTTAAAAACAGAGTATAATGTGCTGCTTGGAGGAAAGCATTTAATTGTATTTGGAGACCTACTACAACTTATTCCTGTTAAAGGACAAACTGTTTTTAAAACACTACTCCACAATGAAACAAGGAATTCTTTGGGAAGTATCAGAAATGTAAATATCTGGTTAAACATTAAATATAAAGAACTTGTTAAAAATATGCGACAAGCAGGTGATGAAGATTATGGAAATATTCTTAAAGACATAAGAATTGGCATGTTGACAAAACATGGTAAACAAGCTGTAGAAAGTCGGCTAATAAGGAATTTGTTTACATCTGAAAAAAACAGCACCAGAAGTAATGTACAATATGCTCGTAGAAAACAAATCCATAGTTTGTTTAATGCCTACACTACAAGAGTGTTCTATCTTTAATGAACAACTACTGAAACTGGAAAAACAACAAATTCTGGAAATTAAATCATTTTTTTAATTGTTTTTATTGAAAACCATATACAATACAATACAATAAATCCGAATATACATCCTTTAAAATCCAATCATAGCATTCAAAGGGGTAATAAATAACATCAATTAATCAATACACAACAGATCTAATCGTTAATAATTAATAAGCAGGGGGATCTTAATAAAAACACCTAGAATCTAAAAACTTGTCTCCATTGCCTCCAACAAAACTGATCAAGTGACCAAAAGTGTACTATCCATGTTAAAATACCAGGTCATAAAAAGAAAGGACAGATTAAAGGGATAGAGCAAATTATATACTGACTTTAGAGTCAAAATACAGTGCCCAGATCTTCTCAAATTTCTTAAGTCCCCCTATTCGTGAAGCATAAGTTCGTTCGCTTCTTCTAACCTGACCCATTTTCCGAACCCATTCAATTTTAGACTCCTTGGTGTTCTATTTTGTCAAATGAAATTAAATCATTTGACAAAATAGAACACCAAGGAGTAACTAATTCTACTTACTGAAAAACTACAGGCTAAATTGGATTCTTTGGGAAAGTCTGTATCTAAAACTGCAGGATTAGAAAAGTGTTTACATGTATGTAAAAACTGTAGAGTAATTTTTCATCGTAATTTGAATGTAGAGGAAGGATTAGTAAATGGAGCAATGGGAAAAGTTGTTGATTTTGTGAATTTTCAAAATAGAGATGGAATAGAATTTTTGATTATAAAATTCAACCAGATTAATGAAGTAAGAGGGATTGGGTGTTGTGCCGTATGTTTTTTGCTTGTAAAGGGCTTGTATGTTCGAAGACAACAGTTTCCTCTATCTCTAGCATATGCAGTAACTATTCACAAATCTCAAGGTTTAAGTATAGACAGAGCTTTTTTAAATATTGGAAGTTCTGTGTTCAAAGAGGGAATGGCATACGTTGCATTGTCTTGAGTTAGAACATTGTCTGGTTTGTATTTGATAGAATTTGATGAGAAAAAGGTTAGTGCTGATGCAAATTGTATAAGAGAGTATAATTGTTTAAGAAGACTTTATGCTCCTCATTTAGGTGAATACCCAATATACGAGAAACATATATTATATCCAAAATGGAAATATATTAAGGGTGGGCGGAATTTGCGTAGTCGCGTTACGCAAAGTTCCGCGAAATGGTAAAAAATCTCCACGAGCTGCGCGGAATTCCACGAGCACGCGGAATTGCTTGTTGCGCCCGTTCGCGATGCGCTTTTCCTGTTCGGGAACGCTGTTTACGTGCTCGCGGGGAAATATCTCGCGAACTTGCCCATGCGGTCGCCAATGGGCGCGGCCATCTTGTTTTTCACTTGTCCCGCCCGTTCGCGATGCTATTTCCTGTCCCGGGTCGCGTATTGCGTGCTCCCGCCTGTTCGCGATGAGTATTTCCTGTTCGGGAACGCGTATTACGTGTTCGCGACGCTTTTTGCGTGCTCGGGGGGAAATATTGCGTGAACTCGCCCATGCGGTCGCAACGGCCGCGGCCATCTTGTTTTTCACTTTATTGCTATGGTTCTGGGCCTGCTTTTCTATCCTCCCTCTATCTTTGCAATCCTTTGTTTATGTACACTTTTTTAAAATCTTTTTTTATTTATTATCTATCTCTCTATTTTCCTGATTCTATATTTTGAGTTTTTTTCTACTTTTTGCGACTTTTTCTACTACTTTTTCACTCTTTTTCTATAACTTGCTTTTTTAATTTCTTTTACTTACTTTTCTAATTCCTCCCTTTTCTTTTCTGGCCCCCCCCCCTGAGTCCCAGAACCATGGCCAAGGGAGAGAGCAAGGGCAACAAGGGGAAGGGCAAGACTACTACTACTCGTAGCTGCAGCCGCTACCGCCTTCCCTGCGGAAGGCGGCGCCCACAAGGGGTGCAGGCTAGGGACACCTTTAGCGAGGCGGAGGTTGCCGCACTTGTTTTTTGTTTGTGCAGCACCACCTCTCCTTAACCCTAGCAGCAGGCGGCAGGCCTGGGTCCGGGTACGGGCTCCGGGAGCATCGCCAGCGGTGGGGAAAGGTGCGCCGGGCAGTGTTTCGCTGCTCTGGTGTCCGGCGCACCGATACCCAGCTGACGCACCGATGGTCCGATATCCTGGACCGGGAGCAGGACCTGCTGGACCTGCTAGGAGTGGAGGTTTGGTGAGCAGCTATTTAATATTACTACTTTGTGTTCTTCTGCTCTGTGTTATATATTGCGAATATATATTTTTTTGCGAACAGCAAGAATGCTGCTGCTTACATTGCAGGTAAATTACGTTTAAAAATCTTCTGTGATTGTTATGACACAGGTGCTCGGCGCTACTAATCTTACTTGTTTGCAACTTTGCGCTCGCTTGGCCTGATTATGTAAGAGTTTACTTTAGAGAACTTAAGTTAGGTAATGCTAGAGATACTCTAGTCCTTTGCCCTCCTGCCACTAAGAAGAGATAGTGGTGGATTGATAGGCTTAGTTACTTATTAGTATTAGTTGGTAATTTTTTAGTGGTCTGTGTGACGCATCCTCTGTCACGTCACGTGCTGCTGAGTGCTGCCTACCCCAGTCCTTAGTAGAACCTTTTGTAGTTTGTTTAGTGAGTGGTAATAGGCTTATCACTAGCAGAACATCAGCAGCACCCAACCAACAATTTGGTGTATGCAAAAATGTATGCATGTGTCCTCCATCTATGCATTTTTGAGGACTAAAATAAATGGAAATGCAGACTTAGTGAACAATTGGCCCGTCTGGAATAGGTGGGCTAGGTCGGGTGGTACTTAGGCTTAGTTAGTATTCTGGAATCAGAATGGAACACTGGATTAGTGTTCATAAATAATAACTAGACGGTCCGCGAATCGCGCAATACTAGTCGACCAGATTAGATAGGTCAATTTTATTGCAATTGTTGTTTCCATAAATGTTTTTTTGAGCGTTTTTTAAAATATTTTATTTGTTTCACACCAATTATCCATGTTTGTCTCTTTCTTTCTTACATCTTTCATGATCAGCACCCAGGGGCAACAAAACGGGGTCGTCGGAGTCGGCGGGAGCAGCTGATGGCCAGGACCGCTCCTCTACCGAGGGCTCTGCTGCTGGCCCCAGTAAGTCCTCCTGTTGTTAATATTAATAATTATTCTTCCCTAACTTTTGCTGCACCTTATTTTTTCCGAACGGTTTCCAAATTCTATTTTTTACAAAATCTTCTTCGATCTAGACTATCTGTTTCTAAATTCTTGTTATCCCTGGCCACTCTTTATTTAAAAGGTTTTAAATAAAACTCAGATTCACCAATAGCTCTAGCCACTGAGTCCAGTCCTTTGGGTTGTCCTCTTCTAGTCTTCTTAATCTTGAGGCTTTTCGACAATTCCCACCAACAAAATGCCCAACCAGATATTTTACTATTTTTGATAGGATAGGACATACTATTGCTGTTGTAGGGATTCTGCACATACAGAGCTATGCACAAGAAAATAGGACATTGGTGATGGGAGGTTGGACCTTTCTCACACCTCAGAACCCACAATCCCCTGACCGACTAGCTACAGTGTCTCATTAGCTCCCCGAACCCCCCGAAGATACCCAATGATTAGACAGCCCAGAATATAACACTCCCGACCTCTCAGAGTCGCGGAAGCAATGCACACCCTTTTGCTCACTCACTCTTTTAAGTCCACACCAAATACCACAGAGTCTATGTAAGTTCAAAAGGTTTATTTTCAACTAACAAGCTCTGTACGTTGTTCTATAATGCAGTATACGAGCCAGCGCCAACAGCAAAATGCATAAGATTAAAACAATAAACATTGTTACAACTACAAGTCCATAGAAGACAAAAGGGGAAATCATGATAACTGAACAGTGATGGAAGAACCACCCTCCCTTGGTAGTAATATAGTTTATATAGAATTATAAATGAAGATCTCTGAGCGAATTCTGTGGGGCCCCTCACCTTAGAACCTAGAAGTACTGGTTACATCATAAGCTCTGCAAAGCTCTGGTTCATAGAAGGGAATCTTCCGCCTGTTATGAGAAAAATGGTGCGCGTTAGTATAATGCAAGCATTTCTCAGTCGTGCCAAAAAGTGTGGCATGTTATGGCTAAGCAATACGGACTGACCAGAACTCCATAACAAAGTGGCTTGTTTTTCGACCTTGTACGCAGCGCTCAGACAGTAGCAGTATGAGCTCATGTGGGCTCAAAGGCGTCTTACACAACAAGCTGCGAGGTAACGTGCGCAAAAATAAAAGACACGAAGCTAAAATGGTTGCATGGCTCTGGCTAACTTAGCAAAGACTAGAATGACCCTAGGGACCATATAATACTACTAGTGTCTACTCTACTCTAGTACCCGATGTGTACCAGTGATGTATGTTGTATACGTATGTATTAACTTTTTTTTCAATCTTGCTAGTGAAAAAGAATAACTAGGGGGAGGTGTATATGGCATCTAAAAATGTGTAATGTTTTTTCTAGGCGTAGTACCTACCACCAGTGCTGGGGCCAGCGGCGATGGCGATGCGGCCATTTCGGAGGGAGCAGGAGATGCGGCAGCTGCAGGAGCTGCAGGGGATGAGCCAGCAGCAGTGGCGGGCAGTGGTAAGTTATATTCCTTACTTATTGACATTACATTTGCTGCAAGGGTGTACACTGTACTGTTGAGACTTAGTAAGTAAGAAGTTGTTGTGAATAACGGTTGAAGAAGATACCCTTTACTTAGCATTAGCAATAGCATTAGCGGCGGGAGTTGAGTAACCAACGGCCTCTTCTATCTGACTTCAACTCAGCTGTGAAAGTTTTATGGAGAAGACTAAAAGTCAGATCAAATGACCTTGATGGATGTGTTGAATGAAAAGGGAAAGAAGGGTGGAAGGAGGAAGGACGGGCGAGATGTAATATTTATGACTGGCAGAGAAGGATACGTGGGATGCATGCATAGGTGGCTGATAGAAATCAGATGCATGGGTGGTTGAAGGATGGGTGGAAGGTGAAAGAAAAGATGCCTGCCTGGGTGGGTGAAACTGTATGGGTGGATAGCAAGAATCCTCAGTGGTGTTTGGGTCAAACTCAAAGCCAAGGCAAGCAAGGAAGGAAGGACGCATGGGTGGTAGTTTAAAAAAAAAGAATAAATGTTTGTTGTTGGTGAAACAAACTAAGGTTTGTTGAGAGATTAAGAAGAATGATAGACGTTTACTTTGAATGGATGGATGCCTGGATGGTATTCATCATAGATAGGCATAGGTGGAGACTGTCACTGGATGAAGAGTCTTAGTTTGAAGAGAATGTAAAAGAAACCGCGCCAGAGTAGCAAAGCCGAGGAGAATATAAGTTGTATTTTCAGAATACTCCCTTGACTCACAGTAGTTTGCAAGCACAGCATATATATTGTGTATGTATGTAGTTATCATCAAGCGCCTTCCTCCGACTCCGAGGACCACTCCCTACCTATGTTAATTTATTTTCGACTGTGTCAGCCAGCCTGCCATGGGTGGCCTATCGGCT
The DNA here is from genome assembly GCA_963921515.1 of Calotriton arnoldi. Lineage (NCBI taxonomy): Eukaryota > Metazoa > Chordata > Amphibia > Caudata > Salamandridae > Calotriton > Calotriton arnoldi. Next base: position 2,986,821 of record CAWUFW010000839.1, read on the forward strand.
GGTTGCACAATCAATCAAAACAAAGTACCTCATGTCGTCCCATTTATAAGCATTGATCATTGGATCAGATATCATCTGCCTTTTTGAAGTAGTCAGGGCAGGGTGAAAGTGAAATTGAGCATTTGCCCTCGATGTAACAGAGTATGGCCAGTGCCACCCGTAATAGAAAAATACGAGCTTCCCCACCTGCAGACAGTAGTAAATAAAACTAACGCTAGTCTGCATCATGACTCGAGTATGTTTGTCTTGGGCGCAAGCTGACTGAGCTGGCATGCCGGCTACAACAAGGTTACATAATTTCGCTAAACAAGAGAGAAGAAGAAGACTGGTGTACTGTGTACTCGATCCCATAGTGCTAGTATAATGCCTGAAACTCCCACAAATGTTAGAGGCCGAGGAAGTGGGAGGATAGATACATACCACAAATGTTATGTACTGTGCTTGCTAGTGCTACTGTGCCACTATGTGTTGAATTAATTTTGTGTTACTGTTTTGCTAAGAGTATTGGTTACAATAGTCTTTTTTTATTTCTTGATATAGCTCCTCCTTCCCAAGCAAAACCAACCAGGAAGGAGTTGGCAGCCATGGCCCGGCGCTGGAAGCTGGAGGCCATCTGCCAAGAAGACTGGCGGCTGGTGGTTCTGGTGGAGGAGGAGGAGGCGGCAGCAGCTGCATGGCATATGTGCGCCGCATGCTCCTCCGAAATGCGCATCTAGAGGAGCAGTTACAGGAGGTGAAGATCAAGGTCCTGGAGAAGGACATCAGAAGATCCCGCCAATAACTTATTAGGACCCTGTTGGATTGCCCCTTTTTTAATCCTTTTTTTTGGTGGATGGGAATTGGGCGTTGGGGTTTATTTATTATGGACATTTAGGACATTGGTTGGACTTTCTCGCTTTGGACATTGGTTGGGGTTAGGGAGAGGGGTGGGTCGGGTGTTGTGGGATTTTTTATATAGTTTATTTTTGTTAGGGTATTAAATTATATTTATACTTAAACATAGCATACGTTGTTAATGTTTTGTGGGGGGAGGGTTACTGTTTTACGTCACATGATTTCCTTGCTGCTGCAGGGCCGCAGCCAGTGTTTGATTTAAATAATCTGCCGATTTTGTAACACACAAACAGATAGATGCGGTACCCCTCACTGAGTGACTTGTCCTACTAGTACTGTCAGTCTCTCCTCCTAGTCCATTATTATACCTCCCCCAAACTTCTTATCTTACCTGTGATTGATGTTTAAGTTAAAAAAGAGGACAAGGGGGACCCTACTCACTAGGAACCAGGGTAAGTCATATGTATCCGAAAACAACGGTTCTAGCGGGAATACAATAAATCTATACTGGTAATTAAAAATGCACAATCGCGATCATTTAGGGTTAAGGATGTTTAAGTTAGGCACAGCGATGGCTGCATGGCGATGATGGGTTGATTTCCCAAGAGAATGGAGATGCCATGGTTGTGGTGGTAGTAGTAGACACTGGCAGTAGCATTTGCAAAAAAAGAAAATGAGACAGTCAGTCGCCTGAGAGAGACTCTGGGAGGAGTAGTAGAACGAAGTAAATAAAACATAATGGTGACGGGGATAGCCTAGTACAACAAGTTACAAACTGTAGTTGTGTCGAGTCACTCGACACAAGCGTAACCTTTAGTGCTGTGTAGGAGGATGTTGATGAATCCAATCGATGCCGGAAATTAATTATGATGGATTAGGTTCCTTTGGAAAAAAATTGACTTGCAAATATACTGAGCATGGGTGGGCAAGCAGAAGAAGATCCACGCCCTGCCTTGAAATTGAATTAGTGTTGCTTTCACCACATCCGCCCCAGCAAGCGTGTGATCAATTATTGGTGTACAATTAATTTAGTCACACCTCAATATAAATCACACAGCCCGGGTGAAGAGGGTTAGGGTTTGATGAATGGTTGGGAAGGGGGGTTTGGGGAAAGGTTTGACTAAGAAAAACACTACGCATGGACAAACAACAAAACACAATCTTGGCAGACGACCATATCCATAAATCTGTTAAGGGAGAAAAAGGAAATGCATGCATGATGATGATAACTTGATGGTTAATGATAAGTAGTACTTACTAACTAATACTAGACAATTAGACAGTACAGGGCAGCAGTATATTATGCAATTTGCCTTGCCTGTCTGCCCTCAGAGAGACCCAAATTACATACAGTTTCTGTTCTGTTGTACCGGGCTTACTTTTAAAGATAGCAAAGAAAATTAAAAAATAGTTGTAGGGATGAATTATAAGCAGAGAGCAAACATAATAACAACAACACACAGTCGTAATGATTGAAGATAAAAAATGAATCAAATCATTTAAAAGATGATGAATGTTGATACTGTTACTGTATGTTATCCTGGTCAAATTGGGGAGTTGCATCGCGGCATTCCTCTTGGTCCTCCCTTCCATGGACGCTCCGTCCATCAATTTTGGGTGCCGCCACTGCCTGCCTGGCGGATGCGGATTGGTAAGGTAAGTGTGAGTATAGCACAGGGTAAGGGCCGGCCTGTAATTGTAGATGGAAAAATAAAAGGGATATTGAAAAATCAAGGAGAAAAAAAATGCATAAATTACGGTGGAGTGCAACAAGAACACTTTCAGAGGCGGCATGGATACATCATGTCTACTCTCTTTCCAGCATTAACCTACAACAACAACAGGATAGAGCAGGCCCACGGCACCCGTGACCCATCCTCCATTTAGCTTACATTTTGACAGAGGCAGACAAAGCACATATACAGCAACATAGCATTTTCCAAATTAAGTGACTAAATCAATGCACCGCTGTCAGTCATACCACTACACTCGACTCCGCCACTACACAGACATGTAGGTCTGCTGTGGTTGTTGTTGACTTGTTTACCTTTTATGCCACTCATGAAACGCCCTGACTTATTCCATCAATCATCTCCGATCCTACTGAGTGACTGCGAAGATATTATGTCACTGTGGTCATCATCATGGTGTTGTCCAACTCAGTGTGCAGTGTACAGAGTGAGTCCACATTCCATATTCAAAATGCAATGGATCGGCCTGCAGTAGAAGTACAATTTTGTTATTAAAAAACAAGAAGGGAAACATTGACTTGAGTTACTTTTAGTGTGTAGATTAAATAATAGTACACAATGAATTCACTTCATGCACAACAAACAACAACACAAATCACTCAGTCAGCGTCCAATGCATGCCATCATTCATTACCTGTTCCTTCTCATCTTAAGTTAAGGGCAGTCTCTCTCGGCTCGGAAAGGAGGATAGCTATAGTAGTCATCATGTTCCACTTCTTTTGGAGGGACTCAACGAGGCAACATTTTCTTTTTTCTTCTATTATTCTACATCCAATCATTATCTGGCTTGTGGGAAATGGATTTAGGGCGAGTCAGGAGGATGGAGGAGCAGGACTAGGAGGAGTGGACTTCAGTTAAAGGCAGACAGCTGCAACTCCAATATGGCAATAAAAAGACTAGAAGACGGTGGTGATGGATTTGTTGTGATTCGAAGTTTCGAACCAGAAAGACAGACACACACAAATAAAAGGAAAGAAGAAAGTAAGAAGTTCAAGCCTAGTTGTCAGGGAAGTATAGTTCGTCTTCAAACTCTGGGGGTTCAACCAGAAGTAGGTAATCATCTAACACACTACTTCCGTCACCTAAGTCGCTGTCCTCATCTTCCCGCGTTGATTCATGTATTGTGTAATTCGGTGGTATAAAGTGCTGATTCATTTTGATCATGGTTAACCTCTCCACGTTTTTGGGTGAGAGACTGGTCCTTTTCACTGTTACAATGGCACCAGCAGCACTGAAAACACGTTCAGAAAAGACACTTACGATAGGGCAAGCCAGATAGTTTATCGCCAGCCTGCTGAGCACTGGCCATTGGCCCCTTATCCCATACCAATACCGCAATGGGTTTTGATCAATGTAGACCTCTGTTGGGTCATCCAGATAGGCCTGGACCATCCGTTCAATGTTCAGGGGTGCTACACTTTGTTTGGCCTCTTTTGTCTTTGCATCAGCACTGGACCTAGCAAGCCCTTGCTGTAAATACCAATCCTGTGCCGATTTTACTGGGGCTGATGATCCGGTACTTGCTGTTGTCGATAGTGTTGGTGACCGCTCTGAGCCAAACGCACTGCCCTCAGGCTCTGAAGTGGAACTTGACGCCGGATGCCCTGCTGCAGTACTTGTTGTGGGTTTGAGTAGTGGGCCTTTAATTGCCAGCCGTTCATTTTCAAAGCCACTGGCTACCTCAGCTATCCAAGTTTTGTACAGGGCAACCTCCAGTTCTGAAAAAGGAATTAATGTCTTACTGTTCAGTGCCGATTTGTACCGTGGATCCAGAATTGTGGCACAAATGTAATGTTTTTCTGACACAATCTTAGTTTGCACCCTTGTATTTTCAGCTAAGCGACGGGATAAGCTCTCCACCAACTCATATGTTTCATTTTTTTCCTCCACACCTATGTACGCTTCAGACACCTCCTTCAGCTGTTGCTCTAGCATGTGCAACAATGGGATAGCTTGGCCCATAGTACAGTCCTCCTTGCTGACTTCACGTGTGAAGACCTCAAAAGGAAGAAGCATCTCTGTCAAGCATTTAACTAGGCACCATTGGTCCATCTGAAGGGTCATGCCTTTCACAGTAGCGTCCCCTCTTTGCATGACTTATTCATTGATTGGTCTGTACTGCTCAAACAGACGGTCAAGCATGTAATAAGTTGAGTTCCAACGTGTTGCCACCTCCTGCATGAGTGCTTTGACTGGCATTCTATAGTCACGTTGAATGATCCTCAGCTGCTTCCGGGCTTTAAAAGAATGGCTGAAATGTGTGCATATTCTTTGGCAGGTGGTCAGTAAGTTGCTGACTATGGCTTCTTTTTTCAGAAAGTCTTGAACAATAATGTTAATGCAGTGCGCCAAACACGGGACCCTGAAATAGCCACCATCCTCCATGGCCTTAAGTACATTACTGCCATTATCCGTGGCAACAAAACCAATGTTAAGCCCTCTTGGGTGCAGCCATTCAAAGACCTTGCTGTTAAACTCTTCCAAAATGTTTGCAGCAGTATGAGATTTCTCCATGGCGAACATGGCTAAAGTTGCATGTTTCCGAGTAGCATTAAAAATCTCAGCAGTGTCAACAGCACCTGCTTCAGATATCTTTTCTCTAAACCCCCCAAAAGAGATCCAGTGTGCAGTGATGCACATGTAATCAGTGGCTTGGCAACTGGTCCACATGTCTGTTGTCAGGTGGATATTGTGAACAGCACTCTGCTGCAAAGCTTGTCCAAGCAATTCCAGCACATCGTGATGTAGTGCTGGAACACCTACTCTGGCAAAATAGGACCGGCTGGGATCCTTCCATTTAGGGCAGATGGCTGACACAAATTCAAGAAAACCCACCCCTTCCACAAAAGAAAAAGGGAGAAGGTTCAGCGCTAACATTTTATCCTACTTCGCATTGTACAAACGTGCCGTTGGGTGGTTGCGTTCGTACTGCCCCTCCGACCTAAGCATGCTGTCAATGGTAGGCTGGATTATTTTCCTTTGTGGTGCAGCTGTCTTCTTGAACCCAGTTAGGCTCAACAACGCACTTTTTTTCATTGCATAACTCGGTTGCCTTGGTGTCTCAGTCTGACTCTGAGTCTGACTCTTCTTACGGTGCCACTGAGATGTTGCTGAGGATGTGGGCGGTACCACTACACTGCTGGGGACAGGGCTAGAAATGTCTCCCTCTTGTTCACCTTCCACCGCGATCATATCTTCTTCTTCTACTTCTTCATCCCCACCAATAGCAATGGGTGCAGTTTTACTTTTTTGTACACAAAGTAGGTGAGCCTCCCACTGGTTCATGTGGTGTTTTTTTAGATGACTTGTTTGGCCTCCGGTACCATAGTTTGTACCAAGCTTACCCCGCCTAACAGCATGTCGACAAATTGAGCATATAGCAATGTTCTCCTCCTTACTGCTAACCGAAAAGAAGTCCCAAACTGGGGAGCTGAACTTTCTGGCGTTACTGGAGGCGCCACTTTCAATGCCAGATGAACTGGAGGGTGGGCGTGGAATTTGACTCTGTGCACTTACAGTACCACTACCTACTGAGGTGGTGGTTGAGCCGGATGTAGGTCCCTGCCGGGCCTTAGCAAATGCAAATATGGAAGCTGGAGGTGGTGTTACCGTGGTACATCCCTTGCAGCAATTTTGGATAGGGTAATAATGTTGGTCTCCATCTCCTCTGGGCCGGGAGTGATGTTCATGATGACTGGCTCGTCATCTTCATCCCCCTCTTCTACATCTACCTCCATAACTCTAAGGCTTTCTGGAACCTTCCTTTTCACTAGCCTTGTCTTGTGGCGTGCATCACTCTCAGACCGAGCTGGTGGCTTCCAAGTGGCATCTAGATCATCAGAAGCGGGCTTGAAGAAGAAGTTGATGGACTAACCCTCCTTTTCCTTGCTGGGGATCTGGAAGACAATGGATCTTCTGAAAGAGTGGCTTGCTCCTCTTCGTCTGCAGGAAGCTCTATTTCCTGAACTGCCCCTACTTCAGTAGGAACAACTACTATTGTGAGCTGTTGTTGCGGCTGTTGTTGCGGCTGTTGTTGCCCACTTATCTGCTGAGTTTCCGCCTGCGTTGATTAGGTACTACTTTGCGATAATGACATTTCAACATCACTGCTCGTTAGTAGACTGGCTACCTCTGCGACACTCATGGGCTTGGGCCTAGGTTGGTGGGGTGGGCCCGCTGATGCGGAGGTGCTGCTCCCAGCTTGGTCCCCGGACACCGCTGATGCAGGCGTAATTTTTTGTTTCCCAAAAAACATATTGGCCGGCACACCAGTCTTGGTAAGTGGCAGTGCCACTTCCTTCTTCTGTTCCTTCTTCTCACTGGCAACTTTCTTGGTACTGGAGGACCTGGTACCTTTCTTTTGGGGCCATCTTCTTCTTCCTTCCGATGTCAGCAGGACGCAGGTGCACAAGTTGCAGAGATGTCTGTGGTCACACGTGGACGTGACGTGGTGCGCAGCAGGACTTCTGTCTGGCAGTACAATGGGTGATGATGACACCTCCTCCTCTGTCTTTTTGTGCACCTAAAAGCAAAGAAGCCAGGAGAAGAACATCAGTGAAATGTTGCATTTGTTGTTGTGGTTCAATTACTACTAGTACAAACAAACAAATATAATATATAACTTAGTGTGTGGTGGTCACACTTGTTAGTGTTATATTATTAAATTTTATTAACTCAGTTTAAGTTATAAAAAAAAAACATAACAGTGTAGCCATTTGTGAGACTTTGACAACAAGGGCTTTCATGGTATACTGTGTACACTCAGGAAGGATAGGAAAGAAGAAGAACAAAATACAAATGTAATGGAAGAGGAACCTGTTTGGCATTAAATTATTTGCTCATCACGTCATTCAGGGAGCTGCAGCTGGCAAAGGGGATGGATGGAAGCAGTAAGCCAAGAGGAACATAGGAAAGACATGCAGGCATATATGGCAAAAGCAGCACACTACTAAACTACCACCACAAAATGGCCACCAGCCACATGGACACTCACAGTCACAAGCAACAAGCAGGAGGCCTGGAAAACAATTAACTGAAACAGGCCTATAATAGCCAGGCAGAGGAGGCATGCTAAACAACACTGCTTTAATGCAATAAAATGCAAAAACAAAACTCCACAGGGCTAAACAAGGTGTGCAAGTTACACAACAAACACACCACACACACACACACACACAACAAAGGCATTTATTTAACACACACCCAAAAAGTGAAATACCCCAAAAAAACACATTTTGCAATTCAATCCAATGCCATCCATGCCCTAAATGATGTTTAAATTCAACAGAACACACAGAAACAGTTGTTTGATGCACCCATGACTACCTCTGAGCCTACTGGATGAAAGGCCTGTTGGCAGACTAGGCCACAAGCTTGCAGGCCTATGGCAAAAGCACACTCCCTGGCTTCAAAATGTCCACCAGCCACATTGCCAGGCCCACAACAACAAGAAAGGGAAGACAGACAATGCAGGCCTATGGCAAAAGCACACTGCCTGGCTTCAAAATGGCCGCCAGCCACATGGCCAGGCCCACAACAACAAGAAGCCTAGGCCAAAAAGGAACAAAGGAAACACATGCAGTCCTATATGGCAAAAGCAGCACACTTATAACTACCAAAAGAAATGGCCACCAGCCACATGGACACTCACAATCACAAGCAACAAGCAGGAGGCCTGGAAAACAATGAACTGAAACAGGCCTATAATAGCCAGGCAAAGGAGGCATGCTAAACAACACTGCTTTAATGCAATAAAATGCAAAAACGAAAATCCACTGGGCTAAACAAGGTGTGCAAGTTACACAACAAACACACCACACACACACACACACAACAAAGGCATTTATTTAACACACACCCAAAAAGTGAAATACCCCAAAAAAACACATTTTGCAATTTAATCCAATGCCATCCATGCCCTAAATGATGTTTAAATTCAACAGAGCACACAGAAACAGTTGTTTGATGCATCCATGACTGCCTCTGAGCCTACTGGATGAAAGGCCTGTTGGCAGACTAGGCCACAAGATTGCAGGCCTATGGCAAAAGCACACTGCCTGGCTTCAAAATGTCCACCAGCCACATGGCCAGGCCCACAACAACAAGAAAGGGAAGACAGACAATGCAGGCCTAAGGCAAAAGCACACTGCCTGGCTTCAAAATGGCCACCAGCCACATGGCCAGGCCCACAACAACAAGAAAGGGAAGACAGACAATGCAGGCCTATGGCAAAAGCACACTGCCTGGCTTCAAAATGGCCACCAGCCACATGGCCAGGCCCACAACAACAAGAAGCCTAGGCCAAAAAGGAACAAAGGAAAAACACGCAGGCCTATATGGCAAAAGCAGCACACTTATTATAACTACCACCAGAAATGGCCACCAGCCACATGGACACTCACAGTCACAAGCAACAAGCAGGAGGCCTGGAAAACAATGAACTGAAACAGTCCTATAATAGCCAGGCAAAGAAGGCATGCTAAACAACACAGCTTTAATGCAAAAATGCAAAAACGAAAATCCACAGGGCTAAACAAGGTGTGCAAATTACACAACAACCACACCACACACACACTACAAAGGCATTTATTTAACACACACCCAAAAACTGAAATACCCCAAAAAATACACATTTTGCAATTCAATCCAATGCCATCCATGCCCTAAATGATGTTTAAAATAAATTCAACACACACCAAAGGAACAGTTGTTTCATCATGCACCCATGACTAGCTCTGGGCCTACTGGCTACTCACAATAATTTCTTTTAAAAATGATGAAAAGTACAAAAATTGTAGTTGCAGCAACTGCAATGCCCCAATCAAACAAACAACACCAACTTACTTGTAAAATCTCAAATCCAAAAGTCCTCAAATCCAAAAGTCCTCAAATCCAATCATAATGATGCAGCAGACAGAAAGAGTGATCCTTCCAGCTCCAAATCCAAATGAAAAGTGAACAGGACATGGACAAAGCACTGGGAGGAGCCTGCTGGACAGGAACAGGAAGTTGGAGACTCTGGGGCACTTCCTTCCTCTCCCCAAAAAAGTTTTTAAAAAAAGGACTCCTTGCACCAAAAAGTACAGCCAAATGTCAATCTGAGGAGTTTTTTTCATCCAAATCATCATTTTCGAGAAGGTTTTATGCTGCTCCAGATATTATTCTTCTCCAGATTGCAAATTTTGCGTGTTCGGCATCGCGAGCTTCACCAAACTTCTGCCGGATGTCCGATGGTGCGTCCGAATGACGTGTTCGCTATCGCACACTCTCGCAGTGTCCGATGGCACGTCCGAAATGACGTGTTCGCGATCGCACACTCTCGCAGTGTCCGATGGCGCGTCCGAAATGACGTGTACGCGATCGCACACTCTCGCGGTGTCCGATGGCGCGTCCGAATGACGTGTTCGCGATCGCACACTCTCGCGGGATCGTGCGGCCGGCTATCAAAATCACGTGGCGCACGCGAACGGATAGGAAAACTCGTCGGCTTACGCAGGGATCCCGGTAAGTCGCTACCGCACGCACAAAGACGCATTTTTAAAGCGCGAACAAGGAAAAAATTCCGCTACGCCGCGGATCGCGGAATTTTCGGCAATTCCGCGTTCTCCGCGGAACGCGGAATTGCCAAAATTCCGCAAATTCCGCGAGCGGAGCCGAATTTACCGCCCAGGCTCAAAATATATCAAACATTCAACTGAAGTTCAAGATAAGAAAAGCATTGAAGAGAATGTTGAAGGAATTAAAGGAAAAAAAATGGAAACTGATGGTGACATTGTCGGATACCAGTTACAAAACAGTTCAGGTATCAACTTTTATGCTAATGTGGTTTTGAATGTAATCTTTCATTTACCACATCTTTTTCATGAAATCATGGAAAACCGTGAAAAAAGATTCTGTTCTGCACCACATCATTTACTTCAACAGTTGCTTACTGACAGAAGTAAGATACATACTGCTTCTGGCATTCAACATCTTTTGGATATATGTAGTGGATCAGTGACATTTACTCTCAACATACAACAAGATGCATAAGAATTTATAATGGTTATGCTTGGAGAATTACAAGGCGAAGGAATAAATATTTATTACTTATTTAGACTAAGTCACAAATGGGACCATAACTGTGAACATCGTTTATTTACTTCTACCACTGAAATACATGCAGAACGATTTCTATAATTAACGATACGAGACTGCAAAACAGTGTCTTTTAACAAATTGATTAAAACAGCAAATCAAGATATGATGTGTTCACATTGTAGATCAGACATGTTGTCGACATTGCACGTACAAAGATTTGGAAAATATCTATTTTTAATGCTACAACGTTGTAGATCAGATGGAACAAAATTGCAAACAAAAATTACAGACTTTAAAGCAAGTCAAATATCTATTTCAGGAAGAACTTATACAACAGTGGCTATTATTTTTGATCAAGGAGCTACTACAGCATCGGGACACTATACTGTGTATTTAAGGTGTAAGAGTGGATGGACACATTGCAATGATGCCCACCTGGAATTCAAAGCTATATTACCTTCTCTATTAGCAAATTCTTATATGTATTTCTCCAGCTAAAGTTCTAAGAACATCATTCGACCTATTGGGGGTGATGTTAATAAAAAGCATTGGATTCTATTAGTATTCATAATTAGTGTTTTGATTATTACTTTGCCTAATAGACATAACATTTGAAAAATAGTTTTAAAAAGCAAGTAGTAAATATATTTCTTCTCAATACTGTACCAGGTGGAATAGTAATAGTAAAAATGTTTAAATCTATGTTAAATAGTAGAGTTAATGTAGACAAAGAAGTGATTAAGAAAATGTAGTTAGTATAAAGCATAGTTACACATATTCTTAATGATGTACTCTTCTGTTTTTCTTTTTATAGAATCCATTCGATTGTTTTTTCCCTGCTGTTCAATGATGATGCTACATTCAAATCACTGAGTATGGTGAAGTTATATGCAATCTGAGAACATTTAAAAAGGGAAACTGATATTGATATATAATTATAATACTATGTTATTTTTTTGAAAAATGTAATATTATTGTTTCTTTAACATAATATGCTTATATATATTTTTTTCTTTTTCTCCTTAATAGCAGTTACTCTTCAACATTCAAAAAACACCTTTAGTACTGTTTAGGACAATACTACTTTAAAAATTAATTTACTAGATGATCTATCTAAATTACTTCAAAGGTAAGAATATGGAACGTACTATTAATGATAAACTCTATATTTATTAGAAATTTTTTACTGATCTACTAGACAACACTTTAACATGTACAGATATATCTCATTGGTGTGAAACAGACATAATCTAGTACTTATAGGCTACTTTACGTGTGTCATACCACCCCTAAAAAGCACGAACACACTCATTGACATTTCTAGAAAGATGCTGACACAAATAAAAGTGGCATGAGAGTAGTTGCACTTTTTTTGTGTTAGACCTCTTACTGCAAAGTGTCTCTGCTTAATGAAACTATTATAGAAATAGAAGTTTTAAACCATGTTGCCAAGTGTATTTACCTCTATCCTAGGTCATATAACTCTCCGCAAAGGTACACTGGAAGTAGTCCGTAGATAGTGATATGTGTGCTTGAAACTGAACATTTGAATGTTTGACTGTTTGCATGTCTCAGGTATGTATGTATTTGAGCATGTAGTCTAACATGTGTGCTGCAGCTGATGGTCCTAATTTAACAACTAAACAATCTATTATATCTCTGTGTTATTATTGTTAAAGCTACTTCACCTTTCAGATTCAGAAGCACATATCTCTTTTTTTTATTTTTTATTTATAAAGTTTTGTATAGCGGGAACATGACCCTAGAGGGTATCAGAGCGCTTTACATGAGAGGAAGGCAGAATATAGTTGTGAGAACAAAAAACTTGTCACGTATATGAGTGGAGAATAGTAAGTTTGACATCTATAGAGGATCATCAATGTAGTAGTCATGCACCTAACCGAAGTAGTAGGCAGGTATATAGTCAATAAGACATATGGTGTTATCAATAGAATATAAGGTGATTACCTTAGGGCAAAAACCGGCTCATCAGAAGAGTTTTCACTTCTTTTTTGACGGAGGAGATATATGAGATTCGGCAGACATCCAGTGGCAGAGAGTTCCATATTTTCAGGGCGATATCCGGAAAGGCTCTGTAGCACATTTTCTTTTTGTGGAAAATCTGTGGTTTCAGTAGCAGGGAGCTCGCACTTGAAGATCTGCAAATGAGGCTGTTGTTGCTCATGATGCTAATGCAGAGATATTCACAGGTAGGCAAGGTGATGTTTTCTGATAGGTACACAGAGATTGTTTTTTGGTAGAGGCAGGCTATTCCACCACCAGGTTTCCTAGATCTATCAAGTCAAATTATGCTGTGGCTAGGAGGGACTAGTAAGTCTAGGATAGGAGGAGAGGAGCTGTTTAGCCAAGTTTCCGTGAGGATAACGATATCAGGCTCATTTGTGAGGATGAGATCGTAAATATTGGGTGCATGTTTACTAGCTGATCTGCAGTTGAGAAGTATGCATTTCAGTTGGCTAGTAGAATGGACAGTGGCAGCCCGAGAGATATTAATG